>JAFBMP010000002.1:275000-875000 GCA_019976485.1 Apiospora pterosperma | reverse complement strand
AGCTAGCCGGAATACAGCGCGGTTAAAATTAATAATTATCACACATCTACGCTCGACGTTCCACAGCAGGTTAATATCGCGCTCGTCGCCGTAGTCCACGCCCGCAGCCCGGACAGCCTTTAACGAGCGATACCTCTACGCCTCCAACTCCGCCGCGTCTATATCTACGTCCGCCGCTCTCTCGCCGCCCTACGATATAAGCATTATATAAACTACCTTCGTCCCGCCCGGTAAAACGTAGCCTTTATCTAAGTACACTAAGCCCAAGTTTACAGGCACCACCGAACCTTTAAGTATCGCCAGCTGTATATACACGTTACATTCGTACTACAAACGCTTCAAACTATCTCGTAGTATCCCCTTACCGACGATAGTATAGTTATATAATCTAAGTTCGATTTTAAATAATACGCCTATCGCTCCCTTCTTACCCCACTTATTTAGTGTAAAGCAATTTCGATATAGGTTATCGCGCAGCCGCTTGTTAACCATACTAATAAACTGGCCGGCAGTAACAGGGTACCGCAGGCCGTTTCCGCCTGCGGTACGATACGAGAGTACATTAAGGTAATCGTTATCGAAGTCCCATCCTTTCTTAAGGCTTAATAAGCATGCCTATAAGCAGTATTATCGGGTAAGCGCTAAATCGCGTTTCTTATCACCTTTATCGGAGCTACTATACAACGGACTACCCTTCCGCTTACCCGCCGGCCTTATCCACGGCGGAAATAACCCACCTTCTGGTCTATCCTTTTCCTCGTTTTCGTCATCCCGGTGAGGCAATACTGGCGTCCCACAGGATAACCTCGACCGTAAGGCGACTACCCGACCGGTCGCGGCTTCCTAGGATAGGAAGTCTTTATCTATTCGCGGCAGTAGTAACGATAACGCCACCAGCGACGACTCCGTGTCTTCTACCGAAAAGAAATACGCAGTATCTTCGTATAGCTCTGCCCACTTCTTTAAAGCCGCGTTCGCGCTCTCTAAAGCTGCCTCGAAGAAAGCTCTTTAAAGCGTATCCGATTAGAGACTTAACAAACAAAAGCTGGCTAGCTAAGCGACTGCCGTATAAATCGTCTTTTCGGCCCAATTTTCGGTCGATAGGTCGCCTACGTCTTCATTAAGCACACACGGATAACAAAATAGCGTTTATAGATCGGCTCGGTCGACGTAAAGTAACAATAGGGATTCGCCTACTACCACATAACTATACGCAACGCCGTAATTAACTATATAATTAAAGACTTGTGTAAGCGCCATAGCAATCCGCGCCTCGGCTCTAAATTATTCCAGCTCGGTATCCGTCCTATATTTATTACTATTAATCTGTTTAACGACCTCTATAAACAATGTTTCTTTCGAAATAGCCAGTTTAACACGCTCGACGGTAACTTTATAAGCTGCCTTATAGTTATAAATAAACGCTACGCTTTTATCTCCGCCAGGTCGCGTTCGGAGTCCGGCTCCGTTAGGGTTTATTAATCGGAGCCTCACTCTCTGCTCCGACGCCGCTCGTTTATTCGGCCCGGTCCTCAGCCGCCGCTCCGGCTCTTCGTCGTCCAGGCCCTCCTTATTCGCTAGCTGATTTCCACTGCTCGCTCGCGCCATTTCGCAGCTGTTATCGCTGAATCGTAAGTCGCTAAATCCGTATTTCGTACGTATTACTTCTTAGCCTCCCAGGTGCTGGAGAATAACATAAGTAGGATCCTCGACTGCGACCTTTTTAAACTACGTGACCGCGTTCTCGTTACCCGCCAGCCTGGAGGAGATAAACCTTCCTATGTTTCGGGTAATACTCTCTTAATTAAAGAGTCGCTCGCCTCTATAGGCCCCTATAATTACGTTAAACTGTTATTCGCGGAGTAAGTCTGCAAACTAGGCCTAGGGACGAAGCCATTTTGGGTAAAACTTACCGTCGACTTTTATAAACCCCGTTAAAAACATAGACTTATCAGTAAGCTTAAAGCTTTTATAGAGGTATATATAGCAGTTCCGTAGGTATTTATCCAGTATAATCGGTTAGTTTTTACGTATAAGGAGCTCCTCTCGTGCCTCTGCCGCCTCTCTCTTACGTCGCTCTTTATCCTCTCTTACCTCTGCCGCCTCCCTCTCACGTCGCTCTTGTTCCTTTCGTGCCTCTGCCGCCTCTCTCTCGCGTGTAAACTCTTCGATCTTACGTTAAAGTCGTGCAATCTCCGAATCAAACATTAGTAAAGGGGCAGTAAAGCTATCGAAATAGATCGGTAAATCCAGATAATCGTTATAGCGCGTAAGTATAACTTAAAATGGCTTAGAAACTGTAATAAAGTTGGAAGCGCAAACTGTAGTGTAGCTGCCCGGTTATTAAATAGTTAAAGTTCAATCTCCATAAAAATTAAAGAGCGTAAAAAAGACCCTGGTTACGTTAGGACAGACCCGGGTACAGTTACCAAAAGGCTTCAAAAAGCGAGCCCATTTGCGAAAAGAAAGCCGTCGAAATCTCCGGGATAATAACGTATAAGAAATAATAGCGGGGGTTACAGCACGCGATAATTAGCCCGTGAGACATAGTTTAACAGATACGTAAAAAAGAAAGTAACGAATAGAATTAAAAACGTAAAAAGCTGGCGGAGAATAGGCGATATAGGTTAATCAGAGCGCTAGCACTTACATCTTTTAGCCCAAAGTGGATCCGCTGTATCTAGTTCTTTAGTAACTATCGGCTATGCTTCGGGGAAGGTGTTCTATATACAAAAGGACTTAAAAGCTACAGTATATATAGTACATACACCTTATAGTAGCTTAATTTAGCCAGCTCTTAAAGCCGTTTTTAACGGCGGTTAGTCATGTAAAAAGATATGACTACTAAAGACGGCTGCACATCCTGGCTCATACCACCAGCAGAATAACAGGGGTCTGTTATACGCTCCAAAAACGGGGCTCACACCCTGGATTACGGTACAGGTGGACGATTATTTCGCATACGCCAGATACCGCTTTATATCCCTATCCTGCCAAGAGAGCTAATACAGGCCTGGGTATACATCTACAGAGTACAGTAAGCATCCTGTTTCAAGCCTATTGTACATAGGGGACCGTTACTAAAACAAAAGAGCAAAAACACAGACATTACTATGCGTCTTATATTTTATCACATACAGAAGGTAACGGTATAGGCTTCCCATTAGCGGGCAAGAAGTTCTCCTCCGCTTAGACCACTTTCTATTTTCGCAAAGGTGCACAGTAACCCTAACCCGCTGGCCGGGTGCCTGATTCTGTACTCTCCTAAGCCTTAGCACGTACCTATTATCATACAGGCTCTTAAGTAATTATTCACGCGCTAATCGCTTAAGCCGACTCCACTAAGATATTACATTAAAAGCATACGTAACGCTGTTTCTAAGAATAGTCCAGCATTATATAAAAAACACTACGAAGTTTACGTAGCTATTAAGTATCCCCCTTCGTAAAAAAGAGTCTGTACTAATATATAGTTTTCTATAGTTTTACTACACAACTCCCTTTCGCTTTACCGTGGCAACTAATTATACTCATTTTAAACCCGTGTCTAGAATCTTAAATTTTATTATCTACACAACGAAAGCGAGGCCGTCTATATATTAACAGTGCGCCTTAAAACCCTCCGATATTAAAAGTATTAGAAAAGAAAGATAACAAACAAAAACGCTCGAATTAACATAAATAAGACTCACAAATTTGAAATCCCTCCCATATTACATTATATAAAAAACACCCTCTCCGAGGCACAGCCGACAGTGACTAAAGAACCAGATACAGCGGATCCACCATGGATTAATCGGAAATTAGGCGGTAGCTATAATAAACGATACCCATGCTAAATTATCCAGCTGCGATCCTTACTAATACCATAGCTAAGGCGTGCAACCTCGCGCTATGGAGTTAATAACTGGCTAAGCTGGCTACCAACGGAAATAGCACCAAAATCTGTGAGAATAAATAAAGAATCCGGACTAAACGACAACGTGCGAGTAATAGTACCTATGTGGCTGTTCTGCAACTCCTTGCCCGTCGTCGCGTCCCAGAGCTTAACCGTCTTATCGGAAGACGCCGACGCCACGACCTGGCCGTCGCGCGAGAACGCCACCGACCAGACCTCATCACTATAGCCCGTGAGCGTCTGCCTCTCCTGGCCCGTCTCGGCGTCCCAGAGCTTGACCGTCTTGTCGCCAGACGCCGACGCCACGAGCCGGCCGTCGGGCGAGAACGCCACCGAGTTAACCCAATCGCCGTGGCCCTCGAGCGTCTGCCTCTCCTGGCCCGTCTCGGCGTCCCAGAGCTTGACCGTCTTGTCGTCTGACGCCGACGCCACGAGCCGGCCGTCGGGCGAGAACGCCACCGACCTGACCCAATCGCCGTGGCCCTCGAGCGTCTGCCTCTCCTGGCCCGTCTCGGCGTCCCAGAGCTTGACCGTCTTGTCGCCAGACGCCGACGCCACGAGCCGGCCGTCGGGCGAGAACGCCACCGACCAGACCTCATCACTATGGCCCGTGAGCGTCTGCCTCTCCTGGCCCGTCTCGGCGTCCCAGAGCTTAACCGTCTTGTCGTCTGACGCCGACGCCACGAGCCGACCGTCGGGCGAGAACGCCACCGACCTGACCCAATCGCCGTGGCCCTCGAGCGTCTGCCTCTCCTGGCCCGTCTCGGCGTCCCAGAGCTTGACCGTCTTGTCGTCTGACGCCGACGCCACGAGCCGGCCGTCGGGCGAGAACGCCACCGACCTAACCCAATCGCCGTGGCCCTCGAGCGTCTGCCTCTCCTGGCCCGTCTCGGCGTCCCAGAGCTTGACCGTCTTATCGTCTGACGCCGACGCCACGAGCCGGCCGTCTGGCGAGAACGCCACCGACAAGACCCGATCGCCGTGGCCCTCGAGCGTTTAGCGGCAACTATTCCATTCGTCGTCGACCTCCGGCCATCGTTTTATCCAAGGCGGGATGTTATGTTTAAAGTTCGCACGGATTATACTTTGTTTCGGGGCGAAAAAGAGGCCAGACGAATAGACCTAAAGAGGGGCAGCTTAAATAATAGAAACAGTAGCGAGAATAAAGCGGTTCGCATCGTCAAAAAAAGCGTCGAGTTATTAAGCAATACTCGACTTAATAAGATATTAGTAACCTAACGTAATGGATCGACTAATAACCTACAGTGAGATTCCTTAACGTGGCTAGAACCTCTAGGCTTTCCGAAGCTCTATTCATTAGACTTAGCGCTTTTAACTAATATAAGAAGTGGCAAATCAAAAACCCGTGCACTTCGTCCCCGTCGGAGATCTTTATAGGCGACTTCTCTAAGTGGTAGACCCAGTAGCGGCAGGCATACTGTATCTCTGGCTGCAGGCGCTCCTTAATTCGCTAAGGATCAATCTCTGAGAGTATTATCCCTGGTGCTTCGATTTAACAGATATCCGTCCGGAGAGAGTCTCTTATAACACGTATACATTCCATGGCCAACCGCCGATGGACCTCCTTTTCGTTAATCCAGAACTGGTTATTTTGCTTCTCCGGGTCTAGAAGAAAGTCGCGGAACGATAAATGTAGCAGTCGGATCGGTTCTTCGCGAGAAAGAAGGATACTAAGCACAGAGTAAAGTAAGTCCAGATTATCTAGTATATCGCCCAAAGTTATATAAAGCAATTATACTAAAGCAGACGCAAAGAAGGGGTTAGTAAGCACCACAATCGAACCGACGATACTCCGGAATTATCTTAACGTATTTTCTTGCTCCCGTATTAAAAAGCCGATAAGCAGCTATTCCAGGACTAGCAAATATATAGTATTAAGTTTAGATTCTTAACTCTTAATATATAGTTCTAAAACTCTGCGAAGCTTCTTATCCGGATTACTAACTCTGCGATCATCGATAAAGCGACAAACGGTAGCGGCGAAGATAAATAACGGTACCGCTATTTTAACTAAGGTTTACATATCATCTTCGCTCGGCTATATAGCGGGTAAGCGTCGGTTATCTAACACGGAAGCATTGTACTCGTTCCTCACCCGTATAAACTCACTATTAAAAAAAGCGTAGATATCGCGTACTATAACCGGTTCAGCGACCTCGTGAAGGATAAGATCTTAATATACGCCCTTAATCGCAGTAAAGCCAAGACGGATCGGTAGCTCGGGTCTGCTTATAACGAAGATCTTGAGTCGCGGCGATTATATTATTCTCGATCTCGAGAACAGGTCAATCAGGAGCTTAACATCCTTTTCGTGCTCACACTCGTCAAAGGCATTAACGACAATTAAACAGGTACGGTCCTTATAAGCGTCTCCTAATATTTTCGATAGCGGCTGAAATAAAAGCTTCTTAATCTATTCTAGCATCGATTTTCTAAAAATCGAAAGGTCGGAATCGATAACAACCTAAATATATAGTATAACAGCTGGTTCCCGCGAGCACAGCTGCGCCGCCAGGGTGGAGAAGAACTTGGATACGCCGCCACGGTCTCCTTCACCACGTTTAAAAAAGAAGCTAGTACTAAAAGACCAGCCCGTAAAAGTCGTCTTCGCTAAAGTACGCGAGATAGTCGACTTACCCGTTCCTACTATACCATTTAGCCAAAACATGGCTTCAGCGTTAGGATCGTAAATCCACCCATTAATCTCGCGTAAGAGCTCGACTCGAGTATTTTAAAGGCAGGTTTGACTGTATTATTCGGCAAGTGAGTCAAAGGCGGCTCCTTCCGCGACAGGGAGCTTGTCGAGGACCGCTTTCTGACGGTGCAGCCTGGCATTTTATTGGATCTCGAGGGTCCTATTGTGTGTCTCGACTATGAAGCCTCTGAAGAGACATTGCCATCAGCTTTGCAAAATAAGCGAAACAGATTACCCTACTTACATTTGATCAACCTGCAATGCCAAGGAAATTGTCTGCGAACATCGGTGGAAAATATCGACTTTCTTCCGAACATCCTCACTCTTGAAAGGCCATTTCAGAGCGCGAAGGCCGAATTGTCTCATCGCTTTCCTGCTCTTCCCTGGACTAAGGGCCTCTCCCAGCCTCTCGAGCTCTTTCTATCCATCTTGCAATACAGTATACAGATTCTGGGATGTGCGGAGCTTGGTACCTTGAGGGCCGTCTAAGAGTTGGCGCACGCTCTCGGTTAAAGCCTTCAGGTTTATCACTTCTGTATTGATTCGTCCGATATCGTTTCTTGCACCCGCAACATCTTTCCTGTACTGCGCACAAAGCTTACTGATTTTTATAGCTAATTCGATAACGGCGAGAGCGCTAGCCGCAGTGCCGAGCACTTCAGCCATCGAATCTTAACTAGTGCTTCCCTTCGCGTCGACTGGAATTAAGGAATGGTCGAGAGGATATGAAATTAGCGAGGCAACGTAGGCTGAGCCGTCCCTGCTAAACAGGAGCCCAGCACAAGGCACGCATTACGGCCATTATCGGGGTTATTATAATGAGGCTGAGCTAGTCACGGGATCTGCACGTCGTGCCAATCATTATGATTTTTCCTGTGTCTAACACTGGGTATACGTATAGCATTTACAATTAGTTAACGCACAAAGAGTTTTTCCTATTAATGTAATGTCCAGAGAACACTCGCTCTTTAACAGCCTCTTCAGGCAGATATTAAGGGTTATCGTTTAGTGGCGGGGCTTTTAAGCGGTAGGTGGCCTAAGCGGGCCTTTATTCTTATCCTTCTAAAAAACACCAGGAACAAACACATCCGCCGTCAACTCATCCGCCAACAAAGTGTAAACAATGGCCCCAAACCTAGCAGAGGCTACGCAAGAGCGTACCGAGGCCATAATCGAAAGAAATAAATTCACTAATAAATAAATTACAGCAGTTATAAGGTGCAGCACCCGTTCCATTCGTACGATCCGAGCGAACCTGCGATACTTTAATACTACCAGAACGCCCCGAAACGTCGTCGGACGACCTCGAACCACTACACTACCTATACTTAACACTTTATACAATCGATAAAACGAGAAGCCCGAGATGTAATTCCACTCTTACCACCTAGTATACATTAACGAATCGGGCTGTAATAAGCGTACGGGCTTTCGACAAACCGGATAGTCTCCTTAAAGTGTAGCACCCGTACAGACTGCACGGTTCCACCGTAGCCGTAGGTACCAAATCTTGCCGGCCTATACACAAAAGGGCATTATGCTCCCGCATATCTTCCGGGGGTTTACAGATAATAAGGCGTTCGAAGACTTTATTTAAAAGCTTCTGCCTTTAAGTGGGAGATAGCCGGAGCCGAAGTCTGTCCTGATCATAGATAATGCACCGTTTTATCAACCTAATAGAATGTAATAACTATATAATAACGCCGGACTCAAGCTTCTGTTCCTGCCGCCGTACTCACCCGACTTAAATCCGATTAAAGAGTTCTTTACGGAGCTCAAAGCCTTCATTAAACGATGTAGGCACCTGTACGACACGCAGCAAGATTTTGCCGTCTTTCTAGAGTGGTGCGTAGACGTTGTAGGATCAAGGCAGTCAAGGTATGTTAGACTGTCTATTAATAAGATACCGTAGAAGCTTGAAATTGCAATAAATAAACTAGAACAGAAATAATTCCGCTGCTTATCGCTTATACTCGTTACTTGCCAGACTAGCCCGAATCTTAACATCGCGAATAGAACGTTTAACGATACCACGCTTCACACCTTAATCTAGTAGGAACTAATCATCCTAATCCTCATATAGCTGCTCAAGGTCGAAACGCTCAGCTAGAGTCACATTTCAAGCCTTTCGAAACTCGTGCTTCAGTTCTATATCATCCACTTTCGTACATTACCATTCACAATATCTCTTAACGGCTCGATCTCTCGAACCCCCGATTACTGTATAACAAGACTACGACATAAAGCTGTATGCTCCTTTATCCCTGATTCGCTTAAAGTGGCAGCACCACCACCGTTAAACGAATCGTATTATTACGAATCAAGCTCATCATCCATTTTTAGGAGTATACACTAGGTGAGATAGCACTAGTCTCGACGGAGATGGTGGCGAAACAGATTTAGTAGAGGTAGAGGGATCCATAGTCAGACGCGAACGAATAAGTCACAGAAGGTTCTGGCCAGAAGCAGCAAAGAGCCAGAAATAGAGGAAATCAGGAACTGCATCATCTAACATTAGGATGTGTTATTAGTTTTAAGCAAACAAAGACCTAAAAACGATGCTAAACGCTAAGCTGGATTCAGACTTAACCCCTGTCCTGCGCCACCATTTGGCAGACAGCCGACAGTGCTTGTCTCCATTACTCGACGGTCGCATAGTAGGGGAGTCTTCAATAACCAAGAGCTTCTCCTCCGCTTGGAGATCGTGAAATGGAAGAGATATTAAACAATAGTTCTATGGTTTTAAAGAATTTCTTGAGTCATAGGATCGATAACACGCTGCAACCTTGTTTAATGCTGTAAGGCCAGTACATGGAGTAATCGCTAATAACGGTTATGCCTATCGCCCATTTCTGCTCTGGAGTTAAATATAGATTACTATAAGTAGGTATGCAGAATTGGATAACGGATATAATACTTAGTAATGTACCTATTAAAGCAAGGGTGACTATAAAATAAACAGTTAATTATTTTAAAGCCCGCACTGTACTCCTTCCTAAAGCGGAAAGTAGTCTAAGCGGAGAATCTGGTTTAGTTGCCGTTAAAGAGGAAGGAAGTCGTTTTCGTTACCTAGTGTACATATACAGAGTACTGTAATCATTATGTTTTAAGCCTTTTATATATGGGTTACCGTTACTGAACCAAAAGAGTAAAAACGCAGATATTACTATGCCTCTTGTTTTATTAAATAAGATAGTCCATAACCGTAACAACACAAAAGAAAATAGCGGCCGCAAGCGTCCAGTACATCTCCAAGTATAAATACCCCAGCTGAATCGGTAAAGCACCTATGGAAAACTACGAAACCAGTTTCTAGCTACGTACTCTAGCCCTCCGCCTCATAAACAGTTTTCGACAGAGTCACAGCCGGATATAACAGATATAGTCAATAGTTAGATAGCGTTTATGTCGCCTATAGACTCTCAGCCGAGCGACGATATTAGGACGGAAAAGCATAATCAAGAGATTAAGTAACAGGGTTGCCGCGTTACGAGATAATTACCTCGGAATTCGGCTTACTATCCCTCAATCGTCACAATCACTTGGCTTTCAGCAGTTTATTAGCATAAAAGGCAATGCAGACGTTCCTATCATTTTATAAAAAGATAGCTGAAGCAAGGTTAATTAATAAATCTTTGTTGGCAGGGGGCGGAGGTCCCAACCAAGGTTACCCCAAAGCAGGAAGCAGCGCTCACCAGCCAGGTGACTGCTAAGGGGTAGATCCAGTAGTTACGGAGGGCCGGAACTACAGGGTCAGCACCGATAGTGCTGTAGCTACAGGTGTATAGATAAGCTACAGGGCTATGATGTAAGTCTGGCCCAGTTACAGGGCGATTAGAGAGGCCTGGAGCAGCGGCAGAGTGACGGCTGAAAGGCCTGGTGCTATAGCAGGGTAACGGCTGGAGCAAGAGCTAGAGCCGGACCAGTATAACAGCAGGGTAACAGTCAGTGGATCGAAAAGGCGTACAGCTACTACTATAGCTGTAAGGGAACACGGGAATTAGAAGAGCTTATATAAAGGTAATAATTCAGTGTGTATTGCTTGCTTGCTTAGAGACTACCTAAAGGAGTGTTAAAGAGCCTGTAAATATAGGCGCTGGAAGGCCTGAAGGAAGGCTCTAGAAAGAGACGGCTTGCGTAACCGTATACGTAAGCTAGAGCTTAAGGAAAGCTGTCGAAAGTGAACGAAAGAGATGGAAGCTGATCTGGTGATCAGTGCGTACCAGCCGTACTGAGCCTAATAAGGCAATAACCGATAACACAGTAAGGACAGTGTAAGTAGTACTGGTGCTACTGTGTAACACCCCCCTGATTGTGAAGTTAGGTTCAGAATCGGAAGGAAAAGAGGCCTGTGGCTTCTGAAAGAGGCCAGTAAGCCTCAGGAAGAGTGGATGGATTTTAGGTTTAAGAGCTGTAGAAACCTCTTAAACTTCTCTTTCGGCAGTGGCTTAGTTAAGCCGTCTGCTGGCATGTCGTTAATAGATATATAATCCACTGTAACAGTGCCGTATTCGACTTCCTGACGTACGAAGTAGTACCGAAGTGCTGTATGTTTCGTACGCTGATGAAATTCAGGATTGTGTGCTAGACTTATAGCACCTGTATTATCTCCTTTTAGGGGTACGGGCCCCTGGGGGAGACCTATCTCTCGTAAGAGATTTCGAAGCCATATAGCTTCTCGAACAGCCTGTTCGAGACTGTTAAATTCAGCCTCTACTGATGAGATAGCTACCGTAGAATGCAGCTTCGACTTCCAACTAACTGGTCCTCCATATAAAGTAAAGAGGTACCCGAAAGTAGACTTCCTAGTGGCTAAATCGCCAGCGTGATCAGAGTCACAGAAGCCTAGCAACAGTGGATAACCACCCTGTGGAAGAGTGTCCATAGGGTAGTTACAGGGCGAATCACCCTGTGGGAGACTCAAAGAGTCGCCCTGTAGAAGTTCTAGCTGACCACCCTGTAGTAGTCTAGCCTGATCACTGTGACCTCCCTGTATAAACGCAGCTGTGAGCTGTTTACCCTGGGTGAGAGCTTCTATCGGGTAATTACAGGGTAGACTTCCATCGTACATAATACCTAAGTCGATAGTTGACTTTACGTACCGAAAGACCCCTTTCACAGCCTTAAGGAGCTGCGAGGTAGGTTGGTGCATGTGGCGTGCGAGGTAGCCTACAGGGTACGTTAAATCGACTCTGGTCTGGGTCATGGCGTACATGAGACCCCCTAGAAGGTGTTGGTATTCCTTCGTAATTTCGTATGAGCCTGTAGAATCTGTACCGATAGTATGGACGTTCTTCGGTAATCCGGGGCTTAAGGGGATCTCGGAAGGTCGGCAATCGTCGAGCTTATTACTCTTTAAAAGGCGTTGTAAATAACCCTTCTGGTGAAGTTTCAGCGTCCTTTTCTGCCGATCTCTGACGATTTCGACTCCTAGAAAGCAGGAAGCAGGGCCCATATCTTTAATTTCGAAGACCGTATTTAGCTTCTGCTTTAGCTGGTCGATTTCAGCCCGATCAGGGCCGAAGATCAGGAAATCATCGACGTAAGCAACAATAAACAGCTTGCTTCGGGGGTTGAAATAGGTGGATTCGTCACTAATTAGTGGCCGGAATCCCAGTGGCTTCAGCGTCTGGCGGACCTTTTGCTGCCACTGACGGGGGCTCTGCTTTAAACCATACAGGGCCTTCAGCAGCTGAAAGACTTGAGAGTCGTCTCCTTTAAATCCGAAGGTGTTTAGCTCTGGAGCCTCTTCTAGCAGGTCTTCCAGGCCTGGAATGTCCTGGATATAGACCTCTTCGGTAAGGTCCCCGTTTAGAAACGCCCCGATAACGTCGATCTGGTCGATTTCCCAGTCGTATGCTGCTGCTAAGGCACACAGCAGCCTCCAGGTAACTGGCTTAGCACCTGAAGCAAAGGTTTCGAGATAATCAAGCCTATAACGCTGCTCAAAGCCCCTGACTACCAGCCTAGCCTTGTACTGGCTGATTTTACCAGTAGGGTCGACCTTAATTTTAAAGACCCATCGGAGGGAAAGAGGTTCTCTGCCGGCTTTCTGGATTTTAACCCTATCGACGGCTCGAAGGGTTCCCTTTTTAATAATCTGCCGGAGCTCTTTATGGACCGCCTTTCGCCATTCCTCCTTTTCTGGTGAACTGAGAGCTTGTTTCAGCGTTTTCGGCTCTTTAGGGTTATTGTTACCCTTGGCCTGTTCGGTCACAGCGAACACGAGGGCGAGAATATCGTCGAATTTGCTATACTGCGCCTTCTGCTGATCAGAAAGGCCAGTAGGGAGCTGGACCTCTATTCTGGATCGAGAGGGCTTCGAAAGGGCCCTGAAGGGGGTCTGAGAGGAGCCTGTAGCCCCCCCCTTAGACGAAATGCCGGAAGGTCCAGAGCCACCCTGTGGTGGTGCAAGATGACCCTGTACAAGTGGCGAGCCACCCTGTACAAGAGAGGGTTCACCCTGTACAGCTGATAGGTGACCCTGAAGTGCAGAAGAGAGATCACCCTGTACAGCTGATAGGTGATCCTGTACGGCAACTGGTGCGTTCGAGTCGTTATTCTCGGTGCTGGTAGGTAGTCTAGCTGCATCATCCTGGGATGAGCTACAGGGTGGTAATTCGAAGCGTACGTGGGACGTTCGAACGATGCGTGACCTGTACGGCCTAGTAGGGACGTAACAGATATAAATTTTGTCACCTTCGTAACCGACCAGTACCCCCTTTTCAGCCCTAGGCTCTAGCTTCTCTGCAGCTACCTGCAGTTGCTTAGGGACGTAACAGTAGGCTGTTGCACCGAGAGGCTGGATCTTAGATAAATCCGGCTGGTTGTCCTTTTCTGGAAAGAAAAAATCAAGGAACTCCTGATAAGGGGTAATCGATTTAGCGGACGTAGTAGTACAGTTAATCTGCTGTACTACTGCTGGAATAACGAACTCCCAGAGCTGTTTCGGTAGGTCCGTAGCCGAGAAGGTGGCCCTAGCCTTGTCGAGAATAGCCCTGTTCGAGCGTTCTGCAGTGCCGTTCTGCTCAGGGGTGTAAGTAGTAGAGGGCTCTAGAATAATGCCTCTCTCTTGAAGGTATTTCGATAACTGGGTGAGGCTGAACTCTTTCCCGTTATCAAGACGAACTGCCTTAGGGTAGCAGTTAAACTGCGTTTTAAAGTATTCGATTTCCCCTTGAAATAAATCGAGTACTCTATCCTTCGTTTTCGAAAACAGGACCCTTCGAAAGGACGTCTTTTCGTCTGTGATAGTGACCATATACTCGAAGCCGTTATAGCTAGGAGGCTTGATAGAGACGGTATCAAGACAGATCCGATCCAGGGGGTTTTCGGCTCTGTTTCGGCTGACCTTGGGCTGCTGGCGTTGAAATTTGCCGAAAATACAGCCCTCACAGTGAAGGTCTTCTCTCTTTAGGTCTTCCACAGGGATCCCTTTAGTAGCCTTAGCTGTTTTCAACAGCTGATCAAAGCTAGGGTGGCCTAGCCGTAGATGCCATAAAGTGGTGGCAGTAATAGCCTGGCATTCCTGAAAAAAGCTGGAGAGAGAGCAGGGTAAATCACCCTGTACAGAGCTGGCAGCCATACGTGGTGGAAATGCATCACCTTGTACGGAGAAAGGGGGCGTGCAGGATGGATGGTCATCACCCTGTACAGACGTTAGAAGGGCTAGGTCTGGCTCCTTCTGGTCTACTACGCTTAGAAAGAAGCCACGCTTCTTCTGGTTCAGTGTAGCAAAGGGCACCCCTTTCGAAGTAAGTAGCTGGTTGCCACTTACAGTACCGCCGGATCGGTAATGGAGCTGGCCAGAGACGATATTTACTGGGAAGTCAGGGACGTATAGGACCTGGAGCAGCTTAATAGCCATGGATTTACGTCTCGTAACAGCGAACGAAAGCGTAATATTACCTACAGCAGCCGGTTGGATGTAACCAGCCCCTGTGAGGATGGGGTTCAGCCGGTCTGTATACGAAAGCGTCTCGAAAAAGGACTTATCGTTACAGATATGTCTCGTGGAGCCAGTATCGTACAGCCACCAGTTACGAGGGATAACCCCCCTTAAAGCACTGAGGGCTATAGGGCCTGAAGTACCGGGACGCTGGTCTCCGGTAATCGAAAGGCTATGTGGCAGTGATATAACAGAATCACTAGCCGTGACTAGCAGACTACCCTGGGGACTTCCAGCAGGGTAGGTACAGGGTAAGAGACCCTGTACAAAAGACAGATGACCCTGTGGCAGATGAGCTACAGGGTCGTGGCTGGTGGACTTCTGGTCCTGGGATGGGTCTACAGGACCGTCCGTCTGTACGAAAGAGTAGCTCTGGGACTGAGCTACAGGCCTACTACAGGGCAGAGTACCCTGTGGTAAATACTTCCCTTCGAAAGCTGCGAAGCTTTCGGAAGCTGCGTAATTCTCAGCACGAGAATTGGATGACTTAAAGTCATCTTTCGCCTTCTCCTTCTCTTTGTGCTTTCCCTCATTTTTCTTTCTTCCTTTCGAATTCGATGAATTCAAATCCTCTTTCTTCTTTTTATACTTCTTTTTATCCTTCTTTTTCTTTCCTTCATCCTGACCGTTTCTGATGAAGTAACTGCTGTTACTCATCTGAACGTCAGTTTCTCTGTGGTCTTCGTCGAGGATGTCGTTGATCAGAGCTTCCAGAGTAGGAGGAGTCTTCGTTCTAAGAGCAGAACGTTGGCGATCAGCCCATACGGGGTAGCTTTTAGCGAGAGCAGCTACGAAGATCGTTCTCTGATCGATATCGTCGATAGTAGCTCCTACGTTTTTAAGCTTCGAAATATATCCTTTAAACGAAGAGATAAATTCGTTTAAGGACTTGAAATGCTCACGCTTAATCCCATGGAATTCGAGATAAAGCTGTTGACGTAGAACTGGGCCACTGCCTTGGTACGCAGCTATCAGAACGTCGATAGCTACTTGAGGATCCATCTCGTCGAAAATCAAGGAAAGGGGTTCGTCAGTTAGGTTCTGACGTATAACCAGAAGGGCCTGGGTCTTTTGGATTTCAGAAATCCCTTTATATGCCTCTCTATCTCCCTGAAAATAGTGGTCGAGAGAGAGCAGCTTAAAATAAAGCTGAAGAGTAGACTTCCAGGTGTTCCAGTTACTGGCGCCTTTAAGCTTCTGCTTTTCAGGCATCTGGCAGTTGTGTACTAATTTCACAGTGTCTGCCGTCATCGTAACTGGTAAAAGGGAGGAAGAGCAGCAGAAAGGGTGTCGAGGAGTAGCGGAAAAGGCGTCGAAACGTACTGCAGCGTACGTCGAAAAAGAAACCAGCCTAGTAAATTACTAGGCCGGGCTCATAACCTGTTGGCAGGGGGCGGAGGTCCTAACCAAGGTTACCCCAAAGCAGGAAGCAGCGCTCACCAGCCAGGTGACTGCTAAGGGGTAGATCCAGTAGTTACGGAGGGCCGGAACTACAGGGTCAGCACCGATAGTACTGTAGCTACAGGTGTATGGATGAGCTACAGGGCTATGATGTAAGTCTGGCGCAGTTACAGGGCGACTAGAGAGGCCTGGAGCAGCGGCAGAGTGACGGCTGAAAGGCCTGGTGCTATAGCAGGGTGACGGCTGGAGCAAGAGCTAGAGCCGGACCAGTATAACAGCAGGGTAACAGTCAGTGGATCGAAAAGGCGTACAGCTACTACTGTAGCTGTAGGGGAACACGGGAATTAGAAGAGCTTATATAAAGGTAATAATTCAGTGTGTATTGCTTGCTTGGAGACTACTTAAAGGAGTGCTAGAGAGCCTGTAAATATAGGCGTTGGAAGGCCTGAAGGAAGGCTCTAGAAAGAGACGGCTTGCGTAACTATATACGTAAGCTAGAGCTTAAAGAAACCTGTCGAAAGTGAACGAAAGAGATAGAAGCTGATCTGGTGATCAGTGCGTACCAGCCGTACTGAGCCTAATAAGGCAATAACCGATAACACAGTAAGGATAGTATAAATAGTATTAGTGCTACTGTGTAACACTATCCCTGGAGTCGAAATAATGCCGTCGTTTATATCTTTATATACCTTATCTAGATAACTACCAAAGAGACGTTCAGGTTTTATTTGAACGGTGAATTGGTTCTTTTTCTGGTAATAATTACTTATATTAAGCTTAAGGTTGATGTCTGGGAATAGTAACGTGTGTCGGGGCTTATTAGACCACATTTAACTTCTACGTAGGCATTATAGGAAAAGGTCTAGGTGTGGAAATCTATTGAACTTATCTCCGGGTACGGCTCTTACGTAAAAGCTTAGTACAAGATAATTGCGATCTATAGATGGTTCCCGAGACATAGTAGTAAGGTCGAACCCTTGCAGTACTGGCACAAGGCTATTTTACATTACGGTTTCGAGCTAAGTTATCTTTAAAAAAAGTCTCTCGAAATGTTCTTTATTAGTTACTGTTATTTTGTTGTTTTGAGGTAATGCACTGTATATGTATTCGAAATGCTACTGTGTGTATGTATCTGCACATTAAAGACCGAATTGTTAGTGCTGAGATATCGATTTATATTCTAGCCAGCATAGAGCTAGAATAAACGCATGCCCAATCTATTTCCTTGTTATATGGTAATTAATATAGATCTAAATCAGTCCGAAATCGAATTTTACAGCTATAACCGGCATCGAAATATATAAAATTCGTTTTAGAACGGGCTTTAGAGTCGTATTGCTGTTTGGACGTGTATCGCCGTTTCCAGCCGCTGGTGCGTCGGGTTCCAGTACGTAAGCGCGCTGAAGGCGTCGCAGTCCCGCCCAAGCTCCCGTATTTTGTTCTGTAGCGATAAGCTACTTATGCGAACCTTTGTACGTTTTTTATAGTATGCGTTTATAGTTTTGGATGAATAATCTCTTTCGACAGGTTTTACGTTTATTAAGTATCGCTAGAATGATTTTTAAATAAGCTAATATGTTTACTTTGCGTACGTAACGCTGATTGATCACTTTTTGGATCGTTTAACCCCGCGTTAAAAGGGTCGCGAGTGGGTACCGCACTATTAACAAGGAAGTGGAAGCTATTTAGCAAGCTATTAGCACCCTAAACTGCCCTGGAAGTGGCCGAACCTTTAATAAGGGGACTACAGGGTTTTTAGTACTGGTTATATAATTAATACTTTGTAGGCAACCCTGGCATTAATAGAACTCGCGAAAAGGGTTTGCTTGAATCCTATATGTCCGATAACCAGCTATTTCTTTTGGGCGATGAGGCATGATGAGGTTTGGTACAGTCGTTAGCGAAACCTACGTCCTCTCTTTACTCTTTAATAGTTCTCGTTCTGGATCCACTTTGGCGGGGTAGCTGTTAGCACTATGTACCCCGCTATGCTCCTAGGTACAGGGCTAATTTCTGCCTTTGCTACTCCTTCACTTCGACATCCACAAACCGATTACTATGCACTTAGATTACTTATGCTTAACGAGAGCTAAAGCTACAAACTGTTAGCAGTCGTATGTATTCATTATGGCACTATAATTGTTCCTGTAAGCGTTTATAATCAGATGTTTGACAGAATCCGGTTAACGTCGTTTTCGGCGTTGAGTTATTATAGTAACGCTGACCAGTTTCTGTTAAAACATCTGATTGTAGACGCTTATAAGAACGATTACAGCGCCGAATAGAGCTTATACCACCTGTTAACAGCTTCTTTCGTCGAGGATAAATCGATTTAAGAGTATCGTAATCGGTTTGTGGATGTATATGGGAAAGAGACGGAAAGGCAGAAATTGGCTCTGTACTTACGAGTATGGCGGGGTACATAGTGTTAACAGCTACCCCTGCAAAAAGGTTTAAAACGGAAACTATTAAAGAGTGGAAAGAGGACGTAGGTTTCGCTAGTGACTATAGTTAGGCGCAGCATGCGACCCGTGTTCGACAGCTTTATGGCCTTTTCGGGATGGCAGTGCTTTAAGTGGAAGTAAAATAATTTCGTCAAAATAAAATGGGCGTTATATAATGAATAGGAAGTACTTCGATAGGCTGTCGAGCAGGTTACGGGTTTGGTGGACGACCTTAACACAATGACTCGTCTTTAATTAACATAGGTCGAGTTTGAGAGGGTATATAAACTATAAGCTGGCCCCCGTAGCTATTTAAAATATTGCTATAAATTCCAATAGTGTTTAGTCGAAACGGCGGAGCACTAGATCGGGAGGATCGCGGGGGAAAATACGCAGGCAAAGTCGGTAGTGAAGACGAAACGCGTACACGGAATAGTATCGAAAATGCAGAATTGCTTAGGTTAACTGCTAACTGAGGGCTGATATCGGCTTTTTCGATAGTGCTTAAGTCCGTCTATTATTAGCTCTTATTCCTTACTTTAAAAGGGCTTTAAAAGCGACCTAAGGATTCGTACGTAGTTGTGTTTACGTTTCTATTGGAATAAACAGTGCTATACTCTTTACTGTATTTTGTACGTATAACGGCCCTTTATAAAGCTATTTATTGTACTTATACCCGGTTATTTAGCTCCGGCTTGTTTGGCTATTCCGAACCAATACTAATACGCTACCTTTCCGGTAATCGCATCTTTTCTTAATACCCGGCCTACCACCGAAATAAGATTAATAGCGAGTTATCTAGCTACTAGTAATAGTAACGCAGCTACTACGAGGTTTAACTCCGTTATAAGTCTACGTGGCGGTTAGTTTACCACTATTATCGACGGTATTATCTATTTAGCTACTTTGATTACAGATAGTAACTACACCGTTACGTCTATAACGACTATAGTAGTATAGTAACGCTTTAATAATATATAGGCTGCGTAGATAATCACAGCATTGTCTCGAAATTACTTAGAACCTGGTTGAGGGAAGTAGATTAATAACATAAAACTGTAAACTTTTACTTCTATTATCTTTTATACTGTGTAATTATGAAATTTAGTAATAGTATATATTATGTACCTGTGTCGAGCCCGGAGGAAATAAGTATAAACCAGCTTAACTCAGCCAGCGTTTCTTTCGTACCGGGCGCTTTACGGGCCCCGTATAAATAGTCTTTTTACGTACTCTGAATAGCCTAAACTGAACAGAACTTAACGTAGCTTAGTTGAATGTTACTTACGTAATAGATTATAGCCTTTCTTCTAGGACCGAAGATGTGCCCTACGGGATTTCATTCAGCTCTCCTTTTTTAGCGTATAGTTTTACTATCCTTTACGTGAACTGATAATAAACTTATATAGTACTTCATACTTTCGTTATCGGGGAATATCCTGGTTATAAATGTAGTAATAGACTGACGTTTTGCGATTACATTATCCTCCGATTTTGGTGACGTTCGTTTTAGTATATAAGCGTATTATAGTACCCGCCTGTTTCGTAAAGCTGCTGTTAAAATATGAGCTAGACTTTATAGCATAGTGGGGCAGTAAGTCTATTGATTTGCGTGGTCATATCTTAATTTAAAACCTAGTTATTGTAGCTGAAGGAATTAAGCCACGATTGTTAATGTCTCTGAAACTTTCGGGCGCGCTTATTATAGACAGAACACTTGCGTCTTATGTTTTAGCGCTGTAACTATCCGATTAAAACCCCGAAGTGGTTTTGAGGTTTAACTCTTCCTAGACGCTACACTTATCCTTCTGCGAGGATAGATCGCTAGAAAGCAGAAGTCGAGCTGGCTTATAGGCTGTTATCGGTTCGTAAGTTGAAATGAACCCTTTAACTCTCCGTGCCGAGGCAGTTTATTATAGCGATGGCCGAGAACGATCGGGAAATCCTCGTATTATAAACTAATATGGTAATTTTATAGGACTGTAGAACTTTAGATACTATTCCGTAATCGAAGTATAGAAGTCTCTTTAGTGGGGATAAGGCGGTGGATCGATATTCAAATAGGATGGAAAAGGAGGAAAGCTCGGGATAAGGGGTTCGGTATAAATATCCGAATCTATAAAAGGAAACTACTTATAAATGAGACTTTCCGTAAATATAAAGAAGACTCGCGCGCTATAACTGAACAGGATAATAATAGACGCCTCGACGTAGATAATTTCGAATTTATTACATAAGTTATATATATTATATATACCGTTAATACTATAGTATAGGAAGAAGAACCCTTATCGGGCTAGTTTAAATACTTTAATTAAAGGACGACGGTCTGGGTTAAGTACGAGAGAGCCGTTAAGTACGTATACAAGGTCTAATATTAGCCTACGATTTTTCTATGTATATATGGGTAACGCCGTTCATAGCAGCTGTCGCTACCAGCGATTTGGGCTATGAACTAGACTGATTAACGGGAGTACCTAATAATATATCCACTGTATATTTTGTCTTATTACGTAATAGTAATAAGCGCATTGTATACCCCGCATACAATTCATAAAACGGGATGCGAAAAAAGATAAAAAAAACATGTGTAATAGTATAACCGCAACTTATCGTATTTTAAATTGCCTAAAAACGTTGTTAGTCTTTCTACTCTATCGACTGCTAAGGTAATATAGAAAGTTTATGTTATAACTGTTATTAGTGGCTCGAATCCGGAGTGTACCCTTATGCCCCCCACTTTACCGCTGTAAGAGACACTTGGTTCGTAGCGTTAAAAGTGGCGTAACGGCAGTAGCTTTAGTATTTCGATACGAATCACAGAAAGGCAAAGCGAAGTGTAAAAGGCGCTTAGAGCTAAATATGGCCTTTAAACTAACGAGAATTAAATCTTCGAGTACACCGCTCTAGAAAATCCGGCGGTGCTCCTAATATATATACCCTTAAGATACAACTGCGCGATGCTACTTTCCTAGCGACGTACTTTAGGGGGGTAGCGAGTTAAGAGGAGGCATTTATTTTAATTAAGCTGTAGTATAAGATAGAAAGATCTAAGATAAGGCTTTACGTTGGAGGGGCATTCTAAATGAGAGGAATAGTTATAATTACTTCGAGAAGGCCTAGGGTCAAGAGAAGACATGCGTCCTAAAATTAATACAGCCTGTAACCCGATAATCTGTAACGTCCAAACGTTTATTAAGCATTATTACGTGATTACAGGGAATTAATAATTGAAGCTATATTCTCGGAACCGCTAGTAGAGTAACGTAACGTGTCTCAGGGACTACGATACGGATAAATGCAAGTATATATATGCAGGCTTATAAGCCCTAGCAGCCACTTACTTTAATAATAAAGAGCAATTAGGATGGTTCTTATTCTCTAAGCTTATAGGATAACTCTTATAATTAAGTCAGATAAGAGAACTGGTCAGTGCTATTAGAGGAAGTCACTAAGTTATAGCCTAATAAGATTAATTGTTTAGCAGTCTCTAGTTCGCTCGGAATCTGATTAAGTATCCGATGATCTAAAAACGATAGATATCGTCCTAAAGATTAGATTAACTGTGAGTGTATCGGATTCATGGGTAAGTAACGAATTATTATAGATCGGTATTGAAACTAAAACACCGTAAAAGCCGGCCTGCATTATTTAACCGAGCGGTTTAAGCTTTCTTCTAAGACCACTTTTATAAGACTAGTAGGCGTTAACCGCGCGGGCTCTGGAACTCTTATTTATATAGGATGATTTAGAGAGCATAATACGGCATGCGGACTATTATAGAAATTACGGTAAGGAAACTAAGCCTCGGGTAGAATACTTAGAAGTCGTTTTTTATAGGGGTTGAAAGTGTAATAGCTACAGCAGGAATACTTAAGAAATAGTAAATGCCTCTAAAGAATTACTGAAATTTGCTACGTAAGGGATACGCAGAAAAATATAGGTAAATATTGTATGGTTAATACGTAATATAAATTATGGTCGATGTGTTTTATATAATACTGATAGCCATGTAAAGAGCTAGCGGCTAGAATAGCATAGCCACTTTTCTGTGGCTAAGTGTTTAGCTGCCCCCTTTTTATGAGTGTTAACCGTTGTTTAAGTAATCGAATTGTTCCTTTTAGAATTATAGTAACCGTTTCTGAGTGCTTTGAGAAGTAAAAGAGCCTAGCTATATCGTAAATTGAGTCGATATGGTCTGTGAACAGCCCTATGAGCATATGCACTAAAACCGCGTTCGCTCTTTCTAGTTTTTAATAAAAGAAATAGTGAATGCGGAAGCACCGTTTTCTCGCCCGATTACCTTTTCCATCTATAATCAAAAGGGTATGGATTAATGGAGCAGAATATGAGACGAAAGAGGATGGTAGGTTTTAAAACTAATAATACCGTAGACTCCGGTAACCTGTTGTACTTATATTAACTCTTTACTGGGATTATGGATTCTAGAATAAGGAGCAGTAGCGGGCATGGAATGGATAAAAGGTAGCCTAATAGAATACTCAGAAGCGTTTTATTGTGTAGAAATCCAGAAAATTCTGGTTGTGCGTTTTAGATGTGATTCGATTGCTACTGAGTACTTCGTGGCAGTGTGTAGCGCTATTCTCTGCCGAGTGTTAATTACTTGATTTTGACCCTGAATAAACTGGGAGACTATTAGGGGGTTCACCTTAGCAGGGCTGTTTAAAGAGGATAGGTATATATATTATACATTGTTTTGATGTTAATGAATACTATTATCAGAGGTGTGAGTGTTATTATAATCTAGATTATTTTTATATTTCCAGACCTTAGGTGACTTATGAATAGGACTTGTGAAATTCCTCGGTTATACGAGAGCGCGGATTAAACTAAACCGTCGCCTGCCACCTGATAATTATAGAGGCCTTAGTGCGAAAAGGTGCTTAGTACTATTAGAACTAGATTTACAGCTCTATCGAATAGAATATTGTTATTAGCACCTGTGTATCGCTACAGTACCCTGTAGTACTCTATGATTTTCCAGCCCGATAAGTCTAAGTATTATATAAACCAGCCTGTTTCCCTTTAGACCGAGCTCTTTTTTCTTTTCTTTGCTTACTTCTATTTACTAAAAGACTTATACGATGATGTACGCCACCGAAGATATTTCTGTCGATGCCTCTATTAGACTATACAGCCTACCCGGTATAACGTTACTACAGGTTAGCGACACAGTATATTACATAGCGGTAAACTATAATAACTCGTTTTCTGATTTCTCTAATTATAACTTACTACCGGACCTTGGATATCTTAAACCTGAGATCCCCCAGTCTCTAGACTCGTGGCTACCGGAGGATCAGGTAACGGGGTTTCCTTTCGGCTGTTCGATTACCTTTATAGTGCCAATATTACCCTAAACTTTTGGTGAAAACAATAAGGCGAAATCGATATTATACGAAGTGCTCTACTTCCTTAATTAAAATCCAGAATAATATAATAAAGGACTGGGGAGGGTGTTAGATAAGCTCGTTACGGTTATGTCTGGATAGGACACACCGTTAAATAATGACACGGTAGAAGCTCGCTCCCTTAGTTCTGTACTATTATACGTTTATTCCTCTGGTGGACTTCGCTAAACGAAAGGTTTTCTTCCAGTATAAAATAACTAAAAATATTCTCTCGCCCCTAAAGTTTCGATTCCGTAAGAGCTCGACGTATATTCCAGCCTAGATCCCCCTATATCGACGGAAATCGCCTAGGTCGTAATAAAAGCCCTAGGTGCAGCAGTTTTAAATATTCTAGGTCGAAAACGGAAAGTAAGTTATCTAGATAAATAAGTTCTGAATAGAGCTGCTTAGCGTAACGTGCGTGTCCGCCTCGATGAGGTCGTTTTTAATATTGAGTCGTATGAATAAAAGCTGCGCTAGAATCGTTACTTTGTATTATAACGGGAGGATTTTAGTTAAAATTCGTGGGATAGTGAGGATTTTACGTGTTTTGTGTTAGTAGGTCTGCTTTTCCTGTCGTTTGCGGTGCGGCCGTGCGGGTATGGGTTCCTCGTACGGCTTAAATAGGACGAGAATATACAGTAGTTTAGTGGATTTGACGAGATGTATCGAAAGAGTATAGAAGTGACGTGTAATAAGGTTACTGAGATATTAGAGAATCCAAACCTCGGAGTAGACATTTCGGGGTAGGAAGTGCAGCGGTAATATATATTCGGCCGGCTTAAGCTATAATAAATGTGTAAAGGGGGAAGTATATTAATTAGTCTGTAATAAGGCAGACATTAGTAGATAAGAAGTAGATAATGCGTTAGGGCCTATAATAACTACTAAAGGGAAAGTAGGAGGGCCATAAGGAACGAATAAAGTGTATAGCGACTTCCGGAGGTTGTGTCCTCACTGTTTGTTTTTGGTTTTAATTAATTCCTCGCTATACATCCTATGATATTTATAACTCGCTTTTTTTATTAAAGGTCTTCTAGGGCTATTCGATCTCTTGACTTATGGTATACTGTTCGATCGTTGCCTTTATCCCGATAATCGACGGGGACGTGTGCGATTAAAGCTGCGAAGTTATATATTAACCTATTTAGCCCGGTGTAAAAGGCATACACTTGGGCAAGTACGGTGTAGCTTTAAGCATCTGGAGCAGATAAATCTTGCTGTTCTGGATCGGTTTAAAAGGTTTGGGAATGGCGGTAGTAAAACAAAAGGGCAATCAGCGTTAAGATGAACTCCTAGCGTGTGCTTAAAAGACTATAAAGCTGAGCACGTGATCCTGAGCTGCTGGCTTTAAAGAGGTTACTACTGGAGGGTGGCTTTGGGTTTTCGATAGCTCCATAGATTTTGTGTAGAAATTCCGATTTTAACCTATTAATAAGCTTAAGCCTACCAGCCGTCTATTATTTACTAGGGAGATTGATGTTTATATTTAAACGAGGCGATATCGCTATAAAGTATCGGAGAAGTTGGTATGTGGTGGGATATTATAGCAAGACGAAAGCAGTGTACCGGCGTGAGTTTGGGTTTTTAATTGGGCTTACTACGAAGCGATCCCGCAGTCAGTCTCTCTGTTGGAGACCTTGGGAAAGGGGCAGGAGTTATCCGTCCTTCTAGGTTTTAAGAACATTAATTGACTAGGAGCAGATTTCAGGTTACGTAGAAACCCCTTAGCTCCTCTAAAAGAGCTCGGGAAGAAATTTCCTATTTATGAAGCTCTACGATCTCTAGTAGTTACAGTGGTTCTAGACTAATTAAAGTCGGCTTTTCAGGGAGTTCTTTATTATAGCGTGATTAAAACGGCACGATACCTACGTGCCTAAAACAGCCTGCGTTTAAGCAGGATCTAGCCGGCAAGCCTCTTGACTAGTAACATTTTAAGTGATGTTACTGCATTAGGAATTGGTTCAGGTCTGGGCTTACTAATAAAAATGGTATGTTAAAGGTAAGTGAGCCGACGTACTACTGTCTGAATTCTAGCCTGCTGATCTCGGTCTCCCTGATAGTTTCCGGAACACGAGAGGGTTCGTAGTATATTAATTTCTAAGTATTTAACCTCGGCTTTGCCACTATCCACTCCTGCTTACTCAGCTTGCGACCGGCTGTGCTGTGAACGGGACCATGTATATACGAAGTGGAGCGTAATAAGCTATATGTATATGCATAGGCTAATGCCCTAATAGAGTTGATTATAACCTATGTAAAAGGACAAAAGTAGGATATGCACAGCTAGAGGCTAGGCCTACGCTTATGGTATTACAGGGTATTATTATAATCGATAGTGGGTTACGACGTAACTATTACCCAGTTTACACCTGTATATAATTGCCTTATATTAATATTTAAGCTGGACGATCTTCCTTGGGTAAATGTATTTCCTACGAGCCATCCACCGAACGTTTCCTATTATAGAGACAGAAATTCCAATCCAAACTCTTTTTATTATACACGCTACGATACTGCGGTAATTTAACGGTATAATCCTTTCCCTATGGTAGCTCGTGTGCTTCCTCGTATTCCTTATAAAATCCTTTGCCTTCGTTGTAATATAATACTGCCGTTTTAAGAATATTTAATTGATATCGGAACAGTTTATTAAAGCTAGTCACCATTATTACGTTATCTCTTCGAAGAGATTCCCAGATGTTTAAAATGATGTTCGATCCTACAGGAGAGTATACGGCAAGTTCTTTATTAAACCGTTCCGAAGGACGAAGACTCTCGAGCAGCGCTTTAGAAGATAAGTCACCAGTCTAGTCCATGGATATTAATGCGACGTTAAATGGACCATTAGACCCGTTCTTTATATCGGTAAGACTAAAGCCTAGGAAAACAGGATTAGCACCTAATTTAACAGCTTCGTTAAACTAATTAAGGCTCGCGAAAGCCTTTTATAGGATAGAGTCCAATAGTTTCTAGTCGCGGTTTATATCGGTAAGTAGTTTAAATATTATAGAATCTAAGTATAGAAGTCGGTGTACCGAACGAGGAATTATATAATTAATTTGCTTTTAGTATACCCGGAAAATAAAGGCACTATATATAAAATCATTTAAAATTTAGAATATGTATAATACACCCGTTACAGACAGCGGCAAGGAGCCTTTTCTGGCTTCCTTTAACCGTGAACAGCCTCGCGTACGTAAAAACCATATTCTATGTTTTCCTGCGTTAGAATTTGCTTTTGATATAGACCAGTCCTTTAAGGGTATAAACGGAGCCAAGAGTAGACTTGTTATAAGTATAATCGTCCATTTAGAGATACAGTACAGTATACATAACGATTTCCTTACCTATTCCTTTGGACGTTGCTTGACAAGCCGAAACCCACCGGTTTAATATAGGGAGCTTAGTACTGTCCTTTCGCCGCTGCAGGAAATGCTATCTGGTATTAAGTTAGTTGTTAAGGGGCTTACTGCTTATTATATATTCGATAGTTAAACAGATACGACGATACGGTTATAATACCGCTTAGCGAATTCTAACTAGAATCGAAAGTTCGATAGCGGGTTGGGAATAACCTCTTATCGACGAAGAGCTACCGCGGTACGGCGAAGTGCTACGAAGCGCGGTTCTTTAAGTATCTAGAAATACACGTATTTAAAAAGTGCCTGCTTATATCGCATTGGAAAATAATGTACAACGCAGTCCGATACTTGCTATACGGGTATATATGGAGGCTTTGTAATCTATTTTATTAACTATAGAGGGATATTTAAAACAATTCCCGGCTTTGTAGAGAAGTATAACGAATCTAAAAGAGTATTAATAAAGCTATATAAAAGAGCTCCTAGAGTAATCCGTTATCCAGCTAGGCACAGATCGTCGCTAGTATTTATCGAGATAATAAAGTCGAAATCCCCTTCGGGTATAGGCATACCGTTAGGAAAGATTATAGTACCGCGCTTTTAATAAAGTCGAACTCGGTCCACTTAGTATGGTCTAGCTTGTCGTCGTAGCATTAAAGTATAAGGCTGAATTTGTGCTAACGGTTTCGCTTAGGAATAATACGATAGAACTCGGTCACGAAAGATCCGTATTAGATCAGATTAATTATATTATTAATACCGTACTTATAGGCTTAAAGCGCCTTCCCTCTTTCCTTAGGCTAGGAAGCTGGTATTTTTACCGCGCTTGTATATAACCTTTAATAGACTCGTCTAGTATTATTTCGATCTCAGGTTTAATAAGGGCAGCGTGTTTACTCTTTTCCCTTTATCTTTATTAATTTCGATCCACGTTTCCGTGTCGTAATTGTAATGGTTTCGTTGTATAGAGGGAGTATTTATTTTCGAACGGATTTAGGATGCTTATGCGAGCATCGTCGAATCGGAGCTGTAATAGAGATGAGGGGGGACGGGACCCGAACCGGGTACGCTAGAGGTAATCGTAAGTTTAACGTTAACGTTCCGGATAAGTAGAGCTACTCGTTATTAAGGAAAAATTAGCCGCATTATCATCGTCGACGTTCTAGTTTAAGCTAAGAGCAATCGTCGGTGTAGTAGTAGATTCGAATGGGGTAAGGCATTATAATGCGATTTTCCGCCTTTTTCGCTGTGAGGATACCAGTTCTTCTTCAGCTTTTAAACGTACTCGAGCAGTCCCGGGCGTTATAAACTGGCTGTGTAATTCTTTATATGCGCGTTAGTCGAGGTAGGCTATTAGGTTATATGCGGTTAGTAGTCCGTACAGGTTGTTCTAGACAGTATAAAACGCTTCGTAGCATGTTTATATGCTTCGTTTTATGCGTCGTCGGTGTCGGGTTTCGATTTTGTGTAATCGGTATTAGAAACAGGCCGGATAGAAGGCAGCGAAGATTAAGCCTCTGCCTTTATCGTAGGACGGGAATAGAGTTCGTCGCTATAAAAACTTATCGCCGATGTAAAAGCTATGTTGTGATTAAGGAAGATGAAAAGTGTGGGATTGATATAAGAACATGTAATTAAGTATGAGCCGGGGCTAGTAAAGGCTAGTAATTTATTAACTCCTAGGCATTTAAGGTTAGCGTCCAGCCGCCGGTATTTTAATATATTTATAACTAACGAACAGTAACCTTAATCCAAATACATTTCGCTATTTTACGGCGATGATCGTTTAAATAAGTCTAGTTAATCCTCGCCGCTTCCGGTTACGATATATCTGTTCCTCCTACCAGTTGCCGAAACTGAGCTTTACGGGTATCTAGACTAGGTCTTAGGGGCTTGGGCCTACTAAGCTGGCCAGTGTGTAATCACATCTACGCGTCTTTAGTAGGCAGTGTGATTATGTGATTAAATACTAAAATTTCCACTGGTTAATAGGATTTATTACAGGAAAACGAACACCTTAATTTCACTTTAACTTTCCGCCCGCTTTACTATTCGTTTTATGGTTTTAATTTGCACGACGTATTCATTCCTGTGGAAGAAGATGAACACGCCGCCCACTAGTGTTTTTACTGCTACCCCAGATTTAACCGAGCCCGGAGCCGCAATTGTAAGCGCACACCTCTCTAGCCGGTTATACGAGGTTTATAGGAGCTGAGATAAAGCGACTCTAGAGTTTAAGTCTTTAAAAGATGTTGAGGAGTGCTATTAATTAGTATGCGAGCAGCTGCGGAAGTAATTCAAGCCTTACGAAGCCGAGGCGCACCGGATGCTTATTTCTTAGCGAAACTACTAGGAGCTTGAATGCGACTATTATCGCGGCGAACTCGAAAAGTTACTACAGTAGAAAGCTTATAATGTTCGTAATGCGGATAGCAGGTTTACGGTGGAGTATTGGCGGGCTCTAACAGTGCTTTATTAATGTCTCCTTAGATCCAGCGGGTTAACGTTAGCGTAAACAAGGGATGTCCGATAGACGATTAAAGATTAGAAATATTAAGGTTACGAAGAAGAGATCTTTTAGTATTTTGTTACGCTTTAGGAATAGGATATACGGGAATCGTTTCTAAAGAAGCATTAGCGTCGGAATTAAGAACCCTAGTTAGCAGTTAAACAGCCCCGTTGCGCAGAGCGGCTCCGATAAAGCAGGGCCCGACTCCTCCCAGATGAGTGTGTAGCTAAGAGGACGAAATCGAAGATGAGGTCGAAAATGAAGCTGCCCACAGGCGCAGGAGTGGCGAAGCGCGTTTCGCGTTCTAACGCAGGCGTTAAAGCTGTAGGCTTACGTGAACTATTATTTAATTAATCTGGCCGTTTAAATTTAAAACGAGAGCAGTCCGGCCTACCTGGCCCTTTAAAGACTAATTATCGCCTACCTCCTAGGTAAAAACAGAAGTTAGCATGTCTAGCTTCGATACTTCTCTTATCCTACGATTATGTTAACTAATAAAGCTTTCGATCTTTCAAAGATTGTACTAATACTCGGGTTTTTCGTCGGTATAGAGAGTATTCTTAAGCTGTCTGAGAATTCGAGATATGAATTCGTACCCCCAACTAGCGGTGGTAACTCCTGGAAGGGAGGCTAGTCCGGACAGGAACTGAAGCCACTATTCCTCTGCCTAACGGTTAGGTAAGACTTATTTGATCCACGAGGTTGGGTTTTTAGCTCCTACGGCGATTTTAATAAATGTAATGTTCAGCTCGCTTAAAATAATTAGACGGGGATTAGTAGACGATTTTTCCGTGTCGATATCAGTCTAGTCACTTATAACCTTAAGATTACGGTCCTCTTCCGACAGACGGATCCGCATACGGTTTAGCGGCGACGTTTTAACTTGCAGCCCGGGAGTGCTTAGAGAATTCTCTACTCCAGTTATTATCGACCTGGGAGCTATCAGTTTCCGAGCCTAGTCTCCGACGCGAACGATTACCGAAAATAAAGGGTATCGTAAAATGGCTCGAAAGTTTAACGAGGATATTTTACGTACTGTGCTAAAGTATATGCCTTTTATTTCGAACTAACCGGAGACTGCGATACTTAACGTCCGCTATGGAAGGAACGGGGTTGTATACGTGTACGAAGGCGAAGTGGCGGGTAAGGGAATGAGTGCGTTAGTTATAATGGTGCAGGACAGGATAAATAGCAGAATCTTTAGAGTAAAGGAGCTATATTAGAAAACTAGGGACGATTATGACGCTGCGAGAAAACGATTCGAAGCGCTGTAGAGTGAATATAACCATATTATGCAGCTTGATTACGTAAGTACTTTTAGTATCTGCCTGCAGGTTATTTTTATACCGGGAATACTGATTGTCGTATCTCTAGCCTTATATGGTTAAGGCGTACGACTTAGTTTTAGCCGAGGATATTACGCTATTACCGTGGACGATTGTTGAGTATATACCTTTGAACCTTTATGGCATTTTGGTAGATTTTAAAGATAGCGACGCGTTAATAGTAATTACATATTTGGCCAGCGGCCTTTATTATATACATACGTCCGGTATCTGCCACCGGGACGTGAAACTAGATAACGTGCTTATCTAAAAGAATGGCTAAGACTTGAGTATTAAGCTCGCCGACTTTGGTACTTCGAAACGGAACGCTGCCCGAAGGATAGACATATTAACGGGCACGGAGATTTATATAGCACCCGAATTATTTACGCGGCCTTGTAATTACACCGATAAGGTTAATATATAGGCTTTTGGCCTTATTACTATATAGTTGTTTACTACGTGGGACCCGGCCTTTGACTAATACTAGGACTTTAATAACTTCGGCCTTTAACTGTGTAATGTGATCTTTCCCTATGTATTAAAGGCACCGGCGTAATTCCGCCTTTTACTCTAGGGGCTTTTTCGTAAGAACCCCGATAGGAGATAGAGCGCTTAGAGATGCCTAAGATGGCTATGGAAACATAAATAAGCGGATGAACCTCTGATGTATTATAAAAGTCCTCTTAGGAAGAGTAAAAAGCGGGCCGCGTCGATACTTACCGAGGGTTTTAATACAGACGACGAAAATGAAAGACGTAGACGGAGCCCGAATCTTTCCTTTTTAACCGCACGTACGTAGGTGCTATTCGCCGATCGCTCTGAGAAAGGAAGCATATTACCGAGTACACTGTCTCTTAGAGTTTGTATGTTCGAGTTACTTTTAGCGCCGACGCCTTACACTAATAATTAGTAGTCTGACTACCGGTCTATTAATATCGAGTCTTCGGAGGGTAGCGATATAGAGCTAGGAGACGACTGGTAAAAAAGCATTACTAAGTTAAAGACCGCTGTATATGTTTATAGCCTAGAATCGAATTAAAGGAGAAACCTGTTTATCCACAGATACGGGTCCAATAAACAATCCGTACTTGCGGTTTTAAGCAGATTCGGGTAGGGAATAGAGAATTAAGTAAAGGGTCGCGCCATAATCTGATCGGCGCTTAGATCTGTGGTTGGCGGATAATGGAACTAGGATAATTAGGAAGAAAAGCTAGCTCACATATTTAATTGCTTTTACGTACTCTTCGAGCCTTTGTAATATTCTTCGCCCGTTGAGTCGATTCGTTCATAGCTAGTAACGGGTCTGAGGTATTTAGCAGTTATATAATAAGAACTTAAAAAGGCATTAGTAGTATAAAAGTAGCATACGGGGTAGGTCGTAATAAAGGCCCATAATGAGTTAACTTATCTCATAGATCAGGCCGGAGGCGCACTGCCGTGCCTGAGGTATATAGCAAATGAATTAAACGCCGGAACAGTAATATTCATTCCGAAAAATGACCGGCAGTGAATCAGTGTTAATAGGAGAATGTAACTTTTAATTAATATGCTTTGTCGATGCGATTGGATTTATCCTAGGTGAAAATGGGGGAAATGTTTAATTATATTTTAATTTTAGGGGGATGTAGAGCACCAACACAGCGTTTATAGTGTTATTGCCTGCTAGCGAAACTGTCATTAACGTCTTGCGTGAGTATGCCGCTAGATTAGTTATATACTAATGGAATTCTTTAGGGCTACGAGGAAATCGTTATTGCCTGCCGTTATGCATTTTCTTTAGATGTAAATTACTATATACGACGACTAAGGGCTTACGACGACCAAAGGCTATTAAAGCTGTTATAACTTGCCATCGACCGAACGCTCCTATCGACGAGCAGCTAGTTAACGTTTTAAAATCCCTCTTCGACGATAGCGTCTTTATTAACTTAAGCGAATTCTTTCCCAAGTTTTTTCATATAATACAGAGTATTAAGATAACACTGAATAGAACCGGTATTAAGCTCTAAGTAAGCTGAATTAAAGGCTATTCTTTAAGTGTCTAGCATCCTATCTTCGGAAGCTGAAGCGGCGCCTGCTTCACGTGGCTCGAGCTGTTAGTAGTGGTCGTGTCAGTGAGAAGGCTGGTTCAAATCTAGACGGTCTGTGGCTATGGCGAATCGGTATTGTTGCTCGAACGGCCTCTATATCTAGGGCCCAGAATTCACTGTCTGAGAGTGACTTTCTACTTAAGTAGTATGATAAACTCGGAATTAATTCGGAATTGAAGATACTGTATCCGTATGTACTAGGATGAGCAGGCATTAGCTGATTGCGTTAGCTTAGCTCAGTACGTATCTTTAATCGGTAAGTACCGCACTCAGTATTTGTCGGCGCGCTAAGATAAATCCGGGTTCAACTTTAATAAATAGCTTGACTATGAAAAGCGGAACGTGATTTCGAACTCGACTGTGTAATGAATGGCAAGGATGAATGACGAAGCATCCGAATACAGCTCCTCTACTTTAGTACTTAGTGGTGGGCTATGACTTGCCAAGGTCTTAGCATAAGAGCACTAATAAGGGTAAATAATGAAGCATCTCAATACAGCTCCTCTACCCTAGTACTTGTTGGTGGACTATGACTTGCCAAGGTCTTAGCAGAAGAGCTCTGGCAAGGGTAGATGATGAAGCATCCGAATACAGCTCCTATACCCTAGTACTTGGTGGTGGGCTATGACTTGCCAAGGTCTTGGCACAAGAGCACTAACAAGGGTAAATAATGAAGCATCTCAATACAGCTCCTATACCTTAGTACTTGGTGGTGGGCTATGACTTACTAAGATCTTAGCATAAGAGCACTTGTAAGGGTAAATAATAAAGCATTAGAATACAGCTCCTATACTATGACTCAAGGGGCTTGTTAATCTCTTGGTAAAGACACATTGGCAAGGGCATCCCATGCATGCTTTATAATATCGCTTTTGAAATTGCCTTAGGGGACTGGGCAGTTTTTTAGTAGAGAGGTATACTATACTTATATTAGAATTTAGCTGTTTATTCCTGTACTGCTAAGGATGTAGGTTAACCAAATGGCTTAGTAGAGAAACCTCCCGATCTGGTTGTTTCTCTGCCCACGAAATAAGTGCAGTCATTATTAGGGACCAGTGGCTTGGATGTTAACCTGATAGGGTAAATCGGTATAGTACACACACACACACACACAGTTTATTAACGCCCGGGTGGCTAAGCCGAAAGGGTAATTAGCGCTAGTTTATAATTATATTTCTTAAGTTGAGTTATAATCACTTTAAGCCCTTATATGCTCCAGTTTTCATTTAAGACATTTCTTTTTTGTTAGTTTATTCCTATAAAGGATTCCGTAGGTTAGTAGTGTTTCTAAGCAGGCTGATTTAAAGGCTATTCTCCAAGTGTCTAGCATTTTATCTTCGGCAGTTAAAGCAGCGCCTGCTATACGTGGCCCGGGCTGTTAATAGTGGCGCGTTAATAAGAAGACTGGTTCATGTTTAATCGGCCTGTGGCCCTAGCGAATCGTATTATTACTCGAACGGCCTCTATATTTAGGGCTTAGAAATTACTGTTTAATAGTGATTTTCTACCTAAGTAGAATAATAAGTTGCTCTTCTGGGTGTTCGTGCATTACAGTATTTCTGTCCGGTGTCCTATCTATTTACTACATCGGAAGAGGAAGTGTTTTACTGTCTTTTTCGCACGTCCGTAATCGCACTGATCCGTCGGTGCCGCTTTAATTTAATGAAGATATTCGTTTAACCTAGCTTTTCCTATCCGGAGCTGGGTAAAGATACTGGCTTTTTTTTACGAAACACGGTTGTACAGCTGCCTTGTATATTTCCCCGGTAAAGCTGTATTAACCCTTTTAGAGTGTCTTTTAACGCGTTCCGGCAGTTTTAAATAAGTGTTCCGCTTAGCCCGTGCGAGGTTTAGTGCTATCGATTTCGCTCCCGGGGTTTTTATCCCTGGTTCAGTGCCTAGTCGTATCGTAGTTTTCGCTTCCTTTTTCGCGTGATCCACGAGCTCGTCCTCGTCACTCGTCGGTAGCTAGGTAATAACTATATTATTCCCCTCCCTCCGAAGGCTCGAAACGGTCTTATATACTTAGCGAACGTGCTGTTGCCTAGACTACTAACGTGGCTTCTTTATTGTAAGGGCTATTGCTTTGTTTCTCGTTAATAATAGAATATTACGGTACCGAAGCTTCGGTAACGAGCGAAGGGTGTCCGTTATAACGGCTAGCTCTCTAGTGTACGGATTCTGCTCTGTTTTTCCACCGATTATAATAGCACGGGTCTAATGTAGACAGTCCCTTCGAATAGATTTCCGTGTTTCGATGGCTGATTTAAAGCCTACTAGCCTATTCCTGGCTGAGCTGTTTACGGTAATGCGCACCCCTTAATCGGTGCTTTTAGCGTTGGGTTTCCCTTCCGACCCGTCCGTAGCTAGGCCACGACCCCGTAAATCTTTTGCTCCGTTCGAGACCTTCCTATAAGAGTGCAGCAGGCCCGGCTAAAGGGCTGTAATAGTGCCGCCCCGTATTTAGTACAGGCTATACGGTCATGTCTTCTAAGTTTGCACCTTAAGCTAACCGCAACGGGCAGTTTCCTGTTTTATAAGCCGACCGATATGCGCATCCGTCCTTTCCGGTTACTGTGATATTTCCGCAGGTCTTAGTGTTATTTTGGAGCAGCGGCGATACTACGACGCCCGGAAGCGCCGGCCTTAGTGCGAATAGGGACTACTCTTTAAACTACCCTTTAGTCATATTATAGCACTACGGCCCACCGGCAACCCTAAGCACGACCCCAGGTCCGGTTTCCCGTTATTATATACCGTCTCCGGTGTACGGCCGACTATGTCTTATAGAGTAGAGATACAGAGCGACCGCTACGCCGGTACGATCGCCCGCACTTTATCCACTAACTAAACTAGCTTCTGTTATATAATGTTTAGATGCGGTGCGCTGTGTCCTCCGGGGCGTGTCGCCGGTAACGGGCTTGGCTCCTCGCGCGCGTCCGGCGTATACGCGGGTAGTTCGGGCTCTCTGTAACTACTTACTTAATAGATCCGGCAACCACCTGCTCTTATCGGTCTTAATAATTTTCATTACGTCCGAACAGAGCACTTAAGCTTCTTCTGAGCCTTCGAAGCGCTAGCGCTTTAACCCTTTTAGGCCACTTTACGCCGTGCTTTCTCAGAGCCAGACTGGTTCGAGGGTGCCCTGTCTCAATCGTTAAAACGGCTCCGAGTCGGGTGGTTTTCTTATCCCAGTATTCCTCTTATAGCTTATTAGTTTCGCTTACGATATGTTCGGGTGTATCGGTAGGGTACCCCGTAGTAGCTGAAAATTTTGTATAATAGCTAAACTACGATGCATTTTACCGCACGCTGCGCATTTATCGCAGTTATTAACGCCGGATATTACGAGAAGGTCTGCTGCTTCGTCCTACTGCTTTTTCTAGCAGTATCCGGTGTGCTCATCGGAGGCCCCTATAGTACAGTCGAATTCGAAATCGGTTTCCGCTGTCGCCCCTTTCAGCTCATAATCAGCAGATGTTAAATGCTTAACTATTGAATGTATTATATAATTTCACTTTAAGGTTTTACGCTGCTGAGTAAGAAAGGCGGCGGGACCAGTTACATAAGCTACTTAGAAAAACCGGCGATCTAGATAGCAAATGATTCTCCAGGAACAAACTTCCACACATTGTATAACATGCTCTCTTCGCCGGGACCTTCCCGAAAAGCTGTGCGACCAGATTTAAGTATGGCGACTCATTGGCAGACGAAACTCATGCTGATATCTCTTGTTTAGCAAATACCGATCCAGCTCTTTCAGCCGAAACAGACTTTAAATTAAGTGGAGCGTCGTGGGAAAATATCCGTGAAATATTCGGCGCAGGAATCACTAAAGGTCTCAAAGTGGTTGGTCCAACGCCGCAGATGACAACGTCCGTGAGTGGGTGGTTCCCGAGAGCTGGAGGAGATGGGTATATCTGCTTAGAGGTTGAGTCGGACGCGCTCATTTTGTCCCTCCTGGACACCACGGGCAAAGTCCGAATGAGTCGTGTGCGCAGCATATTGGATGAAAGGGTTGTTGATCTTGTCGAGAAGAGTGACTTGCGACAGCGCGAGGTGAATCAAGGGCTAGCAGAAACGAAATGCGTGAAGATGACTCACTGCATTGAGATTCGAATAGGTGCAGGAGACCTTAGTGTGGTGAATAAGTTGTTCGAGTAGCAGAATCAACCGTTACATAATCCCCTGAAAATTCTCAATCGTGTGCCAAATGGCGGTTTGATCATGCCCCTTGCGCTTTTCAAACTCCAAACCTCAACTTTATTTTCATCCATGAACACCACCTCGTCGCAATCGATTATGATTTTCATCTCGCCGTCTGCCACCATATCATGTAGAACGAATTTGTTGAGGTCCTTTAGCCGGCTGTCGTCTTTCTCTAGCTTATCCATAGAACCCAATATCCAACCCTGCCATTGAAACTAGGAAGAAAAGCAACCCAACACAAGTCCCTCACACGAGGGCTCAGATATATTCCGCACAGATTACATCACCATTCAGATCCATAACATCGGCAATGGTGTAGTTGCTGATCAGGCCAACCATCCAAAGATTGTGAGTGAGCGTGGTGACGTAGCCGTCGTCGCCGTCGTAGTCGAGGATGGCGTCGCTGGGATAGTCAAAGTCGTTCTGCTCGAGGTAGGTGGTGGTGGGGATTTTGCGGCCATCCATCTGGGTCTCGCGCGCAGGCCAGTCCGCCTGCTGCCACAGCCACCAGGCCCGGTCGAGGTACGTGTGGTGCAGGAAGAAGAGGGGGTCGCCTGGCGAGGCCACTACGTCTAGCATGGTTCCGCCCACCGACCCGTGCCCGGCCACATGTGGCGAGTCCATGTAGCACTCGAAGGCCTCGGTGTAGTTGGCGGATGCGAAGCAGGCGTCCAGGTACGTGCTATTGGCGAAGGCCAGCATGACGGAGTTGAGAGACCGGGACAGGCAGTAATCGGCATAGTTGCTGGTCTGGTTTATGTGCCTTATAACAGGGGTTCGCTTATTAGCATTGGACTGTCCAAACAAGTGGGATTCTCACCCTTCATCTTTAGCAGTTACTCACATGGTCAGGTTTACAAACGGCCCTGTTGTTACACAGCCGTCGTCGTCCGTGTCACCATTTCCGAAGCCAGTGTCGACGTCGAAGACGGAAGCGTCAGCGAGCGAACCGTTGGTCGCGTCGGCCAACTCATCCCAATAGGGCTGGGCCCCCGTATAACCGCACTCCTCCTGCAGAAGGATCTCGTGGGCGCGCATATACAGCCGATGCCAGGGCAGGAAGGCGCCCACGTTGTGGACAACGTTGCTTTGCACGATGTGGCCGTACATGAGCTCGTCCCAACGCGTCTGCGCACCCTCGATGTCCAGCTGGGGCTCCGCGGATTGCAGGCACAGCTCCGCATCGATGTAAGCCTTCTTCTCGTCATCGGTCAGCGCTGACCAGGCCTTGCGCTGGTTAAGAGACGTGCAGGTGCCCGTGGTGACTCTCTTCGCCGTGGGGTAGGCTGCCGCTATCTGAGCAGCTATGGTAAGGCCAAGGCCAAGGATCATGTTCCTCAACGAGATAGGCATAATGAATGATATCAAGGGCACTCTGTGAAGCGAGCGAGCGGATAAGATGATTGACGAGGGAAAAGAATCGGCTGGATATAGTATTTTTACTGTCGAATGAAGCGAGAGGAAGGGGTGACTGATGGGATAGAGAGGGAATGTCAATAAACGGGATCAGAAAATGGTCATTATATATTCATCAACAGGACACTGACCCGACTACGTGACCCGACTGCGTGAGGGCTACGTGAGGGCTACATGAGTGTGACCGGCTGGCGATGGTTCGTCGACGCGGACTCTCTTCTGGCTTCGCCACGATACGCGGCATCTAGACCTCGCCGCGTCACACGACATGTTTTCCACAAATCCGCCCAAGTAGCTGGTTCTAGGTCAGGAGAAAGGCTAGGGGGTAATATTGATCAGTCAAGATTTAGGTAAGCAGCTAGCATACGGGTCGATAGTGCTCTGTAGTTCATTGTATGTCTCCTCTATTGTATTTCGATCGTATTGATTAAGTAGTTATTTTGATTATTTCCTACTCGAGCTTGGCAGATTAACAGTATAATTCGGCATAACCTGAACATAACTAGGATAGGTTATGCAGAATAAAGAGGATTTGTTTGATAAGGCTTGAAAATAATAATTCAGTACCGAAGGCACGGATCAACGTATCGTCGGCTTGGCGGCACACTAAGCTAAACGTCATGATCCCTGAGGGTTCTTATATGCATGCCGGTAAGGCTTGGCGGATAGCCAACGCTTCCCGGCCCACTTCGCACTGTTTCCAAAATAGAGTCTTGTATACAGAAGCAGCTGTCTAACTCCCTATGATATCCTGCCTTTCTCTCGACAACCGCTATCTATCTTCGCTGCCCGGTTTCTGTAGCCAGTGGTTCTTCTATACTAATATGTCCTTATTCGAGGCTTCGAGAGGCCGTATAGCCTTGGTCTCAATCTTATTAGAAGATTCTGTTCTAGATGCTCCGCTCAGTAGCTGGCCCCTGCAACGCCGCTACAGCCACGCTTCTACTGTAGATATCTTCTGTATTAGTGATAAATGATAGGGCCTTGAGTTTACCCCCAGCGAGCCGAAACACCTACCAAATTTAGAAGGTGGAACTAAATGGTGAATATTGATTAAAACAGGGAGAGGGGGTTCGTACAACCTCGCCACGTACGCTGCTACGTATTCCCTCTAGTTTTTCCTGCATCTGCTCTACCTGAGTACAAGGTCTCTAGCGGCCAAAATAGTAAAGCGGCTCGGCGGGTAGTGCAAGGACGGCCCGTAACACCAGGATTAGGAAGCCAATCCTGCATCTAGATAAAGATGATTCGTGGCCCAATCTGCAATGCTACCCTATATGCCTGCTCTTTCCACCCACTTGCCTCTCCCTATAATGCCCGATCGCAGTTACGCACCAATGCAGAAGGTGGGCACCCTTTTTCTGAAGCCAATCAAAGAGGGTGCATACTACACATATCGGTTGAACATAGACAGTGGACTAACATATTCTTACCTATATACGGATATGTGCCGTATACCCGGATAGCTCTCTGGGCCTGGCCAATGTCTGTAAGACTATTAGTACTCCGACTCCCCAGCAATCTTCTTAGCTGCTAATTGTTTGCCCAGACTCGTCGTAATCCTAGTTTCTCCAGTCCCATGTTCTTCACCACCTTTCTCATTGGAGGCCTCGCGGCCTCTGTTGGAGCTATCGAGAGACGACAGAGCACCTGCACTACCAAGACTGTTCGGAAGCCATGGTAAGGACCGTATTCCAGAGACCCAATCCGAGGAACACAAGAACTGATCTGATCAAGGGGGGATCTCACGGCTACTGAAAAGTCCGCCTATATCCAAGCTGATGCATGCCTTATGCAATTGCCTGCCCAGGCAGGGATCTCAGGTTCACAGAGCCGATGGGATGATTTGCACTATGCTCACATCGTCCAAGCTGACTACATCCACGGAGTCGTATGCCATCACACCATTTCAAGTCTACTCTTTGGATTTCTCAGTTCTAACATACCACAAGGGTGCCTTCCTTCCGTGGCACAGATATTACGTGACCATCCACGAGCGACTGATCCAGACAGAATGCAACTACACTGGGCCAACCCCGTGAGCACTATATTCCCCATCCATTTGCCATGCCTCGGTACAAATCTACTGACACTTACCGTCTCCAGGTACTGGAACGAACCGGCTGATTATAGCAGCTTCTTGGATTCAGTGCTGTTCAATGCCACTACCGGCTTTGGCGGCAACGGCGTGACCTCGACCAAATGTGTCCAGGACGGCCCCTTTGCCAACACCGCGTTGCACTTCTTGGCCGACCTCACGACGAGTGAGTATTGCCTCACGCGTGACCTTAACTCCCAAGGTTTCGAAAGTGCCAGCCAGACACGCGTCGACGCCTGTATGGTAATGGAAACCTTCGAGGATGCATGGGACTGTCTCGAAAGCGGTCCGCACACGGCCGGCCACGGGGGCGTTGGCGGAATTGTGGGTATTCACGCTATTCCAGGCGGGTCACACTACTAACATGGTGGCAGATGGTGAACGTGGCGCTCAGCCCCGGCGACCCCCTGTTCTACATGCACCACACCTACCTCGACAAAATCTTCTGGGACTGGCAGTCGCAAAACCTCACGACCCGCTTGACCGAGATCGGCGGACAGAATGTCCCGGCCGGCTCCCACTCTCCTGGTATTCCGGGCAATGGTTCGACCGAGTTCCAGCCGGACACGAGATTCACCGACTACTTCAACGACGGGGGAAACGTTACCACCTTGGCTCATACTCTGTGGTCGGCTGGAATTATGGACAATGCCAGCATTGCAGACGTCATGGATGTAGAGGGCGATTGGGTGTGTGCTGAGTATCTCTAAGTGCACGCTTGGTTAATGCAATCTGGGCAACTTTTGTAGACTAGGTACTCGGATAGTCTTTGCCAACCAACTGCCAAGGGCGCATCCACCGAGAGTCCCATTCTCGGCGGCCTTGCGCTGAGGTCGGCGCCATATAGTAATAGAACGTCGGCGGTCCACCCCTAGCTGGAGCGCCAGAACTCAGTTGTTAATAAACAATCATCTCCATAAGGGCATCTCTTCACTGTATTTCGTGATTTCCTTGTATACAACCCTGATATCGAATTAGCGGACATGTAATACAGCTTGGGGGCGGGATAAAATACTGTGCTGCGTCGTCAAGTGAGGGTCTCTATCCCCACTGCATCTAATATCAAAGGACTCTGCCAAGAGTGGCCAGGGCGCGCAGAAGGCTGTATATAAGTACTTGTTTACTGAGGATAGGCAACAGCGTGGACACCAGCCCTCTTCGCGGAAAAGAACTGCCGTGGCTCAACGACTCGCCTGTATGATCAATATAAAGCGGTATAGCGAATGACTTTCGTGCATAGGAGACGGACTGTGACGCGTTTCCTTACGTCATCTATACGCAGGCACCCTGGGGTTGAGCTATCCCGATACCGGTAAGATAGACGTAGATCCTCAGCACCCTAGACCCATTTGGGGTGATGGTGGAGTATCGAGTGCCATAGATTTGATCTAATCAGGACCATCCCTGAGCCTCTCCTCCTTAATCATATATGCTTACGTTACGTACACAATTGCCGAATCCACAGTGATGGATACTGTTTAAAAGGATCCAAAGATAAATATCTGCACGAGTAGGATAATTTACTAGGGTCTCGGCTGTGCAGTCCAATAGCATCCCCGTTTCTCCAAAATACTTTCTTGTCTGCTAGAGTGAACTGCGTTTGTCTCTCTCCGGCGGAAAGACTGCAAGCCTAACACTGCCAGACCGACAGTATAATTGGGCATAATGCCGATATACCGGGATAACGCAGGGCGATAATTGGGGCTTGACAAGGCTCGGTACAGGGTTGATAATGAGATACTACCCGTAATAGTACCTCGATAATAGTAATTCAGCGCGAAAAGTACGGGCGAACGTGTCGTCAGATCAGTGACGAAGTAGATTCTATTTGCGATCCCTGGTGTTGTGCTAGCGAGATTGATGATAAAAAATCCGGACACGATTCACTGCTGTCTATATAAAGAGCGGGTATATAAGTACTGGCCAAATACCAGGCGATGTAGCCTTTCCCGGCAGCCTCCCACCGCACTTCATTCTTTATTTCCGCCTCCCAAGATGCGCTTCTCTTTGCTCACTCTGGCCTCGACGGCCATGGCCGCCCGGCTATTCCTGAACGAGCCTGACACAGGTATCACCGATGTTCTAGGTAGTTTGGCTGTTGGCGCGCTTCCTGATATCGCAAATGCTGTTGCGCTGAACGACTTCGATTACGTGGCAAGGAACTATCTGCCCATTAAGAATTATACCTATTATCGTAATGGTGCAGGCGGCGAGTGGTCGTACCGCAACAACCTCGAGGTCTACAACCGGTACCGCTTCAAGCCCCGTACAATGTCCGATGTGACGGGCCTCGCAAACACTTTTAAGTTCGTCTCCAGCTGAGAATTATTCATTACATCGGGGTGGCGCATACTAAAACGCATACAGTACCACCATCCTCGGATACAATTTCTCTGCGCCCTTCTTCATCAGCCCTTGTGCGCTCGCCGAATACGGCCATCCAAATGCCGAGATTAACTTGGTCAAGGGTGCGGCCACTGGAGATATTCTCTACATTGTGAGTGTTCATCAAACCTGGTTGGAGCTGATTCGCAAAAGTTTCGCCGTCGTCCAACCTTACGAATGAATACCTCGTTAACTTGATCCTTTAGCCGTCCGGCTACTCTAGTCTGTCTATGGAAACCATCGCAGAAAACGCCGCCGAGGGCCAGGTTCTCTTCGCTCAGCTGTACCTGAACAATAATGAAACCGAATCCCAGGACTTGTTCTCCCGCGCCGAAGCAGCTGGATACAAAGCCGCCGTCTGGTCCGTCGACAGCCCTGGCGGCGCAACCCGCCAGAGAGCTGCCCGCTTTGATGTTGGCTCTGCGTACGTATCCTGCGTAACCCCCCCCAAACCCACCGAGACGTAACTGACCAGCCTGGCCACCGGCAGAAACGTTATGCTCACCCGTATCAGCTGGGACGATCTGGATACGTACCGTAACATGACGTCGCTGCCGATTGTACTCAAGGGCATCCAGACGGTGGCTGATGTAAAGAGTGCCATCGAGAAGCAGGTCCCGGCTATTATTCTCTCCAACCACGGCGGGCGCAACCTGGATGGATCACCTTCGGCACTCGAGGTTGCCATCGAGATCTACCAAGAGGACCCCACTCTGTTCCAACAGATCGAGATCTATGCCGACGGCGGTGTCCGTTATGGTAGCGATGCCCTGCGGCTGCTGGCCCTGGGAGTCCGTGCCGTTGGATTAGGCCGGCCCTTCATGTTCGCCAACGTTTTCGGCCAAGAGGGCGTGGAAAAGGTCATCTCAATCATGAAGACCGAGCTCACTGGGGATGCAGCGAACGTCGGTGTGGCGGATCTGAAGTCCATTGACGCAGATATAGTCAACTGGACGCCAAACAACTGGTACTCCTGAGCACGCGAGAGCCTGCTGGCTAGAGAAGAGCCACTGCGAACATGAAAACCGCTGAAAGCAATGGGAAGGCATGGGCGTAGCCTGGCTTCACGGCTAGTAGCTGAGTGTGATGGCCAAGAGGCGAGAAGAACTAGAGACCTTTCTCACATTCAATGTTGGCTAGTTTAGAGTAGACTTAATTGCAAATTTTAATAGGAAAACCACTGTCTTTTGCCATCTACGTTCGTCTCAAGCAGCCCCAATAGCCACCTCAATCGATGCCCCCTCCAGCTCTGTTCATCCACAACGCGATACGTACAACTTGGTCCTACATACCGCCGCAAACGTCCATCACTCTGAAGCTTCTCAAACACCCGGCATGGATGATACTTAACAGAAAAGAGCCCAAGTGGTCTAGTCTAAAGTGATAGCCCTCTCTACCCCACGACAGCTGCTTTGCATCATTGGGGATGGCGATACAGGCTGTCCAAGTATGGCGGTGCCACCGCCAGTCACTTCATAGAGGAGGTCACCATCAACATGACTCGGAGCCCAGGAGTGTCAGACGAGGTGCTAAGCTATTTAGTATAAAATTTTGAGGTTAGGCGGCAACGTACAATATTCGTACCAACTGGCCTTGACTCAAGCACCGAGAAATTATCGTATACGGGCCAGCAACCCCACAAGATTGCATTGATTGTGTATAAGTTGTATAAGTACTTATATAAGCCCGTGCACAACTACCCCGACTCCGGGGAGCCTATACCTGATGGAGATGGTCCACCATACTACGTACGTACCCCCATGTTTACCCCTAAACGAATCCCTATCGAATCCACCTAACCAACCCCTACAGATCCAGTTGATCTGGGAGAATAAACTACAGAACACTTCCGGGGATGGCGACAACTAAACAGCTTCGCGGCCTAATTACTCAAAGCAGATATTGTTGGGCCCGTCCTAGCAAACGATATGTGCCATGCGACTAGCACTAGAGGGAGATAGTGATATGAGAGAGAACAGTCGTCGGCGGCACCACCTTGAAGGAGTGGAGAGACAGAAGCCGGCTCTGATTGGATTAGGCACGGCGCCACTCTGCCGGGCGCAGACGAACAGGGACGTCACGGTGGGCATGGCGCGGAAACAATACGCCTGCAGCGGTGGGGTTTCTGATAGATAGGATAGCCCGGTTCTAGGAGCTGAAAAAATTAGAGTTGGGTTTGCGGGAGGAGTTTTCAGCAGAAAAGGGGCATAAACCACACTGCCAGCTTTCCAACTCAGATTACGTTTGAGTCGCTTGATTCGAAATAGTAGTAGGATATAATCAGCTCGAGTAGTTGGCCAGATACGAATAACTCCTGACCTTTTATGACACCTCTAACCTCTAATCCCTCCAGGCTAGATAACGGGGGCCAGTCCTGACAAGGAAGGCATTGCGGAGACCTCAACCTTCCCCGCTTCCCGCTCCCCTACAGCGCAGCACTGGATGAACGTTGTGCCACCCCTGGGCATCTACGCGTTCAACTAAGGCTGAATGGGGCATGTGTGAGTGAGAGGTCGGTTGACTCTGATCACATGAAATGGATTTGTTGAGGCAGCTACCACAGCTTTACGACGTCCGTGATAACTGTTTATGATACGGCAATTGTCAGAAAGCGAAAACAAACAGACAACAGCGCACGCAACGCGTTAGCGGGACAAACGCGGCGCCAATATGAGCGGTCCGTGCATTGATGTCGATGATGAAGGCTCCCAATAGGCTGACGGGTACCCGTTGCTCTTCCTGAAGAGGCTAGGCGCCTCCGTTCTCGGCCCCTTTGCGCGTCGCAACCCCCCGGCGCGTTCTTGTTGTAGCCAATATAACACACACACACACACACAATTTATTTACGCCCGGGCGGCGGAGCCGAAAGGGCAACTGACACTAATCTACCGTACATTCTTGAATCGCTTCCTTGTCACCTAAAGCCCTTGCATCTCCCGTTTTCAGTTGGTCACTCCATTCCCGTCAGCACGTTCCTGTTCGGGATCCCGTGTGTTAGTAGTGTTTCCTCGCAGGCCAGGTTGAAGGCCCTTCTTCAAGTGTCCAGCATCCTATCCTCGGCAGCTGAAGCGGCGCCTGTACGTGGCACGGGTTGTTAGTAGTGGTCGCGTTAGTGAGAAGACTGGTTCCCATCCAGCCGACCTGTCGCCATGGCAAATCGTATTGTCGCTCGGACGGCCTCCATGTCTGGGGCCCAGAATTGATTGTCTGAGGGTGACTTTCCACCCAAGTAAAAGGATAAGTTACTCCTGTGCGTGTCTGTACACTGTAGCATCTCTGTTCGGTATGCTGTCCATTTGTTGCATCGGAAGAGGAAGTGTTCCACCGTTTCTCTCGCTCGTCCGCATTCACACTGGTCTGTCGGTGTCGCTTTGATCTGGTAGAGGTATTCATTCAACCTAGCTTTCCCTGTTCGGAGCTGGACTAGCACGCTGGCTTCTTTCCACGAAAGTCCGTCGTACAGCTGCCTCGTGTGTTTCCCTGGTAGAGCAGTATCGACTCGTTTGGAGTGTTTCCCGACGCGTTCAGGCAGGTTTATTAAAGCGCTCCGTTTCACCCACGCAAGATTCAGTGTTGTCGATTTGGCTCCCGGCATCTTGGTCCCTGGTTCGGCACCTAGCCGTGTTGTGTTCTTCGCTTCCTTCTTCGCTCGATCCATCAGTTCATCCTCTTCATGCGCCGGTAGCCAGGCGACGACGATGTTGTTTCCTTCCCTTCGCAGGCTCGAAATGGCCTTGTAGGCTTCACCAATATGTCGTTGCCCAGACTGTTGACGTGGCTTCCCCAGTGTGAGGGCCGCTGCTTTGTTCCTCGTCAGGAGCAGAATGTTACGGTACCGGAGCTTCGGCAACGAACGTAGGGTGTCGGCTATGGCGGCTAGCTCTCCCGTGTACGGGTTCTGTTCTGTTCTTTCACCGAGTGTAATGGCACGGGCCAAGTGCCGGCAGTCCCCTCGAATCGAATTCTGTATCTCGATGGCTGCTCCAAAGCCCACTAGCCCGTTCCTGGCTGAGCTGCTCACCGCAATGCGCACCGCCCAGTCTGTACGCCTGACATTAGCTTCCGCTTGCGACTCATCCGTTTCCGACTCGTCCGCGATCGCCCTTATCCGGCTCTCCCATGGGGCTAGTGAGAACGATTCGATGGTTTCCAGCTCTTCCAAGGGTATGTCTTTGAGCAGGTCCGCTACTTGGTATAATGGTGATCGATGGTATCTCCGGAACTTCCGTATCCGCGCCGTGCTGCTGCGAAGGGGGTTTGTCGCTGGGAGGGTGTGGATGTCCGTCCACATTTTGATCGCCCTCCGCCAAAACCGGTCTTGGACCGCGGCAATGTGGGCCTCGGCTTCCGCTACGCTCGTAGCCACCGTCATGAACGTTCCCACGATCGCCTGAGCCCCTATCCTTTGGATGCGGTGGACGGGTTTCGCTGCCCTGTACCTGCATTCGTGCATCCAGACGTTCGACGCGTAATCCACCACCGGCGCCACTGTAGACGTGAAAAGCTGTCGCGCCGTGGCAGGACAGAGCCCCTTGAGCCGTCTCAGCTCCAGGACGGCCTCCAGCCCTTTGGCCGCGGCTTCGGCGATGTGTTCCTTGTACTTGAGCTTCATGTCCATGATGACCCCAAGGATCTTGACGTGTTCCTTGGGCCGTACATCCCGTCCTTTGATGGTGAAGGGTGCCGGGTCGGCTTTGTACGGCTTGCGCGCAAAGTGAATGATGGCTGTCTTGTCCGCTTCGAACGTCGCACCGCTCCTCCTTTCCCACGCAAGGGCGTCGTTGATGGTGGCTTCTATCCCTTCGCGGTTGCTCTGCGCCGTTGGGCCTGTGACCCAGGCCGTAAAGTCGTCTACAAAGGCGACGGCGCCCCCGTAGCAGTCGATCCGCCGCTGTACCAGATCTGCATTGAAGAAGAGGAACAGGATCGGAGACAGGGGAGACCCTTGGGGCAGACCCGCCTGTGGTAGGCTACGGCTTTCGGACGTGTGTCCGTTCACCAGGATCGTCGCCGTACGACCTGAGCAGAAAGCGCTGATCCACCGGAGCAACTGGTCTGGTATTCCTCGCGCTTTCATCCTTTGGAGGAGCCTAACGTCGAACACTCCGTTGTACGCCCCTTTGACGTCGAAGCTCACGAGGCTGAGGACCCTCCGGCCACGCCAGGCAGCGTAGATCTGCTCCTGTAAAAGCATGAGCGCCTGTTCTGCTGACCGTCGTTTCCGGGCGCCGAAGTGGTTGGTTGGAAGGAGCCCAAATGTCTCAACTAGGTACGAGATCCTCTCTGCGATGACTGACTCCATCACCTTTCCAAGCGTGGATAATAACGAGTTCGGCCTCCAGGCTTTCGCTATCGTGTAGTCTTCTTTGCCCGGCTTTTTGAGCGGTATGATCTTCGCATGGCGCCATTGGGTTGGTAGCTCCCCTTCCTCCAACGACGTACGGAACAGCGTGAGAACCCGTTGTTTGACCACCGGCCACACTTCTTTCCACACAACCACCGGCAGGCCGTCCTCCCCGGGTGCTTTCCAGGACTTGGCTGCGAACAGCTGCCGCTCTATCTCTTCCATCGTGATCGCGCGCATCTCGATGGGCGCCCTCTGCGGGCGGTCCCCTTCGTCGGCAATTTCGTCCGGAAGCGGAGGAAAGAACTTGGTAAGCAGTTCTTCCGCCTGCTCCGTATGGTTGGAGGTGCTCGTTCTATCTGCCCGCACGAGTTGGGGGACTTTCCCAAATGCCGTGTCGTCGCCTGCTTTGAGGTACTTTGCTGCCTTCCAGATGTTGTCGTTGTCTGCAAGGAACTCGTTCCAGTGCTTCTTCTTTTGCTGCCGGATCGCATCGTGGTACTGTTTTGCGGCTCCTTTCGCCGTTACTTCTAGGTCACTCCTGGTGCATCCTGCCCTCCTCTCGGCCCGGGCTCGGTTTCTCCAATACGTGTGGATGCGCCGGAGTTGTGTTAGGTCCGTCGTCCACCATCGCTTCGCGTACGGCGATGGCTTGGCTTTAGGAGTCAGTGCGTGCACTGCTTCCAGGACGACTGCCATCAGCCGGTCCGTCTGTCGTTGGACCGTGCCACCCGTGGGCGTCGTAGCCAATGCTGCTGCGATCCGGGCGTTGATGTCCTTCCACGGGGCGTTCTTGAAGAGAAGTCGTCCTTGGCCCCTTGGGGCGGGTGTGGCCGTCTCAAAGACCGTCTCGATGGTCCGGTGGTCAGACCCATGTTCCGTGTCTAGCACTCCGCACCTGACTAGAGAATCCTTCATCTCTTCCGATGCTAGGACAAGGTCGATGGTCGTGCTGTGGGTTCCACCACTCCACGTTTTCGTGCCCCGCGGGAGCAGACTGCTGAGACCGAATTCGGCCATCAGCTGAATAATCGGATCCGCCTCTCCTTGTCTTTCCAGTCGCACCTCATCTCCTCCCCAGAGCTGGTCATGCCGATTGAAGTCCCCCGTGATAACCACCTCTACTGCTGTCCCCGTCCTCCTTCTCACTGCCTCGATAGCAGTACGCAGCTTCCTGCACGCTTCTTGAAGCGCCTGGGGATCCTCCACAGGGACGTATGCGGACGCCACCAGGATTGTGCGCTCAGGGAGCCGCACGATTGCCGCGGTGATGTCAGGGGACTCGACCGGGACCTGCTCCGCTTCCACCTCCTTGCTGACCCAGAGCATGCTCCGGATCGGCCACCTCCCTTCTCTCCGAACTGGCGGAACCATCTTGACCCACCTATGGTGTCCCATCGGTGTCGTCAGAAGCCGCCCCTGCGCCATCCTCGCGTGAGGCTCTTGAATCGAAATTACTGTCGCGTGCTGTACATCGTTATCGTTGATGAGGCTGTCGTGGACGGGTCCTTGCTTCCTTACGTTGTTTTGAATGATGCGAAACGGTCTAGCCATGGTTCGATGGGTACAGCTTCGGACAGTGTCGGCTAAATGACTCGTGTGGTCCTCCACACGGGATGCACTTCAGAACGGTCGCCTCGCATCCATGGTGGCTGTGCCCCTGCTTCGCGCATCGTCCGCAGATCTGGGCGTTCTTGCACTGGAATGCTTTGTGTCCCACCTGTTGGCAGTTATAGCACTGCTCCGGGCGATCCCGGCGCTCGAACAGCCTGGTATAGCCCGACTCGCCTCCGGCGTAGAAGAAGCCCTCGTCGAGGAACTTCCGCGCCTCGGCCGCCTTCGTCAGGTAGACGACCATGGACCCGTATGCCTTCCCATTGTCCTTCCTGCTGAGCCACACTACCTTGGCGATCGTAGTCTCGTTTTCTTGTCCGAATGCCTCGGCTGCTCCGTCTCGTATGTTGTCGTTTTCGTCCAGAACCGCTGTGCGCCTGACGCTGTCGACCTTGATCGGGTACAGTTCATCTCGCAGGACTCGGGCGCCTGGGGCGTTCGTCTTCTCGGCTGCTTGCTTTACAAGACGGTGCTCGGCTTCGTCTCGACAGACGATCTTGATGCGTTGGGGCTTCCTTGGGTCCATGGTCACGGCGCGGCATCTCCAGTCCTTCTGTTCTCCTGTCGCTCGCATCTCCTTCTCGATGGCGGCTCGAATCGTTCCGGCGGTCACAGTGGCGCGTTCGTCGTCCATCCGAGAGGTGTCGATAGTGCAGTATAAGGTGTCAGTGAAGGTTGAGGGCGTCGTGTTCATCGATGTAAGTGTGCGTACGTTGCTCGGCTGGCTTGTCGGCGGTGTACGCGCGACCTGCACGTAGGAAGCTTGCGGGTTGGTCTGGGCGCTAACGTTCAGGGCCGGACTGTTTTGAATAGTCTCCAATTGATCGCGGATTTGCTTGAGTTCTTCGGAAAGACGGCGGTTCTCGCTCTGAGAGGCTTCGTATCGCTGGTTCATCTCTTGGATAGTGGCGCTCTGGGCCACCACGATCTGCTTCAGGTCCTGGATCTCGGTTTGGGCGCGCGCGACGAGTTCCAGGATCTTCTGGAGGTACGTCTTGGCTGCCGGCCCATCCCGACCCTTTTCCTCCGACTCAGGTTTCGTGGCGTCGCCATCTTCAGACACTGGTCGATTCGATGCTTCTTGAATCTTTGCCGTTGGTTTCGTGACGCGCGTCGATCGTCTGCTGGCCGCCGTCGTGGGCTTCGCGATGGTCGTCGCGATTGAGTTTGGTAACCCCACCACGATCGATTCCTCCGCGTCAGTCGCCATTGTCGCGTCTCCCCGCGCCACCTCGGCTAGCTATGTTCGTAATAATATCCTAGCAGTGATACACTCGCGAGCTATTCTTGCCCGCGTCGTATATAGCCGCCGCCAATTACAGTAGTCTTTAGTTGGTCACTCCAGCCGCGAGAGGGTTAATTTGATTTTTTTCGGTGTTTTACTTGGAGCTGGACACCTCCATATCGCCTACAACTGAGCTCGAAACCCGCCGTTCTGAGAGTTGTAGTGGGCTTGCGCCTGGGTTGGCAGGGCTGCCTTGGTAAGGCGCCAGCGCCTCTCGAGCCTTACCCGCGGGGCTCCCACTAGTTAGCTTAGGCGGCCTACCGTCAATGGGATGCTTCATGGCAAGATGCTGGGGGCTTTGTCCTAAAGACCTCGGCAGCGATGCGATTAGATTGGAGCGACGACTCGCTTCCGCCAGACCATAATCATCATATGCGAAAGCATACGATTCACCGTCGTCAAACTGTACGGCGGCGATCTCTGCATAATTGACGTCGGCAGCATAGGTCATGTTCGAATCGATAGAGTCCAGCGACCTGTCGCTTCTGCTACTCTCATCCTGACGATGTACACCTTCTGTATGGCTATCCCGCACGTCAACACCATAATGCTTATCTATTAGCGATTCGACGAACTGGCGCGCTTCGAGTCTTCCCGAGAAAATAAGGAGTTCCTGCAGAACATCGTCTATCCTTGCCTCTAGCTCTACTAAAGTCATTTGAAAAGCAATCGACGACAAGGAATTGGAACAACAAAAGGGGAAGGGGAAGGAGTAGAGGGATGTAGCGAGAGGCGGGGCGGAAGAAAGCGAGGGTTAGTACTGATTTTCGAACTCAAAAGTTCGTTGCTGCTACAGTCCCCTAAAACCGAGGCTTGCCAGAGCTAATTCAAACAAGCCCAATGGGCCACCTTCTTCAACGCCGAATGAGTCATTGCCTACGGACGGGGGCCATATAATGCTTCGGGGATACTTTCAAAGGCAAAACGCCTTTGACCAGGCCTGCAGTTGCACCCATGATGCTGCACCGTCCTGAAGTGAGTATATGCATCTTTTACTATTATCAGCATTTGCCTGTACTCATTCGCTGTCTTGACATTCCTTCGACTCATATGGGTCGTCTAGAACGTCGGAATCGGCCTAGAACGTCGGAATCGGCCTAGAACGTCGGAATCGGCCTGAAGCGGCAGCTGATCCAGCAGACTTCTCGAGCCATGACGTTTCTCTTCTCGTAAGTGCCACAATATCCCCTAGTCTAGATTCTATTCTAGAACGTATGCGCAATGTGAACTCCATTTCTCAACATCTTATTCCACCATTTGGATGCTCGTTGAACAGCAGCTTACACTCTAGCGAATGAAAGCACGAAAGTACAATAACGCAGTATCGAGCAGCAACAGCATAAGACAGTTGATGAATGACTTACTCAGTCACATGAAGCTGGGTTGCCCGGCGAAAAGGAACAAAAATATCAACATTAAGGAAATCGTTCATTACCTCTATCGAGATTCTTGGGCACTTCTCCCTCTCTCTTCCCGCTTCTCCAACTCCATCCACCATCGTCGTTAATTAGTATGCCGCCCGTCCCCGTCGGGGCCGTCCTGCCGCCGCCAGGGGTGACTCCGAACTTTGAGCGTCCGGAAGACGTACTGTGGACCGTCAACCTGGTGACACAGATCCTGTCCATCGTCCTTGTCACGCCCTTTGTGGCCCTGCGTATGTACATAAAGATACGCGTGGCTCCCCCATTACAACCTGACGACTGTAAGTCGGTTAATTTTCCTTGCCGCACCTCTGCCAACCCCTTTAAATGAGGAAGGAACTTATCTCATGTCAGAGTGGTTGAAAGCTGATGTTGCGAAATCGCGTATAAGGGGCCTGCTTCATCGCATGGGTGCGTTTTTTGTTCTTCTTCCAGATCTTGGCATTATTTGTACAATTCCGTACGTAAATCACATCCTAATGTTTTTGTCCCCAGATACTGGCCATGGGATATAGCGCGACGGCCCTGGTTAGTAAGTGATCCCGTATCTGCAGCGTTGAGGATGTCATGAAAGCTCATATCGTACCAAGTGGGTCATTTCGGGGGAGGCTTCCATGCGTGGGAGTTGACGGTTCCAGAATACGAGGGTTTTCTCAAGGCATGTTATTTCTTTGCTTTCTCACTTCCCTTTATGGCGCTGCTGGTCCTGCTGACCATCCATTGTAGGGACTCTATGCCAATACTATCGTCTACGGCCCTAATGCGTGGTTTACTAAGGTATAGGAAAATGCCAACTGGACGAGCAGAAAAAGGCATCATTCGTCGCATTTCGGCCCTCGCGCAGAAGAAAGGAAGAAAGACAAAAACAAAACAAAAAGCGCTGCTAGAACAGTAACTGATATTAAGTGCTTCCTATCAGTTCGCCCTGCTGCTCGTAATCGCCCGCGTCTTCGAAACCTTCCGAGCAACGCGCATCACGGCCCACGTCCTTATCGTGCTGATGCTGTGTTATTACTTGCCCGTTCTCATCATCAAGATTCAGATCACGCGGCCCATTGACAGCTACTGGACCATCGGCAAGCCGGGTACTTCGTTCAACCAGCGCGCCCTGTTCGTGGCCGACACCATCGCCAGCACCATGACCGATATCGCCGTCCTCCTTTTGCCCGTGTCGCCCACCCTGGGCCTACGCAAACCCCTGGTCCAGCGCATCAAGATATGGGCTATGCTGGGCTTGGGGGGGTATCGCCACCATGGCCAGCGTCGTGCGTATGGTGATCGTCATCTGGCTGCAGACTTCTACAGACCAGAGTATCGACTTCGTTCGCTTTAACTTGCTTGGGTAGGTTTCGTATAATCTTCTCCTAGTTTTACTCTCTAATGTCTTGGTTTCTCATCACAGTACTGCCGAAGTCAGCATCGGCCTGATCTGTGCCTGTCTCCCGGCCCTAAATATACTGCTCTCCCGGGTCCAAGCACAGTCCCGACAGAACAAAAGCGGGAGATCGTCTAGCACGAAGGTCTCCCAGGTGATACGCAACCTCAAGTTTCTGAAGGGTAGCAGCCGAATAGAGACCGCGCCTTCTATAACGCCGTTACCGCTGCAAGTGTCTACGTCTCGACCAACTAGTTTGGCCATCAATCAACGCATCCGCCCGCCTTCTGTCAAGCTACCCTCGTTGTCCGATATTTTATCCAACACGAGTCCCCCACCGTGGACGTTGAGCGCTTTCACCACCTACCTGTCGCAAAACCAATGCCTCGAATCACTCGAGTTTCTGATAGAGGCCAAGCGCTACCGCACAACCTACGCTAATATGATAGCATCGCAGCTGCCTATGTCTCAGCGCCAAATAGAGACTCTCTGCTCCACATGGCACCAAATGATGCAGACATATATCACATCATACAGCCCACGAAAAGTTAATCTCCCAGCACCAGTTCGTGATCAATTATTAGCTCTAAGCGACTTGTTGCTCAGACCCCCAACGCCGCCCCAGCTTGACGAAGCCATCACTACCGTCCAGGAGCTCATAAGCGACTCGGTCTTGGTTTCCTTTTATCAATCGGTGGCGCCGACGTACATAGAACAGCAGGAGGAGTAGAGCTCCCATTCTCCTAGAACACCTGCCTTCCGTTGCCTAGCCTGGCTAGCAGCAGTATAAAAGTCATTACCATAATATGCTGATGTTAACCCTAAATAAAGCTGCGGTACTCACGCTGAAGAAACCACGTCAACAGTCTTTAACAAGGTTGCACACACACACACACAGTTTATTAACGCCCGGGTGGCTGAGCCGAAAGGGTAATTAGCGCTAGCCTGTAATTATATTTCTTAAGTTGAGTTATAATCACTTTAAGCCCTTACATGCTCTAGTTTTCACTTATGACATTCCTTTTTATTAGCTCGTTCTTATAAAGGATCCCGTGGGTTAGTAGTGTTTCTAAGTAAGCTGACTTGAAGGCTGTTCTCTAAGTGTCCAGCATCTTATCTTCGGTAGTTAAAGCAGCGCCTATTATACGTGGCCCGGGCTGTTAATAGTAGCGCGTTAATAAGAGGACTGGTTTATATTTAATCGGCCTGTGGCCTTAGCGAATCGTATTATTGTTCGAACGGCCTTTATATCTGGGGCCCAGAAATCACTGTTTAATAGTGATTTTTTACCTAAGTAGAATAATAAGTTGCTTTTCTGGGTGTTCGTGCATTGTAGTATTTCTGTCCGGTGTCCTGTTTATTTACTGTATCGGAAGAGGAAGTGTTCTACCGTCTTCTTCGTACGTCCGTAATTGTACTAATCTGTCGGTGCCGCTTTAATCTGATAAAGATATTCGTTTAACCTAGCTTTTCCTGTTCGGAGCTAGGTAAGGATACTGGCTTTTTTTTACGAAACACGGTCGTATAGCTGCTTCGTATATTTCCCCGGTAAAGCTGTATTAACCTTTTTAGAGTGTCTTTTAACGCGTTCCGGCAGTTTTAAATAAGCGTTCCGCTTAGCCCGTACGAGGTTTAGTGCTGTCGATTTCGCTCCCGGGGTTTGTGTCCTTAGTTCAGTGCTTAGTCGTATCGTAGTTTTCGCCTCCTTTTTCGCGTGATCTACGAGCTCGTCCTCGTCACTCGTCGGTAGCCAGGTAATAATTATATTGTTCCCTTTCCTCCGAAGGCTCGAAACGGTCTTATATACTTAGCGAACGTGCTATTACTTAGACTGCTGACGTAGCTTTTTTATTGTAAGGGCTATTGCTTTGTTTCTCGTTAATAACAGAATGTTACGGTACCGAAGCTTCGGTAACGAGCGAAAGGTATCCGTTATAACGGCTAGCTCTTTAGTGTACGGATTCTGCTCTGTTTTTCTACCGATTATAATAGCACGGGTCTAACGTAAACAGTCCCTTCGAATAGATTTCCGTGTTTCGATAGCTGCTTTAAAGCTTACCAGCCTATTCCTGGCTGAGCTGTTCACGGTAATGCGCACCCCTTAATCGGTGCTTTTAGCGTTAGGTTTCCTTTCCGACCCGTCCGTGGCTAGGCCACGACCCCGTAAATCTTTTGCTCCGTTTAGAGACCTTCCCACAGGAGTGCAGCAGGCCCGGCTAAAGGGCTATAATAGTACCGCCCCGTATCTAGTACGGGCTATACGGTCATGTTTTCTAAGTTTGCACCTTAAGCTGACCGTAACGGGCAGGTTCCCGTTTTATAAGCCGACCGATATGCGTATCCGTCCTCTCCGGCTACTGTAATATTTTTACAGGTTTCAATATCGTTTTAGAGTAGCGGCGATACTACGATACCCGGAAGCGCCGGCCTTAGTGCAAGTAGGGACCACTTTTTAAACTGCCCTCTAGTCATATTATAGCATTACGGCCCACCGGTAACCCTAGGTATAACCCTAGGTCTAGCTTCCCGTTATTATACACCGTCTCCGATACACGGCCGACCATATTTTACAGAGTAGAGAAACAGAGCGACCGCCTCGCCGGTACGATAACCCGCACTCTATTTACTAACCAAACCAGCTTCTGTTATATAATGTTTAAATACGGTGCGCTGTGCCCGGGGCGTGTCGCCGGTAGCGGGCTTGGCTCCTCGCGCGCGCGTTTAGCGTATACGCGGGTGGTTCGGGCTCTCTGTGACTACTTGCTTAACAGATCCGGCAACCACCTGCTCCCATCGGTCTTAATAACTTCCATTACGTCCGAACAGAGCACTTAGGCTTCTTCTGAGCCTTCGAAGCGCCAGCGCTTTAACCCTTTTGGACCTTACGCCGTGCTTTCTCAGAGCCAGACTAGTTCGAGGGTGCCCTGTCTTAATTGCTAAAACGGCTCCGAGTCGGGTGGTTTTCTTATCCCAGTATCCCTTTTATAGCTTATTAGCTTCGCTTATAATGTGTTCGGGTGTATCGGTGGGGTACCCCGTAATAATTAAAAATTTTATATAACAGCTAAACCACGATAAATTCCACCGCACGCCGCGCATTTATCGCAGCTATTAACGCCGGACGCTACGAGAAGGTCTGCTGCCTCGTCCTACTGCTCTTTCTAGCAGTATCCGGTGTACTCACCAGAGGCCGGTATAGTATTGGGGAAGATATATCGGGGGCGTCTGCCTACGATCTACAACTAACAACCTCTCATTCTGGAATGTCTGTCATTCCATCCCAAACCATGGTTTTCAATGGACAGGCTCCCAACGACGGGGAGCGCCCTAGATTTGGCGAATACGAACCTCCATCCGTGGAGAACTATAAGCAAGAGGGAAACGGAGAGTACCTTTGTAACCGTTTACACAAGGGGAAAGTATGCGGCAAGGCATTTCGGGAGAAGAACAAGCTAAAGTAATTCTTTTCTGTTCTTCTTCTAGATCCCGCTAACTCGAGTAGGAAACATCTCAGGACGCATGATCGGCCTGTATGCTGTCCATACTACGGCGAAGGTCTAAGCGACTGCAGAAATGGGCGGGGAGCAGAGCAGAAAGATATGAAACGTCATGTCATAGCCTACCACAAGACCTGGGCTGCATAGTATGGCCTCCAGGATGAGGACGAAGTGATGGAGTGTGGGTGTGGAGAGAAGTTTACCAGGGTAGACAACCTGAGGCGGCACCAGAATAAACATAGCCACACGTGAGGGTTGCTTGATATTATTTTCGTGACGGGACTCCGACATGGTGAAGAGGATGGGGGTACGTTATTACTGGGAGATTGTCTGGTACCTTTCTTTGCAGTCACTCTTTTGCGTCCCGGGGCGTTACCTACGTTCACGCCCCTTTGGATATCTCATAGTACTTGTTCCTTTCCTCTCAAGTTTACTTTGGCTTTCAATGCACTCACCTTCCGACTCGGCAACGACCACTCAGGGCCGGAAACTTATCCAAACTCGGCCATTTAAAGGAAGTAAAAGTCGTAACCAGGTCTCCGTTAGTGAACTACCACGCCGTTCTCCGCCGGCCACATCCGGCCTGCCAGACTGATCTAAGGGCTCTAGAAAGGAAGTGATTGGCTCATTACAGATGTAGGCAGGCGTCTGTACTTTACATACGACCTAGAAGTGTAAAGCTAATAAGTGCGCAGAGCCGCCCCTACTCTAATCGATGTCTTAGCGCTATGTAAGAGTGTAAATAACTAAACCATATTTAACCAACAAATCACATTAAACCAATGCTTTCAGCTAATTCAACCTATCAAACCGGGACTTCTATTAATCAGCATTAATTAAACCACATCTAACCCCTTGGTTTAATTAGTTTAGTTATTTACAGTATTATCTATATGTACCAACACTAAAGCGGACATGCCACAAAGCCTTCGTAGTATAATAGCAAGCTCGTTAAAACCACTTCTTTTCTAAGGGTTACTACGCTCCGGCATTCGAACGCGACACCTGCCCGCGTAATAAAGATCCCGGGAATAGGTAATTAAGAACCTGATCGGTTAATCTAGCTCGATTCTTTATAAGGCTAGTAATCGTGCCTACGACTGGAAGTATTAGAGCTGCGAGTGCTGTCTATGCTTCACCATTTGATCACCGATAAAACGCAATCTGGTAAAATGATGCTAATGGTTAGGAGAGCCTATGCCGTAATCTAAAGCAACGTTATAGAAAGAGTTCATAACACTGGCCGGGCCTATAAATCACCTCGAGAGCAAGGCTTATAGCTGTCCTCGGTTCGAGAACATGTAATACAGCATTCAGGGTACGGTAAACGGTAATTATTTAATAGTGGTCTGATGAAAGAGAGTAAGCGCTATTAGGGGGCTATAATTCCTAAAATGCTAGGATAGAGCGCCCGCCTCTTAATCCGTATGGCCGTTTGGATACTCTTTGAGCTACATCCAGCCGAAAGTGGTCTTAGTTAGCCATAAATTAAGCAGCTAATAAGTGTATACTAATAGCCATGTCCTTAAAATTATACTAAACACCGGCCGTCTAGCTAAAGTATCTTTAAATATAGCGGGACCTCGATAATAGCCCACTATTATAATCGATTAACACGCGATCAATAATGCACCGGCCTACCGAAAGCCTGTGTAAAGCGGAAGAGCGAAAGAGCTATACAGAATAATATAGTTTAAACCTGCCTTCGGAACACGTTACTCCAGGCCACTCGTTACGGCCTTTCTAATCCCTAATTGCTAAAACCGCGGCTAAAAAGTCTTAGAAGCTATAGACGCCCGAGATCACCTAGTCTGTTAGCGTAGCCCCTTTTTATCCTAAATATACTACTTACTAATAATATATATAGTCTAAGCACAGGAAAAAGACTCTAACTCTTAGCACATATTATACACGGAACGCCGGCCGCAACCATTAAAGACACAGTAAACGCTTCTATTAAGACGTAATACTTAACTTAATATGTACGTTAAGAATACACTATCTATTTATATACTATCCACAGCCGGAATAAAACCGCGGAAACGAGCATAATCGCACTCTTATATAAGACCTGGGTATCTCCGAGGATTACCCCTCCTAAAAAGAGGCCGAGAGATATCGATAAACGCAGGGCCGACTAGAATAGACTGAGGGCAGTACGGACAGATAGCCGTATTCCACTCGTTTAAATATACTAACAGCGTTAATTAAAACCTTGCTTATCTTTTCAGGGGCTTTACCTGACTTATTATGCACTGGCTGACGATAAAGCTAAAAAGATATACTGTCCAGCTCTCCGTGTCGAGAGTGATAGTAAACGTAAAAAATACGACCCTAGTAATAAAGGAAAAAAGGATATGGCTACTAAAAAGTAACAAGAACTCGAAACGAAACTTCACACAGAGGAACTAATAAGCCTTTAGCGTTTGCGTATCTTTTCTGTCCTGAGATAAAACGTAGAACCCCTATAAAAGCGTGGTAAGCACGCTTAATCCAAAAGGGGTATGACGCAGGTCGTATAGCACACTTATCGTGCTCTAAGACGTTATAATCAGAGGTAATCAGAGGTCAAAAGAGGTCGAAAGAGTGGGAAGTTAGGACGAAAGTAGTAAGGGCTTAAAAAAACCTGAAGCCTCTGTATTTATATTTAAACGGAGAGAGGCAAACAGTTAAGCGTTGGCTATACTCTTAAATAAAACCGATAGTTTCTACTTTACCTGCTTAGCAGATATATGCAAATCAAGCCCTAAAATAGTAAATCCTCCACGGAGTGGTGCGCCGCCTAGATATAACAATACAGGTAACGATACTGGATAAGCAGCTGTCCCATTTAGGAAGTTAAAGCGGGTAGGTAAGTACTAACCGCTTAGTGCGGTAGAGAAGCTTTATAAGATGAAAGAAAATAACTGAGACTCTAATAATCTCTCCCGTATACTCCTTTAGTCCGAACAGTCCGGCTCGATACCGAGTTACGATTAAACTCTAGCCGCCCTGCTATTAACTTTACGATCCTATCTCTCCTTCGTTAGGGGAGGCGGATAGGGATACAGGAATGAACGGTAAAGCGCACTCGGCTGAATACTGAGATAGACATCGCTATTAACGAGGAGTAAAATGGTATAAAGTGTAAAGGGAATTATTACCCGAAGTTATCGTACCGTTACTTCCGTATAAGTCCTGCCTAATAAGCAAAACTGGGTAGAGCACCGTTATACCTACGTTTTTTTGTACTCCTATCGAAGGCGTTATTAATAAGATTAATCACCTATATAACCTACTAGGTCTGTCCAAAAGCCTTTCCTTTTCCTTTCTCTAAATTACTAACAGCAATAAGAACAATAAGAATAGTATAATCGCATCCTGCTTAAAAGATATTGGATAACGGCCTACACACCGAGCCCAGCTCACTATTTCTCCTATCCACTAGAAACGGTTACGGGTTGGCAGCTAACAGAATAATTATCTCACGGAAAGGTACACGTAATCACTGCTCGGGTAAACCAAGCCGTTTACCTGTTTTACAAATAGACCATCGATATCTAAGGCACCGGATAATAATGCTCTTCTTCGGTATGTAAACCGGTATATATTAATTCGACGCTTAACGATAATAATAGACTACAGCTGAAAGAGGGCAAGATTTAATACTTCCGATAATACTTCCGTACTTTCTTATAGGAGCCGCTATATAATAATCTAGTGATCGAAGATGCTAGAGTCGGACTATCGGACCAGAAGGACGCGCTTTAAACCTGTATTACTTATAACGATACACAATGTCGACACTCTAATTAATCACTTCGTCGGTAAAGTTATCGCCTGCGGACGCCGCCTCCTATAGGTAATTACCGAACTGTTCCGTAAAGCATTAGAACGGCTGATTTATTTAATAAACCATCCCGTTCGAAAAACGCTTAGGTATAACGGTAGAGACTTAACTGGCTTTAATAGTACTAAGGCGGGCGGGCGTTCGCTATAAAGCTTATCGGGGCGGCAATTAAAGTACGCGATAGTAGTGAATATGGCGTTTTCTCAGCTTTATAACCTATATTCAATAGTGCTAACTAGGCCTGCAGAGCCTGGTTTCCAGGTATAGCGGGGTAGCGGTTACGCTAGCCAGTCGCTAAGTAAGAGCCGTAGGTACTGTACTTATAACTAGGTTAATCGTAACTTGTCCGCAGCTTCAGGCGGCTTTAGGTGGTTACTACCGAAGGCATACGAATCAGATTAGTTAAATTCAGTAGGTATGTACTTTATTAATTCCTTCCATATCGAGTAACCATTTCTTTTTCTTAATAGGACCATAAACCCTATATCAAACACGTTAATCATTTCATGGGATAGATAGATAATAGATAAATAGAAGGAGAAAAAGGAATAATAAAATGGCTTTTTAATACATTTTAAAGCTGTGGAGTTTTCACTTAATTCGAATTGGCTAGGCTTATTAATTAAAGTCGTTACGTACTAACGTTAATTAGGTTTTATAATATTCCGTACAGCCCAATAGTAAGCCGCCTATAGGACTGCTTATTATAGAGTTACATATATACCTAGAAAATGCAAGTACGAACGCTCTAACTAAGCCGTACCCCCTATTATCTACCGCTTTCCTAAGTCTAGTTTCCTTCGTTACTTCTTCCCTTTATTTCACAGGCGTAAAAGTATGCTACCGAACATTTTATATTATATTGCAACCCGCGCTACTACTTGTATTACGCTATTATTCCCGTTATCCCAAGTTCCCTTCCGTTCGCTAGTCTTATGGAAGACTCGGCTTCGATTATTTAATACGCCGTACGAACAGTTGCACAATAAACTTCACTAGTTTCTATTAATAATCCTCGACCGCTTGTATTTACCGACCAACTCTTAAAACTAGGTTACAGTTTAAGATCTTGTTTATACTATTTTCTAGTATCTAAGAGGCTAAAAAGTAACATGTGCGAAATACGGATTTAGTAACTTACGATTCAGCGATAACGGCCGTGAAATCACGCGAGCGAGCAGTAGAACTCTACGACCGAACGAGGCGGACCTAGAAAACGAAGAGCCAGAGCGGCAGAGGACCGGACCGAACTAACGCGCAGCATCCGAGCAGAAATTTAAGCCTCGACTAATAAACTTTAATAGAGCCGGGCTTCGAACGCGACCTAGCGGAGACGAAAGCATAGCGTTTATATACGACTATAAAGCAGCTTAAAAAGCTGCATTTAAGCTTATCGAGGTCGCCGTTACAAATAAAACCTTATTTATAAAAGTCGTTAAATAAACGAACAGTAGCAAATCTAGGACGGATACCGAACTAGCGCAGCTTAAAGCCGAAGCACGGATTACTATAGCGCTCACACAAATCTTTAACTATATTAATTAAGGGGTTACGTATAGTTACGTTACAGCTAGCGAGTCCCTGCTCCTACTTTAAATCGACCGAATCGATTTATAAACGCTATTTTACCACCCGTGTGTGTTAAACGAAAATGGGTATAAAGTATCGGGCGTAAGCCTAATTCTCGAAAGCGTAATCTACTTACTAATCGCTTACCGTCTGCGTAACTATTATCGGGGTAGCTTTTAAATACAAGACCATTATACAGGGGAAGCATTTATTCTATAACCTAAGTCGCAATTCCTGTCACCTGTAAAACCGGGAAGGCTAAAAACCTATTATTCCAGGGACGAATAACGACTTAAATGGTTCGCGTCGAAGCACATATTAAACAAAAAGTTATACTCTATAATTAAGAGGCATGGCACGGTTTATAAAACTTTACTATATATTAATAAGTACTGGATTTCTAGTTCGGAGAGTATAATACGTTCGAAAAAGGCAGAATATTTAATAATGTAATTAAAAGATTATGGCTTTTTAATACCTGCCGTCTCTTTACTCGTAAACCAGCTTAAATGCTTTTCAGCCTAGTATATCCGGCTTATAGGTGCTCGTAATCCCTTAGCAGTATCCTAAACAGGAAATGTACAGCTTAGGGCCTTTAACGGAAATTCCTCTTTATAACACGAAAAGTCGTGTCCTTGAAATAACCTAAAAGCCCTTTGCCTATCCTTCGACGTAGTAGCTATGTACAGTTTTTAGTCCCTTATTACTCTGTAGTAACTACCGTCCGGCGCCGAAGTATTCTAATTATAGTATAAAATACTTCTTTAACGTTATCCTCGTTCCTCGCCGAAGTTTCGGTAAATCCGTAGCCTAGCTTATACGCAAGAGCACGGCCCTCTTAGGTCGATACCTCCCGCTCCGATTTAAGGTCGCGTTTATTCCCGATAAATAAAATCGGACTGGGATAGTTCTTCGTTTTCTGAATTTCCGCGTAAAGCTCCCGTACTTTCGAAAAGGATAACCGGTATATAATACTATAAATTAATAGAAACCCTTCACCGTATTATATCTACTGGTTATATAGTACGGTATACGCTTTCTGCTTAACAGTGTCCAGGACTCCGATTACACATACCTGTCTATCGATAATTATTGTTTTACGGTGAGTCTTCGACCGTGGGATCATACTATGAAACAGAAAAGGATTAATTAATATAAATCTGAGCAGCTTATAGCAAATAGCTTACCGTTTCGAAAAATAGGCGTGATAAGAAATACATAACGTTAGTAAATAATGTTTTCGGCAAATATAATATAGAGCCAGGTCTGGAGAATTCTCTGCAAAAATAGATTATTTATATAATCGGTATAATTTAGCAGGACAGGGATATAAAGCCATAATTGGCGATTTGCAACCATCCAAGCTGTTTTTGGAGAAGAGTTTTTCATAGGCCCCTATTATCTCTACTTACTGTTAAGAGCTTAGCTCGCCCTATCTGTCAGGATATAAGAGCCATTTCTGGAGTATGTATAACGGGCCCCTGTTTATCTTTCTCTATAAAGAACTTGACTAAGGACTTGACTACAACCTCGAGCCGGGGTGTTTATATATTTAAGGTATTTACCTATGTTAAGAGCTTGGTTAATAAAATAGTCTTTACTCCACAAATAGCTTTTACTTACTTCGTATTAATAAGTATTTTCAGTACTGTAAAAACCAGGTTTAGCGTCCGTATTTTAATCTAGGATTCTTTACAATAAGGTAGAGCGGGGTACCTATACATTAGAAAAAGGCCAAATTTAGCCCCGATTTTTGACATGCAGCTCTTTAATAACTAGTATAAATATTCAGTTATCTAGCTTATTTCTGGCTAATCTGTGCAGCGGTTAAAAAGGCGTTACTACAAAAAGGAGTAGTCTTTCGCCTGCTAAAATTAATTTGAGGTTAGTTTAAGCTTCTCGAGACAGCTGTACTCTAAAAACGCCCGTGCGTATTATACAAATACCCCGCTCTACCTTATTACTAAGAATCCTAGATTAAAAAACGGACGCTGAACCTGGTTTTTACAGTACTATACATACTGTATTAAATATAATAAACGGCGTCAGACTATTAACTGTCGTCAGACTGACAAAACGTCGTACGACTATTAAACCGTCGTGCGATTATTACCTGTCGTCCGACTGATAAACCGTCGTCCGACTATTAACCGTCGTCCGACTATTAAACTATCGTGCGATTATTAACTATCGTCCGACTATTAAACTGTCGTGCGACTATTTACTATCGTGCGACTATTAAACCGTCGGGAGACTATTTACTGTCGTCCGACTATTAAACCGTCGTGCGACTATTAAACCGTCGTGCGACTATTAAACCGTCGTGCGACTATTACCTGTCGTCCGACTAACAAACCGTCGTCCGACTATTAACCGTCGTGCGACTATTAACTGTCGTCCGACTAATAAACCGTCGTGAAACCAACAAACCTGTTTAATCTCTAACTAATAAACTGAACCCTCCTCCCTCCGCCCTCCCTTCCTCCTTTACTCCTCTATTCCTTCGTATACAAACTACTGTGCAAATTCGTGGTGTATATCTGTAAGCTTACTGTTATCTTCGGGCAGAAGTAGTAATGTGTTCAGACCACTAAATACTACAGATATAAAACACTCTTCGGGAAATAGAATATGTAGGTCGGTTAAGAAAACCCTCATCCTTTTCCTTTTAAAGCCTATTACAGTTATCTCGATAACAGTAGAATCAGTGAGTGTAACATTTTCTTTATACACTGTCTACTATCGGCTACCTTTGAATTCTTTAAATAGAATAACAGTGTAACCCTCGTTTAGCTTTCGCTTTTTTATATGGCTCTGCTCTTAGACTGGGTAGAACGCATCTTTTCGACCGGCCCTCTCCGTCTCCCGTGCTTCCCTTATTTTATTATCTATATTTACTTCGTTCTGAACAAAGTTAAAAAACGTATTAAAATACGCCGATATGATATTGTCTAACTCCTCGTTCTGAGGTATTAGTAAGGTTAAACTCCCCGGTAGCGGTCCTAAGAATACGATAATAACAGACTTGCGAACTAAAAAAGAAGTAATCGTCTACCCGGCGTTATCGGGTCGATAAAAAAGATTTTACACGAATAACTGGGTGCGGTCTCTATTAAAGGATTCTAAATCGGGGAATCCGTAGCGATTACTAGGTCCTTTAAGGTTATTCGAAACCAAAGCTGGAGCGGGAAGGGTAATAGTTTATAGAACAGCCTCGCTACATATAGTCGCGATTTCACTCGCAAAAGTGTCTAGGGATCCGTCGGTATAAGTGTACTGCGCTAGCTTCCGTGCTTTAATCAAAGCTTTACGTACTATAATTACGTCGGGTAAGCTTTCTCTCAGCTCCTAGATCCTATCGGATCGGAATCCGAACTCGTAAGCCGCTTCGGCTATTTCGAATAGAATTCTATTATCCGGTCCTTCAGGCCTGGGTTTTAATAGTAGATCTGCTTTCTTTTTCTTCGGTAAACGCGCTAGTCGGTCGTAATTTCGCATAACTTTAAACTAAAGTCCGAAACGCACCACGTTAAAGCGCTCTGCTTATAGTAGTTAAGTTTAGTAAAACTTATTCTCAGCTACCTCCAATACGCTTATACTCGTTACTAACTCGTCTATAGGAAAATCACGACGTAGAGTCTTATCGACAATTAAATACTTTTTATCGCGTTTATCGAGAGTTATAACCTAACTCATACTCTCTACGCATTTCTCTAGAAATTTGCGGTCTTTAAAAAAAGTATAAAGTGATGGTATAAGAACATCGATAGTGACTAACCGATCCCACACTAAGTTACGTTCCTCAGACGACAGAAACCTAAAAATGGCTCCCGAACGCATTTGGCCTTAGAGAAATTCTCTGTCGACTTTAGAATACTTAGGACACCGTGATTCTACCGTCCGGACGGTTTTCACGTTTAACTGGAAAAATTTAACTACTATTCCATTAAATATTTCCATTTAAATATCGAAAATATGTCTTAAATATGTAAGAATCTCCTATATAGTAGTATTAAAAACTATAAGGCCTTTATTAAAAAGATATTAAGATACGGACCTCGTCGCATTTCATACTAAATAGTTTATATAATCCTTTTATCCTCAGCCCGGTACGAAGTCCGGGGGATTCCATTACTTTATCGAATACCCGCGTAAGATTTTCCCGCTTCAAAAGCTGACTAACACATCTTTTTATATGTAGAGTAGATAGTGGATTAAGTAATAAACCTAATAATCGAGTATCGCGCCTAGGATAATCCTTACGAATATTGTAGTATATCTCTATATCGGGATCAACTGGCATAATAAGGAACTCCCCTTTTATTTCTCGAGGATTTTCTAATCGTTTCTAATAAAAAGAGCACCAGGTCTCGGGCTCTCGAAGCTAGATATACGTTCGGGAGACTAAGCCACTACCGGCTCTAGTAAACAGAATATAGCGGTTAAATCGCTAAGAGTATGTATATAACTTATTATATTAACTAAATAGAAACGTAACAGCCGGAAGTGGATTATACAAGGGCGTTTTATTTACTCCGAAGCAGGATTAGTATATACAGCGTACTATAGCGGCTTTTAGTCTTATAAACCAGCCGGTTATAAACTAGGTGTATATTTCCTTAGCTTAAAAGAGATTATAGTCTTTCGCCGATACTTCCTATAAATATAGATCTCATAATAGACTACTTATAAAAACGTATTAAACAGATTTTCGTTAACGACCTAAAGAACACCACCGAATCCCCAGTGCCAACGAGTCCTCTATTTATTAAAACTCCTGCGGAACGTATTGCAGATCCTCGCTCCGAAACACCAGGTAAACTGTAAAAGCAAGCCGTCTTCCGAAATAATGCTTCCGCTGCTAATAAGTTCGACTTCACTCGGGGGAGGCTATCTAGGAAAAAAACAGGAGAATCGCTCATCCCACAAATAGGTTCCGCCTAGAACTGTTATAAAAGGGAGTTTAATTTCCTCGATCTAGGAGGCGATGTAGCAGTCGCAGTGGGAAACTGCCTACCGGCTAGTCGAGTCCATATACGCGAGTTTCCGAAGGAAGAAGCCGCCAAGACCCTTTACTGGGTAAAAAGGCTCCGGCATAACAACATTATCGCCGCGCTAAAAGTCTTCTAAACTACAGAGACCCTGTTTGTTGTATTCGAGGAGATGCATTTAACATTAGAATATATAGTAAAAGGTGTCGCCCAGCCGAGCGAAACTCAGTTAGCGGCTATTCTTAGACAGGTAACTCCCCAGTTCTCAATTAATCTCGAATAAAACTTACTATATATGAATGCCTAGATCTTAGACGGTCTCATTTATCTCCAGGGCCAGGGATTTAAATATACTTCGCTCGCTTGTAAGAACATTCTTATTAATATAAATAGAGAGGTTAAAATTAGTAAGTCTTGTGCGTTCTACTTTAAAAATCCTACTCTAATAGCCGTAGCGAACCAGCAATACTACTAGAGCGTAAGCTCCGGAGGGAAAACGCGCGATATACGTATCTTTAGCGATATCACCATAAGACTAATGCAGATATACGAAAAAGAGCATAGCCTTATTAGAGTCGATACGGCTCAGCGCTGGCCGCGGCATTCTAATGTAATCGCATTCCTTACTCTTACGAATTCGGCTTCGTCTCTTATGGAGTTATTAAAAGTAAGAGATTACTCTCTACGTACACTACGCGTTTTACCACTATAGCTTACTATATAAAGCATCCACTCCTAACAGAATAACGGAAGAGGTATTAGATATAGGAAAAGGCGTTATTAATAGGGCTTGTGCAGCTAGCGCAGGCCTCCGTTGGAAGATGCTATTACTATAAGTTAAATTCGGCCTAAGATTGCGAGATTTATACGTCGCCACTCTTTATCTCTTTAACCCATTTTTATATCTCCTATTCAGACTTCCGCTAATTGTAGTGACTTTTATCTTATGTATAAAGGTCTCAGGATAATCATCGTATGAAATACAGCTGTAAACAGTAACTAGATGACTTTCAAATCTCACTTGCCATACAGTGAATTCCAAGTTTAAGGTTAATCTAAAGTGTACCCAGACATTTAACTGTGCCCTCGGTGTCCACAGGAGACTAATTATAGCACCCTTTACGGGACAATACCAATAATCCGCACTCTTTAGAAGCCAATAGCTCCCATCTTATTATAAGCTGTGATATAAACGAAAGCTTCGCTTCTATTTACTATAGATTACTGATAAACTGCGATGTAAGGAGGTCTACGGTAGTCGGTTCCAGGCTTTTTTTACCTGGGAACGGATTAGTAAGGCTTTCTGTTAAGAGCGAAGTTGTAACGCCGATATAGAAACTAAAAAGTATGCGGGTTTAACGGGCTTTTATTACGTCACACTTATAGCAAATCTATTTTTGGCTCCGCCTATACCCTCAAACAATGGTTTTGGATTAGCGCCAGTCCTGGCGCAGGAGATATTACACCACGAAAGCTAAAGAGAGCTAATAAAACACCTGTCTCTATAAAATCCTCTAACCTTGGAGGTAAAGCACGTATATACATAGATATGCTGCAGTATGGACCCTTTTCAGCTTGATTTAATATTCCTCCGTATTTTATTTACAATAAGATTACAGTGTAACGCAGTACCATCGTATTACTGTGTACCAGTCAAGATCTGGAGCTAGAAACAGCTTACTCTATATATTGAGTGCATACGCAGTAGTTCCTAATCTTCGTCTTATGTATAGTAATTATATATGTATATATGTATGTACTGTATGTGGCTTGCCTGCTTTAGATTCACGTTACTATATTATTGGCAGAAGAGCAGAATCGAAAGCCGGAATTGGATCGCGCAGGGGTTTTGGTTTTGCTGCACTGACAAATAACGTGCGAAACTTATATACCGTACAAGTACTCGTAGACTACTATAAATATAGCTGCTCCTGCCGGGCGCTACTAAATTATGAAAGTGTGCGCTTAGAAAACAGCACGGACCGTCTTTTACCTGTCTCTTCTATCCACTTACACTTAACAATGGACCACGGACAAAAGCAGATCATGGAAATCGGTATTAGCGACTTTAAAAACGCTACCGAATATCCAGCGTTATCGGGTCTTGAGTCTACCAAGGCTCTCTCTGGCCGTACTATAGGCCATAGTCCTAACTCTCCGGACAAACTACAGAAACAGTCTGTCGTCCGAAATAGCGCTAATGCTACTGTAAAGTACGACTTTCCTAGAATGAGATTAGTAAGGGCATACACAAGCAGATCGCTCGAACTTCGAATAGAGTCCCCATAGAGCCTTTATAAAAGGGCGCTCGATTTACTTAACCTGGGAGGCGACGTAACAGTATCGATTAAACACGGGTTACCGGCTGTTCGAGTTCATATACGGGAGTTTCCGGAGAATAAAGCTAAAAAGACCCTTTACTGGATACAAAGACTCCGGTATAGCAACATTGTCGCCGCGCTAGAAGTCTTCCGAACTCCAGAGACCCTATTTATTGTATTCGAAGAGATGAATTTCACCTTAGAATATATTAGCACAAGCGTCGCTTACCCGAGCGAAACACAGTTAGCAGCTATTCTTGGATAGGTACCTCCCCGCTCTTATATTAGTCTGTAAATGAAACGAATTATAGCATTATAACTATAAATATATAGATCCTAGACGGTCTCGTCTACCTCCGATTCGAGGGATTTGAACATAGCTCGCTCACTTGTAAGAACATTCTTATTAATGTAGATGGAGAGGTTAAAATTGGCAAGTCTTACGCGCTATACTTCGAAGATCATACTCTAACGGCCGTAGCGAACCAACAATACTGCTAGAACGTAAGCTCCGGAGGGACATCCCGTGATATACGTATCTTTGGCGGCATTATTATAAGATTAATACAGAAATACGAAAATGATAATGGCTCTATTAGAGTCGATATGCCTTAATAATGGCCACCGTACTCTAACGCCGTTACATTCCTTTCTCTTATATCTTCGGCTTTATCTCTAGTGGAGTTATTAGCTGTAAGAGATTGCTTTCTACGTACACTACGCGTTATGCTACTATAGCTTACCATAAGCAGCATCCACTTTTAGCAGAATATTAGAAGAGGCATCAGAGATAGAATAAAGAATCGTTAATAAAGCTTGTGCAGGTAGCGCAGGCTTCCGTCCAAAGACGCTATTAATACAGGAAATATTCGACCTGAGATTGCGATACTGTATGTACAGTACCTATAGTATTTACCACCTTCTCTTCGTCTCTTTAGTCTAGTTATACATATCCTATTCGGTTACGCCAGTTATAGCGATTTTTCTTTTGAAGGTCTCCTTATATATACTATCCTGTACGCTGTAGCCTTATAACTACTGTCTGTCTTGTTCCTAATACAGTAATTTGATACTTTATAATAGAGTATACTGAGATTTACACCGTCTGTGTAGGTGGCTTAGTTATAATGCTTTTAGTCTATAGGAACCTGTACCCGTTATTCGAGAAACTTTTATAGAGAATAATAATATACGTGGCCAAGTATTTAATACATCAGTATATTCTTCATCGTTATACTCTAGCTGGGCTATAGTCGGTGGGATCTGTGCTCATACACAGCGCTTATATAGCTCTGAACTTATTCCCCCTTAACTATTAAGTCTCTTCGGTTCGAGAAAGCGCAACAAGGGCCGGATATCTTTACTTAACAAACCTAATACCGGTCCTCTTTAGTATTAACCTCAGCTTCCTCGCTGATCGCTTAGGTATTACGCTGAAAGCATGCTACAAAATACATTCTACATTTGGCCTTATTTCGTTCGGACTTCTTCTCTTCCACGTTATTATTATTATAGCTAGGCGTAGTTCGTTCTCGTAACAGGTGACACAGGAGCTCTTTATAATAATAGTAAACAAAGGGTCCCTAACCTTAAACGTACTGCTTTAATACACCCAAAGTACTCTATCGCTGTCTTTTCTTATTTATCTCTCTATACCCGCTTTTCGAAGGCGCTTTTACGAAGTCTTTATCCGGACGCACCAGATCCTCGCCTTGTCCTTAGTCATAGGCCTGTAGTAGCACCTCGGTGCATTCTCTGCGTTTCGGTAGCTTTACTTATATACTTACTATAGCGTCTTTTTCAGCCTCTATATGCTCCAGGCTGGTCTTATTTTTTATCGAAATATTACATAGGGTAAGCCTTTACCTCGAGCCGTGATTACTCACAATAGCGGAGCTATCAGGATCTAACTTCGAGTATCGCGCGCAGTAAAAGTTAAGGCAGGGCAATATATCGGTCTTTAGATCCCAGCAGTTAGCCTAAGCTCTTTCTTCTAAGTCCATCCGTTCATAGTAACGTCTTAGGCCGAAATAAAACAGGACAGCCTCGAGCTCTTTGTCCAGCCCCGTAGAGGTATCACTTCAAAGCTCCTCCGCGGTGTAACATTAAATGCGGGCGGAACGTTAACTCGTAGAGCACTTTTTAGCGGCCCGTACGGTTAAGGCCTACCTGTTTAGGACTTTGAGACTGTCCTACTAGTTGCTACAGGCTTCGGCATTACGGCTATGCTACCCTATCTTCGAAAACTTATACGCGGCTACAACCTTTCCAAAGGCCGTACGCGCCGGATCCACTTAGTATGGTTAGTTTATAACCTCGGTAGGTTTACCGTTATTTCTTTACCTGTACATGCTAACGAAAGACAGAGCTCGTATCGGCTGCGGGCGACCTACTCAATAATGCTCTGTCCGACGACATACTTAGTAACGGATATGTTAGTCCAAGTTCTAGCTATCCCTGATTCTGTCTTGCTATACTAAAGCGATTAGCAGATTTTTTATATATCGATTTATCAAGTGAATAGCTCGCACACCCAACAGTACGGTAAATATGCGCGGGCAACTCTGTTGCCCGGAGTACCTCAATAGGAAGATATACTTAAGAGCGAGATCCAAGGGACTTTTTTAATGCTAGAAATCGAAAAGGTCCTGAATGGAAAAGCGGATGAGGACTTTTTCCGACGACTCCAGAAATTCGAACGCGAAAAAGGCAGGGTACTGGTTATAAGTAAGCAGAACGTAACGGTAATAACGTGCGGTATTAACACCTGCATCCAGTGTCTGTAAAGTGCGAAGTTCGGGACGAGCTCCGGAGCTTCGTGCGGTAATACATATTCGATCGGGTACAGCTAGAAGAATTAGATTACCAGCCAGACTAAAAAGAATAAAATAATACCTCTACCTATCTAATATAGAACGTTCTGATGGTAATCATCGTCTCTTTAAGCGTCTCACACTAGGTGGTAGCCCGCATGGCGTAGTAGTCAAGCGTTTAGCAGTGTATTAATCAATCACTAGTTTAGTGGGCGACGAATACAAGTAGGTTCTGATTTAAGTGGGTCACATAGACACCTAAGATTTATTATAAAAAGGCCTACTTTATCGCGAACTGTAGTTTAAGGCTCCTAGGTGCTAGAGGGCTAATATTATGTAGTACATAGGAGCTCACGAAGGCCGACGGCGAAAAAGAAAGGTAACTTACTCGACATCACCTTTTCCGGTATCTACGATTATATATTACCTGTCATTTCCTTTTCACGGTCCAGGAAGCACAGAGATCCCCTGTAGCAAGTCTACCCCGTCCATTCTATATATTTGTGCGCATTGGCAGGCGACATCTGCAGAAATACACGGCCTTGATCAATTCCGCATATACTCCATACCCACCAGGCATAATCCCTGCCATGTAGAGCCAGGTTCGTACTATCTTCAGGCTGCCTGCTGGCGGCTGTTCCCCGGACTGGGTTTAACGCAAGGAATGACCCCGTCTCGCGTCGACTCTTACACGGGGCCCGGAGCCCGTTACGCCGATATCCACGATAGCTAGGTCTTTATAGTTTCCCTGTTCGTTTATTGGCTTAGTTTTTCTTATAGGACTCTACCCGAGGACGCAAAACTTTTATACGATTTACACCTCTTAGAGAGCATAAATACCGCGGTATTTCCGGGTGGGTTAAAAGAGTAGTGGTGTGGACTGCTGCGTCGTTATGGTGAATAAGCTATAATGTAAGAGGGTAGGGGAGCCTTGAGTTTGTCTTTAAGTGTCCTGCCCCTGTCCAGAGACGTTTAAGGGACGTTATAAGCGGGGCAGGGCGTCGTCGACGTTTACGCTGAAATCTCCTTCTGGAACGGGAGAGTTCGCTTTGGCCGATATTTAGCCGCCTTGTTTTATACTTAACCCTGGTAGTGCATAAAAGATACAACTCGGTGGGTCTGTTTACTAGAAGGACCGCGGCTCGGTTAACGTAGAAGATTAGGGAAGCGCGGCAGGCACGTACGTACCCCGTCTAAACTATCGAGCTTCTATATTAACGTAGCCATGTAGGATAAGAAAACCAAGTTTAAAGGGTGAATTTGTATAACTTGGGGCCGAAGGATGTGCTGCCGAATAACCCATTTTGGACGGCGACGCGAGTCACACGTGCTTGTAAGTAATTAGATAGATGATTAGGAGAATTCAACCCGTACATAAGGCTTTAGACCTGTACACGTATGGATATTAACGTTTGCCGGTACTTCACATATCGAAGCATTAGGCCAGTTGTCCGAAGAGCTGCTATAAGCTTTGGCAGAGAAGCTAATAATGGCGGATTTGGGAATTTCTAGACATACGAAGGTCGCGGCTGTTCGGCCCCCGGCGACGACAGTTTTAAACAGTGTAAATTCAGATATAGAATCTGTTTGATAGACGCCAGTTTTGTAGTCGCTAGAGTAGTACATTATGTATATTACTACGTTATAGGTAAAGCATTCAGGGAGATAGCGACGCTTCCCTAGTTCTCTAAGTTAAACCTGAATAGGTACTATATAACGGCTTGCTAGAAAATATAGTCGAGAGCCTAAAGGTGGTTTATAGGAATATACGAAATAAATATGAGCGGCGGGACCCGTAGTGAACCGCGATGGCTCCGATTCGACTATGTCACGCTATCCGGGAACTGATTACAGCTTAATACCGACGCCTTTCGGCTGAAACAGCTTCTTAACGAACCGATATCCCGGTTAATGCTGTCATATCTAGCCTATTTTACCTACGATACCATTTCCAGTACAGAGCAGCTCTCGAATACACCCCCTTCGTAACTCTTTAAACAGCGCTTAATATTCCTACCTATACTCCTTGATTTCATTACGCACTTGGTGACGGCTTGCCGAGTGACCGTTCCGATACTCCTTTCAGCCTCGATCTATATCCGTCGCTTGAAACCCAAACTGGAATCCGCAGTTCGGACGATCGATAGCACTACTCACCGTATATTTTTAACTGCCCTTATCTTTACGACGAAATACTTAAACGACCGATCGGTTACAAATAGAACATAGGCCAGGCACAGCTGTATAAGTCTACCTGCCTCTCTGTTCGGATTTAGCTTAGAAGAGGTGAACCTGATAGAACGCCAATTTCTGGATTTGCTAGGCTGGGAGCTTAGTATTACCGAAGCGGATTTGTACGAATCATTGGCTCCTCTTCTTTTTCCGATACCGTTCGGCGGAAGATTTTAATATAATAAACGCGCCTTTTTTTCGGTGATATTTTCGTATCAGGTGAAATATCCGAGGATGTACTTAGGAGAATGGCAGTAGGGGCCAGACAATAACTACAAAATATCGAACAAGCCAGATTAATTATATGTGAGCGTAGTTAAAAGCATTAAGTAACGTTTAATTAGCAGAAACCACTGGAACAGAACACCTGCCACTACCTGCAACGATTTTAGTAAAAATACTGATAAGAGACAAGCACCAGACCAGAATAGACACGGTAATCTGTTCAATATCTAACGTAATCTAGTACGGGCCACTATAGGGGGAGAAAAGAAATCTACGGACTCTAATCATTCCGTTTGATCGCTAGCGGTTAGGCCAGTAAAGTTAAGAGGGGCTCGAGGCTCGGTACGAAGACTCCGCCGCTTCGCCGCTTTGTTTCGTGAGCTACGAAACTTGTACTCAGGAAAAGCAAGTATATAGTTTCTCTTTTCGATTTCCGCCCATTCTTTGAACTGTAAGCGCACTTCTGTTGTTTCGGTAAGCCAGAGCTCACTAGAAGCCTCGTAAAAGCTGGGCTTTGGATCTTTCTGGAGGGACATGGCTCTGATCCGATTCCGATAGGCTCGGCGCCATAATATAAAGGCATTTAGGGGCCTCTTAATCTTGCCACGCTTTTTAAACTCCGCCTGCTCCTGGTGCCTGTGCTTCGATGATCGGTGGACGTAGGGTATCATATCCACGAGGGGAATGTCATCCTAACCTGTAGCCGGCTCTTTCCAGGACTCTAGAACGCTGCTAGAGGGGTAGGAGGTCCTATCTTCACCCCTAGGATCTGGTGACCTTAGATCCTCATTTGCCTCAGTGCTGAGCAACTCGCTGGAAATCACGGGCTAACTTTTCTTGCCGCAGGTAGAGCATAGGGTGGTCTGAAGTGTATTAAAGTTAGGCCCCATTTCGTTTAGGCTAAAAGAATCTACTTACCAGGCCGTTAGCACTATCTTCAGTCTTCGGCTCGCTTGGCTCTCGAGGTTGGATGGAATCGTATAGTGATTACTGTAACTGTCAGTCTCAAGGTTGAATGGGAGGGGCAAATTCTAGTACCGGCACCCAAGTATATTCAGGCAGGAAAAACGCCCTGTTATCGGGAACCTGCGAAAGGTATTAAGTTTCTGCAGGGCGTTAGGAGGGGAGTATCATTAGGGGCTCGCAATACCACTGCGAGCCGCCAGCTTCAACGCCATGTTAGTCTGGAGCCGTTAGGGACTGCATCGTTAGACCCATCATTAGCAGACGAGTAAACTATTATATAATCTAAAAACGAAAACTGCAGCGCTTAGGCCGGACTTGCCGTTAACTCTGAAAAGCTCTTATCTCACGTAAAACTGTTGGCTGTTTAATTATTTCTAGCATAAAGAATCTAAAAACTCAATAAAAGGCTGCACCATATACTTACATAGAACAATTCCAGTGCTGGGATGATATGGGGTATCCGACCTGCACCACAGGGGCGAGGTGTGCAACGGCGGTTATTCGTGTGTGTTAATAATGGGTAACTCCTGTGCAGTTATTAAGGAGCCATAAACTAAAGCGTTATAAGGCTTGAGGGGTATCCATATATATTAATGTTTATTACGGTTGAACGGAATTGCGCAGTAATCACGCCTTAGGCGTACGAATCAGCAGCTCCTAAGGATACTTATATATACCTACAGAACTCAGAAACGGATCTAAAATTTAACTACAGAAAAATGGAATTAATATACGTAGATGTATCGGCTTGTATCTATAGGATCTGGTATGTACCATAGTGGAAATACGTATAAAATTATAGTAAACCCAGTCAGTCCACAGTCTAAACTAGCAAGTGCTCATTACTAAATCTAACGGAGTATGCTGTACCTGTGCCGTAGTCCAATCGAGTATCCCCACAGTTACTAATTATAGCACAAACAGTAGTGCATAGGAATATATACCTCCACTTCTACTATAGCCAGGGCAAATATATATTCCATAATAAGAAAACTAGCGTCGTCTAAGTAAACCTGACTCTAATTAGCGTAAACGCTGTCCCACTGTTTATATCGTACCTAGCAATTAAGGGGATAGTTATATATAATACTACCACAGCTGCGACTTAGGCTTGCTCGCTTTATATTAAATCGAGCTGCGTTGTCGTTTCTAGCGTATCACGTCGTGTTAGTCTAAGTCTCGAAACTATCGGCACACATAACACGCGATAAATAAGATTCCAGAAGATGTAAGCGGCAAAGATATGATAAGCGGCTCCTGCGACGAGCATCGTTTCCTTGCTACTGTCCATTCGTTTCCGGGCGTTCTCTTTCTAGCCTCTAATGTAAGCGAATATGTTATCCTCTATTTTAGTATGCCGATAATACCTTCCAGTAGTACTGCATACTGTATAAGGCTTAAAGCGGCCCTTTTAAATAGGGTGTTAAGCTGCGTCTAACACTGGCTCTTAGACATCGCTCTCGAGTCGATAGATGGGGCTATCGCAGTACGTACCTGGATTCATACCGATAATACCCTTATAAAGTACGTACTACGCTAGGCAGTCCTTGGCACGGGCTATAAGCCGTTCCTGGAGGCGAACGAAATAAGCATACTTCTCGTATACTGCGCTAATCGCTACTAGAGTACATACTCAGAGTACCTAGGAGTACATAGTATACAATCTAACTACTGCTCATCTCAACGTATACGGGGCAGTATACGGGCGAAAATCACAGTTCATAGAAAAAGCCGTAAGTATAGTACAGTACCTAGCTATAAACTAGCATAATACGATATAAATAAATAAACGTAATAACTTGCTAATTTCATTCCACATATTACCACGTGGTTTAGACGATTTGTCTCCACTCTGAGATAAAAGGGTTCCAGCCACTTTTTTCAACGACTTGTCTCCCCAGTGCGATGCACACAGGGGTTTGGGGCTAACTTGCACCCGTGCAGCCCTGTCCGGTTTCAGGTTCCACCGAGCGTTAGCCTATCGATCTTTGCATTACACCGCTGTACGACCAAATAGGGTTCGTCGATATGATATTAGAGGCATTAATCAGCACCCTATCGAAGAGATCTGTGTAGCTGTAATTAACACAGCGGTTAATACCTAAACAGGACCCGCTACTGTGCTGAGCAATTATTTATACCATTATCCACATAATACTCTATATTTAATAATACGATAAATACATCATTTATAAGGCTACTCTATGACTTTTGCGGGGCGGCCTTCTCTGCGAGGACGGTTCTCTTAGCGACATCCCTAAGTATCTACATCACGGGAAATGGCTACTAGGGCCGGTTAGAACTGAAATGGCACAGTTAATAAGTTACAGGGACCTAAGAGTCTGCCTTTTATGCTATATACGAAGTACATTCTGTATTAGGCTAACGCATACGAGCCTGAAACCATATCCACCGTTCTACTTATCCTGCTCCTACCGCCCCACTACAATCGACTCTGTAAAAATAGGCCGCTAAACCCTTAACCCCACGGCCCGATTTTAGCTCTTTTGGACGGGCTTTCGCGCTCTCCCTCGGCTCTCCTCTTAAGGGTACCTATAGCTACATTTTCGGCGTACTCGGCAAATAGTATCAGGCTCTTAATAACGGCTGTATCGCCGGATTAGGGTAAGTAGGACGTGCAGCCGAAAGCGCATTTGGCATGTGTACCCCTAGTGCGTTAACTAACGTAGCGGCTACTAAACCGCCTTTAACCGCGGGGACGGCGACGTAGCGCGCTAGGGCCAGGTCGGCTAGATTTCGCTTAAGGTTTTCGATCACCTCTTGTTACGCCTGGGAAACCCTTTTTTTACATTTTATCCCGATGGATGCACTTTTGTTTCTCGCGTTCTATTTAGGTCGTAGTATCGCGCAGGCTTAACTTCTCCCGATGCCCCGCTTCTACTTATAATTACTAATGATTTCGGGTGGCGCTGTATACTTCGAGCGCGGTAAAAAACACCCTAATAGGGATAGTATATTACGGGATCTGAGTGTTAGATACGGTAGCATTAGCGGTGTGGTTACGTAAGTTTGCTGCAAACACAGTGCACTAAAGGGACGACTTTACTGTAGTTAATTATCCGCGCGGCTCTGTTATTATACTGAGACCCCCCCTAATTCAGACTGCAGGGACTTAGCCTTTCTCGTTCCCTAATCATCCAAATATGACTTATAACTTGTAAAAGCACTATGCTGGTTATGGAGGCTTTACAGCCCTAGCCAGCGTCCTCTATCTAATATCGGCACCCTCCCACCCGGTTTATTACAACGTTCTCCTGCTCTACTATAAATAGCGGCTGTTAGCACCGTAAATTTGATTCGCATCCGGTTCGAGAGTCACTATAAACCTCCCGTCCGACCGTTTACTATATTCGCCAACTAGTCTTTCGGCAGTAACTTTGCATCAAAACAGCAACAGCAGCAATAGCAACAGCAGCAGCAGCAGCAACAGCAGCAGCAACAGTAATAGCAGCAGCAGCCGCCTCAGCAGAATGCACGCCCAAGGCTAGCATTACAGCATTTACGTAGGGCTCGCCCCTCTCCTTAACGTATGCCACTACCTAATAACGTAACGGCCACAAGTCTCGCACCGGCAGGGTCTTAAGTACAGGCCTAGTAAGGAGGCGGCTTCGGTTATAGCATTACGGCAGCGCCATAACCGGTAAACTTAACTCATATGATAGACCACCCACCTGCCATCTCTAATGTGCTAGAAAAGGCGGATGGTGGTCTCCAGCCGGGGTAAGACCAGCTTTATATTGCCCCTAATACCCTATGCTCTACGCCCTCTAAATCCGACAGGACGCTAATAGTAAATACTGCGATTAGTCGATCGGTGAACGACGTCTACATTAAAGCCGAAGAGATATACACAAAGATGGATGCTATATATACGAGGATCGATAAGTAAAACGAATCGCTGCCATTATGCCGCCCGCCTTCCCGAAATCGCGTATTAACTGGCATAAAAAGTCTCAGCGCGATTTAACCCAGCTATTTGGCGCGTAAATCGGGGCACCAGCCACCCTCAACCGAATAACAAAGAGATACAGGAGTACTGACTTTTACGGTGGCCAGGATGAACGAGATGTTTACTACGTATGTCTCTAGTCCTATTGGGGATTTATGCATGCTAATATATACTAACCCGTTAGGGTCCAGAAGGTGTATAATAGGTGAGTTGGCTTAATACCAGTAGTTTAATACGACGCGCATCCTCTAACAGAAGTAGTTTCCAGGGCTAGAAGGATAATCTCGAGGGCTGGGCCACGAAGTTGGAAGCGTTGTTTGAACATCCGACTCAAGAGGTAATGCTACGACCGCAACATCGGCAGCCACAATAACAGCAGCAGCAGCAGCAGAAAGAACTATAAGAGCAGCAGGAGCAACAGCTTATCGATCCTAGTACGATTTATTTCGAGCAGTAACCGGAAGATATGGTGGACGATGTTTTTAAGGGGTTTGGGAATAGTTTAAAATGGTCGTTTAAGTTCTATTTGCCTTGATGTTTTATTATTTAAAATTAGATCGGTTTACCGTAATTAATATTCCTCTTGCTTTTAAAAAAGCATGCGAAGTACTGTGCCGAAATGGTGATTCTGTCCCAAGTCCCTTTAGAAGCTAAATCTAGCATTATTATATATACATTAACCCCTATTACGCATCACCTCTTGCCTCTTCCATTCTGAGCAGTAGAAATGTCGCGTTATAGTAGTTCAGTTGTATGTTCCACCTCGGTCTCTGTGCCCCCATGCTTGTTACGGCCGGTATACCTCGATAAGTATCCAAATAAAGACTACGATCTAGTGTAAAATACGTCGAAAGCATAGATCTATGCGTTTCGTTCAATCCTATCACAGCAGTTGGTCGTTATAAAAGAAGCTCATTACACGATGCTTAAAGAGCTTGGGCGCATGGCCCGTATCGTATACCTACACATTACCCACATCCTAGCCTTCTACTATTACCGAGATCGGAGTTTCGCCGTTTACGAGTTTCTGGAGCTCGATCTATTCGATATCCTTCCTCTGGCGATAGAAGTCGAAGCCGCCAACGTAATAACGCAGGCTCGTTCTTAATTAACATTTCCCTAGGATCGGGTATCTCTAACTAATTACAGCTACTAGAAAGTATTAAATATCTGCTCTCTAAGTCGCTCGCTCCGCAGATCCATACGATCCGCGTATCGTCGCACGGCATTGTTAAACTCGGTACTGTAACTCGTTCGTTCCAGGATCGACGTTTATACTGCTAACCGTCCCTATAATTAGTTCTGGATTAGGATTACGGTCGTATAACCTCATCGAACCCTGTGGATAGTTAAAGGTTTATAATCACATATCTGGAGGAACTATCGGACGTAATAAGTACGAAAAGCGACGGCTAGAGCTTAGAAGCCTTCGATTTTTTAGAATGTTTACGTAGTAGGCGCTTTCCCGGTATAAACGTGTGTTACCACCGCTTAACCTGTGACGTACCGCTAATCGCTATATAGTATCTATTTCTTATTAAATCGAAAGGAAGAGCAGGATTATTAAAGGCGGCGAGGTTCGCAACACGGAAAATTATGGCCAAGAACATGGCAAGGTATATAAGCACGACGGCGTAAACGGTCCAGTTTTAATTGCTCCCGCGCTAAGTTCGTAATCACCTGCCTCTGCATAAGGTAATGATCTACCTTCTATATCTAGACCGAAGAGACGGATTTGGTACGACGAACAAGACGGGATATCCTAGGCTCCGCCGCAATTTCACCCTTAAGTTATCGACTGATTAACCTTAGCAGCTCTATGTTACGGCCCTTGCTCACTTTACTTCTTTTAACCTGCTCCGGGATCTGCGATCCGTGCTACGGGCCGAGTAAAACATCGACTTTGAAACTTGATTACCTAATATATATAAGCAGTTCCTATTAGTGCGCCCCACAAATCCTACGGATGCTTTGTGAATGCACCTTGATTTTTACTTGCGTTGTATATAACCCTGGTTTTAGGCAGGGCCAGGCTGATGCGGAATACTAGTATATTCAGTAAGACCCGCATTTATTATCAATAGTGCGTCTCGTCAACTTGCTGTGTCCAGCCCCAGGAACGGTGCGAAGAGGGGCCGGGGTTAATTAAACCCATGTTTCGAGCAGGGACCGGGCCAATTGCACATTACTCGAAAAGGTTATAATGTTGCTTAAAGTCTTGGTCGGTAACGCGCAATTTATTATAATGTACGGGAATCCGCTTGCCGCAGTTGCGTAAAGTGGACCTGCCGACGACGAACTTTGCATCGTAAACCGAACGTAGTCACTTTACAGATAATTAGCATGGGGATTCATCACCCTGCCCACACTGCCGGCTATCATTTTGGTAATCAATAAGTGAATACAGTAAATTCGCATATGCCTAATATGACTCATGCACCTTAGTCTAATAAGCAATTAATAGTTAGCAAAGAAGGCTGATACATTACGCTGAACACGGCTGCTGTGCTTTAATTAACTAGTTTACCAAGCTCCAGTACTACAAGCCTGGCCTAAATATCGTGAGCAAGTAGTAATTTTACAAAGAACGCGGCGATGGCCCAGGCCCCGCACGTTCTCGCTGCCCAACCGAGCTGCCCAGCCGAGGTATCGAGCTTAATAAATCATATTGCGATCTCTCAGTTAGACCGCCTTTAGGCATGCCGCCCGAAGCCGATAGTGAACCAGGGAATATTAATAGGTATCGCCCTATGCTATATAAAGTGTTACACTGGCGAGGCCTATGCTAATCATATCCGAGTTCGTCAGCTATCAGTTGTTACCGCTGGTTATTAGACAGATGAAGCTGGTACAGTTAAAGAATAATCGAATTATAACGTACTTAAACGGAGATGGCAGGCGGAGTAGGGCAAGGGCCTGTAACTTAGTTGTAGTAACATGGGACTCAGTGGTTATTACCAGCTTACTGGTCGTACTTCACTTTGATTGCCTGATAGTGCGGCGTACTTGTAAGTCATAAATCTGAAAAAACAGAGATCGGATGCCTAATTACCACATTACTACAGCCTTTGAAAACGAAGTTAACCCGAAATCGGCCGAAGCTAGGGTAAATGCTTACTATGTAGTTGTTTGACATCCGAATTCCAGACTTTATTAATGAGTTTATACCTGTGTCACGCCTAATTTCACTGGATCTCACGAGGATTTCGGACGGTATTCAAGAAGTTCGGATATAGACCGGGCAGACCTAGCCTCTCTGAAGAGTTAATTAACGAATTTGACTGTACGACTAGGACACACCACGGCAGACTCAGGTCGATAAGGTTTTAGAAGGAAAAGCAGTATGTGTAATAGCGCAGATTATACCTGTTTTTATACACATCCCGCTGGTTCATTGTGGTTTTAAGTTTATATTAGCTGTCTACCACCGAGTGTTGATTAGAGCAGAACTTGTCTTTATATAATATCGAATTGCACTACCCCAAGCTATATTAGGAGATTTTGCTTATTTACTAAAGCCATCCAAGCAGGATATTCACTAGCTATAACAGACGAAACTCCCGTATAGTGACTTAAAGGGCTAAGGCTGGCGAGTATCGCTTATCAATCCCAGTTTTACCGATGATATACTCTTTACTCCCGCTGTTTCTGGGCCCGGGCTGGAAGTCTCTTTTATGCAACTTAATATCACGACCTTTAGAAACGCGCTCGACTCTAAATAATTTACGTGTAGTCTTTGTACGCTTCGCCGTTAAAGCACCTAATATGGACTTAAAGAGAGGTCGGAGAGCAGCCAGGGCCGCCGTAAAAATAGCAATGGCCAGCTCGAGGTGAGTCCTAGAAATAGGCGATATATCAAAAAATGATGATATTATTATAGGAAAGAGGGCTGCTTACCAGACCAGGGAGTGCACATATGCTAATAAAACAGACGGGTCGGAATTAGATAGCGTTATAAGCTGAACTACATACTCAAGTCGTACGCAGGTAGCGATACTGCTACTATAAGTTGTGTTAGTATGACAGCTAGCTAATCATTTTAGTAGCCTTAGGGCCGACTCACAATACACCAAGGCTCAGAATGAAATAGATTCCTAACTTAATGCGAAGGCTGAGCTGGACCCGTTATAGTAGAGCAACGGGCATTACCTGAATTGAAACGAGTTAGCCGTCAGTATCGCATGGAACGCAGAGTCTGTTACTACGTATATTTCAGCCAGAACTTACAGCATATAACCAGTTGCTTATAATGTCCACGGCTGAGAAGGCGTAGCCGATGTTAGCGATGACCGCAGGTGGTAAACAGGTGCCTTTTCTAACGCCCCAGGTTATGGATAAGGGCTGGCATTAGAACGCCACGATGAAGATTATCACGATACTGGAGGCAGATACGACCCCTATTAATATCTCTAAGATGCGCCTTAGTACCTTTAAAGGACCCGCGGACGCAAGCCGGTAAAGGACGAAGGCCACGCTAATCTTTACCGCCAATGCCGCGAAGAGGTAGGTTATCTGTGCGCCTATAAAGAACTGTGTCGCTTTTATCGGATCATAATAAGGCTGTAAGTCCGTAAAGCCGAAACCAAATTATAGAGCAGCGAAGGTTAAAGCACACAGCACGCAGTATCCCATCTATTCATCGTTATCAGTACGCCTTACGCTAATTCAAATATGAAAAGAAGAGATGTTAGTTTATTACTAATCAGGATAACTTACAAAGGCTACAAACAGCGCCACGTCGTCGTATCCAAAACCTTTAACTATAAACGTCCGCACATAAAGCCTTAACCCCACCGCGAATGAATCGAGTGTAAGGAACGTGATTATCACGCAAAATAAATCGTCTTTTAGTACTATCTTAAACACACAGTCTTTTAGTGTAGTAAGAGAGAAAACAACGCTATGCTATTAGACGGCCTTAACATGTATAATTAAGGAGTCCCATAAAAGACTAAGCTTCGAAAAGGAAATAAGGCCTATATATATAGGAAATCAGTTTACTCAATAAGACAGTATCTACGCGGCACAACAAATAACGATAATATCGGTTACGTACTACGCTACTACACTTACATGGGTAAGTATAACCGTAAATAGATACGAACTTAAAAGTAACGAGACATTATTAAGGTTATATTTATGTATCGTACGCAAGACTATAAACTAGCTAACCTTATAAGTGATCACTTTTAAATCCTGCTGCCTAACGACGGGGTATAAGGTAGGATACCATACACTACGATAAACTGTTATAAAACTTGAGAAACATATCTCGAGACGATAAGGTTGTTCCCAGCTGTGAGCAAATTAATAGCACTATAACACACTCACTACGAAATGACTATTCCGGGTAAAAGTGTTATATAGATGTTAATCTAAAGTCTGCTGAACAGGGTTCCTACGGCACTATATTCAGTATAGACCAACCTCTGGCCTGGCCTAAGGCTAACAGTTTATTGTGTTAGTGATCTTAGTTGGAGATCATCCTGCTATATGCCTATAGCTTACTAACAGGGCATACAAACGAATCGGATCATCCTCTTTCTATCGGCATTCGCCTCTTGTCCGGTTGAAACTCCCGGGTGGGTACATATCATAAATAACGCTAGCCAGGGTCTAAATGACAAAGACGCCAGGAATCGGGCCTACTCTTCCTCATGCGGAGCGATCTTCGGTTGATTGGTTTGTCCTGACTCGCTGTTAATTTACAGTACTATTACATCTATCGTGGAAAGTAGAGCGCAGCTTATTGTTTTAGAAACTCACACGCTCCCGGATGGGTCCAGCCTATAGAAGGGTGGATAAGGCATATAGATTTAATAAACCCAGGCTATGCCCGAAATCAGAACTGGGGGATCCAATTCCTAATGGCAGCATGGCTTGATTAGGTCAAGTCCGAAGGGAATGTTCTAATAATAGCGCAGAGCGAAATAAGCCAGAGCCGTATATGCGGTACCTTTGCTAGGACACTTAGTTAAAGTAAACGAATCTGTAGTAGTGATTTAAAGAGCACAGAAAAGAAACCCAGGGGATAATGCGGAGCTGATCGGGGGCTAAGTATTTATATAAACTAGAGCGCACGAGTCGATTTCTCGAGCCTTTAGTAAAGCATTTCACACTAAGAGAGCGTGTAATAATCACCACACTCACAAGGCATTATGCTATTCGCCGACCTCGACCTGGTTCAATAGGTCTTTAAAGCTTGCTCTACCCTTCTCACTGTATCGATTAGTACCGCACTTATTTATCTGTTAGGCACATTCGCGTACAACCTGTTTTTTAACCCGCTTCGCGATATACCTGGGCCGCTGCTTTACGTAATAAGCCGCATCCCGTAGTAGATCGCTAACTATAACGGCGATGCGGTAACCTGGCTCTGCAGCCTCTATAAGAAGTACGGAGCGGTTGTCCGGTATAGACCGAACGATCTCAGCTACAGTAACGGTAACGCTTAGAAAGACATCTTCGGTTACGAGAAAGGCAGGAAAGAAAACCCTAAGGACGAGAAGTTCCAGTGCGTATTTATTTTACCCACTACGTGAATTGTTCTGCCGTTTCTAAGGCTATCGGCTGACCAGATTAATCCAACTATAGCCTGCCGCCGCATAATAGGGTAAGGAATCTCATTACGGCAAGTAGCGAAGATCATGCCAGGGTTCGCCGTATATTCGCCCCTGCCTTCTCTAATCGGGCTCTTAGACGGCAGGAGCCTCTGTTCCGTAAGTATATTAATCAGCTGTTATAGCATCTGGAAAAGGCTGTAGAAACAAAGAACCAGATCAACCTAGTGGACCTTCTCAACTTCACAACGTTCGATATTATAGGCGACTTAACCTTTAGTTAACCCTTAAGGCTGGTAAGTCGTAAGACATTTTACAGTCTCTGACCCATCTCGCTAACGACACTTCGGCCGCTTAACTGAGCAATAACGAATATACGCTTTAGATTAAAACCATCTTCCAGTCGATTAAAGTCCTGGGCATTATTTAAGTGATCGAGTATTACCCCGTGCTCCGAGCTCTGCTCGGCCGCCTGGAGCCCAAATTTGTCACGGACATGAAGGAGGCCCACTGGAACCACACTAGAAATCGCGTCGACTAGAGATTGGCCAAGGGCTCTAAGCAGCCCGATATCTAGAACCTCTGCATGTTAGGTGGCGAGAATAAAAAAGGCCTTCGTATTGAAGAGATATACGCTAACGGAGAGTTTATAATGACTATAGGAACCGAGACTACTGGTATATTCTACGTTTAACTCGGTGATCCGATTTACTGGAGAGAATCATGCCTGTCTAATAAGCCCTATTCTAGCCTCTTTACTAAGCGGTTTGTTTTACTTACTGCTTAAGCACCCTTAAAAAATAGAAAAACTGCGATGCGAAACACGCGAATCGTTCGCTTCTGCGGGCTAAATCACTATAGAGCGGCTGGGCAACTCGAAGTACTTAAATGCTTGTATATACAAAACCAATCGGTCAGACTAGTTAATGTGATAGAGATTTTCTGGTTACTAATATGTTTTCTTTGTGACCAGGTATACGAAAGGCACTGAGACTATACCCTCCCGTCTTATCCGGGATCTTTCGCGTAGCTGCGAAAAGGGGCAACGTTATCTTAGGGCGTTAGGTCCCCGAAGACACCACCCTTATCGTCTACTATACCGCGACTTATCGGGCCCTTTTAGCCTAGAAAGACCCCGACGAGTTCGTGCCGGAGCGCTGGCTCGATACGCCTAAGTACCGGGAGGACCGGAGGGACTGGCACTAACCCTTTTCGTACGGGCCCCGTAACTGCATTAAATAAAATATGGCGTAACACGAAATACGCTTCGTGGCGGCTAATATTCTATACGGCTTCGATGTGGAGCTGTACGAAAAGGAGACCGGGGATTAGCTGGACTAGAAGGTTTAAGTGGTCTGGGAGCGTAAACCCTTAGTCTACTACGTAACACCGGCCGCGTGACGTAATATGGGCAGGTTTATGCCGATCTATAGCGTAAGCACTAACGTAACGGGACGGTGAGGCAGTGATCGATTTTAGCGCTCGCAGAGACGGGGGATAGACGAGATACTGGAAACTCATAAAAGGGCCGTGCGTGGGTCCCATAATAAGAACCAGTCATTTTGCTCTTTAAGCAGTTCCTTCCTTAAAAGCATAGCCACCCAGAAGTACCCGCTTTTACTGCCAGGTACCTATTAATGCTAAGGCAAGAGTAGATCCATATTTTAATACTAATAAATAATTATACACGTACATCGGCCCATAAGCCCTGGTCGCTCCCACCCTTACTTACCCTTGAACCTTGGCCTACGTAGGGCGTTTCTGGAGGGCCTGGCCCTGATCCGAATTATAGCTCTACAGTCTATATAAAAGCTAGTCTGCGTCCTTCCCGAACTTATTAAGTGAACTAAACCACCGGGACACACCATATCGTTAATCGGGACGAACTACGGATATAGTCGACCACATACGAGACGACAAACTGGTTTCCGCTGCCCTGTATTATCTTTAATCCTTTGCAACGACACATTTTGTGAAATTAATACAGCATTATAATACGCAGGCGACGCCATATCTTAACCCCCGAATGGATTACGGACAGCCTATTAGTTCGGCTTAGGTCGAGTCGGAGGGCTACTAAAGCCGGGTCTGTAGCGCTATTAAGTGGCTTAATAAAACTAGCGACGGCTCCACTTATCTTTTACGAACATAACGACTACCTATTATAACAGGCGGATCTCCGGAAATAACCACCACAAATAGAAATGGTACAGCCCATAACAGGAAGCATTTAAAAACCGATATCGTGCGTCTTATTCACTTTTAATAGACGACACACTCCCCGTCTCGGGCAGGGACCAGGCCCGTTACACATCGCTTAATGTGGCTTATATCCACTCGGCTGCGGATAATACCATAAGCAGCAGTAACGCATGCCAGTTTTTAATAGCGCGTTTTATTCATCCTTAATGGACGACAGAGCCCTCGTTTCGGGTAGGGACCAGGCCCGTTACACATCGCTCAATATGGCTTGTGCCCACTCGGCCGCAGATGAAAATTCGCATTCTCGCTAACCCAAGGCCTAATTTCATATATTACGACCTACTAGAAGTCTGTCGGAAACCTATGATTTATAGCCGTAAAGCCAGTGTCCCTTGAGAATTAATGCCGCTAATAAACAGAGTGGATCTACCTGGGATAACCTTCGCACTAGGTCTTAGCAGAGCATCTCGACGAAAATACCACATCCCTGCGCTAGAGAAAGGCGAAATTGTGTGGATAACAAATTTAGTTAAAGCGACAGCCGACGCTTCTGCTCTATGCATCTACGGGGTTAGTATCAATATAACTCGATATTTACTATAAAAACAGCTTGAACTCTAAGTCGGACCGCGGATGCCGTCGTACCTATATACCGTGCCACTTCCGTGTTACGAATTGCGAATTACGAGCCTTACCGCCTCCAGCAACGCTATTATTTTTAATTAAGCAAGGAATAGATACTAAATAACTGTCAGCGCTGCATTTTCTGTGGATCATAGTATAGGCAGACTCTAGGTGCTTCCGTTATACTTAATTAAAATGCACTCCGTTAGCCTGTGGCAAAGTAACCTTGTAAACGAAGATCTCTGCTTAGTAGTACAGTATCTTGCCTCCTAACAATCCTCACACATACAATCAAAATGTGGTTTGCCTCTGCTATACGTGTACCTAATCGAGATCCATCGCCGGTTATTAAATCCCAATAGGTATACACAACGACGTAATAACGACCAGTGAGCATCGTTGGCCAGAAAAATGCTAAGAGCTTATAACAGCGGTGATTAATCGTCCTTATCCAGTTCCCCCATCTTACCGTAGTAAATCCGATAGATCACGGGTGCAAACGAGAGATCCTCGGATTCGACATCGAGCATAACCCCGCCGCTGTTTTTGTACTGAGACGACGCTTTGGAGAGTCAGGAACGTGTCGAGAGGCCGATAACGGAGAGGTTTAACCTATTAAGGAAGTGCGACGGGTACCCGGAGAAGTTTCTCGTTCAAATCAGAGTACTTATACGGATACTCAAGTAACGATTAGCCTGGTAATACACTCCACTCTGATCCTAGTGCATCCGTGGCATTATCAATAGGAACAGTAGCCACCTATTCTTGGGCAGTTAAATTTACGGCCGGTGTAAGCTGGCGGCACACCTATTATATATGGCTAAGCCGCTGTGTAAATCGAGGAAGCGGTATCCAGTAGCAGCATTTTCGTATTAAATAAACACCTTACCTCGGTTATCTTAGCTGATTTACGATATAACAGACCACCTGGGTTTAACATAACTGTACTTAATCATACTATTTATTACGATACTATAGAGCAGGCTCTGTGCGAACCTCTTTCTTAATACCGATAACGTGGAAGCTGCGATGGCCGGGACGCCTAATTACCCATTTAAACTAAACTCTGTCTAATTACTTTCTAAATATAAACTCTGTTCTTTCTCTTCTTTTCATAACGCCGCGAAGAACTATTCCTCCTCCCGACGTACCAAGTATCTGAGAACTAGTTATACCCCCTCTGCCTGCGTTACCTGCAGCCAGCCACTTCCCGACTTTGTGTTTAATAGCTCTGGAGTTCAAGCCTCCAACCCCTCTTACATCGCCGTCCCAAAGTCTATAGACTAGCATTATATATAGGTTAGGTACGCAGGTTTGAGGAACAGGTTAGCGGTTATACCACACATTTTGGAGAGGCGCTTAAAAATACCGTAGCAGGGGCAGGCAAAGTAACGATAACATTAAAAAATACTTTACCCTACAGGTAAGGTTGGGAATAAAGCTATATAAGGTACTAAAGCTGGCCGAATGCTTAGGATAGCCCCGATCTTCGCCGCTCTTACTAGTAGTTACCAGAGCAGTTTAAGAACCACGAACACTTATTAAACCCCAAAGCTGGGTAGAAGAAGGATAACATCCCAAGCGGGATTACTCTAGGGCGCGAAAGAGAATCCTAATTCCGGGTCTCAGTTACCGAAGTGTATAACGCGATCCTGTTTAATTAAGTCCGCTGCTTTCTCTACTACGGTATAGACTATAGACTGGGTATTACCCAATGTTTAAAGCGGAAAGATGCTGGTATCGACGACGCGGACGTTTTTCGTCCTATACACCTGCAATCTACTGTCCATAACACCCCCTTATCTGCGGGGCAACATAGCGCAAGTGCCACAAACGTGAAACACGGAGATCTAGCGACGACGAACGATTTCTTTTACCTTTTCGAAGACGTTACCGATAATATCGGGAAGTTTGGCACCTTCCCCTTAAGAGAAGAGCGGAACGGCTCCGTATTAACGATCTGCTCGACGAACTAAATATGCCGGGCCGTAATCTCAAGATCGAGAGGGTATATCATGTACCTTAGGTCCAGGACTGGTTTAACGTTCACATCCGACGAAGTAACGTAAACCGAGCCTCGAGAGAATGGATAGTTAAAGATAGTTATAATAGTGATAAAGTTCTGGGGCTGGACCGGGGTAATGTACGAAGCCATATTCTTAAGTTCCTTAGGAATGGTGATCTAGGACGGAAATAATAAGTATTACGCGGTTAGTTCGTTTTGTGGCTCGACGACGGAGCGGAGGACCCGAAATTCCTCCTGTAGCGTCGAGATGCTATCGACGTCTTTGAGGTGAGTATCAAAAAAAGCTTTCCTATCCTCGATCGATATAAGACCATGCTTATCTACTAGTGGAATATAGGCAGAACTAATGTTACTTTGGCCTAGTGGTCCAGCGCCCTGCGAAGACGAGTAGAGCTGTATCGGGGAGTTTAGAACATCCGAATCTCGCAGGATATCGGCAGAAGGCACGCCGTCGCTCACCTCGAAGCTCTAGCAGACGATAACATGGTCCTGCAGGCGCTCGCCCACATTTAGGTTATTAATAAGGGTATTAATACCACATCTTTTAAGGACGTTACGACTTTTAATACTAGAAAGCTCGAGAAGCTGCGGAGACTGTAAGGCACCTACTACCAGAATAACTTCGGATCTAATTAAGAAGGTCTTCTCGCTATCCTTAATCTGCGCGATAATGCTTTTGGCCACTAGTCCATCCTGGGTATCTTCGAAGATGATACGCTTTACTATGACCTCGGTTAGAACCGTCAGGTTTGGCCTTTAGCGGACTTTAGGACTGAGGTACGCGTTAACTATAAAACTCCGCGCTTTGGTCTCCGGGTGAATGCTTGCTAGGTTTTAAAATGCACTAAGGGCCTTTCCGGTACGTATGTCCGCCGTGATCGGGTGGCTAAGACTTAAGAAAGTCTCTATCTATACGCTGTTTAGTAATATGGAGTAGCCTTCCGAAAAAGAGACATGCACCGGGCCGCTACCAGGATCACTGAAATTATAGGGGCTTCCTAATCTAGTAATGCGCTTAACCGAGTCAGAAGGGGGATGAATAGTGCACGACTTTTTAAAGTAAGGCGCAAGATCATCGTAACCCCAACCTGGGTTACCGAGCTTCTCCCAGGCGTCCATACTCGCCCGTGAGGGATAGAGCCACATTATAAAGTTCATGCTCGAAGAGCCACCTAGCCCGCGGCCTCTTGCTTAATTAATAGAGCGACCATAGAGAGCTGCCTGCGAATAAATGAGCCTGTGTTCTAAAGTATCTTACTATCTTCTAGAGGATGTATACCTGGGGGACAGAAGAGAAGTTCTAGTCGTATATTTTATTTTTATACTGGGCGGCCACAAGGCCGGGAATTAAGACTAGAGGATCGTCGTTATAAGCCGGCCCGGCCTCAACCACGAAAACCTGGATGTGCTCATCCTCAGAGAGGCGAGATACTATCGTTAGTCCGGCGGTACCACCGCCAATAACGATATAGTCTATAGGCAATATGTTAGTGTCAGACTGATTGGTGTAGGTTGGTAGAGTAAATAAAAAAAGACTAGATTACAGAGGGTAAATAGGAGAAGCGGAACAGGGACTGAGAGTACTGGTATTAGCCTTAGGTTTAGGGAAATACGGATGCTTAATGGACTCGGAAGAACGACAGGTAAATGTACTCCATCGGCTAGCACTCAGATTTAAACGAATCGTCTAGGATATGGTTATGGCTCCCGTTTACGCTAATAAAACGCGGTGCTTTATTCTATGTTCACCCGTGTATACTAGGTCGCTATGGTAACATGCGTGTATACCGCTGCACAAGGAAAGTAGCTTGCGGAAAACGAGACATAATTTCCCCGGCTACTACAGGTAAACCACAATTCGGGTGCTCTCTATTAAAGGTAACGGATCCCTGTACCCTTACCTTATGGTAATCTGAGTTAATAGAGCCCCATCCACCGGTCACAGCATCCCGCGTTAATTTACATAGGGCAGTTCTTTTACTACTTTGCCTATATTTCTGAATAACAAGTAAAAGGTACCCATCCTCCCAGAGCATATATGCTCCAAGAGATAAACAAGGATGATCCTTACTTCTAAATACACATTTCCGGCTCGAGACGCATCTTTATTAGCAAACGGTGTAATACCTAGCCAAGCTCTTATAAACATAAACACTCTTGTTAAACTACCCTTACCGGATCCATAACGTCATAAGAAAAGGCGACTAGAGAGTTACGAACTTCGAGCCGTGGATTAAACTATGGAGATTATATGCATTCCTTTTCAGTTTTCTAGTATCTTTATAGAGAGTCTTCCTCAGTTAAGATAGAACCTATGTAGCTATTAGGTATACGCCCGGTAGGAGTACGTAAGAGTATAACAATCCTGACTCAGAATGGGCTAGGTAACCTCGGTATTCAAATCTTGGTGAGTCGGCTATATTCTGGGGCTTCGTCTCCCTTTGGTGAAATGGAGGTTAATAAAGTCGCTTAAAGCCTTTGATGTCTAGCGATAATCACCGTCTCGTCTTCTCCTGTTTGTTAAGAGAACACAAAATAAATCTGATTTAATTTACAGGAGTAACGTGGCTCTTATAATCTTCATTCCATAATAGTGCTGGACTATGTCTCTTTCCCCCTTCTTCCCGTCGTACGAACTCATCTAATAGTTAACTGTGCCCTTGTCTTTCTTATGCTTGCTATTGTTGCCCTACGGTTATACCTACGTGTATCAACTAAACAGGGCCTTGGTTGGGATGATTGTCTCGTTGTGCTCAGCGCGGTGAGTTCCTCGAGACTCTTCCGCTGACTTTTGTACTTACGGAAAATTCTTAGCCGTACGGCGTTGGCAAGCTCATTATCCAAGGACTATGTACGTTGACAATGATCGAATAAGACGCTCGGAATTAACGCTTATAGGGTCCCCCATGGGCGTCGGATATCCCATCTCTGAGACGGCGGCGAATATACCGCTTATACTGAAGGTACGTCCATCTGTCACCTTATTAGAAAATAAAATGCGTACTAAGCCTGCATCCAGCTTCTACTAGCGTACGAAATAATCTACGCAGTAGCCATTACCCTCACTAAACTGTCCATACTGTATTTCTATCTACGAATATTCATTAATCGTAGCATGAGGATTGCCACTAAGGCTACCATTCTCTTCGTTACCATATAGAGTATCGCCAACATCCTCCAGATCTTCCTCATATACCAACCATTCTCGAGAACATACAATCCTTCTATCACCGAAGGCAGCTGTAGCGACCAAGTTAGCAGCTTTATTGCCCTGGGTACTTCAAATGCCGTCACCGATTTAACTATCATATTGCTTCCCATAAGTACTGTGTTAAACTTGAAGATGGCAGCCAAAGCCAAGGCTGCATAGATTAGGGTCTTCGCCGTTAGGCTCTTATAAGTACTCGTTCCGAATAGAACTGAGTTTCTAGCTTAGGCTAACGAACCTGATCTGGTAGAACCGTCGTTATCGCCATCTTACGTATTCTAAGTTTAATCAGTATCGACCTAAGCGGAGACTTAACTAGCACGATAGTTTATACCGACTTCCTCTCCACGACCGAGCCGAACTTGGGCATCATATACGTCAGCTTTCCGCTACTCGGTCCCCTATTTCCATGCTTATATAAAAGGAATAGTGCCATGGCGCAGCCTGGGAAAGATACGAGGAATACGCCCCGATCCAGGTTATATCGCTTCAATAGTAACGGCAGGAGCTTTAAAAGCTTGGTCCGGCTGGAAGATCTGAGCTTTAGAGATTCAGTTCCGTACCTGTAGCGGATAGCCATAGGGGGCTGGGCCGTCGAAGAAACTTATGGTAATATATAGTTACACTTCGGCGGATGGAGAAATGCAGGGGGCCAGTTTGAGACACAGCGGGATGTTTCGAATATAAGACACATCCAAAATAGAAATGCCTGCCATTACTATGGTATAACATGTTCGTCTCTTCGAATATATCATATCAGAATTTAGGCTTAGGATTCGAAGAGATATTATATATTCACTGCCCTCGCCATTTTAGCAGCTTTGGATTTAAGTGGTTAACTTTCTACTTGGCGAAAGCTCCGTGATTTAGTTCATTTCATGTTCCGCCCTAGTTTGCTGTACATGGTCTTTATCAAAGGTCGAACCCAACACACTATGATACATGTTGTACAACATGGCGTGTTGTACACTATTACACCAAACACAACAAGGCCGAATGTTTGTTGTGTTGTGTTGGGACCACCCATATAATCATCGGATCATCTGAAATAAAGACTTATGATCCAACCCAAGGCCTATGGTAGCGCCTGTCTTCTTCTACCGAGGAGCAAAACCTGGATGTACCTGGCGGAGAGTCCAACTCACAATCCGGGTCCTGGATGGCAGGAGCGGCCATATGCTTTCCGAACGGCAGTGTAAAAGGCATAATTAACACTTCCACCCTGGCTATTTACTGAGACGACTGCAAGTAGTGGAAAACTTGTTCCGTGAAACATATACCTGACTACTTGAGTTAGTAACGGCGAAGTATGAGTAATCGGCTGGGTGCGAGGTCTGGTTACACTTCTGGGCGGAGCCAGATTGCCTATACATGTGAGCATTCTTACATTAACCTGGACAGGAAGTTAAGACCTCCCGGGCCTACAAAACCTGCTTGTCGCCATTAGCGTCGAATACTATTAAAGGAGAGGACTACCCCGGTAAGGACGAGGTGTTAAAGCGCTTAACGGCGCTTACTATAATTGCCCAATCCTGAGTAATCAGCTTGGTGATCGGACTATTCTGGACACCGAGTAGAACTTCTTTCTCCGGCCTTATCGTGAAGATCCTGTCATGGTAAAACAGGACGGCTTCAGTCCTTCCGGGGAAGATCCACTTAAGTACTAGGGGTACAAGTAAGTGGTTGGGCTATTTTCCAATGAGTACTTAACTTCTCGGCGGGCTCCCTCTCTCGAATATTCACTCTATCGTGGAAACAATTTCCCATAAGATAAGAATGGCTGTGAAGACATTTACTCTAAACTACCTCCAGCGCTAGCAGGGTTAGCACTCAGCCAGGCGAAGTGATAAACACCTTACATTTCTCCATAATTAAGGATAGCCTGGCAAGAATAGCTCGCGAGTGTATCACTGCTAACTTCGGCCGGGATTATGAATAGCCTACCACTCCCTAATAAATATTGATCCTCTTTCTTAACGCTGATTGGATACTACGGGGATCTATTGAGGGCCTATCCCTGATCCGTGCTGTACACTCTTTCTGACTATATAATAAGTAATCTGCCTCATTTTCCAACTCAAGTGTACAAACTGTAGGGATGTGCTCCCCTCCCGGAACGAACAGCACGCAAAATTTGACCAGATCATACCGCAGGACTAATTAATTCGACTCGCCCTCTCCCACATGAAATCCCGGTCCCTAACGGCAGAATCTTTTCGGAGGCCACGTGTCCTATTCAAACGCCTGCGACGACATGCTCTGTTATCGAAAGCCCTTTCTAATGGCATATGAACGAAACATGTTACATAGCCTGTTATATTATATCTGCCTCTGGATAGATTCCCCGTAGCTTGTCGGTTCAGCTCAGCTCGTGTCGGGGAAAGTGCTAAGGCTGGATCCGTAGCGCTATGAGTTGAATCACTCATTAGTAATACGTCTAACAACGACGTCTTTCACCACTAAATGCTCGTTCTTTCTTAGTGAGTAACACAATGAGGACTTAACGAATTGTTAGTGTTACGCTAAAAGCCTTGACACTAGCCCAGAGGCGCCCCAGATCCCCTCGCCTTTACAACTTGCACCTGGGGCCAGCCCACTTTGGAAGGGGCATTGCTATCGGCTTATAGATTATAACTCAAGCTCATACAGCCGGAGTTCCACGGATATGGTTACTGCAATGGGGCTAGAAATATGCTGAGCGAGACCTTATACTGACTGCCAATGCTACATTTCGTTAATCCGCTAAGTCTAGAGATCTCTCTGTAATAATGTCTCTAGAGAATTGGATGCCTTGTTTTCAGTGGTCTTTAAAGGCTGCAACGAAGTATGGAGACTAATACTGAAGCACACCCTTAGAGGCTCATTTGCCTCTATTTGAACAGTGTTCAAAGGTTAAGTGAACATCTCGGGGTAAAGACTCGAGTTTGGTCGAGATTTGTTCCCGTATTTGCTGAGAAATGTCTCTAGCAACTAAGTCTAGCTTTGTTTTGAGAGGTATCTGTTTGAGATGGGATATGACGTAGTTGGTTAAGTCCGTAGACTTTGGATGTTTAAAGACCGCCTTGGTAAAGGTATCCAGATTGTACAAGGTTGGTAATAGTCGCTGTGTTTGACATGGATTGTGGTATAGTTCCTGAGCACGGTTAGACTAGGTTATGGCGCTGTGAATGCTATTCGATAAAAGATGCTCTTTACTGATCCTGGTGAAAAGATTAAGCGCTTCGCCGTTTCGTCCGTGTGCTTTGTAGTGTATAAGTATGAGTTTGATGATCGAGGCCCTTTGGCGCGACACGTCTTATAGTTCTTTTGTAGTAATTATATATCATCGAACTTTATATGGATCTCTTTAACTCTGGCGTAGATAACGTAAACGTCGTTTAACGATCGATTACTTATATCGTTTACTGTCAGCTGCCTATTGGACCGTGGAAGATGCTGAGGTTAAGGGCGCTAGGGGCAGGAAGAAGTTGGTCTTACTCTGGATGGAAGTTATCGTCCGCCGCTTCTGGTAAGCCTGGGATATTGGTTAGATGGCTTATCATGTGTATTTAGTTCGCCGGTCGTAGCTTAGTCGTAGTGCCATAGTTTATACCGCCTGCTTGCCTTTGCCAGGCCTGTAGATGAGATCCTGCCTGGGCGAGATTTGTAGCTGTTAAGTTATTGGATAACGGACGCTCCAGATAGCGGAAAGTACTATGAAACTGCTGTAACGCTAGCCTTAGGCCTGGGTTTTGCGGAGTTTGCTGCTACTGCTGCTGTCTCGGCGCAAAGTCGTTACTAAATGGGTGGTGGGGAAATATAGTAGAAGGTTAGTTATGTGGTTTATAGTGACTCTTGAATCGGATGCGAATCTTTTCTATGGTGCCATTAGCCGCCATATATAGTGGATAAGAAACCACTGTAATACGTACATTGCGTAACGGGGTGCCGATTTTGGATGGAAACGGCTGGCTAGGGTCACAAAGCTCTATAACCAGTATGGCACTTTCACCAGCCAGATTCGGATGATGTGAGCAATGTGGAAAATTAAACCCCTGCAGTCTGGTTCAGGGGATGTTAATATAATAACAGCTGTAGCAGTAATATATTAGGCCAAGGTCGAGTCGGCCCCTTGGTGAACACTGGTGGCAGCAAATTATCACGATATCACACGAACACTATCACTATTATGTCCAACGCTCAGAATCCGTAATACGCTATACCCGTAAAGGTGTTACTCACTGCGCTTGAAGAGTACGGCGCTTCCCTACAACAATGGCAATTACAGGCCGAGGCGTGGCATCGGGAGAAGTTAGGCCTGCGCGATACCATTACCTAATTAGAACGCGAGAAGCAAGAATACATCCAGCGCGAAGAGATGCAACAAAGGGTCGTCCGAGCGTAGCAGGAGCTGATAAACAGCCTTAAGCGAGATTTAACCAACCTGGCCGCGGCGCGCCGTGCTACCGTCCCCGCGGCCGAAGCCGACGCGGTTACTTCTATAGCAGTTAACGAACTGGGCGTACATTTGCCACTTGCAACTTCGATTGTAACGTCCTAATCGTCCCAATCCGACGATACAATGCGCATTAAGAGCCTAATGTCTTATAACGAGGAAGCGGAAAGCGTAACTATGGGCACCCTTAAAAGGAAGGCCGAAAAAGGGTACGAAAGCCTATCCAAAAGGGCCGAGATAGGGACGTGGGGCTAAGGCTAAGTGAGGGTTGCTCGCTTGTCCTTGCGCATAGATGATAGTGGTGGGGCGGTGGAGGAGGGAATAACAATAGCTCGCACAGAACGCACTTCATATAAATAATTCATTTGTCATCTCCACCAAAATCTTACTATCCTGTACCTTGTAGGAAGTATATAACTTCAGTCCCAACCTGCCCTAGTAGTTGTTTTCCAAGATTTAGATACGTACACAGAATGTGGAAGCGATGATTGTGTTTAGAGCAAGGCCGCCTGATTGTCAGTAAAGGTATAGCAGGGGGCGTTCTAGGATCGGGTAATTCGTAGGGCTTTGTATATACATGTAAGCTCCGCGTCGGCAATCCGGAGTCCTAAGCCCAGATTCCAGGAGTGGGATTTAGCTGCCCTTGTGTACGGAGCGAGGGAACAAAGCCCTGCTGCAGCCTTCGTCGTGTTCTCTCGGTCGTCGAACGAGCCATCCGTATATATAATGGCTGTATGCTGCGGGATAGTTTAGAGGAGCTCCCGATGGATCTTCGCTGCCTCCTCTTTCCCTACGCTGGGTATAACCGGGTGCAGGGGCGAGCTATACTATAGCGGGAACCAAGATTGGTCTGCCCTCTCTGTGTTCTAGGATCTGGGCGAGAATCTTTCTAACGCAGAGATACACTCCAGGTGAATAACTCCCAAAATGGCCTTGTACACAGGGGACACATCTTATTATTATCAAAAATGGATAACTGTATAGGGTACTAGATATATATGGATGGCCGGCACAGCAGCACGACCTCTCGGGTACTGATCACGCCGCCTACGCTACCCCACTTATATGTAGTCGCTATCACTCTCTCATTCAGCATGAAAAATAGATCAAAGACGCACCAGAACAACTACCGTACTAGGGATAAGCCGCGGCCACCAACCCTTATCGACCACGAAATACGGGCACTTAGGGGCACGACGACGGCGTTCGATCCTGAAAACATCTAAGCCGCCAAAGGAAAGTCCACTTCCAAGGATGAGAGGTTTATCGAATTAACGCAAGAAAATGGCCGTCTACGCCAGGAGATCGCCTACTACAGGGATTTCCTGGACGGCGTAGTGATACCCTTAATGCCGATCCTTTAATACTATGTTAATAGGGCCCACTCGGTGGTGCGCCAGTGCAATGAAAAGCTCGTGCAGTTTAATGCTCGGTGGGAGCTGGATATTGGACGGAGTGGTTCCGGTGCCAGCTACGAGAAGGCCTGAGGACCTTAAAGTCTAGGAGCCATAGTCTACATCCTAGCGCTAGAGATAAGTCGTTAAAATAAAAGTACCAATTAAAATGAGAAAACGTGGCAAATGGTGAATGTGCAGTATACGCTAGCCGTGTATTCAAGGTAATTAGTTATAGAGAAATAGACGATGCATGTATTGTGGCGCTCCTATCTTGGCGCTCGTAGGTACCCTGGCCGAGTACTTCATGTACCTCTCGTGCTTGTTCTTCTGCCCTCGTAAATAGCTTATAACCAAATCCAGTACACAAGACCAAGTACTTATGTACAGTACGTACTTTGCGATGGGTACTGCTAACATGTGCCCAGGTACTCTACTTGCTGCGATGGCCTGTTCTGTCGACTCAAAGGTCATGCCCAAGAGCCAGTTTCGGAGGCACCCCAGTACCAGTCCAACACCCTCTTAAAAAGGCCGCTTGGAACCCTGTGCAGTACACAACATTTCTGGAGGTCATCACCGCCGTACCAAAATGGACGACATCATGTGGAACTACACCAGATACGAGAAAGAGATGGCCCGAAAACGTACAGACAGCGGCATGAGAAAGATGCTCTAAACAGGCGTCGCTTACAACATCTTTACCGCCTACGTCTTCTGGAACCCTACCTATCGCAGGCTGGATAGTATAATGCATCTTCCCCAGGATATGCAAGTCCCCGATGTCAATAGCTTTATAAGTCCTGGCTGACATTAAAACCTCCGTCCTGAACGTTCCTTATGCAGTCGATAGCTTTAAGATCTTAACCAAAGCGGCGGAATACGCCAGAAATCGCACCGCAGATCGACGCAGCGTAAGGGAGGCCAGCCGGGGTCCGGTTAACGCTCAGGGCGCCGTAGAGGTCGAAAACGACAGAAGACTCCTCCTCAGGCCCGTAACGAGATTGTGGTCGCCGATCCAGACGAAAGCAGCACCTCGCTCTCTACGCCGCCGCCACCCTAAGAGAGCCCGGAGAGGGCGTCTACTGGAAAAGAAAGGGAAGAAGCGGACACTCTACAAGGAGCCACCATGAGTGATATAGATACCGAGGCTGAGTTCGAGGAAAACCTCGACATGAGTCCGTGGCAGGAGGGAATCAGTCCTATCTCGTTACCGGATAGTCTACACGCAAAAGATAACGTGGGTGCCGATGTTAAGGCCCTCGGCGGTAACTCTATGATACACGATACAGATACGGAGGGTCCTATAGGGGTAGAGGCAATATTATAGATGCAGGATGACGGCCCAGCGGACGGGCCTATACGGATTGTGGATAATAACGCGCCTAAGCTCTCTCCTTCGCTAACAGATAGCACACACGTATTCGGCGTAGTCCCAGATCATGAGGCGCCTCCCGACTTATACGACAGGGCTCGAATGGTAGTTAATTTACTAGGGGAGTTTAAGCGGCTTTTGCGGGCTTGAATCGGACCAAGTCCTCACCATGTTTCTACGGTTACAGCATATAGGTAGTGCTAGCTCCTGTTTAAATGATTGGTGAGTCGGCTGATAAAGAGGTCGGTTCATCACTACTTAATATATTAATATTATCGATTATGTGCGTCGAGCCATGATTAGCTAGCTACGGTTTTATCCACCTAATAGCTAAAGGATGCCGTCGAGAAACCTCCTACCCAGTGGTTAGTGCCTTACCTATATAGAACCCTTTTCCTTCCACTTTGGAATTGCAACTCTGTTATCGAGTTAACGACCCCAGGCTTTAGGGCTATAACGGCAGATTAACAGGAGGGGGGTTCCTATTGGCTTTCTCTTACTATAACGGCGTGGCAGGCAGTTCTGCGCTCGGCTTTAGGACGGGCCGGCCGCAAGAGTATTCATGGACATAGTGATACACATGGTGTGTTACAGTCGTTAGCGAAATCTACGTCCTCTCTTTACTCTTTAATAGTTCTCGTTCTGGATCCACTTTAACGGGGTAGCTGTTAGCACTATGTACCCCGCCATGCTCCCAGGTACAGGGCCAATTTCTGCCTTTGCTACTCCTTCACTTCGATATCCACAAACCGATTACTATGCACTTAGATTACTTATGCTTAACGAGAGCTAGAGCTATAAACTGTTAGCAGTCATATGCATTTATTATGGCACTACAATTGTTCCTGTAAGCGTCTACAATCAGATGTTTAACAGAATCCGGTCAACGTCGTTTTCGGCGTTGAGTTATTATAGTAACGCTGACCAGTTTCTGTTAAAACATCTGATTATAGACGCTTACAAGAACGATTACAGCGCCGAATAGAGCTTATACCACCTGTCAGCAGCTTCTCTCGTCGAGGATAAATCGATTCAAGAGTATCGTAATCGGTTTGTGGATATACATGGGAAAGAGACGGAAAGGCAGAAATTGGCTCTGTACTTGCGAGCATGGCGGGGTACATAGTGTCAACAGCTACCCCTGCAAAAAGGTCTAAAACGGAAACTATTAAAGAGTGGAAAGAGGACGTAGGTTTCGCTAGTGACTGTACCTACTCATCTTCACAATGAGAGACTCGACGCATGGAAAGCCAGCGCCCCCTTAACACTAACAAGAGTGAGACGGAAACGCTCGCCAAAGATGTTTCCCACCAATAGCCCGCCCTGCTCGAGCGACATAGATCGGACATTCGGATGGGCAGCCAAACAGCGCAGAGTCATGCCGCGGGATGGCCCTGCTGACATATCCCGGACGACGGGCTTCCAGCAGTCCCAAGTGTACCCGCCATCGTCGTTGTGGTCGTCGTCCTTGTTGCATCCCACAACGAGACAACCGACAGGTCCAGCTAACGTGGCAAGGGCAATTCCAGCGCTACTTCCACCGCCGATGGATCCCAACCCGACGAGGGCGCCTTCACCCAATGCCACAACAATCCCTCCAGCGCTAGCGCCCGGCAACACAACAGCCCCAGAACCTGAAATGACCGCACCAGCAACGGCGGGACCAGCGGCGGGGAGAGCAGTCACAGCAGCCCCCACGGCAGCTCCTGTGACGAGGACCATTCTGGTAGATTTGAATAAGAGCTGCTGCTTTAACGGTAGAATAAGAGATATCAGACGTGGAGGATGGACATAAGGTGGAGATTTCAAGGTGGAGATTTCAAGGTGGAGATTTCAGGGATAATGAGGGGTAAGTTTAGCTTCCACGTCGCGTCTAATAAATGATTAGTATGTGGACCCAAAGAGTAGGAGCGGTGTGATTTGGCACTATAAGCAGAATTATTGTTCCGTCACCGAAGAACCCACTTAATTGTTTATCGATAAAGAGATTAGATCAAGCTATGTTACACAGTATACTGTAATACTGAAAACACAAGCTTTTGGCCGAGTGAAATAATGATGGTAATGAAAGTCAATTTATTATCCGACCGGAGACCTGGGCCTCATGCAGACGTTGGTGCCATGCTGGCTACTATAGTGCACCTTTGCGGCGCTTCAGTCGGTCCTTTCAGCGCCTTTCGCGGTGTCCATCCACTGAAGCTTAGGCCCCTTTTGCCAACAGCCACCGCCCTAAAATTACCGTACCAGGCCCTGCACGCGTCAGCGCGCCCTTCTGCCATCCTTCCGCTGCCTGTCTATGCTACGGAACTAGGTACAGGAAAAGGGAAGGGGAGAGCGGCAGGGCGATTGACGGGGCAGGGTAGGTACACGATAATTCCCGGATAGGTGGGAGTTGGTGAGGTGCAGCCTTTGCTCAGCGGACAGGTCGGGTTGGGCTCTGTCGGGGGGCCACTGCGGTTTGGCAACAGCAACTGGAGCTGGCTGGATGGGAGTATGTTCCAGCGCCGTAGGCCCTGAAGCCAGAGCCGCAGCACTGGACACAGTGCTCGATGCAGTGAAGCAGGCTCTTCTAAAGCACTGATATGCGAAAATCCACCGGCGCGCGAACCGATGGGTGGCTGGAGGGGCTCCCTGGGCGGTGGCTCGTTCTCAATAGCTGATCGAGTGAAGCGTACTAGCAACCCCGTCTGGAGCATGAAGATGGCAGCGGTTTTGGCTCGTCGAAGCTCCCAAATGGCCTTTGTAGTAATGGGAGGCCTAGGGGCCTTCCAGCTAGAGCCTGTTGCTCCCAGACCCCCTCTCGTAGTGCCCTGTATTTACTGCAGTCCAGCAACACGTGCCGAATAGTCTGCCTGTCGCCGCACTCGCATAGCAGTGAATCGGTTCTCCGGATCTGCTACAGGTAGTCACGGATGATAATGATGTATATCAATTTAGAGTCCATCCTGAGGCCAAGGCCTTATGCAGACTTTAGTGCCTATGCTAGCTCTTTCCAACGCTTTAGTGGGACGCTGACAGGTACCCATGACTCACCAGGGGGCACTGTGCGTGGCGCCCACAGTACACTAGACAGATATTTTTTTCATATATGCATCACGGACGCCGAACCTGGATTTTACTGTACTGTACTATATGTAAGTTATGAATGCACAAGGGAAGAGTAAGTGAAGCCAAAATTGGCTTGGTACTTATGAGAATGGAGGGGTACATGGTGTCAGCAGCTACCCCTGCAGAGTGGGTACAGAATAGCAACTGTAAAAGAGTGTAGAGAGGACGCTGGTTTCGCTAGCGACAATGTCTTAAGTGAAAACTGGAGCATGTAAGGGCTTGGGGTGATCATGACTCAACTTAAGAAATGTAATTACAGGCTAGCGCTAGTTGCCCTTTCGGCTCAGCCACCCGGGCGTTGATAAACTGTGTGTGTGTGTGTGTGTGTGTAGCCTTCTCTTCAGACATACCTTGGGGGTCATAATTGCGGCCGCTAGAGCAGACTTCACTAACGGTGACGTTCCTTTGATGCGTCGCTGCATCGAAGAGAGGACTGTGGCTTGGGGGCCAGACTCGGAACAGTGGTGATGGTGTTTGAATTCCCGGCTGCGTGACCTGCCACAGGCTTCACAGATGCGACGGATCGTAATATTGGATGCCACGACGACTAAACTGACTGCCTTGCAAGGGGAATATTATAGTGCAGGAGATAGCGGGGATTACAGTCCCGGAGGACGGAGGAAAAACCTTTGTTTTATTCTAATTTAATTGATTATTATTCCATTACTAAAAAGGGAGGTGGATAAAAAAGCGGCGGACGTCCAACGCGATAATAGAGGACCGTGCGAGAAATAGAGATCGTGGTAAACGTGCTAAACTCTATCGCGACGTCGGTCAAACGATCGAAGCGGACGAAACCTAGCGCTAAAGTACGAAAGGCGAATAAAAGTAATAATAGAACAGAAATAAATTCGACCGGTAATAGAGTTCTCGGGCTAGAAATGCTTTAACGTATTTACGAGCTCGTGGCCAACTCCTAGAACAAAATCCGAGACCTGAAAGAAATCATTAATAATCGGTAAGCAATTATCCAGCAGCTCACCGCCGAGCTTTAAAATATTACCTAGTAATTAAAAGAACTCCGGAACGGCGCCGCCTTCGCCGGTAGCGCCTAAACGAGCCTTTAAGCCTTTTACGCGTAAGTTATACGCACGCCCCCGACGAGCCAGCCGAGTAATGTACGTACGCTTACCTCGATGAACACGACGCCTTCCACGTTTACCGATACTTTATACTGCACTATCGACACATCCCGGATTGAGGACGATAAACGAGCTAGTGTAACCGCCGGAACGGTTCGAGCTGCTATCGAAAAGGAGATGCGAGCGACGGGAGAACAGAAGGACTGGCGATGCCGCGCCGTAACTATAGACCCTAGGAAGCCCCAGCGTATTAAGATTATCTGCCGAAATAAGACCGAGTACCGACTAGTTAAGTAAGCCGCCGAAAAGATGAACGCGCCTAGAGCTCGTGTGCTGCGGGACGAACTATACCCGATCAAAGTGGACAGCGTTAAGCGCACAGCGGTTCTAGACGAAAATAATAATATACGAAACGGCGTAGCCGAGGCCTTCGGACAAGAGAACGAGACGATAATCGCTAAAGTAATGTGGCTAAGTAAGAAAGATAATAGGAAGGCATACGGATTTATAGTCGTTTACCTGACGAAGGCTGCCGATGCGCGGAAGTTCTTCGAAGAGGGCTTTTTTTACGCTGGAGGTAAATCGGGATACACGAAGATGTTCGAGCGACGAAAGCGCCCGGAGCAGTGTTATAACTGCTAATAGGTGGGACACAAGGCATTCTAATATAAAAACGAATAAACTTATAAACGATATACAAAGTAGGGACATAGCCACTACAACTGCTAAAAGACTATCCCAAAGTGCGTCCCTTACGGAGGACTACACGAATCGTTTAGCAGGCATTATCGGAAGCTTTACCTATCGTAATATAAATAGATTATTCCGGATTATTTAGAATAACGTAAGGAAGCAAGGACCAGTACACGATAGCCTTATTAACGACGAAAGTATACAAAACGCGACAGTTATCTCTATCTAAAAGCCTTACGCGAGGATGATCCAGGGGCGGCTTTTAACGACGCCTATAGTATATTATAAGTGGATTAAGATAGTCTTATTAATACGGAAAGAGGGAAAGTGGCCGATCCGGAGCATGCTCTAGGTTAATAAAGAAGTGGAAACGGAGCAGGTCCCGATTAACTCCCCCGACCTAACCGCGGCGATCGTACGACTCCTAGAACGTACGGTCTTTATTACGTTAGTATATATCCTAGGGGTAGATACCCAGGCGCTATAGGATGCGTATAGGATATTATACGCCGCCGTCGAAACCGTGAGAAGGGGAACTGGAGTAATAATAAAAATAATTATCACTAGAGATTTTAACCGGTATAACCAGCTCTAAGGAAGAGACGAAGTGCGATTAGAAAAATAAAGGGAGGCGGACCCGATTATTAACCTTATAAACGAGTTTAGACTTAGCAGCCTACTCCCGCGGGGTATAAAGATATAGAGTGGAGGGGGCCAGAATATAATTATCGATCTCGTCTTTGTATTTAAAGAGATTAAGGACTCCGTTGTGAAATATAAGGTACTGGAAACGGAATATGGGTCGGACTACCGGACTATCGAAATAATGTTTAAGACGGTAGTACTAACTCCGAACTACTAGGATCGGGTCCTCTTTAAAAACGCCCTATAGAAGGGTATTAACGCCAGGATCGCAGTAGTATTGGCCACGATACTAACGAGTAGTATAGTCTAATAGTAAACCGATCGGCTTATAAGGATCGTACTAGAGGCGGTGTATACACTGACTCCTAAAGCTAAACTATCCCCGTACGCAAAGCGATAGTGGACGACCGATCTAACGCAGTTACGACGTATTTATACCTACTAGAGGAACCGGGCCAGAACTGAAAGAAGGGCGGGGCGATCCCGAGCTGACTTCGAGGATAAGGCGAAAGGGGCGGCTAAGTAATACTATGAAGCTATCCGGTAATAAAAGAAGAAACACTGGAACGAGTTCTTCGTAGATAACGATAATATCTGGAAGGCAGCGAAGTACCTGAAAACGGGAGACGACACAGCATTTAGGAAAGTCCCCTAACTCGTGCGGGCAGATGGGATAACCACTTTTAATTATACGGAATAGGCAGAGGAATTACTTATTAAGTTCTTTCTACCCTTGCCGGATCTGATCGCCGACGAAGGGGACAGACCGTAGAGGGCCCTTATTGCGATACGCGCTATTACGATGGAAGAAGTCGAAAGGTAGTTATTCGTAATTAAGTCGTAGAAGGCACCGGGAGAGGACGGTCTGCTAGCGGCTATCTGGAAGGAGACCTGGCCAGTGGTTAAACACCACGTTTTAGCCTTGTTCCGCACGTCGCTCAAGGAAGGAAGACTGCCTAACTAATAGAAATACGCGAAGATTATACCACTTAAAAAGCCGGGCAAAGAAGACTATACTATAACGAAAGCCTAAAGGCCGATATCGCTGCTAGCGACGCTTAGCAAAGTGATGGAGTTAGTTATTACAGAGAGGCTTTCGTACCTAGCCGAAACCTATAGGCTGCTCTTAACTAACCACTTTAGGGCCCGGAAGCAACGCTCGGCGGAACAAGTGCTTATGCTCTTATAAAAGCAGGTTTACGCTGCCTGGCGGGGGCGTAGAGTAGTAAGCCTCGTTAGTTTCGACGTTAAAGGGGCGTATAACGGAGTCTGTAAAAAAGGCTCATACAGAGGTTAGAGGCCCGGGGTATACCGGGGAGCTATTACGTTAAGTCGAAGCGTTCTATTCAGATCGCACGGTAACGATTCTGGTGAATAGATATACGTTAGAGATCTATACCTTATTATAGGCAGGCCTTCCGTAAGGATCTCCCTTATCTCCAGTCCTGTTTCTTTTTTTTAACGCAGATCTGGTACAGCGGCGGATTAACTGCTATAAGGGCGTTATCGCCTTCGTAGACGACTACACGGCCTGGGTGATAGGTCTAACAGTACAGAATAACCGCGAAAAGATAGAAACTATTATTAATAATACCTTTAAATAGGAAAGAAGGAGCGGCGCGACTTTCGAAGCGGATAAGACATTTATTATCCACTTTGCTCGTAAGCCCTATAAAGCAGACTCGACACCTTTCACTATTAAAGGGCGAGATATACTACTTAAGGATCACGTTAAAATCCTCGGGGTAATTATGGATACTAAACTTAAGTATAAGGAACATATCGCGCGAGCCGCGGCTAAGGGCTTAAAGGCCGTCCTGGAGCTGAAACGACTAAAGGGGCTCTCCCCTGTTACAGCCCGGCAGCTCTTTACGACTATAGTAGTACCGGTCGTGGACTACGCCTTAAACGTTTGGATACATAAGTATAAATACTGGGTAGCAGGATCTTTAAACCGTATCCAAAGGATTGGGGCTTAGGCGATTATAGGGACGTTTATAACGGTGGCGACGAGTATAGCTGAAGCAGAGGCCCATATTACCGCGATTTAAGATCGGTTTTAGCGAAGGGCGATTAAGATATGGACAGACATCCACACCCTCCCTACGATAAACCCTCTTCGTAGCAGTACGGCGCGGATCCGGAAGTTTAGGAGATACTATCGATCGCCCCTTTATTAAATAGCAGATTTATTAAAAGATATACCTATAGAAAAGCTCGAAACTATTGAGTTGTTCGTATTAGCACTATGGGAAAGCAGGATAAGTATAATCACGGACGGGTCGAAAAGGAAACCTAACGCCAAGTGCACCGACTAGGGGGTGCGCATTACCGTAAGCAGCTCGGCTAAGAACGGACTAGTAGGTTTTAAAGTAGCTATCGAAACACGGAAATCTATTCGAGGGGACTGTTTACGTTAAACCCGTGCTATTATACTCGGCGGAAAAACAGAGCAGAATCCGTATACTAGAGAGCTAGCCGCTATAGCGGACACTCTTCGCTCGTTACCGAAGCTTCGGTACTGTAATATTCTGATATTAACGAGAAATAAAGCAGTGGCTTTTATAATAAAGAAGCTACGTTAACAGTCTAAGTAATAGCACGTTCGCTAAACGTATAAGACCGTTTCGAGCCTTCGGAGGGAGGGGAATAATATAGTTATTACTTAGCTACCGACGAGTGACGAGGACGAGTTCGTAGATCGCGCGAAAAAGGAGGCGAAAACTACGATACGACTAAGCATTGAAACAGGGATAAAAACCCCGGGAGCTAAATCGATAGCATTAAACCTCGTACGGGCTAAGCGGAACACTTATTTAAAGCTGCCGGAACACGTTAAAAAACACTCTAAAAGGGTCGATACAGCTTTACCGGGGAAATACACGAGGCAGTTATACGACCGTCTTTCGTAGAAAAAAGCTAATATCTTTACCCAGCTCCGGACAGGAAAAGCTAGGTTAAACGAATATTTTTATTAAATTAAAGCGGTACCGACAGATCAGTGCGATTACGGACGTGCGAAAGAGACGGTAAAACACTTCCTCTTCCGATACAGTAAATAGATAGGACACCGAACAGAAATGCTGTAATGTATAAACACCCAGAGGAGCAACTTATTATTTTACTTAGGTGGAAAGTTACTATTAAACAGTGATTTCTGGGCCCTAGATTTAGAGGCCGTTCGAGCAATAATACGATTCGCTAAGGCCACAGGCCGATTAAATATGAACCAGTCTTCTTATTAACGCGCTACTATTAACAGCCCGGGTTACGTATAGTAGGCGCTGCTTTAACTGCCGAAGATAGGATGCTAGACACTTAGAGAACAGCCTTTAAGTCAGCTTGCTTAAAAACACTATTAACCCACGGGATCTTTTATAGGAACGAGCTAATAAAAAAGGAATGTTTTAAGTGAAAACTGGAGTATATAAAGGCTTAGGGTGATCATGATTTAACTTAAGAAATGTAATTACAGGCTAGCGCTAATTACCCTTTCGGCTTAGCTACCCGGGCGTTAATAAACTGTGTGTGTGTGTGTGTGTGCCACGACGACTATAAATTGGCACCGCGGTTCCACTTTACAACACCATACTTTTATATACAGTAATTACTTAATATAAAGACGCCGTATCTGTTAACTATAAGCTCCGGAATCGGCTTACCGCCTAACGCCTCTATTTCTATCTCCTTCCTCTATGCCACAGCTGCTATAAGCATTACGGCAGCATTTTTCGTATATAAGGAGCCGGGTCTGCTAGACTTTTCTTTCTGTAGTAGAGGCATATCGACGTGTAAGCATTTTAGTTAATTGAGCATTTTACGGAAGGACTACGAACCCGTCCTAAAGATCTTATCTCGCCCGCGGCTACTCCTAAACAGCCTATCCAAGCCAAAAGAGGAATTCCCGAATCTGATCGTCCTGATTAAGAACTAGTCCAAGCGCTAATTCCTCGAGAGGCTAGGGGTAGAAAGCACGCCCCCGGGGGGCGGGAAAAGGGCGCATAAAGAAATACACCTACACGCCCTAACTAATAATCGAAGCAGAAGACCTAGCTTCTTTATTAATGCGGATTTTCTTATATAAAACCGTATTACTAGGCTTTAGAAGTCGCAGAATTGCTATAACAGCATTGTCCGTTCTCTATAAAGTCTTCCCCAGCCACTGAAAGCCATCGAGGTAGCGGATCACATATTTTGCCGGCTCTTCGTCCCGTTCGCTAACGTAATTTGCTTCTTTGCTGATGATATTGGTGGCCCTCGTCGTATCGCGCATCGCTTGGCAGCATAGTTAGATAAGGGACAGCCCTCCACTATCTACGTTCCTCCCTGGCTTGTTTTAGTCGTGGAGGAAGGTTCGGAAAACGACCACTTAGCAGCTTTTAAAAACTTAATACGCTAAGAGACCAGTATAGATATAAGAGACCGCTTTACAGGCATTCGTATCGTAAGTATAGGCCCCGATTCTGGTAGCTTCCGACGCAGGCAGGCGTACAAGGCCCGGTCCTTTAGCAAGCTGTCCCGCGTTATATCGGATTTATCGGAAAATGTGAGGTAAGTAAGACTTGCTTCCGACTACCTCTTCAGTGCGCTTCATCTGGCAGAAATGCTCTAAATAACGGCAGTACATATTACGCAGGCGCCCTGTGAACCTTTTAATTTAGTCCGCACCTCACGCGTACATACCCCGGTTGCACCGGACCTGGACGCACACCTAGCCCGATTCCTAAAGAATTTTCGTTCTTTAAAGATTTTGATAGAGGTGGGAATCCCTCTGATTGCTTCAAGCTTTATCCTCGATTAATATCCTCCCGGAATGCATCGTAAGTTTTCTGCTATGTCGGTAGTTACGATAGAAACTAAATAACCGTCTGGGTAGCCTTTAGCCCTCGGCATATATTCGGTGCATTATATAAAGAAACGTGTTATTGCGTATGTAAGAGTCTCATTTTGGCCGATAAAGGATTAGAATGTATACTTCTTCCTTCGACGTTCGCTAGCTTAGTAGAGAACGAGATGGTCGTCCATTTTGGCGAGTACCTTCGATTAGGGTTATCGATAGAGGTTCACTAAAATATGATACAGCGTTATCGCAAAATGCTTTCGATATGGCACTCGGACGATACCTGCCTCGTTTGTATTCGCCATAGGCCGCAGTTTACTATGCCCTGTGGGCATTCGATGGACCAGGAACTGCGTTAAAATATTTAGATTTAAAAGCAATACGGATCCGTGGCTTTTTTATATTAAAAAATGCTTTCTCTGTTTCGCAGATACCGGTAATCTTTCGGTCCGGGTTAAGCCGAGTATAGCGAGCGTACGCGTGTTTAGCATTAATAGGGGAGGCATAAGGGGTAGAGTTGCACTTAAGTCTATCTAGGCTCTACAAGATCGGATTGGGCTGCCCTATCCGGTGCAACGAAACTTTGACGTAATCTATGGTACAAGCTCTGGTATATCTGTCGTTTATTCTACCAAAGGCAAGCGGCGTCAGAAAAGGCTAATAGTGATTTATACAGGTGCTATTATTACTTTTGCGCTTTGCGTTAATCAATAGCCCATCGAAGACTGCATAGCCGCCTTCGATAAGCTAGCCCGCTTGGCGTTCCGACCTCGAATATCTCTTTGGATCCCATGGCTGTCTCCGCTGTGCCAGTTTATCTTTTCGCTCGTGGCCGACAGCCGATATCCGACTCGAAACCTGAGATCGGCCCTACAGAGCGTCTTTGGTGCAGGGAGAAGCATAATCGACTGCTCCAAAGCGACCGAGATGGGAGCCATGGTTGGTATGCCGGTAACCACGATAAAGGATGTGAGCACCTGTATCTTTAGCAATTATAACGGTATGGGAAAACGCGACGACAGCACTAGTAAATCAGCCCAGGGTAAAGGGAGCGCGAAAATTCTTATTGACCTGCATAGATTATTACGTCCTAAAACCGGAAATGGGAATGAGCCGGATTCCACTCTGGAAGATATAAGTCCAACTCCTTTGTCTATACTTAACCGACTAAGCTAAAGAGAAACTCCAGCCTTTTATACGCTACGGCCGTACTATAATAAGCACCCCGTCGCAAGGGCCGACGGAATTAGCACCACACCCAGCATTAAACTAATCCATTACCTTTAGTTATCTAAAATCGCAAAACATCGAGGGCCTCGGTAGTTTCCAGGACGGTAGGCTCACGTACAATAACCCAGTCTCCATAGCCATCCGTGAAATTGCCGCGCTGTTTCCAGCCACGCCAGACCCTAATCTTATCGCATCCTTTAGGACTGGCTCCATACAAGCAAACCGGCCTAAGATGTCCCGTTCCCGCTGCTTCTGGAGAGATTCGTTTCTAATGCGCATCCTGAGAGCCGTCTTAATGCTGGGAAGTTCCGAATAAACTACGAGCCAGCTCCTCAGCGCGAAAAAAAGACGGCTATTTCCGTTTCGATATGGATTTCGGTACGCGCGGCCCGGCGCTCGACAATCTCACAGAGATGGACAGAATTAGCAATATTACCCGCGAAACAATTTTGAACTCATCGGCATTAAAAAGGCTCGTTTATCGAATCCGGGCTAAGCTGTTTGTGTTTGAACTGGATAACACCCGACCGTTCCAAAAGATTAATGGAATTTATAAGTGCGTAGGATATATCCAGTGCCGGCTTCGGGTAAAAACCCCCGAACTTGAGGCATTAATATCCCAGTTAGACCAAAAGTTTACAGGGTTCCGCTTTAGAAGCCGGGTGCTCTAGGGCTGCTTCTAAGACCGGTTATCCGTTCGAAACGATAGAAACTTTTTTAAACAGGTCCGCTTCTAGATACGAAGCCGAAATGAGCCGTTTTCGATCGCGCTTAAAGAAGGTCCGGGTACCACGTGCCAAATCAGTGGCTCCCCTTTCACATTACAGCGGCTTCTCTCACAGCAGAGCCTGGAGGCTTGGTTTAGAACGCCTGATTATTAACCCAGAAAACGGAAAATTACAGAAATATTTGAGGGGGGACGGCAGAAACGGTCGAGGCGATATTAAGCAATTAACCTATTTCCTTACACACGCTTAATTTCCCCATATTGTATACTACTAGAGTCAGTTACCATAGTCTTAGACCTGGCTTTCATTCGTCGAGATAATATTACGTGAGATGTATAGGCACATATCGATACTTCTAAACAGATAGGGTTTAGCCCTTACTAGTCAATTTCAGTATCCGTTTCTAGCTTTTATAGGTATACGTAAGTATTCTCGAGGATCTAACTTAAGTACCTACGCTTATATACTCTGTACTACCGGTGATTCCTTACGACCGTGACTATCTATAAAGATACCTTAGTTTCTAGCCCCTTTTTCACGAACCCACAAGCATCATCCATTATTAGCACACACGGGCCAGCACCTTAGTGCAGTATACTTCGTCCTTACGACACAGATCAACTTACCCCATCTTATTCGCTAGAAATAGATAAGCCGTAACTCTACACGAGACGAAAGCTCCGGAGTATTAACGGCCAGGCTTTCTTCCTTGAATTATACTATAGACCATTATGAACCAACGATGAATCTAGCGATACAGCCCTTTGCGGATCTAGATCAATGTATCACGAAAGCCGACGGCTTACTGTGGCATTGCGATCCCGCAATAACACTTTTACCCTAACGGCTTCCGGCTACTCATTTACTTTCGCCCGCTCTCGGCGCTATAATGGCTGATTTGAATAAACAGAATTCTTTACCAGTACTGGAATTCATCCCTCTTGTCTAAGCTGGGGACTGACTATCGCAGCAGCCGCTATATGGCCCCGCCCAGCCTTTAGAGTCCAGGGAATGGAAGGGAGAACATGGTGTCATTGGCCTGGTAAGTAGCGTCTTTTAATCTGGATGAAATAAGTCTAACCTTGATACATTGCAGAACATCCCGTCTTACTGCCGTATAGAAGGCTCACCTACGATTTTCAACGAATCCCACAGCACCAAGGCGGATAGGGATCTTAGATATGATACTTCAAGTTTCAACGCACAGTATAGAATAACTATTGATCAGTCACTAAAGCCTGAAACGAAAGATACCCTTCCCGACCACCTAGCTGGAATCGAGGAATATTGGAAGAAACTGACTAGACATTAGCAATACATTCCGCTCGTGGACATGGAAGCCTACGTTCACCGGTTATCCGAGATCCGGCGCTAGGAACAGGCGCAGCCCGTAAGCTGCGGCAGAATCAAAAGGCCCTAAAACGGGTTTATATTATGGAGTAGGGTAAATCGAGACCGAATCAAAGCTGCTGTATCCCATCAGATGGACCCGAAGCCCAGTTATTCTGCTATGTGTGGTAAGCTCTGGCTTATAGAATCAACGGCTGTACGCAGGAAGTTTCAAGAGTAGGCGGACATTGAAAAGAGAAACCACATGGTCGCCTTTCCTGATTATAAGTTTAGCGGCTCCGGAAGCAGGGTAGCGAAGCGGCAGCGTCCTCGCGCTGAGCATCGAGCGCCTCTTGTCTTTAACGAACCAGCCAATCGTAATCAAAATAAATGAATGGAAGCTCTGGCTCTCCCTATAGTTACCCTATACCTCAGTCTGTAAATTGCTTAATGGGATGCGGAGTCTATTTTGCTTTACTAGTGATCCCTTGTTACATACCATTCCTATCAGATCTCTCGCTGGAGATGTGTTGTAGCCAATAGACGGAAGTGGTTCTATCGCAGTATTTACAGGGGTATAGCACCCCAGTATGGCTGGGGTGCTACTTTAGCCACTTCTAGGCTCTATAAGGCTAGCTATCCGTTTCCTTTTGCGCATTATATCGCACCACAAGACCTCTGGGGAACAAGCGAGATTGATATCGCGGTATTTTTACGTGCAAGGAATCGTACTAACGCAAAATTTTCTTTATTATTCCTCCAAGAGATATGTCGTTAAAAGCCTGCAGTATAAGAGGAATACTAAAAGGGAGTCTATCATTACTATTTTCCGCTTAAGAATGAGGGATGCAATCCAACCTAGCATTAATATAATATCCATTTCCATTCATTTTACAGCATTCCATCTTAAGACAAGGGCACCTAGAGATGCGCTCCTATACGATAAAAACTCTTAACCCCTCTTTAATTACTATACTTATCCATGATAGCGACACGCCTTAACAAGTTATTCAGTGGATATAAGCAACTCCAAAAAGACCACGGCTAGTTCCAGCGTAGTCTCCTTCTTTTAGGCACATTTAAGCGAGGTGATTTGGCTTGCACTGCAGACGACAGCGACGATGATTTTGCAACTACTGTACTAAGCGCAAAGACCCATCTTGGCAATGGATGACTAATATAATCGTAGATCAGCGTCTTTCGGCTCTAACATCCCGCGCCACCCTATTACATATTAGTAAAAACTGCTAAGCGTTTGAGAAGCTATTTTTTATGTACTGCCCTTTCTATTCCTAAAGACTTGGCCTCCCCCTTGAGATAGGATATATCAGCCATATTTGGATTCGTATATATCGCTCTATTTTACGCTACGTATTCCAATTTAAGGAGGATATTCTCCGAGCGGTAACCACTATATATAGCGCAATGCTAGATAGATCGGGGGTTGGCTATAATCCTTGTTCGTACTTATTAACAAAGGAAGATGGACTCGAAGCCAGCCAGAGCGAGCAATCTTGAGAGAAAAGAGTGGAACGTTCGTTATCGTGAACTACTAGCAGAGCACATATGTAAGTAAATCATTTATATATAGGGATCCGCGCTAATTAGTTATAGATACTCAAACGGGATTTAAAGTCGAACCTTCGGGCGTCCGTTTCGTCACCTTAGAAAGGGACCCCTATTCTTAGAAATATCTCGACGAAGCTAGCCAAAACCTTTTTACTAAAAACCTTAGCGATCATTCTATTAATGCCTATAAAAGACTCTGCGGTGGAATAGGGCGCTTATTTAAGGCTGTGGCCACGAGGTCCATCTCTATAAACCGGGTTAATAACGTGAGCACAAGAAATGTAAGGTTTCAGTGTTTCCTTTACCGAGCTTTTTAATTAATAGTTGGTAGGTATTTACTAATGATACAAGCTTCAGCTTTCGCATTGAGCGATTACTAAAAGAAAACCAGCAACTGAGAATAGAGGTCGCCGAAGCTAATACACGGCTGGAAGCGGAAAAATGCCGGTATCAGGTCTTGACAGAAGACTTTAAAGATACTAACGAACAATTGAGACGGGTCCTGTAACAGCTGCGTCGGGCAGAGGAAGCCGAGGAAACCCTGAAAACCTTAGCAATTAATTATATTCAGGGTATTATAAAAGTTCTACCACTAATAGAGCAGTTACGGGAGGAGGGCAGAGCACTGATTAATCGCGGGACTATCAAAAAAATAAAGGAATTTTAGTTGGTGGATTTAAAGATCATTTCGAGCAAGTTATAGATATACAGTGGAGCTTACTCACAGTGTCCAAGATGGCGAGCTAGAGTACCAGTGTCATCACAGTTTTAACAGGGATTGTTTTCGGCTCTCCTGCAAGTATAACTCACAGGGATGGTAAAGCGTTAGGGGCTCTAACAATGGCCCTTTAACACCTACGGTGATCTAGAAAGTACAAGTCTACATATGGATGTCGTATGATCTTAATAACCAAGAGAGAGGCTGGTTATTACGTCTTACGCATTAAGCCATCGTAGTACTTTACTATATGTGGTTATCCTGGACTTTACCAATACGAATAGCTATTTAGTGCTGTACATTCAAGAAAAGTTAACCAGAGAACTAAACATTCTCAACTGACGGTAGAATCGTTCATAATAAGCATTGATCCGAAACCGCGATCAAGTTTCTATTCTGACGAGTTCCAATTTGACGACCTTCTTCATCGACTCTCCGAAGAAACCTAGTAACGACGGGCATTAGCACTACGGTTGCTTCTTCAGGAGAATAAAGAGCTATCTCGTAAGCTATCTCGCCTTAAGCGGCGTTAGAAGTTGGCCTATAAGGTAATAGCGGTATCGGCCGAGACTACTAGGCAAATGAACATCATAATAAAGAGATTTCAAGAATTGCTCACCAAGAAACAGAATAAGTGGAAGGTAAATTGTACGGCATTTTAATATCTTTTAACCAGTCACTACGGACGCACAAATAGGAGTAGAGCAGCTATAGAAGAACGTATTACTACATTCTAAAGGAAATAAACTTAGGAAGGGTGTGGTACTGCGTTTACTTTATGATAGATAAGAAATACTTTGACTCGCGTGGAGGAAATGGCCGGTTTAAGTTGAAACATAGCCGTTGAAGTCATGGAGCTATTCACAAATTATATAGGTTCAGTTTAAAAGAGCCTAGCGTTTAAGGTTTCGCTTCGCCGTGTTTTAGTTCCGCTTCGTTCTGAAAAATAGCTACCGTTATATGGAGGTTTCTCGTGAAGTATTTGCTCATATCTTGAGCCGGTACAGGCAATGCCGTGGTTATTACTAAAAGTCAGACAGATATTATAATAGCTAACCTAGATATAAAGCGTGATTAATAGCTATGATGTACGCGGAAAATTCCATGGCAGCACTTTATTGCTTTATGCCGATTGGACTCGGTGACTTCTTTTTCCTTCCGCGGTTCTTCATAATATGATTTAAACTATCCACGGTAGGTGAACTGCTTCTGTCAGTCTCAGTTGAGATAATTCATGGGAATAATTTAATCGGTTATACGCATTTACGAGATTATAGAATCCACCCGTCCTCTAAGAATTTGCGGTAAGAAACACAACAGACCCTATCACTTATAAAATCAACGGTAAGGTGAGGCGTTTAGTATCGATGTAAGTCACATTATTATCCAAGACGGAATGGAAAGTCTTGGTCCCGATGGACGAGGTAGCTATTGGTTTTAAATCGGTGTGCATCAAAGGAGAAAACCTAAAAGGAGCGCTTAGCGTGGACCAGCTTTTATATAATCCTTTACGTTTCCAGCGAGGCTCAGTAGCACGAAAGCCCATTATTACCAAAGTGTAACGGCCTACTAAGCTGGGCAGAGCGGTGTATCCCTACTGAATTCAGGCCGCTTACTCTAACGAGGTTCCACTCTCTTTTTTCTCTTTTACGGTTACGGGTAGTGTTATGTTATTCAAAGGAGAAGTTAGTAACCACAAGTTACTATAACAGCCTCGCTTTATTATTCAGGGTATCGAAGATATAGTAACGTAATTACGACAGTGAAGTGGCCTCACCTGTCGGTACTCCGCGAAATTAATCGCTTCGACTGTCTCGAAAATACCCTGCAACCTTTGCATTTCTTTTGTGGTTTGTTGGTATGACGGGAACGCTCTAATGGGTAGTGCGAGCTATTGATCATGGACACCTTAACAGATACATGTATGGAATGTGTACCGAAATAAATGACCTCGAATCGGCTATAAGTACTATGTATATCGAGCGTGGTGCACTGCAGTAGTTTTCAGGAGCTAAATATAACTTCTACTAAAACTTTTGTATCTTTACTGTCCAGTTATCCTAACCGGGATACCCCGTAGCCTGCTCGTAAAAAGCTTCTTCTAACGACATCCTGTACATATATTTATGTATGTGGTTAATGTGCTGTATATGCTGTATATACACAGTGTAGAGAAGTGATTCTATAGCTGCTCCTAGGTATGTTTCTATACAGTATATTTACTATATAGTATTTTACGGGATCCATCTACGGCTTTAGGATAGATATATAAGTATACTATCTTTTACCTTTTTTACAATTCCTTTCGTTTAGCAATCCTAAACCATCCAGGGTCTGAGCTTGAAGAGTACAGCAGTATATCGTGATAGACTGTCTGATTGTTTAAAATGGACTCTATATGCGGCGACGAGGTCTATAAAGGATCCCCTATACGGACTGCCTAGTCTTCATAAACGCTGGTAGAGCAGGTTATCTATATTATCCAAGTCCATTAATATTCCTTTTACGGGGTCCGAACACGGACCACAGATGATAAGTCGTTAGGTCGCCTCGACCAATAATATCAGCTGCATTAGGTATTCTACGACGGGACTGGTCTCAGGTTATGGCAGGAATGCCAGTAACGCCCTCACCTTATTAACGGCGAACCAACCTATGTGATTAAGGAAATTGTGGCGCACTATTAAACTAGAAACGGTTCTGTTTATTACGTAATTAAATGGGCGGGCTACGAGTGTCCCACGTGGGAGCTGGAAAGTGACCTGCATGGCTGTGTCGAGCTGTTAACACCCTCGTCCACGTTGCTGCCTCCGATTCTGGAGACTTAGCTCGACCGTTAGGTTATATATCCATCTTAGCTATTAATCTAGAATATGACATAACTGTTCTTTCTGTCCGTAGATATAAACGAGTACGATTACTTTAAAGACCTTTCCAACTCTATATTTACTTCGCGCTCTCTTGCTATATTAGAGACCGCTGTAACAATTATAAAGGGTTGTTACGCCAACTTCCGCGTATTAAAAGACAGGTCTTATTACGGTAGCTTTCCGCCTCCCGGATTCTTTGACGATAAGGAGGCTGAGGTTCCCACCTGTGACCAGAAATGGGCTGATTATAAAAGTCGGCTGATACTGGCCAGGCAGTCTCTGGATTAAGCTCGATTTCCACCTTCGCTTTGGAACGTAGCCTAAAGGAGCCATCTTAACATAGATATTGTGTATGCGTACCTAGGTCTTCTACGGGCCAGGGGCTCTCTTATATATATTATAGAACCATGCCCGCTTAGGTCGATACAAGATTTTCAGTCGGTCGAGGGCAGGCCCGCCGTCATCCCTTTTGAGTGCGACGGACACTGGTCCTTTAAAGTGCTATACCCTGATTGTTTCCATTGGTATAATAGCGGAACAGAGGCACAGCTAACCTTTCCCGGGGCTCGTAAGATTCTAAAAAGGGCCCCAGAACGCTTCTGTATCAAATATGCAGAGGCCGGCCCTAAAGAGACTAACCCTGAAGACTCGGGTATTTTTATGCTTCTGGGCATCCGCTTAATATTAAATGGCGATCCATAAATAGGCCAGCTGGCTACTAATAGGTTGATCCCTACCTTCCGCAAAAAATATTAACCGAGTTGGCCGTCGGAAAACTCGATCCAGATTTCTAAGAACTAGAAAGACTCGGGCTCTTGGAGCCAGGAGGGAGTTCGTCGTTCTTTAATGATGTTATGTATAATGCCGAGGGCGAATCTCCCTCCGCCTGTGACAGTCGAGACAGCGATATGGAATTACACCCTGCGCCCGTGGAAAATGCGGTACCAGAAGCTTCGACGGAAGAGTCCTTCGCCTCACCGGCTACAGCAATAGTCCCCGTCCAGCCTCGTAGGAAACGCGGGACTTGTCGGCTACGAGAGAATCGCCCAGAACTATAACGTGTAAGAACTCTGTTACCGAAGCTTCCACTGCTGGACGATCGTAGAAATATACTAGATTCGCTAAGTGGTGCGAGCATTATAAGCCGATCTACGCAGCTATCTTCCGATACAGGACTGGCTATTCTGTAGTTTTACATTAAAAGAGCCGAATCGAACAGCGAGTTCCACCGGCGTCGCAATATAGTCCTATTTTATAACGAAATGGACAAGCTAGCTACTGTGAACGCCATTATTAAAGCTATAGGTTACCGGCCGGACCGCGCTACCTTAAAGGAAATACGGACTATGCACTCGCATTTTAGTTTCTGGAAAGATCTGTGCCATTTACTGGAAGATTAGGGTAACGTTAAATACGTTCTGTTATGCGTTATCCCCGTTCGCTTCGCAGTGTACGTAATAGGGGCAGCCCAGAAAGCCAGGCTCCTCTCCGATATAGAACACCGCCTTACTGACCCATCCGACTCCGTAGTAGGTGATCTGTTACAGGCAAGGAATCTGTGCGAAGCTATCGTAGCTAATTCACTCCCACCCGAGCGACTGATGATCGATTTATACCCCTTCAGGACATATGAAAATCTGACAGACGAGCTATATAGCGTCTTTGTTAACCTCGATCCTCGTGTAAAAATAGCTATACCTAGATGAGCGGAAAACGGCCAATATCTATTTCCATTCCAGCCGTGTAATTTTCAGGATGCGGAAGGGGATGAGAAAATGTGTTTCGCTTCTCCTTTACGTGCGTAGCAGTTAGTAGACAGAATAGTATTATAATTATATCAGTCTGATTTTCGTGTTTTAATTAAGCTAGCTAGTGTCGCCATCCCCCATCATTACTCCGGGCTAACACAACTACCGCAGAAGCATACTTACTATGTAGAAGCAGTTGGAATTAGCACTTATAAACAGCCAAGAAATATGTAGTATAATTATAGTATAATCAGTTGCCGCCGACCAGGTTTGTAAACATCTGTACTTACCATCACTAAGACTATTCAGAGAGTTTTTCAGCTCGCAATACTATAAGACAAGACTGAGAGGGTTCAGCACAATACAATCCAGGTATACCGTAATAGTAGTAGTACGTCTTTTAAACAGCTCGTTAACCGCCGGTCGCCAGGGAGCTGTATTACTTAGCCAAAGTCTACTTCCCCCTGCCCGTTTGAAAGTCTATACAACCATTTGCGGTCAGCGCTGTACGGAGGCCGCTATTAAAAACGAAACTCCGAATGCGTAATATAGAACGACTGTGATTAGTGCAGCTTTCTAGGGCAGGCTGTAGATATTACATAAGCCAATAGCAGAGCCGGGACTGTTCAGCAGCAATGCCACGGGAAGTATCTATTTATGGATGGAGCTTTAGAAGAGCGTTTCATCCGAAAATAGTGCAATAACGCACTAAGTCTCAGCACTGTATTTAACTAGCTTCCCCCGGCAGACTTATTTATCTACATATGTAATAATAGACTTCAAGTTCTGGCCTATTAATACAGCCATCTTTCTTTATTATGAGGCGCTTATTTAGTCTGTATATTTTAGCCTTGCTAGTAAGCAATATTTCGAATGCTGCTGGAGAGTGTCCCTCAGAGGAAATAACTATTCCCTGTACTTGCTTTAAAACAGCTTCTAGAAAAGCGTCGTTATTAATAAGCCTACAGACGCTGCCAGCAACCCAGTCCACCAAATAAGCACCCACGACGTCAAATACGTACTTGGAAGTGCCGTGTGACGAAGGCTCTTCTTCCGCCGTTTTAAACGATTAAAAAACTTTGTTATCTTCGCCGGTGACTTTAACCTAAAGCCCCTAAGCCACTTCTACGCTAAGAACGACTGTATACACGTTCGACGCCGCTACTAGTAATAATATTGCGGTTTATTTCGGCCAGACCGATTTGACCAGCACGAGTAGCCTCTCTGCGTAATACGCGAATGCTAATATTAATATTATTATCCTCGCATTTATAACCGAATTCGATGCCTCCACCCAGAAGTACCTAATAGTGAATTTCGGTGCCGCTTGTAGCGGTATAATAAATGCCATAGCGCTCTCGGCCCCTGGTTTGTTGTATTATCTCCTCATCGCGGTAAATATTACCGAATACCAGAATGGAGGTAAGAAGGTGTTTTTGAGCCTTAGCGGCGCCACCGGCAGGTTCACCTTGCTAACTAGCCAAGATGCCGAGACGTTGGGCGACACTTTATAGAGACTTTTTGGACCCCCGGGAAATATTGACTACGAGCTTCGCCTATTCGGTAACGTAACGCTTAATGGGTTTGATTTTAGTAGGTATTCAGAGTAGGACGGTTCCGGACAGGCTGACTAGTATAGATATCGAGAGTAGTAATGGCGAGAATGTGAAGTGTTTAGGGATAAGTTTACGGGAGAAATTCGGATCCGACCCTTTGCGGCAGTATTACTTTTCGGCTGCGCCGCAGTGCCCTTTTCCCGATCGGTCCACACCTATAAACCTAGTTAACTTGGCAGATTTCGTATGGGTCCAGTTCTACAATAACCCTCCTTATTAGATTGGATCCGACGGTTTCTATTCCTCTCTGAGGTAGTAGTCCTTAGAGCTTCCTGCTGGTTCCCGCCTCTATCTTGGGGCCCCCGGATTTGAAGCTGTATCGCTAGGCACGTACAATACGGCTATTTTGATGCCTAGTAATATGCAGGTTATTATATAAGGCGTAACGTTTCTTAACCTGTCTAATTTTGGTGGCGTTATATTCTGGGACGGACCGGAGTCGTTGGCTAACTCGGAGGGCGACGGTAAGACTATTTTGGATTATGGGAAGGCAGGGATGGGAACGTAATGGATGAATTAGTATTTATCTATTAAATAAACAAGCGTTTAGGTAGCCATACCTTCCATCCTGAGCCAACGGCGTCCATAACGACGTTTTGCACGCCTCGGCCCAGGCGGACGATGCAGATCACTTTATACGACACATTGCTTTTGTTTTATTTGCTGAGATGCGCGACGTATTTTTCTAGTCGCTTTTACTGTGATGAGATAACGTGTGTAAAGGGACCTGTATGATATTCGCGGCCTTCGATGATTTCTGACTGATCATGAATGGTGATGGCTATTGGGAAACTATGAAGTTCTAATTAGAGTATTTATAAACCGCATCCGATTAAACACGTACGACATCTTTTTATTGGAGGTCGGTAGGCCTGTAAAGTAGAAGATTATTGAGAGGAGATTGCGGGGTATTATAACGCCTTCAGAACTTCTTGCGCGTAAATAATATATTAGACATCGGATAACATTATTAATCCACAACTGCCCTTTCCTAAGCCAAAACTACAGTTAACTCTTAACCATATTATTACAGCGGTCTCCCATGCCGCTGCCGAGAGCTAGTAATTTGAACCATCGCTTTATTATATACTAATACATATAATAGTATGTACGTAAAAACATTTAGTACTGATTCCCACTTGTTAAAATCCGTTCTATCTTATCCTATTAGCCCTTGGAACGGTATCCGCACATCTAATAATTCCCCTCTATATCTTTCCCTATGACTAAGAAACCCTCTAGGAATTTGAATGGGACCTGTATGTAAATAACGTAAACCGGTTTACACTTCCGGCTATTAACCTGGCCTTCGATATAATCGACTACAGCAGGCGAGAAGTTAGCATTGAATAGATTAGCCTTAGTCCAGTTCGATAAGCTAATCTAGTGCGTCGAACCCTCCCCGAAGAAGATAGGGAGTGGGTACGTGGCTTCGCGTATTATGGCAGTGTAGGCCTCGACTTGCGTGCGGGTGCCCTGCTCGTTGATAGCGGTACGTATTTTCTGTGCTAGATCGCCTAGCGAGTTTTCGGTAATATCGCCGGCGTTCTGTAGTACGTAAGCGAAGGCGAAGGCGTTGGATACGTAAGACCGGCCTGGTGGTAGTAGATCCTGCTTTAAGGCGCGCCGTATCGATGCCGTAATCTGGATCGTTACGGGCCGCGCGGGTTCCTGGGTTAGCGACGATAGGGCGATACACTTCGTTTACTACGCTATTAGTACGTTGTTTTTAGTTAAGAAGGGCTTCTTGTCGCCCTCGGTGGCCGCCTGTAGACCTTTGATAGCCTTAGCGTAGCGGGCTTGGATAAAGGTGGCGGGAATGTATACTATGCGGTTTTCCTTTTTCCGTACGACGAGGTCGTATCCGTTTTTTACGGTATACGAGAATATAGCGAGTGTGGACATTTTCTTTTGCTTAGCTTATACGGCTCGGTTAGGTGGCGGCCTAGCTTATGTAAAGGGTCCTCGCTTAGTGCGTACTGGTCGATGATCTCGTCGTTACGTCCCTGTAGTGTTAACGTCTAGCTGTTTACGATGGCCTTTATGCTTAGCGCGTCGGCGGCCATATGTAACTAGTGAAGCGTTACGAGTGTGGCATTTTAGAAGGAGACTATACAGAGCCCGAGCAATAGCCGGTTATAGTATAGGTAATCGTTAATCACTATCGGCGGATTCGGCCTGTAACATAGATCGAAGACTTCGTCCGGATCTCCAATAATGGTGGGCCCGCTCAACTTAAATGGTGATAAAGTCGGATTCATAATAACGGCGGGTAGGCGGGATGCCAGTAGGTGCTTAGCTAAGGGCATATCGTGTTGGATATAGTTGTATTCGACGGCAGGTTTTTCCGGAGTAAAGTGGGCCGGCACGTATAATTCCAATTTACTACTTTCAACCTATAACGCAGATAGCGAGATAATTTAATTAGCCGAGACTCTCTTATACCCTCCTGTTTTTTCTAAGTGCTCGGGGATGATTTACGTACAGAGTTCCTTAATCTCGCGCCCAGCCTCTGCCATGTGTCTCGCGTAATTAACCTATTCAGGCTCTCATACAGCTTTTCTGGGTCTAGCACGTGTGGGATCACCGCCAGATTGTAAAGAGTGATTCTCCGGAACAGAGGAGTGTCGTCCCAGAAATGTACAGGGATCAATCACATGGTCTGTTACGACCTTTGCCACCGGTGTCGGTGTCTTCGTAAAGAGTGTTATATCTGTTAGTCGTGTTCGTTATCAAAATGTGAAACGAATAGCCAGGTTTAAAGTCTCTGGCTAGTGGGAAGGCTATTTACTAGTTATTAATATTAAATTCGACAGAACTGCTAAAAGAGAAAAAGCAGGGGGCGTGCATGCTATTAGATCTAGCAATGCTAGTAACTGCATTCCGGCTGGCTTGCTTCGTAATTACCCATTAAAGATACCGAATGTTAAGCTAGTAGGGTGTGCGAGTCAGTCCCTGGTAATTTCTAGAACCCTGGTAAGCAAGCACCTTCGGCCTATAATCAACCTATATTCAAGTCATTAATAAGATGAGTAAAACTCTTATAAATTATTTATATCTCCACTTCCGTGCCACACGAACTGCGAAGGGCATTTAGTTCATCTATATCTTCTACTGGTTATAAGTCATAGCCAGCTGTCCGTTCTCTTCAAGTCCTCTAGATTAGCAGTGAATTATAGTACGCCGAAATAATATGGTTACCCTGGATAGTGCTTATAGCGCTCTCACGGGAGATAAACTGCAGATTCTTGCCTACGCTGAACCTGCACTCGGGGCCGTAGGCCTCGGGCTGGTTAGTGTAGTCCTTATATCCTTCTTAGGCAGTATTATTATTATCGTCGTATCGTTAAGAATCTGGGTTCGCGGTTTACGAAAAGGAATAATATAGGGTTTTGATGATTATTTAGCTGTTACTGGATTCGTAAGTTGAAGCACCCCCTGTCCTATCCTGTGTATTAAGCACTCTCTTTTTCCCCCTTCTTTTACTGACGGGGATCCCATGCTGACCCAAGCGTGTGTATCTTGATACAGCTCGCTTTTATTCTATCCTGGATTTTTTGCATCCTCGCTGCCGAGTATGGTATTAGTGCACCAAATTCGATGCTTAATACGCTCCTCGAAATACGGGCATGGGAATATATGTTATTATTCGAGCTGAGTTACTTTGGTGCTTCTGTTATTATAAAGTTCTCTATTACCTTTACTATTCTGCGTCTATATATCCGGAAACGCCACAGATACATTTTATATTTTATTATAGTAATTTAAGCCATATCGGCCGGGGGCTGCGTCGTCTGGCTTTTCTCGAATTGCTAGCCTTTTACCGCGTTCTGGAATTTACGTCTGTACGTACTATAATATTTTTATAACTTGCCCAGATTTAAGAGCCTCGTGGTTGATAGTAAAGAACGTGGTAATTTCGATAATAGTGGCTACTGCAAGTCGATATTGACTGAAACGCCATTCCTTATTATCAGCTATATCGGGTCCTCCTGCCAGGTTATTACCGACTGGACCAGCTCGATTCTACCCTATCTCCTTATAGCGCCACTGAAAATATCGAAGCGTACTAAGATTTCTCTCATCAGTGTTCTGAGTCTAGGCGCTTTATCCAGTATAGCCGCGGTTATACGCATTGCTAATTATCCGTATATCGAAACGGCAAAATATCCACACGAAAATTTCGGTAAGTTGAAATAGATGTATTTTCTATGGTAGATAGCATGATTAACATAGTAACTTTTGCAGTTGCCCAAGGTAAACTGCTTTTTTAGTCGGTGTTAGAGGTATGCTTTACTATAATCGCCTGTAACCTACTTCTTTTACGGGGCCTGTTCGTCTAAATTTACAAAGGGGTTACTAGCGGGCGCATCAGTAGGAAAGCCAACCTGGGGTACCCGGTTCATATAAAATGACCCCCCAGAAATACTAATATTCCCGCTTATTAACAGAATATTTTCTGAGAACCACAGGACTACGAGTTTAAGCAGGCGATCGCACTTAGTCCTTAAGTTAAAAGCCATTCTTAAACCCATAAAGCCGTGTCGCTTAGTAGCTAGTGGAAACGCTTCGGCGATGATAAGCAAGGCGACTATCAAATTATCCAAGAGGTAGGAGCTCACGTCTAGAGCATTCTAAATGGCTTACACACTTGTTAATTGGATTGCTAGGGCAGACTAGGACCTTTTACTACCAGTGGGAATCCGAAAGCAATTATCCTAGCCGAATATCTGTTCGGTCTTTCTAGGTCTTAATAGATACCCAGGGCGGGAAAGGTGAATTATTAATATGGGCAGGACGAAATGGAATGCCGGCAGTCCTATACAGCATTAAATATACGGCATAGCAAATAAACGCCTACTTGCACGGGCGGTTCCTAATTTGCCTTTGCTTATACATATTTCCACGTAGAGTAAAAGAAGAAGAAAAAAATAGGACGATCAACGCTAGGTAAGCTGCTGTTATCGCCCCCGGCCTCGGCTCACGTGATTAAGCCGTGGATCGCGAGAGACGAGTGCATCAGGACACTGTGAGCATTATAAATACGATAATTATTGTTTTATATCTATAAATGTATTTATCCAAAATGATGACCGACTGCTAATTAGAAATCTTGCCTGGAAAGTCGAAAGTTCCATTCGCGCGAAGCATGCCCGAGTGAAGCCTTCAAACGACATGGTGTTCTACTTAGTTGTACATATGCTGGCAATCACCTAGACCAATCGGATCAGGGCGTAGGCGTACTGCCATCCGAACCCCCGCCAGAAAGGTTAGCACTGTACGAATCTAATCTCAATTCGTGGTGTGGCCGTTCTAAAGTACCCGCCGGATGATTGTGTAATTGGCCGAGTTGGCTTTACACGGACCTGTAATTAGTTCTGGCGGGTACTGTACGTTATTTAGATGGTTAGCCTTTAACGGGATAAACCTGCTTTCGGGGCAGGAAATGTTACCCGTCTCTGCCTACATAGGTAAAACAACCCTACCCCCACCACCTTCCCCTCTGTACCGTGCACGAGCCAGGAATCCGATTGTAGATAACCCTGGCCGATTTACTTAGCGTAGCTGGGCTATATAAAAGAAAAGACGAGCCTAGATGTTACGGAGCTGCAGAGCTGGCCGGTCCCTGCCCGGAGTAAGGGACGTATCGTATTCGGCCCGCTATACACGGCGGGTCCCCCGACTAGTAAAGGACGAGTGAGACGCGCTATTAATAGTTGATGTAGAGGAGCCTACTACTTACGTGTCTAATTTGCTAGCCATTTATGGAAGTTACTTCCGTAAAACCCCATTTAAGACTGTGCGGGGCGTAATCCAGTAGATATGTGCTTCTTTCATACTCGCGCCTCGGGGTTGCTCGGGTTTAAATTGATATGGACTATCGACTAGTAGAGTATAGTATAATAAGGGTTGACCCTGGACGAAATGTGTCTAACGCATTGGAAATTGCTGAGTTAATTTACAGCGCTGTAGATTATGTCTGGTGTTTCCCCAGCTCTGACTAGACTGAACCAGCGGGCTGTTAATAATCCCTCGAGATTAAGGCTTAGCAGGGCTGGTAAGGCTAGTACACTTTTAGTGACACTTAGAAGACGCGACAAATCGACAACACTACACACCACTTCTATTAACCTTAAATACATTATTATCAAGGGCATCCACCTTTTTAAACCTGTGTGTTTCCTTATTCCATTACACCGTAACTGGGAGCTAATCGCTATTCGCACGAATTTCAATGCACAAGTTAGAACAGGGCTTAGAGTAATGCAGTTAATACCTAAATCAAGCCTTTGGTCGACAATAGGGAGGAGGAACGATGGGGCTTGAGCTCACTATTCGGTTGAGGACTATTCAGCCCAGGTTAATAACGACCGGCAGCGGACCACTCATTTGCGTCGTAACCATAATAGATTTGTACACTGTTATTAAAGTGTGCGCCTCTTTTAGGTGTTAGATTAACTGGGTCGCGCACTTCTACTGGATTTTGATCTATATAATAAAAGCCCGAGTAAAGCACCCGGTGAAAGGGTTCTGGTTTTAGGTTATGTAACAGTAGTACACACGGCTCATATCTTAGACGGCCGGGTCCCACGATTTTATAACACTGTTTTTAGAGATCCATTATTTCGACCTTAATTTCTTGCGCTGGTGTTGTTATTTCATCCCAATCTCGCCGCTTTGCTCTTTTTCGAAACTTTACTCAATATATTATCCTGTCTTTCAATTTGGGCAAGGCGCAAGCTGATGATCTGGAATACATTTTCTGCTCTCGCTCCGCGTGACACCACGGCATATTACCGTTTCATATTAACCTGTCGCAAGTGTAATGAATGATGGTGGCAATGGTTTGCGGTTAGTCCTCGCGACTCTATTAACCGAGATACCCTTAAGCGATAGGAAAGATACAATATCCTTGTATCTGAAAGAAGCTGCGTATCCCTCTAGAGTGTAATCGATCCACTCGGTACACAATCCGGTTGGCACTGAGGTGTGCACCCAAGCAGGCCTGTGGTCTTGGATATACAATTATCCCTAAGGGCGGAAGCTTGCGCCGGCTTACTTGGCCATTTTGAGCTTCCGTGTCGATTGGGTGTTTAGTAGAGCTAGAGGATTAACTATTCTAATGAGCCAAATAGTACCTATTATTCCGATTATATATCTACGTTCTCATCTCTCGCGGGGGTCCAGATTAGTGTCGATACAGCGTTGCAGATCAGCTTTATAATTTTATTATGGCCGTCCAGTACTCGATGGACGATACTTTTACTGGTTCAACCATATTGTCGAGTATCTTTAGAGAGGTTAGTCACATAACAGTTCTCCATCGCGTTCGGAGTCCTGCTCACGAATATCAGAGCATCTGGGCCTGTGGCTCGGCTCAGCGAGACCGGTCCGAAGGTGCCAGTGGCTCGGTGATTTGCAGTCCAGGAGGAGCCGGCAGCTCGATGATACAACTAAAGCTCATGTTTAGTCCAGTTCCCTTAGGAGCTATTATTATTACTGTGATCACATGGTTTACTACTGGAAGCGCAATGACGACATGTTTTTCTTTTTTTAACTTCCGCTCGCATGTTCTTAAAACCGGATCGTTTAAGGAAGCTGTAAATCGATATTTTCGCGGAAAGCATACAAGCAGCAGATCTACTACTACGGAAACACCACTCTTATAATACCTAAAGGCATCCTATAACTGGGCTTTCGAGCGGCAGCTTACTTTACCCGCTTGTTATCCTCTTTCTATATTATACTAGGGGGGTTTTTGGCTCGCAAGCGTATACCTCGTCAGTATGCAGATGAGGAATGGCCCTGGACGCATCCTGGTTCACCTTGATCCCCTATATGTAGCCCAATTGGCCTAAACTCTATTCATGCAGGTAAATAGTAACTATAAATGGACACACTAAAAGAGTAAGAAGTTGTGCTGCTCCTCCGATTACTATGTACCCGCTGGCCCCGCCATGTCCCTTCATCCGGAATTATTTAACATTATGACTATTCTTTCCTCGACTACTCTTCCCTTCTTTCGACTTTCCTTCTTTTCCTTAAACACTTATTATTTTCTTCGGCTCTGCGTAAGACCTAACCTTCTTGTGTCACTAACGAAGCCACCCGCGACAGCTAAATCGCGAAAGCTATAAGCCACCCGGAAAAGCATCCTGGTTGACTAACGACAGTCACATCAGCAGTAATAGCATGGACGTCCCTGGTTCTCCGGCGAGAACGAATCCTTTATCAATACGCACCCTAACGCCTCCTTCCCTTATAAGAACAGGCGTTCCCAGTGGTAGTGATCCTTCAGTGGTATCGTCACTAACTAAGTCCGGCGCGAATGTCGCCGAGCAGAAGGGGAAACGACAACGAAGCCCTTCTCTCGACGGCCAGTTATAAAAGAGACGGAATGTCGTTAAGTTAATACCGGACGTCTCCGACGACTCAACGAGAAAAATTTCTGATTCAGTTTTGAGTTTATCGTAGGACGCTTAAACACACGACGATAGCTACTTATACGATTCTGATCCTTTTGATAATATTATACACCTGAATGATATTCATTATACCCAAGGGTCCAGTTTAGAGAAGCTGAATATCCAACATGCACTACAGCGGGCCGAGCGAAAGATTCTGGATCTATAAAAGGTCGCACAGCAGCAGCTTAACGAACTAGGCATCAGTTTTGATATGAGCGACTGGACAGAAATGGAAATCAAGAGCTGGTTCGATAACGAAAAAGAGAGGCTGCTCGAGCAGCTGAGAGCTGAGCTCCATCAGCTGGGTGTTACATAAACTCGCTACGTCGTAGAGCTATTCCGCCCCTTACAGCCAGAAATTAAATGGGTAATCAGGGAAGAATACCGTCATCGATACAGTATTAAAGAGGTTGACTATATCGAGTGGATGGGTGTCGTAATGCTGATAGGGGTGTAGCATACTAGCCACTGTGGGGTGCTACCCTAGCCACTCCTAGCTTCTATGAGGCTAGGTGTACACTCTCATTTGTACATATATATAGCACGTAGACCAGGTTTCTTTTATCTTAATCTTCTTTCTAGAGGAGAGCACTTGATATTTTTTAAGACTCTATATACTAGCTTACAGCCACCCCTGTTGCTCTCTGGCGTATGCGATATGGGGTGCTACTAATGGTTAATCTAAAGCGAAGGCCGCAAATAACCGCTGTGGCCACCGTGGCTGCTCTGCGGCTGACTCTCGCTCGTGTTAGCTGGAAGCTTGAGCTGGGTGCGGGCTGTTACAGTGGCTTTATGTCCGTTACTTGGATCGGCCGTAGAGGTTGCTTAAAGCCCTAGAAAGCTGTATATATATACTGTGGTTATAATAAGCAAATTATACTCCCTCTAGTTTAGCTAAGTTCTACATATAACCTGTACGCAGTAAATTTAACCTGTGAAGTTTCTGTGGTGGGGTAAGTCGTGTGCAGCTGTATCGCATGGGCCAGCTGTAAAACATATCTCCTGCTACAGATAACTTAATAAACTGCTTACCCCTCGATGCCTCTATTACTATACCGAAACAGGTATGGCGTACTATGGCGTGACTTTAGGGTTAACACTTCTTAGCACGTGTACTTCTCCTTTAAGATTATGGGGAGTAAGAGCCATTGTCGGTGTATGCACAGCTTATCCCTGTTAACTGTGTGTAGCCAAGCCCTTAGCAGATTGTTTAGGTTAAGGTGTAGGAGCTATGTTTAGCGCCTGCATATCTTATGCCACTTTACCGCTAAGCTTTTAGCAGACCGTTAAACTAGCTATATTAAGCGTATGCATAACCTACCCTTACTACTTTTAATTGTAACGGATATACGAGCCATATTTGGCGCGTGCGTTTCCTATCCCTGCCAGGATTTCACGGCCAGCTTTTCGAGCTAGGGGTATCGCAGCATAATCGGCGCATCCTAGGGTTTCGGTACTGTAAAAACCAGGTTCAGCGTCCGTATTTCAATCTAGGATTCTTTACAATGAGGTAGAGCGGGGTACCTGTACATTGGAAAAACGCCAAATTTAGCCCCGATTTCTAACATGCAGCTCTTCAATGATTAGTACAGATGTTCAGCTATCTAGCTCATCTCTAGTTGATCTGTGCGGCGGTTAAAAAGGCGTTGCTGCAAAAAGGAGTAGTCTTTCGCCTGCTAAAATTGATTTGAGGTTAGTTTAAGCTTCTCGAGACAGCTGTACTCCAAAAACGCCCGTGCGTGTTATACAGATACCCCGCTCTACCTTATTGCCAAGAATCCTAGATTGAAAAACGGACGCTGAACCTGGTTTTTACAGTACTTGCACATTACATAGCAAGAGATGTGGGCGATCATCGGAAGTGGTCTGTACCGGACAGGGGCTGCATTTTTCTCATTGGAAAAGGCTGCATTATAGTTCGACAAGCAGCTGCTAACGTATTCATCCTATGTAGTACAATAAAAACCGGGTTGAGCTTCCGCATTTCTAACTGAGTAAAATATTCGAGAAAAGTCACTGCGGGGCTCATTCAGTGTGTTAGACAGGTATGGCGAAGTACCGATGTAATCACTGGCCTAATAGAAAGTCCAGAAAGGACCCGATTACTCGCTTAAAACTAATACTTACTTTCTAACTGGACAGGGCTAGGGAGCGTCGGCGTGCATGCTAGGAGGTCCAATTTGTGGTTAATAAGTAGGTAATTAAAAGGCGATTATTAGAGCCTCTTGAAAGGCGTCGAGATGTGACTTGAGATCTTTTGGCTGGCTGGAAAATGCCTAATAAGATTGCACATAAATACATGTACGCATCCAGTCGAAGTGGTGGATCCGATTATAAGGTTGCAATAGTAGTTAGGTCAAACCCATTTTCTAGAAGGTCCTACACACGTTGTAGTTTAATCCCATCCCCTACCCCCGCCAGTTCCTCTCGTTTCTCCCTCTGCCTCATTTGCTTTTTTCTTCTATATCCTCCTTCTTTTTGGCCTGCATTTGATCTTTTTGCTACTTTAAGCCGTTATGCTGGATAATGACTTCGAGATCCCTTTTGACTATGGTAACGTAATAATGATTTTGAGTTTGACTTTTATACACCTGTAGCAAGCCTTATTGATAATGGCGGGTCGCAGGAAAGGGCAAATCCTGAGTGGCCATGGACCCGGCTCCCTTATTGCGTTATATAATCACGTGGATGTTGCGGTTGCGCAAGGGAAGACTGATGAAGCTCACAGAAGATACGATAGAAGACATCGATATTGCGTCTGGTAATCTAAACTCGCAGCCGAAGTATAATAAATAGTGCCGGAGCCCGAATACCACAACGACGAAACGATTATCGATCATAGGCATTACAAGCTGGATAATCAAGTTTTGGAGCAGCTAGTTGATTGTGCCGAGGAGAGTGCTAAGCTGAAGTCGCATGCCGATATGCCGGAGAGAATCCGTGAGGTGATTATAATACGTGAGCAGGAAGATATGCAGCGTAGAAAGCGGAAAGCTGTCGATTCGTTGCCGGGTCGTCCTGCCGTCACTGTCATCACAATGATACCCCACCAGATTGCGACCGGAGCCTAGAGCGTAGGGCTAGCCCGAATAAGCTTAATTTGCCGATGCATATAGATAAGGCTCTGGAGCCATGCAGCGATTAGCAGGGTGCGAAGATCGTTAATGCACAGTGGCGATCGTCTTATCGGGTGGCTAGTGCGGTGGCGATAAGGAACGGCTACGATCTTCAGTGGTTCTGTAATAACCAGACTACTGGCTGCGAAATGCTGATTACTAATAGAATCGTGCCGGGCATTGCCGCACAGTTTGTAAACAAGATTACGGAATGGGCAGAAGAAATCAGTTCAGGGTGAAGATTAGATTTGTTATATGCCTAACAATTTACACGGCGTATTTATGGGCTTGTTCAATAAAAAGCCCAGCGTTGCGAAAATGACCCCGCTGCGCTCCCTCGTCGGCTACCCACTGCCCTTACGCGACACTTTACATAGGTCTCGAAGCTCCTCTGAATAAGCCCCTGGTGGTTTTTACGTTGTGATTTCACCTGTGTCTTGACTTCTTTAAAGAACTCTTCGATCGGATCAGTTCTTGGAGTGTAGGGTGGCGTATAATCTACTTTAACGCCTGCGTCCGCACACATTTATCGTACTCTATCGGAGTAGTGAAATCCAATATTATCCATAACGAGTATGGTCTCAGGCTCTGGCCACTTGCCGCAGTAGCCGAGCAATTATTCAATGAGATCTTCAAATAGAGGTTTGTCTATTGATCCCGTAAAGAATCGGCACAGCTTTACACCTTTCTGCGTGTACGCTAGGGTGGTAAAGGGCTTTAAGATCTGGCGTCTGTGGAACAGCGGTTTATTAACCCTGTGAGTCATACTTATAGGGGAGCCAGAATCGATTATATATATACTGTTAGAACTGTGATAATATTGGTATATACTTTGGCCCGTTATCTTCCACACTGTGAATAAGCCCCACAGCGACTTTTCTATAATGTTTAATGATATTAGAAATGCGGAAGCTAAACCCGATTTTTATTGTATAGTCGCGCCGGTAGTGATCCTGTCTGAATATAAATACATGATATTGTATAGTATACCATAGATACTTAGAGTAATATAGCTCTACCGTTTAATCCTGGCTAAGAAGTATGGTATGTTAGTTGTATACTTACTATATTCCAATTCGCTTGATCCGAGGAATAACCCTAAGCCTCTTTCAACCGTTCTATGAGTAAAATTAGTATTCGTTTTTGGATCTATGTAGGTTTCCCGATCTAGTAAGTAGGATGTATATACCTCAAAGGGAAAAGTGAGATACAAGGCCATTTCTGTACTCGGCTGTAGAATACAGATGTACTAAGCCGTACGAGTGGGTTTCACGTCTCTTATAGTGGACACCTATTCATTATATTATTTAGATGTTGCATTTCCCCTGTTGAATGTGAAATCTAAGTGTTTTGGTCGCGGCCTTTTAGAGCGATCGGAAGGATATACTTTCATTTATTATGTTCGTTTTCAAATACCTTATTACGAACAGAACAGGCTGGCTAATTCCGAGCTAGGGTTCGACGCCTCGTTTCGCTTGTCTTATGTGTTAGCTGTGAGCGTCGATTAGAAGCAAAAGCACAAGAACTCAACGAGCTACGAGAGCTCTGCGATCAGTTCCGCGAAGAGATAAAGAAACTCGGTAAAGAAAAAGCAGAATTCGAACTCCGCTTAACGCAAGGTTAGGAACACATAGAAGAGCAAAACCTGAGACAGGAAATGGTCGAGATGGAGTTTGACCAGTATAAAGATACTCTCGCCGAGAAAGTCCGGGCGATGGGCGAAAAAGACCGCATCATAGAAACCCAGCGTTTTCTGCTGTCCTGCATTTCTGGAGATGCGTAGGAACTTTTTAACATAGGACCTAATAGTAGCTGGATTCCCTCTGGGTCTGATCGACTTGTTACACCGCAAGGCCAAAGCGAGATGACATTTGGTAACAGTTAAGATAGTGATGCTTTTAGGGCAAAACGCACTAATAGACAAAAAGCACGCAAGGAATCGGCAGCCACTGGTGGCTGATAGGGTTTAAGGTCTTATTCTTTATCTAGGATGATAGTTATGTACTTAACGTCTAAATTCACAAGTTGACTCGGTCGAAGTCGTTATTTTCGCGACTTCCTACGTTTTACAGAATATATCTACGCGTGTGCTCTAGAAGTAAAGCGGTTTCGTAACATCAAAGCTCAATATAGTCCTCTTTGCGAACAGACAGTGGACAGTGCGCCAGAGCGGAACAGCATATACTAGCTTCACCCTTGGCTTAACTGAACTTGAAATCAAAAGCACCGTGACCTTGAAAATAGACGCCGGACTCAGAATGGGCTAGACATACGTGCGCTAATTCGCTAATTATAAACTATCGAGAAACATTGCTTTCTAGCTGTGAAGATTAATAAAGCTGGGCTAAGAACACTTTAGATAGTCAGATGCGTTAAAGATCTATCGCCTTAAAGTGCCGGTTCTTGTCTAGGTCGGTTATAATGACTTACACAAAGAGATAATTACGGATGAATAAAAGCTGCTCGCTTACCGTGAAAGCGGTATTTAATATATAATAGAGATTCCCTTTATTAGAGCCACATCCGACGCTAGTAGAAATCGTTCTTGTCAAATCATTCTGGTCCGATTCTTAGTTATTAATGGTGCTAGAGGTGCGAGAGCCAAAAAAAGCCTTGGTCTTGTGTCCTTGCCTTAAGGAAGCTGGCTAGAAGCTCTACATTCTGTGTTACTAATACTGATGGCTGGATACGACCTACAATTAATAGATTATTCAAGTTGTATGGCAAAAGCGCCAAAATACGCGTATGTGGTCGTAAAGGAGGCCGGAATATAATGTCTCATTTATAAATACAATATGTTCCCCGAGAATATCTTGTCCGAAATACTAACACAGATTAAACTTATCCGAGAAGATGGCCCTAACTATCTCAAAAGACAAAGGTTAAAGGAGGAAGGTAAAAGCACAAGATGCTCGACCTCAACTGAGACTTGCACTTGAAAAAATGCAACAGGACACTTCTAATCAGGATAACCAGGAACGAATTGCTTATTTGGAAGCTCAGCTTCAGAAGAGAGACGAAGAGCTAGAGAAAACTTTAGGCTCTGTTGAGTTTGAAGCAATGAGTATCGATGTAGAATTTAACCCCGAAACTGGAGATTCTGATACTGGCTCTACCACTGGTCCACCACTATCCCCAAAGAGCGAACCCGAGAGCCCTAGACCTCTCTTTTAGTCGGCCTGCTACTCCTGTACCAGGCACCGATGAGGAGCGGCCGCTATTTTTTCGCCCGGGCCTAGTAGCAGGGCAGCAGTTTTAAACAGTTGGTTGGACGAAGAACAAGGGAGGGTACTATATTAATATGTACGGAAAGAAGAATGCGGCGAAGTATCGGCTGGAGAAGTACGCCGACAGCGCAGAGTACGAGGATGAGCTCCCTGGAGAGCAGAATATAAGCAACAGCTAAATCCGCTTTGGCGACCTGAAGAATCCCAACGGAAAGTTCAAATATACGAAGCGACATATAGCTGGTCTGTTTGGGGTCGCTTGGAATACAAGTGACAAATCTGTTTCCGACGCGGTGGAACTGATTAACCCAGAATCGGATCCGAAGCCGTGGCTTAGCACATACATTCTGGTTGCGTAGGAAATTAATGGTCAGATCCAAAAGAAGTGGGAGCTAAGAGTAACGCTCCGCAACCGATAGGGGAAGAAGGAAGCCGATATCGCGATCTATAAAGCGGTTGTAGAGTAAGAGTGCAGATATGAAGAAGCAACCACTGGCCGGCGCCCTGAGCTCAGTAGATCGCCCTCCGTGGGTCTCGCCGATGCTATAGCGCAGAACTTCCGCCAGAAGTCCGCCCGGGTGCGCTCTCCATCTTAACGTGTTCGACTTCCCGGGTCCGAAAAGGCGAGAGCTCGTGCGGACTCGTTCATAAACAAAAAAGAATTCATCGATTCATATTGTGATTTAGCTAATGTCCAACAGTTTGGTGATCTCCCCGTCGACATGCAACAGAAATGTGTTATAGCTTAGGCGGGTGTTCAGTTACAACTTGCGATAGCCTAAACGGATTATTGGTCCTCTTTCTATATTAACTCTTTCTCCTTCCATAGTTTTTCCGATGGACCGCGTTTTGTTTTGCCTCGTCTGTTTGTTTCATGTTTTTAGCACTGATAGGTTACGAGTAAGGAAATAAAGATAAAGGGGAAAACAGAAGGGAAAGTTAGTACAGACTTGACAGTGTTTTATTATTACGAAGGGCGATTTCTTAGTTATTGGTTTTACAACATTAAATAAACACTAGCATTATTAGTATAAGAAAAGCGTAGAGAGCAACGTTTTAACACATATAACTACTGAGCCGCGTGATTTGAAATTAAGATAAGTCCAGGCTTAAGTCGAAGCCTTGCGAACAACTGGCTTACTCTGCGGTGTTTCTAAAACAATTGTAATAAATCCAACCTCCTCAAGTTCTGGAGGAGTAAGGCGACTCCCAGTATATATATTCGTTATGGATACATGTTTGAAACGTACTTCATTCTTTCTATCCGTAGAAATGGACCATTACGATTGTTTCAAAGACCTTGCCAACCTATAACCCCCTCGCGCTCTGTTACGATGCTAGAGACCGCTTTAAGAGTCCGCAAAATCCTGCACTCAGAGCCGCATAAAGGACTGCTGAATGATCAAGGCCAAAGCTCAAAAACGCGGCTACTTAGAGTTCGTTGTAGGCGCTACGCCAGTATCAGAATGTTTCGAGGCGTCTCTGAACTAGTGGTCCTTGGAACTTCCCGCTGGTGCTCGTCTCTATCTTGGGGCCCCCGGATTTGAGGCTGCTTCACCAAACACTTACAATACTGCGATTGTGTCGCTTAGTAAGATGCAAGGCATCTTACAGGACGTCAGTTCTTTAAACATGCCCAGTTTTGGTGGCATCATGTTCTGGGACGGACCGGCGTTACTGGCTAATAAGAAAGGAGGCGATATGAGCATTTTAGACTATGGGAAGGCAGGATAAGGACATAAGTTACATCGGATATGAATCACGTAACACTTTAGGAAGTGGGAAAATCTTTATATAGTAGCACAGAGCGCGAGTGATATTCATCGAGGTACTAAAGAAATACCATGTTTAGTTCTTTGGTCTGTTTATAGTATACTCGAGGAAAAGACATAATGCATAATCTGGAGTTCTATTTGGCAACGGGCCGGCCAGCCGCCTTCAATCCGCCTACGTATTACTAAGAACCTAATTAAAAAGCCCCATTAAAACAACCACGATAAAACATTGCCATGGGTATACCCGTGGCGCGGGTATCTAAGGAACTATCTGCCGAAGCCACTGGGCTAGCGGAGTTAAAACATTCTCTCTGCTAGCAGGTGGCACCTACCCCGAGTTCTCGATGGCGACCTGCTTCTATTTATCGATAAATCGCTCGAGCTGGGCTACGTCCCGTTGGTATTCGGATAAGAGTTCGGATAAGAGTTTCTTCAAACGGATTACTTCGAATTCTGCAGGCTCTGCTTCCATGGATTTCAAGGCCGCTCTATAAACGGCAAATCGGTCTTTCGGAAGCATCGTTTATTGTATTATCTTTTCTATAATACACAACTACGACCAAGTCGCTTTTTTAAAGCCGAAGATGCTATAATATACTAATATATGTACCTAGCACCATTTTTATCTTTAAACTCCAGATTAGGCTGCACTTTAACGTGTTACGGACAGTCTTTCTAGAAAACATTGCTACTCTCTTGGGTTGCCTTTGTATAACGCCTGATCAGGCTTCTCCCTGGCAGTTAGCCACCGCGCAACCCTGCCCTCTTCTAACCCACAGATTAATCAGTCTGATATTGCAATCTCAGGAGTTCAGTTTTGATTGGCTACAGCAGATGCCAACACGAGTAGTATACATACTACTGATGTATGCGCATTATTCTAAAAATAACCAGAATATAAGGGTAACCGACCTCTGTTCTTCACTATACAAGCACCGCTTAGCACAAGAAGTAACCTCTAGTATTCTTCACTGTTAGCTAGAGACATTAAAACTGTCTATGGCATTTGACCTCAACGGCTTAAAAGGACCGATCCCAGCTGCGAGCGTCCACCGTAGAGCCCACTATTCACCACAAACTTGGCCTGCGATACATCCTGTTTCTTCATCCAGCTGAGCGCTATAGTTATCTACTATATTCTCTCGCCCTGTTAGCAGTGGCTTGCTGAAAACTGCACCGTGTTATCAGTTAACGTTTTCCCTATTCCAAAAACTGTTTTTCGGCCCCACTTTGGTGGGTGCTTTATAGCCGTGAACACCACTAGCAGCGGTTAAAGACAGCCGTGCAGAGTCGCTTTCTAGCCCCGTCCCTAAAGAACTGCGTTCTGTGACCGGTGTAATTTTGTAATCCGACTCAGAACTCTAAGTGCGTAGCTACGGAGGTCTACTCAGAACTTAACCCTGTTTAAATACTGAAATAGATCCTAAGTAATGAAGCCGAGACCTATGCTTAGCTCTATTTCTCGAGATGTAGCCACGCCCTAAGGCTATTTCCGGCGTTTAGGGAGAGCACGCTGGACGTTAGACTTAGTATCGGCCGATGCCAGTTTTCGGAGAATGGCTCTATTCTTAGTCATTTAATAACCATTTCTGGCGTGTATCAGCACATATAAATCACCTAATTTTAATAAATACTATAAAGGCCAGTTCGGAAAGCACCGTTCATAGCGTACCTGGTCAGCAGCTTCGAGTCCGGTATTTATACGTGTTTAGAGATTCAGAATATAAGCTTTACTACGGCGCGTTAAACAAAAGACGTTAAAATAAGCAGTAGCTTTTATGAAACTAGTCTATAACAGGCTAAAGCATTAAGAAGATGAGCCTAGTCCATTTTAATAACTAGGCAGGATTTCCAGGAAGTGGTACCTCGTTTTACAGGCAGATTGCGCGACGTATACGTACCCCGCTCCATGAGTCTAAGAGTATAATATAGGCGTGCCTCACGGCCCTCTTCACAGCCGTAAATGGCCTCCGTAAAGAGGTTATTTAGTAACTAAGTATCGTTACAGACTACGACTCTGAATCGAACCTCGTAAGCATTGCTCTAACTAAGCCTATTAAAGGCGGGTTCTCTAGCCGACTACGTAAAAATCATGGTCCTGGACTACGTTTTATAGATATTACTGGGGCGTTTAAACCTGTTTTTACGGTACCCCTGAGCCACCTATACCAAGAAATGCAGAAGGACCACGGCGAAGATTAGATAATAGATAATCGGTGTCCCACCGTGGTTTATTTTAAAGTAACTGGTAGGTGGCAGAGTGGATAGCGTAGCTGAAAACGAATATGTCTTCGAGGAATTAGCTGTCGTCGTCCTAGAGACCCCCGCGGAGTAGCTTGTCGGTAATAACCAGGCACCGTTCGTCATAGCAATGCTACCGACGGCAGTCTGTATTACGATAAGGTTGAATCGGGAAGAAGAGGTGCTAACAGGAGACGATATAATAATAAAGAGGAATGTCGGTGTGCCGTTTCTATGCGGCACTACCGATTCATATATAGTAAAAACCCTGCTGCAGTTGATAATATATTGCTACGTGTAATTTCTCATCTTCAGTCGGGTCGAAGAAGAGCAATGAGAATTTCGGCCTGCGTCCTTCTATATTTATATTATATCTTATTTCAGCGTTCATAATCGGCCTAAAACCGGCGTTTAGTAGTAGGAGAGACCTATAGGAATAATGTCTCAATTTGGAGGCAGCCACTCTCGCATGTATTTTGGCAGGGATGCTCGCACATGTCTCGTGTTCTCCGTACATGGTCTACATCAGCATCTGTGTTACAGACCACGTCTATAGTAAGCCCACACCAGGATCTATCCATCCTTGTTTTCGAAGACTGACATGCCCTTTCCCGACGACTCTATTAAAATAGTCTATAGTAGAAAATGAAACGGCTGTATCCTTATAGGCGACGGAAGAATCATTTTCTTGATCTGAACTAGCGGCGGGACTCTTATCAAATGACTACTTTATATCTAGTTATCCACATTGAGCCTAATAAATAGCAACGGACAGGGGCATCGTCCCTATGGCTTTCAACTAAGTCCAGAACTGGCTCGAGTATTATTAACTCGAGCAGTTCTGTTTAAATTATAGACAGTGAGGCTCAACTCTTACCCTGTCAGGTGATTTTTACGACTGGGACATAGCCAAAACAGCTTATATTAACAGCTCTGCGTTACTCCTGTAGAATATCGATGCATTATAAAGGAACACAGCTCCTATTTCTGTCACTATGAAACTTTACTGTATTGCTAGGGGGCGATACATGCATTGATTTCGAGACGTTCGGGGCTGCTAAGCGATTTGCTGGGTCCGTCTAGAGCTTTTCTTTATGTAAAGAGACCGGACATTTGAGTTACATATATAGAAAACCACTAGTTATAGCGTTATAAATACTAGAGAAATATCACAGAGTAAGGTGATTCAATCATGTATCTACTGTATTACTGCCGGGGAATCAAGTACGTAATAGTAACGCTTAGCAGGCCGCTGAGAAATATGACGATCGAAGAAACGAACAAAGGACCCGTCTGTGTTTCTCCATGAATAACCGTGCTTAATTCCGATATAATACGGACTGTTACCTAGACGATAATCGCTAAGAGCAGGAAGATAATAAAAGCAAGTGATAAAGAGGCTAGTACTATATACCGACCGAACGGGACTAATGGCACTATTCTAATTAGTAAGACACTGATCAACACAGCTCCCGTTATTAGCACCGCTTCTAGAGACGGGAGATGCCTCAGGTCCGTTAAAGCAGATTAAAACCCAGCTAGTTCGGATGCCAGATCTATTAGTGCGTCGGAACTATTAGGGGGTAGAGTTATACAGTTTGAATAGCTACTATTATACCCTAGGCAAATGTATTTCATCCCGATAGAAAAGTTTTGCGGGATCAGTTAGGCAGCGGCTAAATGGGCTGCTACGATCCCGCTTCCGATTACACTAGAAGCTGCAGCCGCCGCTCCTGTTGCTACATCTTGCACCTTGGAAGCAGCATCTGTCGCAATACTACCAGCAGTAGGAACGAGTTGCGTAAAGGGTGCGGTCGCTTTTATTAGTTTAATGCTATCGAGGCCTGGGACAGGTATACCGCGGGGTAGTAGCCTATCAAACTGAGAAGAGATCAGTACGGTTCTTCGGATACGCTTAACGTTTCGTACAGTCACCGTTACAATCCCGTGCTCCTGGTTTGTCTTATTTTGGAGAATAGCATATAAAAAATATAAGGACACAATAACCGTGATAAGATAAAGGCACCTAAATATAAAATATCTCATATTCATTGTGTAGTATGGATCTCAAGGCCTTCAGCGTTACCTGTGACACAGCTGGGTTCTACAGCAGGAAAGTGGCTTTATTAATAGATTTATTTTTTGCTTATTCTATACAGTTAACTACAAACCCGGAATTGGCGCTTTGAAGCGATTATGGATTTCCATTCTTTAACGCGGCCAGTGGTTGATAATTTGTATACCGACCGCAACTGGCTCCTAGCAAATTGATAATGCTAATAATCCATTAATGTAACATACTCAAGGCTCCTAATATATCTAAAAATGGGGTTTAAGGCCTATAAGAAGCTCCCTACATAGCTATTCTTCTGAAATAGAGTCCTTAAATAGTTGCGGTATATATAACATACCTACATCCCACCAGCCTACTCTACGACCAAAGAGATTAAAAAGATTAACTATAGAGACTATAGAAGGTATCCAGCTTCTAGGTAGAACTAACATAAATCTTCGAGTTATATAGTTTTCAAGTAGTCGGGCAGAGTGGCCAAAAATTAAGGAGCTGAGAAAAATCATCGAAAGAGCAGAAGGGTCGGAGGGTAATAACGACACCTGCGATAGCCATGTGCTCCTCGAGAAGGAGAGCCTGATTAACGCATTGGCTGAATTAGGAATTCAACTTGATAAGGCGGTGCCAGAAATAAGGCGTTTCAGGAAAGAGATATCTCACACTACTGCGGCTATTAACCACGCGATACAACCAAGCCAGGCGAAACTACATATTACTAGGGAGGACACAGAAAGGTTGGTTACCCTAGCAGAAACGATGGACTGGAGCACTGTTAACGTTAATATACACAGTCCACTTCGTAATATACTCTCTTTAGTGCAACAAGAAAGCGAGTTGAACTCGAGGATCGAAAATCTCAGAGGTATACAAACAACTCTTGAGGTTTCAGTAAAAAGGTTAATATCAGATAAGCGCAAGAGCATGGAAAAGCTACGTTGCTTGGTATTAAAAACGGCCAAGTTACAGCAACAGTATGATAAATTATGCTTCGATAAACAAGAAGCTCAACTAAGGCTGGAAAGCGAGCAGAGTCTCTTCGATAAGTAATTCGGGGAGCCCGAGTAATAACAGGTATCATAGACTAAACATATTTCACATCACGGTCGTTTTATTAACTTAAATGCTATGTATACTCTATTATTATTACGAATTACTTCGCACATATCTATTTCGTCGCCCGCCTCTCCCCTTCTGCTCTCCTTTACTCTAAGAGGATAACGGCGTAATTATAGCACTACCCGAAGGGAAAAATCCAAATGTTAGTAGATAAGGTGCGTCTTCGGGTTGAGCTATAACACTGTCTTCGACACTAGGGTATGTAATATAACCTTAAGGACTAATCATATCTGGTTACCGATATTCCAATCCATTCCATTATAATAAGGAAGCTGCCGACGGACACATCTCGCTGGAGCCTTTATAACAAATAAATAGGCGGTCTGGAGTGGTTTAAGCCATTAGTGGAACTTCTAGGCCGTAAGGATCATTGCGTATAGCTATTAACTATTTCATTTGGAGCAGTTCATCCTCGAGAGCCTTGTTCCTTCTTTTTAAATCACTGATAATCTTATCTTATCCACCATAACTTCGAAGCCTTTCATTCTCGAGTTCGAGTTTCTTAATGTAAGCCGCCGTTCTAGCGCGCTTAGCACGCTGGCTTTTACGATCTGATGCGCGTTTCTTGGCGAGCTGGCTAGCACTGAGGGCTGAAACGCGTCGATCGCCTAGTATAATCAAGTTAGGGTGAATTACTTCGACAATTGATCGTGGAATATTTTCAACTTACCAGCCCGTTTCGTAGGTTTGGTGGTATCAGCCATTGCTAGAGAGGACTAGTTATAGTATAGTGTGCAATACTTAGAAGGTGCACAAGAGTTTAAGGTTAGAAACTTTTGTTCTGATATTTAGGAGCTTATTCTCTAAAAAAAAACGCGAATCTCAGAATTTATATAGTTTATTAAAGGTGCATGTGAACATTTTCAATAAATATGTGTACTCCTGAGAAATGAGTTCTTTACTGTCGAAGTAGTAATATATAGTACCGATAAGGTATTACTGCGTACAGTCCTTTAGAAAAACGATTCTATACGGCCCTATTCTGTATTTTATACGGGAAGCTGGAGTCGCTTTTCTACTAGCGATCCCGAGAACGTAGTGCCTATTGGAGGAGCCCCTAACACAGCCTTTTACTACATAATTAACGTGGTGTTTTATTTACTAATCGCTGCTAGTTGGAATTCATTACGCCGTAATTAGAAGTTACTATCTTTACTGTCTTGAAGATTAGCTGTACATTAAGTACTGGGGGTCTAAAGGTTAATTAAATTTCAGCTTTTGTCCGTATAAACCGTTCTCTATGGGGCCTAGTACTTCTATGAATGGAAAAACCCATGTAAAGGACATCCTTAAACCTAACTTCTTTTTCTTTACCCACTATTATCTACCTTTACTTATGTAGCTATTATGCTGTAAAGTATGCGGTTAAGTGTATTTGATTGATGTTTAGGCTGTAGCTAGCATATATGGACCTGGAACTAGCTGCATATTCTATTAGTCGCTATGGTCGAGCCTAAATCCCGAGTGTTTCCGATAGAGACGCCTAAATTTGTGAAGTCCCTTCTTCGCGTTAAGTTATATAGCAGTGGCGGGAAAGAATCCGTTTCAAATAGCTGTACATAGCCTTTCGCTTACTGTGTCGATTACTAATACTTTCGGTGGCTCCGCCCTGCTCCGTAGCGGCCTTTTTTCTCAGGCGAAGTACCCTTACAATATTAAGGAATGGCTTCTCGGCGGTTGAGTGACCTGTTGCCGAAGATTCAACGAAGTTGCAGCCCAGCTCCTTTACTAAATTAAAGCCATCCTTAGTCGAAACTATTCGCTTCGATTTGAGATCCGATTTGTTCCCGATAATTATTATAGGGGCGGTACGGGGCGAATTAGAAAACTCCCATATTCTTTGAATGTCGGCGTGGAGGCCTCGCAGGTGTGAGAAAGACGATAGGGATGTAATACTATAAACTAGCAAAAAGCCTTCGCTATAACGTATCTATTAGTCAGGGTCTGGGTTATATTCGTACTGCCCAGTGTCTAGTATCTCGACAACGCATGGGTCTCCATTAATAACCACTGGCGTTCTAATCGAGTCTTCGACTGTTAGATTATACTAAAAGAAAACAAGCGCTGATGAGTAGAGATTAAGGAGTTATTTAGAAAGTAGCTTATATCTTGGACAAATTGACCCGAACAGAACTGAGCTAATAAGGCAGTTTTGTTAATACCATCCGCCTTTAACAGAATAAGCTTGTAGACTGCTGTTTCCGGTGACATTGCGAATTCCATTTGTAAAGGGATTTAGCAAGACTTAATCCCAGGTTTCCGGGATAGTTCTCGAGTAAGAGAATACCTCCAATATATAGGAGTTAGAGGAACCCCTATAGTAAAAGTATCTACTTAAAATGGGTTAGTCTTTATGGGCTTTAAGCCCTGACTATATCGCATTGCTTATATTATAACTCAGAAGTAACCGTGTTGGCTATAGTGTAAGGCAGAAATGGTCTTACTTGCCTGGCTGTTCTAATCATAGTCGACTGAAGGGCTTGTTAGTTGATTATACAAAGCCGCAGAAATAGATCACACACCTTGAAGTGATTATTCGTTCTGCGTATATAATATGAAGTCCGGGTAATGAGGTATGTATTGTTTATGCAAGTTACTTAATTAACCAACTGAAATTGTTGTCTCTATCGATACGTCCCCTTAAATATGAAGGGAGTTCGATAGCTGTTACGAAAAGTAAAAGTTTTAGCAAAGATCCATAGTTAAGTAGTGAACTATATAATAAGTTCAGTCACGGTTTATCAGATATTCTAGAGATAGCTCTTACATCATAGTGTCGCGGCTATCCAGAGGCTGGAAACGACTTTATAACTCGGTATCGCTAATGGTTCCCCCTTACTGCCTATTAAAATAGCTCTCTAAAAATGAACTTGGCTATATATGCTATTAAGGGCCTCTGGAGAATCCGGTAGGGTATATAGAGTGCCTCGGAAGCTTGCTGAGATAATAGCCTATTTTAGCCCCTATGCTAGGTGTGATTTAGCGAAGACCTGTTGTTACGTTTAAGGGTCTTCGGTCCCATGAATTTCACACCTTGTTATTATCTTGTTCACGCTGGAGATGACAAAATACAATAAAAACCGGCTTCAGCTTCTGTATTTCTAACTTGATACTATAGAAAAGTCTCTGTAAAACTCATTTACTGTGTGTTAAACAGTAATGTATATAACAGAGCCGCTTTTGGAACTGCCTCGACTTAGTTGATGACCAGTCCAGAGAGGACCCGGTCACACATTAATCAAACCGCGCTAGAAACTAATACTTACTTCTGATTGGACCAATAAGATGGGAGCGCCAGCGTGAATGTCAAAGGGTCCAATTTTGGGTCAATAAGTGAGTAATTGTTCAGGAGTGTTTATTGGATCCTTTTGAAGGGCTTCGAATGTGCAACAGGCTTATATAGAAATCCATGTGCGGCCCTTTCGAATTCCAGTGTTTCGCAAGTCAAGTTTGACAAGTAGCGGACCTGATTACGGGGTGATAATAGGTAAGTCTGAACCATTTCCTAGAAGGGATTACCTATCTTTGTGATCCAATCTTATTTCCTTTCTGCCGTTTCTCTCTCCCTCTACCTTATTTGCCTTTCTCCTTCACATCCTCCTTCGCTTTGGCCTGCAATCCTTTTTTTTTTTTTTTTTTTTGCCTTCTTAAAACGTCGGGAGGACCTCTTTTTAAAGTAAAGAACGACCGGCACATTGCTTCATTTGATGAAGCTGGTACCATCTTCACTGTCACGCGGGATATTGGCTGGTCGAGTTTGTATAAGGCTACGGATGTGATATCTGGCTTAGCCGCAAGCTAAGGATGATAGACAGATGAAGAACAGGGATTTGTTTCGAGCTATAGAAGTTGTGCAGGCAGGCTCTTCTTCCCAGCCAGCTCGCGTTTCCGTTTGCGAATAGTATGTAATGGCCAGGAAAGCTTACGGCCTTTTTTTGGACAGCATTCAGGACACGGAGATTCCAGGTGACTTGGCCTGGAACAGAATGACCTATTGCAGCCGAATCAGGTCGTCACCCGTTCCAAGGAACCTAGGCAGGACAGGAGGGTTTTATTTATATGGAGCCCTGCATATGTAATAACTATAGAGAAGACGTCTAAATAAGCATCAACGCTACGGTAGGTAATAAACCTTGCTGATCGAATCATCAGATTATTGAAAACAAACCTTATTTCTTAAATCTACGGGGTCGAATCGACCTAGCCGAACCTTTAAAAGAGGGACGCAGCCAAGGCGCCACGGTATGGACGACCCGATGGCTGTTAATGCCGGTCGGGCCGGCCTCGCGCGGAGCCAGCACCACCCGCGCAGCAACGCAGCGGCGTACAACTAAACGCCTTAAACGCGCCCTAGCAGCGTTAACGGTTCGAAAAGAGGTATCGACGAAGTATTAAAGCATTTAGAGCAACTAATTACCAGTCTAATAGCCCCTGGAAGGGGCCGTGAAGAGATTTTCCAGGCAATTAGGAAACTCCGCATCGAAGCGACCGACCTGCAGCTACGCCGTAACGACAACGACGACGCGCCCGTTACCCGTAGAGAACTACGTAAAATAATCGGAAATGCTATCGCTTAAACTACGCAAAACCCTAAGATTACGTAAACGAAGTCGTGGGCTTAAGTAGCCGCGTCGCCGCACGGCAGCGATCCTACTACCTAGTAACCGAAAGTCATCGTCCTAGCGCGCCGAACCCGCGAAGTTATCATTAAAAACAATAAACAGACGGGAAATATACAAAACAGAAAGCCAGCAGATATCGTACAGAACGTTAATACGGCAATCGGGAAGGGCGAAGCAGTCGCGGCAAGGAAGCTACCTAGCGGCGATGTCGTGCTTACCTTTAAAGGCGAAGCGAAGAAGTATATAGAGAGTACCGAATAGGTCTCGAGCGTATTCGGGGCCAGTGCTCAGCTCGCATGCAGAGAGCTGGCAGTTATCGTAAAAGGGATACCGGCGAAGAAATTACGAAATACCTATAACGAGGCTGCGTTATTACGTAGCTTACTCGCGGACGAATATAACCCGAAGGAAATTACGAAGTGTAAGCGTAGCCTACCGAAGAATCCTGAAGCACGCTACGCTTCCCTTATTCTACATGTGAGCTCCGTTCAAGCTACGAAGAACTTATGTAATAACGGCCTTATATAGGACGCGGAGATTTTCGATTACGAACCGTACAATGCCAGCCTCCGCATTTAATAGTGCTTCCGCTACTACGGTTACGGTCACGTAGCGAAGTACTATAGAAAGCAGCGGCGGTGCGGCTACTGCTCTACGACAGCGCACCCCGGGGGGATAAAGAGTGCCCCTAGAAGGGGCCACGAAGCAAGAAACGCTGTGTTAACTACGGCAGGGAACACACGGCATAGGAACGCAGCTACCCCGTAGTAATCCAGCAGAAAAAGCGCGTAAGGGAAGCCTACGCCCACCGACCTCGCTAGTTTAAGGTCCGTAGTAACGGCGATAGCTCGGCCGGAACGGGACGTCTCTCGCCGCCGGTAACGCTTCCCACTAGCGAAAAGGAAAGGTACACTGTAGTTTCCCGGAAGCGAAGCCGCCCACGATTCGACTCGACGGCGAACAGCCAAAGCAAAAAAGTGCGCTCGCTAAGCCGGCGTAGCGCTACCGCCCCGCTACCCCCGCAGGATACTATTATAGTCTCGTAACCATAAGCATACGGATAATATACTAGAATATCGCAGCATCGAAAGCTACCACGGCACTCGCCCTAACTAACGAAGAAGAGTACAATATACTAGCGCTCCAAGAGATATAAACGAACCCCCGTACAGGGGCAGCGTACTACCCAGAGGCAGCTAGGTACCGGGTCGTATACGGCGAAGGCCGAGCGGCAATTTATATACATAAGCGTCTCGATATTGCGAAACTCAAAACGAAAGCAGGCCCGGACTAGGCTATAGTCACAATACCGACGGGAGAATAGGGCCGGCTAACCGTATAGTCTATATATTCGCCCACCTAGGCGACCTCGCGCTAGAGGAGCCCCCTTAGCGACCTCACAGCTGTTACGCACCTAAAACAGCACTTATTCGTTAAGGACCTAAATACGCACCACCTACTATAGGACGTACATAATAGAAAGTTTCAGGGAGCCGACAGCCTTTTCGCCTTTACACACTAGTGGAACCTCGAGCTAATTACCCCGTACGGAGAGATCACGAAACGACGCTATAACTAAAGGACATTTATTATCGACTTAACCTGGGCCACTAAAAAGGTAACGATACTATACGAAGGAGACCCTAATCTAAAAGGCTTTAACCACAGAGCGTAAGTAGTTCGTGTCGAACTAGAAGCTAGGTCGCTAAGAAATAGCCGAGGGAGAGTAGAAAGGTAGAACTGGACGATGCTTAATAAAAACCTCGCACGCGCAGAAGCTGGAGCAGTTCTGAACAATATTACCGAGCTAACAAGCCCGGAAGAGCTTAATCAGGCCGTCGATAACCTTATAAGCGCCCTACAGGGAATAGCTAACGTAACAGCGCCTAAAAGGACACCCTCTACTAATAAAGGGACGCCTTAGTGGTTACCAGAGGTCCAGGAAGCTAAGACCATAACGAACCAGCGCTACCGAACCTACTTTGCAATACCTTCGCAATACACTTAGGATTAATATACGAAAGCTAAAATAGACCTCGAAAGAACCGTTAAAAAGGCGAAGACGAAGAGCTGGCGATATATAATAACTGCTGCCTCCCACGACCTTAAAGCGCTCTGGTCACTTAAACGATAGGCCCGACTACGAAGCTGGACGTCACTACAGACGACAAGCATACCAGAATTAAAACGTAGCGAAGGAGCTGAGATTATGGCTCGAAGCCACGCCGAAAAGGCCGCGCTCCTTTCGGAAAAATTCTTTCTAAACCCAGAAGCCGACCTAAGGGACTTAAACGGAGCCCCGGAGCCCCGGTTAAACCCTAGCTTTACCCCTATCGAAACGGAGGTAACCGCAGAGGAAATTAAAGATATTATTAAACAGACCGGGCCTTAGAAGGCACCAAGGGAAGACTTACTACCTACCGGCTTCCTTAAAACGTGCGGAGAACCCCTTTTCCGCACGCTAGCTAGCCTGGCGACTGCGAGCTTCCGGCTTACCTATTTTCCTAAACGGTTCCGTACGGTAAAAGTTATCGTAATCCCTAAACCGAATAAAACGGCAGCTACGAAACAGACCCCGGGTAGATAGAGACCGATCTCGTTACTTAGTACGATCGGTAAGGTGATAAAGACAGCAATGTGCCGGCGACTCACTAAAGCAGCCGAAGAAGGTGGGCTTTTACCAGAAGGCCAGATAGGGAACCGGGCGTAACGGTCTACGGAGCTTGTTATCCGGCTAGTTACCGACGTCGTACGCACAGCCTGGCAGTAAAAAGGCGTCGCCTCCCTCCTCTAGCTCGATATTAAGGGCGCCTTTAATACGGTTAATTACCGGAAACTTATCGCTACGCTACGCGGAAAAGGGCTACCGGACTAGCTTTACTAATGGGTCGAAAGCTTTATTACGGACAGGTCCGTCCGTCTCTTTTTCGACGGCGAGTCGTTAGAGAAGATCCGGCTTTACGCTAGCGTACTATAGGGCTTGCCGCTATTACCGATTCTCTTTATCTTATATATTACTACCTTATACGAAAAGCTAGCAGCTCACGAGCAGCTTATTATCGTCGGGTTCGCAAACGATACGAATCTTATTGCCGTAGGACCGGATTATATCACGAACTACCGTAATCTAGAAAGCGTTTAAGGGACCTGTAATCGCTAGGCGCGTACGAAAGGGATAGAATTCGAGCCTAAGAAGAGCGAGCTTTTACACTTTACTAGGGCGCGAAAAGCCTGTACGTTATAAGTACGCCTTAGTAACGCTACAGTTTCGCCGGTAACCTCTACAAGATTCCTCGGCGTATAGCTTCACCGGAAGTTATACTAAAAGGACCATATCTCGAAAGTTAAGGCGAAGATGGCCACTTAAACGCTTACCCTTACCAGGCTCGCGGCGTCGGCGTAAGGATGTTCCGTACGAAGAGCAAGGGAACTTTATACGAAAGCAATCAGGAGCGTACTTACATACGGGGCATCGGCTTAGTATATAACTACCGATACGGAGAAAGGACCAGCTCTGAACCTTATTAGGACCCAGAATACTTGCCTCCGGGCAGTAACAGGGGCCTATAAGGCGACCCCCCAGCGCTACCTAGAAAGCGAAGTGGCGGTTCCCCTTCTCGACCTCTACTTAAGCGTAAGGGCAGCCAGTTTCGAAGTACGTACGGAATCCACTAGCAAGCTATAATTATTACGCGGTACCTGTATAAAGGCGGCAGAGATAGTTAGTAGAGAGCGTACGGCGAAGAGAAAGAGGAGATCCCGGCGAGCTAGCAGTAAGGACTCCGCGATCCGGTGGCCTAGCGATATCCAACTCGATACCGCTAAGCACTAGCTCTAAGGCTTAACGGCTGAATAAGCACTGAAAAAGAAATGGGAGCGAAGATGGTTCCGTACCGTTACCTTAACGCGGGGCCACCGCGAACTAGCTGCAGAATCGCCGCCAGACTGGGGAGCGTGCCGCTGTTACGACGATATACTAAAGCACGAAGCCTCGGTTCTAATGTAAGCACGTACAAAAAGAATAAGGCTTAGGTCATTTCTATTTACCTGCCAGGTCCCAGACGTCCTTACGCCGCTATACACCTGTAACGAAGGGCGAGAGACAGCTGAGCACTTTATCCTATACTGCACGGGCTTCGATAAGAGCAGGGAATAGCTAGTACGCTAATTAGCGCCGAAACCCCTTCGAACCCGCCGCGACTTTATAACGCTTACTATAAAAAAGAATACAGCAAAGACGGTCGTACGTTAGCTCTTAGGAACCGGTCGGCTACCGCTGTATAAGCTAGTAACGGAGATCGGAGGGCCGGCTATACCTAGTTAGTCTTTTTAGGCTCTGAAACGAGCTATTAGGCTGGTAGGTGAAAACCAGCAAAGTAACGTCGAGCTCGCGAGGTAGTCTTTAGTACGTAGTAGCGTGTATTTTTAGTCCAGTTTCGGTACGGTTTATTACACGAGCAACTAGGTAGATGTACCGAGGGCCTTTGGCCTACGGTGTACTATTAATAATAATAATAAGATAGCAAATTTAGTCTTATAAGAATGTATAAATCGTTTTCTAGGAGTGACAATGGTGGTGGCTAGCAAAGAAAAAAAAACAAAAAAACGTATGGACCTCCCGGCCAGTGGGCCAAAGCTGACCGCCCCACGTGGGCCATACAGACCAATTGCGTGTTGGACACTAATAACATGACTAGAACTCCTATGTCGCCATTCTGCATGCTACTCCGAGATCAGGTCATGGCCCTGTTACCAAGATCATACCACGGTGTCCCTTGCGGTGACCCGCATAAATCATTCAGTCGGAACTGCTCGGTACTCTACCCAACTTGACTAAGAGGGCCGGCAACAGTACATGAAAGTTAAATCAACGATAGTTACGAAACGTGCCGATTCCGGCAATACAAGCACCCCAAGTGAAAATGTGGAATGACCGATCATTGACGATCCAATTAGCACACCATAAGTGGACTAGCATGTTCCCGTCATTATAGAGGTTGGGAAGTGGGCGTTTCGAAGTAAACTATGGTTATAAAGGGACTTGGAGGCAGAGCAGGTGGCAGTCTAATCACTAAGAATAGCGGCAACAGTCATTCGCTTATCGCACCGGCTGGTAGTGGCATTCTCAATTTATGTACCACCGATAGAACAAAACGCCATAAAAAAGGCATTTCAGATACTCTACCAAGCATCAGAGAGGCACGGTAGAAGAAGGGAACAGTAGTAATCATGACAATCAGCAGCACCCTGCGGCCGAACCATAGCCTTCTTAAGCGCTGCCCGGAAGGCTTCCTCCCCCTGCTGATTCTTGGCAGATTTCGACTCGAAATATGCCCGGTCTTTGATACGCAGGGGCGGCTCGGCTCGGCTCGTCGCATTGTGGGGGATTCGGGAACTAGAAACGTCATAGCCAGGGAGTATGTGCCTCCTCGGATGGAACTGGCATTACCAGTATTGTTAGTTAGTATTGGATCATTGCTTATCTGCCACAGAACCAGCCCGTATTTTCTGCAACGCCCCACGAGTCCCGAATTGAAGCTGCTGTCTCTGATTCATGCGTATCTCATACTGCAATATTTCTTTCACGTGCATAGTGAAATGCCGGCTCCATGGTGGTAGCGGCGACCACAGCGCTGACGCGCTACACTTGCCTTACGCAGATGCTGGCTAGGGTGATGTTCGCATTACGTATCATTGCACATCCAAATGCCTCCGGGTCACCACCGCTCTCATACGTGCGACCGGCACGATTAGAGCGTCTAAAGCTGGTAATGGACATGTCATCACTAATAACCCGTGATTGGCTATTGGCTAGCCTGAGGTTCATGACGAAATCATGGGCTTCTTGCTCGCCCCCATCCAATACACAGCTTCCCTTTTGTCATGGCTAACAGGCGGCATATTTAAACATACCAGATCAATGGGTCAAGCTTGACGTTATTCAATATTATGGGATTGTCTTGTCCTTAGTCCCATTATACATAGCCCTCGTCCCGCGTTCAAGATGCGCATACCATGAATCCGCCCGCTCGTCCGAGTCTCCCACTTCCAATCGACGTTCACACACTCTTGCAAGTCATGAGGATTGCAGCCACTAAGGACCACAGAGAGCTGGAGGAGTACTACAATGAAGTCGTCAATTTTAATGATACTAACATTAGCTGAAGGTTGTTTTACTTTTTCTGTGTTAACATAAAAAATAACAAGCAAGACTATAGTCACTGTAAGGTATATAGTATCCCAAAAGGATGATCTATAATATAATAAAAAATTAGCTGATCTGTTATCCTGCCTCTGAGCTAGTTATTGTTTTGATAAGTGCGCTAGTTGATAATCTAGCCGACTTATTCCGCAAGCTCCCCGACAAAATTTGATAAAGCTGCAATACTACTATTGATTCTTCAAATCAAGTTTATTATCGATATATTACTTGTCAGCGTGCTGTTACGCTGATCCTTTTTGAAGTTTCCACTCCATGCACGTGTGGTTGATGATCCATATCACAGTCTTGCCGGCAGACCACACAGCCACGGCGAGCAAGAAACACTGTCCGATAGGTTGATTTCAGGACCATTCAGCTAATGGTGCTAATGGGGGCTCCTCTGACTTGCACAACATTTGGAATATCGTGAACGGTCAGAACACACACAGACGGTCATGTATTCGTATGCGGACTACCTACCCGACCATCGCACAACCGGCTATAACGTCATTCAGATATGACACGGACCGTTCCGCTACATCTAGAACCATAACTATTTTGTTTCTCTACGTAACTATCCTATTTCATTCATTTCTTGTTTCAATATCACGGAACCATATGCGATGCTGCCTGTGCCTGTCGGACATGTTGAGACAAACACTATGCCGCATTCCTTCAACATCTACTGCAACACACCAATGGAAGCGACGGATTACACTTACCACCAGGACGCCAAGTTCCCTATCTTTGCCTTCTTACTTGGCTAGAGCTGGACAGACGAGGACATCATCAATCATCCATACCCGGGCTCTGGGATGGAAGAGGATCCTTTCACCGTTGGATGAATGCACAATGACCCTAGGGACCCAATGCAGTTCGGCCATGCTGTGTGATGGCCATGGACAGGCTTGGAATCCCTGGCTACTTTGCAGTTGCTCAGGCCACGAGTGCTTATACAATTTCTTCGAGATAGGTCATGGCCAAGTTTTCAGTTGACGAACGGGCTTTTAAGCTTAGGGTGTCTACTTTCATTTAGGGTAAGAGTATATATTCCCTTACAAAACTCTGAGAATAAGTGAATTCACCATCACTGCTAATATAATTTGCACGAATAAATTCTCAGGTGTACTGTCGGTCCCATCATCTGGGGTCTGTTAAGCGATCGGCTTCACATGCAATGTCAGTTATTCTCCGATTTCCCATGTGCTCACGTACTAATACGTGTTAGCACCTCGCGTTTATCCTGTTGAGTGTAGGATCCGCTGTAGCGTCCACAGTCCAGAGTCTTGTGATCTTGCGATTTCTGTGGCGCCTTCGGCTCGCCGCCGTTGACAATTGCTGGTGGGATCCTCGCCGACATCTTCCCCAGTGAACAACAAGGATTGGCTATGATCTTCTTCTCCGCAGCACCGTTTTTTGGGCTCTCCCTCGGACCTGTGATTGGTGGGTTCATCGGGGAGGAACGGGGTTCCTGTGAACCAATGACCTTGTTCTTCTCTCGTCATGGGTGCAGACTGAAAATTGTCTGATGCTAACTATGGTGATCATATTCGATCCTAGAAGGGATATGCAGCCTGGCTATGACGTTGGTAATTCCCGAGACGTTTTCTCCATATTGCTTACGCGACATGCTGAGCAGCTTCCAGGCCTCAAAAGCCGGCCTAATGTTCCGATATGTGCGAAGAATCGGCGGGAGGGAACGTTCCGGTTAGCGATTAAGGAGGCTTTGGTTCGGTCCTTATGAGACCGTTGTTTTGTTATTGACTATCCACATGGCAATTTTGTACGGCGCAGTAGGTTGCTCCGCGATGCACTATCTACAAAGGGGTCGCTAGCTGATGACCAGATTACCTGTATCTCTTCCTCACCGCGTTCCCTACGGTGATTCCAAGACACATGTGGCTTGGCATTCTTTGGCCTTACCGTCAGTATCGTCATTGGCATCCTCGCTGATATGGTCATGGCTTGAAGTCCATAAAGGCTAATCCATTTCAGGCAGATACTTTTGCTATATTGGTTTTCCTGACTCCTATATATTGGAAGGCATTATCTCACTCGAGAATTGTTCCGGAAACTTGGGATAAAGTCTTTGTTGGATCCCTTTGCAGATGAAATTCTCAATGTCGCCGGAAACAGCAGTGTACAAACTTGTTCCGTTAGGAGCGGATGGTGTTGGGAAGACTGCCCTATTGACTCAGCTCTGGTCGTAACATCAGGATCCTGGGACAGGCGCGACGTAACGACATAACCTAAGGTTTCGCCTAGGATACGAGCAAAAAATAATCAGCTCTCCGCTAAGTGGATGGGAATTCGGCGTTCTCGGCCACTCACCTCCACTAATGACATTGTCAGAACAATTTGGCAGCCAGCGACGCAAATAGTAACCTCCCACCACGTCTAATTAGAAAGACATAATCTTCGTGGGGGGCTTGAATGACGGTCGAGCCCCGATATGAGAGCCTATCGTGGCATTTCTACTATGCGCGATAAAGAGTTTGCGACCGCGCTCCGTGCTGCTCTCAAACCCTCGGCGTCGACTTTAGCACCGTTCCAACCGCATGAGCAGATATCGCTCGGTCTAGTATAGTTCTCGATCGTACTGCCAACTACGTAAAGCCGGCCATTGTCTCTACCATCAGCCCGATAGGCCACGCTCTTCCTTGCTTTCTTACTAGATATTCGTGAGGGACGAAAGTAACTCGTGAGTCGTGATTACAATATAATCAGTGTATTATTTCTTTAGAAACAGACTTCCCCATTTATTTAGTTTAAACCACGTTTTGTTTCCTCACCACCCATGGGGCCTCCTGCGACACCTGCAACGCTGTGTATGGCAAGGGGATACATACCCAAAACGAAGAATCAAAACTATTGCTAATGATTGACTATCGCGGCCCGTCTCTACGGCGCAGTTTCTAGCAAGAGAAGGCCGTCCAGGACCATGAGCCTCGTGCCACCTCACTATAGCCACGCAAAGACCTCCAGATCATCGTAACAAGACGCGCTGGACGAGTCAAGGGCAACGTGGCGCATTGCTAGGAATGTTTCCTGGTTCTCGCACTTAACTTTCGCTGTAACCTGGGTTGACAAAAAAGAGCGGCGATCGCCAATGTCTCGATCTCTCTTGATACAGAACCCAATGCGTCCTACAAATGCCGTACCGTTGCCGGCGCGATCCGCCGAGTGGTCATGAACCTGCTCGGTAACTCTTTGAAGTATACAGAGAAGGATTCGATTGAGATACACTTATCCAGGACACCCCTGCCATCAAGAGATGAAGCATAGAGACAAATATGGTCCGCATTGTCGTGGTGGACACGGGGAAAGGCATATCGTAAGACTTTCTTGCCAATGATCTTTTCAAACCCTTCGCGCAAGAAGACCGACTTAGTGCTGGCACAGGAGTTGGGCTCAGCCTCGTATAGAAGCTCGTGTCCTCCTTGAATGGAGAAATATTGGGAAATAGTGAGCTTAATATTGGGACTGTGGTTACTGATTTGCTTCCATTGCCACCAGTAGAACACGAAGCCTTGGGGAGCAAAGACGATGAAACTTTCACAGCACAGCGGCCGATGCTCAAAGGGCTCCGTGTACGTTTGGTCGGGTTCGGACACACGAACGATGTCCGCAAGGCCAACTCTGAGGCCAGTGCACCGGCAATCGCCAAACTCTATAGTGAATGACTAGATATGGAGGTCGTCTCAGAATCGACTTGTCTGACGCCGGACATCACTCTGTACACGGAAGCAAGTCTTGAAGTAGCTTTAGTGCCGACAGGATCGGCAGCTTGGCCTCCTGTCGTTATGGTCTGCCCTAATATCACTGCTGGGTATCCTCAGTCCATCGTCTCGACACGTCCCACCGATGGCCTCATATACGAATTCATCTCGCAGCCGTAAGTTTCTGTTCCATCTTACGCTATAAATACACCAAAAAACTTCTTTACATGATATGACTGGTACCCGGAAGCTTGCAAAGATACCGCTTCTTGCTTTCCATCGGTGGCTGCAATTACAGGACGTCTCTGTTCCCACTGATTCTAAACACCCGACAACTGCGTTGTCCACCAGTGGAGAATCAAGGGCAACGCTTCCAATAAGTTACAGCGCCGGGCGGCTTAGTCCTTCGCATATTGGTCCTACCACCGAGAAACAGAGTTCATATTTCCCCCAATCGATGTGCCATCTTTCAAGGAAACTGGTCCGTCTGAAGCCGAACCACCTAGTCTGGAAGAGGTACCCAAAACAGAGCAGTCAACGTCATCTCAACACCCTTGTCTTGACGCTCTGTCTTCCAGACTTTATAATCATCCACTCCAACTCACGGCGTCACGGGCTACGGAATCCTTGCTGGTCGACGATAACTCTATCAATCTTCGGATTCTATGTGCCTACATGACAAAACTCGAACGGCGATTCACTATTGCCATCGATGGGATAGTGTCTGTAGACGTGATCAAAGCAAACTCAGGACGGTTCACGTGCATCTTGATGGTCATCAACATGCCTCGACTTGACGGATTAAAAGCCACGCAACAGATCAGGGTGCATGAGCGTGACACTGGTGTTAAGCCTTGTTCTATCTTTGCGCTCACCGGGCTTGCGTCTGCTGATATACATAGAGAAGCTTTTGAGAGTGGTATTGGCCTTTCCTTCACGAAGCCGGTGAGGTTGAAAGAACTAGTTGATATATTGCGTGCCAAGGGACTGGTGTAAGTGCAGTTGCCGCCGGCTAACTACGCACGGGTTCTAGATACATACAGCACGTAGCCTTTCAATACTGATGAAAATATATTTCTCCGGATCTCACATCGTCCACCTAAGTGCCAATAAAGAACTTTGCGTCTATCAGGTCTAAATTCCCTCGCACGACCGTTTCGATCATATTTACCAATATTTCCATCCTCTGCGCCTCGCAGATGTTTTCCTTTCATCTTCGATCGCTCAAGCACCGACATCCTTGAGAGAACCTGGCGGAGAGATATTAGGCTCAACAGATGGACCATAACCGCACCCAGCGACCAGACGTTCTCCAACGGGTTCCGCTCACATGTCTTAATGACATACTTCGGTCCTACCTACCATAGAATGCCGCTGATATGAGGCGTTGCGTCGTCAGTAGTTCCCCATCTCAGCCAAGTATCACCGCCCAGGAGCCGTGCAGCCGTTTCCTATGCTGATTCTCCCAGTTTAGGCTCAAGAGGAAGTAGCCAATACTAAGCCTATTTAGTGGTGCACAACAGCTTTTTAGACAGTTACAGCTCAGGAAGCACAAAAGCCTACCTCCCGTACTAAAGCGTTCATGTTAAAGCAGGCTCGTCGTGTAGCATCCAAGAGCTGTCTAGAGCTGTCTAGGTTGGTCGAAGTCGCTAACGGTTTAGAGTCCTAGCGAGGAAGATAACCCAATAAGAATCGAGGGAGGAGATGTGATAATGGACGACATATCTGATATTTGGATTCCCGTGGTGTATCATGCAAGACCTCCGCGAGCAGCACCTATAGAAGTGGATGCCACGACACAGCCGACTTTGGGAATAGAGAGCATGCATGATTGGACAGTTCGAGTTGGAAGACTATCTCTTTACTTATGAGGTTGACTTTTGAGGTCGTCTACGGCGTAGAGCCTGTAGAAGAAATGCTTACAGACCGCCGGCTCCAGAACGACACGCCCCATTCCAATAAGAAAATTCATATGGGATGGACGGAAAACTCAAGAAAAAGGCGACACGAAGGAGAACAGTTGAGGAGTAGTGGAAAGACTCAATGGTAAGATTCGACCCCCAGCTGCTGACTCCCCTCCAAAACACCAAAATATTACCACGAAAGACTTGTTCATTCAATTGATCAGTAACTAGTTAACTTTATTATGCAATTTAATGCGTGGGGACCCGAATGGGCTTCATCTCCTTCACATAGCGATTATGGTCAATTTCGTCCATCTCATGGTCGCTAAATGAGCGCGCCTTCCTTTTCCCCTTATTCCCAGCCTCCTTCATTTCGTCTTTTGGTCTTCTTCACCTCTCGCATTGTAAAGAACACTTCGGTCGGATGGGGAACGACCTTCTGTCTCTTTTGACCCTTTTTTCCCCTCTAAATCGGCCTCCAAACTAGCCTTCTCTTGCTCTAACCGGCGGATCCGAGCGTGCAAAATATCGATACTCTTCCCGATCTTCAAAAACAAGATTAGATCGGCGGATGTATGGTTCTCTCCATTCTATCCAGTGACGAGATCTCGCATCTGCCGGCTGTTCTTCGGCGTCTCGACTTAGGAGGCTTCGGTTGATTGACTAGACTGGTGTCTTCGATGACTATTACGGCATCAATAGCTCGGCGGGTAGCAGCCCTCCGGAGCCGGTTTTTCAGGGGCTTGTTAACGTTCCGGGGATAGAGTCCAGTTGCCGCCTACCCACTAGCGATAACCTTCTCCGTAAAGGTTTGCTTGCAAGACTTATTCCAGGCTTTAAGGAAGTCTCCTTTCCTTACATAGCTATCGTTCGTTACCGCGCAGGCATTATCCAGTTCCCTTCGGAACCTCCTTTTGAGCACCCAGAAAGGGCCGAGATCCAGGGGCTAGAGGATGTGAGAGCTATGTGATGGTTCGTATAGGAGCCAGATCTTAGCATCTAAGCATGCCAGCATACATTCCTTAAAAACGTGATTACTGTGGTGATCCAAGATAGGGGCCTCAACTGGTCAGGGTTCTACGGCTAGGTACGAGGGATACAAAGCTTCATTGAGCAATTCAAGGCGATAAGGTCCGCAGTACAGCCTTTCGAGGAAGCTGTGAACAGCCAATTATCGTACGACCTGAATAGCTCGTCATTAACATCCGGAAACCACTCTATTGGACCGACTGGCCTTTGACAATAATAAGAGGAGATAACGCACGACCGGTTGCACTAATCGTCTCACCTATCGTAGACCATTTGCGATTAGCGCTACATTCCTCATCAAAGTCTTACAATTGGCTGGTCCGATTATCATAGTATCCTCCCCTAACGTCATCGAAGTGTCGATCTCATCGCCGTTGAATTAAGACCGAGGGGGGATACATTGGATGGCTTCGTGGTTAATGCGATCGAAGAACGTACGTACAGCTTCGTCCGAAGTACATCGGAGACGCCGCAAATCCATGCCCTTGGCTCGTACTGTCCTAATGGAGGGTTGGCGCTTTAACATTGGGTGACTCGGCGCTTTCCGAGCCTATGATCGATCCTATTAGTGACTAGTATGCGTTGGGCATACAGCCGGAACATGCCATGCGTTGGTGCGTAGCCCAGACTGGCCTGGAAAATGGCCCATTTGACGAGGAAAGTCTCCTCGGCAGGTGAACAGAGCTGCATCTGTTGATTGGCTTCAACTTGGCTCGGAAGCTCTATCATACGTAAAGTGGCCTGGTGGACGTAGTGTTCGCGGGCCGCACGGTTAACCGTCTGACCATCCATAACGGCCTGGAGCGCGCACGCGACCTTGTCTTCTCTGGCTTGCACCATAGTGTTAAAAAAAGTGAAAAAACGAAGAGATCCATCTATTCCAATTGAAATCGGGTGCGGTTTGACCCCCTCTATAACCGTGGAAGTTGACAAGAGGGTGCGCATTCATTTGAAAAGGGGGGCTCAGCAATTTTTTCCAACGGGAGGTTTTGAGTCGCGACCCCATTGATGAGATACCCACCTAAGCCTCGGTGGGGAAAATGTCTGATGTTGAGCTTATGTACTAAAGACGTTGGCAAATACGTACTGTCGAGGCTAATACCAACACGGGATGGACAACAAATTCCTTGCAAACATACTCTCACTGGTGTTATGGGCAAAACTATATGATAATGAGCATCATTGCTTACAGATAGGATAGACGTTATAGTGGCATGGCCGAATCCGGATCGCCAATCGCTGGCAAGTTCATTAATTCTATCGCTCTAATCTGCGCGGGAAACCGGTGACGCTGTTTCGGTCGCTGCCTTAGAGAGATCGTCACTCGAGGGCACCATTATCCGTATCGCGCGTAATGCAGGTTTGCCCGGTGTCATTCTGAAACGGGTGAGGAAGACATTCGATGTGTTTAACATTACACGTAGCCCGTCACCAGACTCAACTGGGGCTTGATATAGAAAAGATCAGCTGCTATTTAGGCATGTTAGAGTCTCGTATGCTATTCAGGAGCTGGTGGATTGGATCTTTGTAAGCCCTGACTATCTTAGCACTCTCTCCGGGATGGAGAAGTCGAATCCCTTCCTGCAATGGATAGGCAGGTTACCGCTTTTCACGCAGAAGGATGGATGCCAGTTCGAATTTTGAGCAGATCCTGACTCACATCCAGTGGTCACATTGACTCCCCTTTCCATTCTTTCTTCACTTTTACCAACCACAAGGCCTCCACGATGATGTACGCCGCCGAAGACATCTCTACTGACGCCGCTTATGAAGTATATGGCCTACCCGCCATGACCTCGCCGCAGGCCAACGACTTAGTTTACTACAGGAGGCAAAATACTATCCCTCGTGCTTTGACTTCTCTGAGCAAAGTGTATCGCTAGACCTTGAACGTCTAGAATCAGAAATCCTCCAGTCTATGAGTTCGCGTGTGACGGAGGATCAGGTAGTGGAATCCCCCTTTGGCGGGTCGTATGCCCCTCTAGCACCAATGCGACCCGGAGGTCTTGGTGAGAGCAATTTGGAGAACCCGATACTGGGCCATATGCTTCTTTACCTTGAACGACATCCAGCGGACTGTGATGAAGAGCCGGGGAGAGCATCAGGTGGGCTCTCCAGAGTTGGGGTTGAGCAGGAGGTGCCATCGAATAACAACACGGTAGAAGCTCGTTTCCTCGGCTCTTCACCGTCATGCGTCCATTTACTGGGCAGACCTGGCAAAGTGAAAGCGTCTCTTGCAGCGCAGGATGACCCACAAGATTCACTCTCCCCAGGGGAAAATAGTTCCGCACGAGCACTGCGCATGCTGCCGTCCAGATCCTCTGGTATCAACGCCAATAGAGGAAACCGCTTCACGTGTACTTGAGGCGAAAGTTTCAGAAACCTCATGTCGTAAATGGAAGGCAAGGCAATCGGATGAACTAAGGTCATGCAAGCGTGCAAGCAGCCCTCCGGCTCAAGCTGCCTGGCGCAACGTGTTTGTCCGCCTCGTTGAGGTCGTCTTCATGATCGAGCCGGACGCTCAACATCTGCATTGGAATCGACGCTGTGCATTGTGGTGTAGCGATCTTGATCCAAAGACGTGGGATAGCATGGATCTTGCATGTTATGTGTTAGCAGGTCTGCCATTTCTGACGCTCGCAGTGCGGCCGCGTGGGGACGGATTCCTCGTACGGCTCGGTTGGGAGAGGATAAACAGAGATTCAGTGGGTTTGATGACATGAATGAAAAGTGGATATACGTAACTCTTGACAAGGCCGCTGAGATGTTAGTGAGCCCAGATGTCGGAGTGATGATATCGGGATAGGAAGTGCGGGAGTGCAATGTATACAGCCGGTCTAAAGAATCAGGAAAACAGAACCTGGTGGAGTGTAGGGCTATTGTCGCTTTCAGCACGTGTGTCGGTCAGATTTGGTGACCATTTGACCAAGCCGACATCGAGCCGGAAGACTCCCTTGTATTTGAGTACTCCCGGCACTACAGGGAGTAGACGTGGGAAGGAGCAGAGCATACTTCCGATTATCTGATTATGCTATACGATCATGTTATTGATGATCAGAGCGTGCGAGCTTCACAAATGCGGATTATCTAAACGCTCCCGGAACGTTATTGAAGGGTTCAGGTGGTTTATTCCGCGGACTTGATCCTGCTATATACAAGTATTCTAAATTTGAGGAGGAAAAGGAAAGAATAAAACACTTTGGTATCCGATCTTGTGAGGCTTTTTAAAAGGGGCTCGTAGGTCCCAGTGTTCTGGTGCGTGTGTGCCTTGTCGATAGTTGGTTGAGGGACACCGAAGTCTTGTTCGGGTCATAGCCCATGGCAGTTACCTAGTGTGTTGATGGCTGCTTTAATGATAGCGTGAGACCCTGACAACCGCACCTAGAGTGTAGATTCGTGTTCCATATTTGGGAGCACGCTGATGTAGTGGCCTTGCGAGACTTCTCCTTTTACCGCTGCTCGATGGTACACGACAAGAACGCATTGAAGATCCCATCGACCACACTAGAAACCCAGGGAGCCCGGGGTACTGATGGCCAGAGCGTCTCTTCAGACATAACGGCATTCCATTGAAATCGAGGAGAGCTCTTTCCAGCGGGATCTACGGATGAACGGCAAAATTGACCTCACTTTCGCTTCTCCCCGAAAGCCGCAGATTGACCTCGAGAAGGAATGTTTGCGAGACTGTGCTTTGGCTTTGAGAAAATCTCATATTTGACCACGAGAAGTTGTTGCTGTATGAGGCGTCGGCGGGTGGCACTGGGAGCTCTTCGGGGCATCTCTTATTAGGCCTTGAACAGCCGGGATGTTGGCTAGGCAAACATGGATTGTGGCCGCCGGGTTGAGTGGGTAAACCTCCCGTACGCCTTGCCAGGCTCCACCCACTTCTCCGTCGAACCTCCGCAAGGCCCAACGACCGCTCGTACCTTTAACCTTCTCCTTGTCTCGGTACATGGTAAAGCCCGAATCTATCAGGTTGGTGCTGTGAAGCGTCAATTGCCAGGCACAGAAGTCCTTGGCTGCCTCCGTCTTGTTCTTTTGCGGGCCAAAGCCTGGCCGGCATCTTCTTAGAACATACAGGGGTCTGGGGAAGTGTGGTAGAAGTGTTGCTGCCCATTACAGCCTCGTCCTGAGCGGTTTGAGAGTGCCGCACCTCGCTCTGTGGGCATGGACGTCTTGTTGTCCGTCGCATGAGAGGGTGGTCCTCGTTAGCTACCTGTAGGCGTTACCCGAACCGGTATTCTACCGCTTGTAGGGCGACTCGTGCCATGAGAATCGCCGCATTGCGGTAGGGTATCACATTTGGGGTCGTCTTCCATATCGGCAGGACGGCCCTGCTGCTTCTCAGAGCACCTTGTTGATTTTATCTATGTAGGCAGGCTTCTTGGTGTGTCGAAACCTCCATGTGGAGAGTCGGCTTGCCGCAATACTGCATCTCCCAACCCCAGTGAGAAAGGGAAAAGTTCCCCCAATATGTTGACATCATATTGCGCATACCGATTCTGACTCGGGCAGGTATACGGATGTGGTGAGTGAGGCGCGGCCCCTGGACGCTTTCACCTGTCCTTAGGACTGACTGGTCTTTGATAGCATCTTCAATCATCTTACACACATCTTCCATAGTCGGCGTGCTGAAATGGCTAAGATCGGTCTTGGTAAGTTCGAGGACTTTACTGCAAAGATACTTCTTGATGAGCTGATTCGCGAATGTCTGGCCATCCATCGACTGTACGTACAACACCAGCAAGCTTTAGATCGGGCTTCCCGGTCTTATAATCCAGGAAAGTTCCTGGCATGGGCTGGTTCTTGACCAGAAGCATCCGAGCATCCTCGACAAACTTAGCCACCTCGAGGTGTTCTTTGGTGATCTTTGTGCCGCAGCTGTGGCAGATGTAGGCGAACGCACCGTCGCCATAGCCTTCGCCTTTGAGCTCCAAATCTGGGCTCTTTGTGTCCTCAGCCATACCACGTGTTGTCCAGGGGCTCTCATGATTTCCTTTACGCGAAGGGCATATGAGATTCTTGGTCACTGAGTCGTCCAAATTTCTCCACCTTATGCCTGTCGAGGTTTCCCAGGCCTTGATGCTTGCATCGCTCGGCGTGTATAGGAAGCTGGTGTAGGGCATGCCGGAATTCCAGAGATCCCGTAAGCCGGCGCGCATACAGTCTTCGAGATAGTCCCGAGGATTGAGCATATGTACATGTCACACCATCAAGACATCTGCAGAGATTAGTCACTTTGCCATGGCTGGGGAGAAAGAGGGTGCTTCTTACCGATGGGTGGCAGGACGTGCTGTGGTTTCGGCGAGTCGAAAGCGACGAAGCCGGAGAATTTGGGACTATTCTCCACGAGATCGTTCTCGGTCAGTGGATCACAGGCGAAAGAGCTCCACTGGGCCTCGTAGCGGTCCACAGCCCTTGCCAGATAGAGGGCCCATCGCTTCTCCCTGAGCATGGCAAGTAGCTTTGCGGGTTCCGAGACTTCAATGCCATCGACACGGACATTAGGCGCAAGGGCTTGAGAACTGTAGATTTGCCATAAGCCGTCGGTGTAGCCTACATCTTCCTTGAGGTTCTGGAAGGTGTTTAACAGTTTCAAGTGGGCTAGACACGTGTCCTGGTAACCATAGTAGAAACAGACACTAGATCGAGCGACGAGAATGCGGCGTTAAACTGGCCGATGGTCTCTGGCGAAAGGTTTGCAGAGGTTGCGGTCGGTAGTGGTCTTTCCATTGTATTTTTAGTGTAAGCTGAAGGGGCATCATGTCCTCGAGCCTGGGCCGCTGACGATGCGCTAATAATGAAGTCTCTGGTTTCGGCCATGGCGTGGAATAACCAGGCCCCGCGAAGCCTCCGATTTCAATTGCAAGTAATGTAATAACGGTTCTGCAAAGTATGAATTGAGTTATATGTGGTAGGAAGGATGTTGATGTCAGCAAGCTGAATGGGGTTGTCGGGTCTTTTATATACGCAGGTCGGATAAGGGCAATGCTACGCCCAATGATATGATGGGTTGCATGTGTCCAGCAAATCACACATCAATTCAATCGACTTGGAACTCGTCCAATCTCGCTCCAATACTTCGATGCAGTTGCCATTTCTGTCTTAGTCGCGCCAGGTAAGCAGCAATGTAACCGGTTAACCCAGAAGCTGGAACTGGAGCTGCATATGATGTGTTGACCCCCTGGTCAGAATGATGATAAAACTTGGCCGAACAACAACCTTGATCTCGGCAGTGATTCACCCACCGGGGAGGAACGGGAACAAGTTCTTCATCGCATGCACGACGGAGGCGCCTGTCGACCCGACCAAGGGAGGCAACTATTACAACGCCTCGTACAGGATCATGCTGAAAGGTAAGCACGGATGAGACGCCCTCTTGGCAACATGCAAGGGCGCCATGAATTACTGACAAAACCATGAATTTGGTGGCGGCGACCAACACGATCACGTCCTGGCTTCCTTCAGACTACCGCGGGACGACTTTGTACGAGGTGCTGGAGGCGCCGGAGAGTCAGCCGGGCTACAAGATCCGGCTCGACGGCGGCATCAACACGGGCTTCTCTTTTTCAGGTGTCCAAGGTCATCTGCAACGCATTGAAGCAGGGCAACAAGCGCAAAATACGGCCTCGCCGTCGCCGCTGCCGCCAGCATCGTCGGTTCGCGGCGACGTCGGGTGAGACAACCATGATAGTCTCAATGACGACGACGATGACGACGATAGTGATTACCGACCCTGGAGGCTGGAAGGATATGGATGTCAGGGTTGCGTATGTTGTCTGCCGGGGTTCACAGCTTCTCGATACATATTCCAATCAATAAATTTGCCATGCATCGCAGTCGTCGGGGGCCGGATGGGGGCATTGCTCGGATTGTCCTGAAGCACAATGCATGATTACTACGTAAGCGAAACAAGAGTGTGAATGTGAAGGACAGGTTTCTGCTGGTGGTGGTGTGTGGGATAAACGAGTCAACATTCCAATTTTAAGCCACTGCTAAAAGCGCATACGTACAAAATTTATCCTCTCCTAATGTATTGATTGAGTGAGACGCCGCCGTACAATTAAGTGGCCCAGTATCTGATGTGCTGTGATGATGTGGACCTTTAGTCTGCAATCAAAAACAAACGATTCGTCAGAAGTTCAGAAGGTCCCAGCAGGGCGTCGGCAGAGAAGGAAGAAAGATAAATAATAATAAAAAGAAAGAAAATAGTAAGAAAAAATAGAGGAAATATTTCTCGATGCTTCTTCCACAAGTTCTCCAAGCTGACCAATTGCGAAAACGAAACCGACACCGAGACCAGCCAACCGATTTCCATTCAAGAGCTGCTGTGGTACAATGTTCCAACTCATATTTATTCATACACCCTCTGAAAACTTGTGCTCGCAGGATGCAAATGAGCGAGGGAAGCCACCAGCGTAAACAATCATGGACACTGGGTCGGATTCCTTATTTGAGCCAGGTAACAAACGAGAAACAAACGAGATAAGTATACGACCGCGCTGTCACGAATCAGCCCCGAACCTGTAAGCGAAGTTGTGACGTCCCTTTTAGCACGTAGCACCCGTGATCTCCTCTGCCACGTAACAACATTGTGACAATGTCGCGAAGCCGCCTGCCTTCAATGAACGGCTAAACCGGGCAGTCTTGGAACTAGGCCAAGGCAGCACTCCCATACATGCGAGGCCAATGCAAAGTTTTCAGCTGGGAGTGGTGTATTTAATCTAGAAAATGAGCTATCGGTAAACCAAGGAAAACGAAAAGAAAAATCGGAAGGGTGAGATCGCATGCCAAGCGTCCTCCCGCAACCGTGCCAGCAAATTCCGTGGTAACGCTATAATACCCGCTGGGCCGGAACAGTGGGTTTTAGCAGAGAGTTTTCCATTCAGTACTTGGGTAACTTCCTTTCCTCACCTCAATATAGACAGTGTTCCGGCCACCAATGAAGTTGGACAGGATGCTGGAGGAATTCTGCCAGGTTATTAACTTTCCTGGCCAGATAGCTTGTTTCTTTTGTTTGGAGCAAGGCCGCCTGACCATCAGTGAAGATATAGCTGGGGGCATTCCGGGATCGAGCAACTCTTAAGGCTTTATATATGCATTTCTGGAGGCCTGAGCCCTCGTCGTTGCTTCCAGACGGTAAAAGTGCGTTTTCGCATTCCCACTCGCTCCCAAAATGCTGGATACACTGTAGTCTCTAACAAGCTGCCCAACTGTTCCTGTGTGGATTTATGCTTGGACTAGTTCGGTGCCCTTCATGACAAGCAGCAGAAACGCATCTGGTATTTTTCCAGCAGCGTTTCGAACAGGACCGGAATCTCGGTTAGCGGCCTTATTGATGCCAAACTGCGTGGAAGACATACTGGCTAACTTGGAGGCCTCGTATCTAGGAAACATGGATCACCAATACGAGCAAACGCATCATCTTGTCCTGGGATAGGGTGGGGGAGATGGAGGCCTTTTGTATTTCCAATTGTAATAAGCACTCATACATTCCGTGGTCGTGCTTACGGTTCGAATAAGGGGGTAGCTGCAGAGACTCATGTGCGGGATCGAGCATCAAAGTAGCCGTTCTTCGACCATTGCAGAATCATATTCTGTTTTAGAGGCATCCAATACGGCGTTCACTAGCGGTTTCTCGATTCGGAAATGTTTCTTCGTTGCCGGTTAAACGTGTCTTGCTAAGCTCCAGTAAATACTGAAGAATATATCTCACCATGTAGAGGGTCGCAGATGGTGCGTCGCCCATACAATACGTGCTGTAACAGATCCGGATCAGACACCATGCAGATGCTGGTACTGCCGTGCCCTATTGTCAGCCCAAATCATGCCGAGAAGGCTTGGGAACTTGGCTGCGGCAATCTTGTCGTCATTGTGCTTATTCCAGAGCTATCCGAGTCCTTTCTCAACGGCTATCCTGCTGTATCACCGCTCAGACATCTTTTACATGGAACAAAAGGAAAAGCTTTGAGGCCTGTACTATTTCTTCATTATGTGTAGTGCCAAGAACAGTATAAGTAAGTACGCCAGTAAACACTTCAATCTACGTGGTAGTCTTCTCACCCAGCGCTTGCTTGTGCGAGATCAGGAACCAGGCACCACCGTCCATCTGAAGACCAAGTATTCGTTAGGTTAATCAATCTAGTTTCTCTCCCATTCAGTGGATTTCATTCACCCCCATAACGTTTCCACGGGCTGAGAAGCGCAAACTACACCGATTCGGTGCCTGATATGGGGTAAGACATCAGGGTGATAGACACGATAGTGTCTCGTAAGGGCGTCGGCGCGGCTGAATGTCTTCTCAGCGCAAAGGTTGCACCGCGGCTTTTGCTTGCGCGTATCGTGAATAGATTCCGTATGTCGAGTAAGATCATATGAGCGCGCAAAAACAGTGTTACAGGGCTTTCCAGTTCTCAATGTAAACTCGAAAGAGCTCAACGCCACAAGTCTCTGTCGCCCTTACCTCCCGAACTGCTTAGAGGGCGAGGCCACTCATCGCCACGGCCACTCGGACCGATGCTTCCCTTTCTCAAGCCAAAAGTAATACGAGACTCTTGGGAATCATCAAATCCTGAGGGCACGACGAAGAAGCCACCAGCCTCATTGCCCATCACCACACTCTTTAGAGCCCCTTCAGTGCCTTCCCGCCAGCCTGCCCCGACATCTGCTAGGCCATATGAACTCAGGGTTCGTGTAGTGGAGGCTGTGCTGCCACTTTGAGCGTGTCCGCGGCGACCCTGGCCACCGTATCCTGGCGCATCAATAGGATCCATCTGCACGATGCTCCAGTCGATATCATCCTTGTAGCCTTTGGTGTAGATTTTGAGCGTCCGGTTCAAGTTTAAAATTTGTAGATCAAGACCATGCCCTGCCCGCGCAAAGGGGTTCGAGGCGGCCGCGGGGAACGCATTGTTGCCACTGGATCGGTTCTGGTTGGATGAACCGAATAGCGACAGCTTGCTCATGGAGCTAGAGCTGTTCGGACAAGCACAACTGCCACCAACAAACGATGGCATGGGCGGCGGCAACCCGGCCACCATATCTGTAAAGTTGAGGCCGCGGACATAGAGAGCTGATAATCGCGGTAAGCCACCGGCGAAGAGGGACTGGACCAGGTAGCTGTAATATACCTGCGTCATGCCAGCGTATGCGCTCATTTTAGGGGACGATGTGATCTCATAACGCAAGGTTTCCAGAGAGGAATTGGCTAGAAGTGGGATAGGTGAATTGAGAGATGGAAACGCGTATTCCACGTCATTTACCATAGATAAGACCTGGAGCCGAGGAGCGTAGGCCAAGAAATCTTGGAGATTCTGTGGGCGCACGCCGGTCCCGATGATGGAGAGCACCTTCAATCGCATTTGTGCATCTCGGCGAGAAAGGTAAGTAGCGAGTCCGCTCGATGTGACTCGCGGTGTCTCGACAAGATCAAGCTCTATCAGAGCTGGAAAAGCTGGAAGTACGTCGTTGTGATGAAACATGTCATCGTCCACAACGTAGCTCTCGGTTATTTTCAAGGCACGTAACTTGGGCAAGACAGAGAGGACGTGACGCAAGGCGATTGGATCCACGTTGATCTTAACGAGTTCTATGGCCTCGAGGTTTGGCCAGATGGTACCTCGATCCAGGGCCTCGAGGCTCCGTTCGCTTCCGACCTTGAAGGTCATCTTTCTAAGATCCGGACATCGAGCTTGGACCTCGAGCTTGAGCGTCGTATAGACCGGTTCGTCCTCGAAGAAGCCATCTGGCAGGTCTACATAGCGCAGATTGGGCAAGACGGCAATAGTCCTGGCCAGATGCGAGGAGCGCGAGTTCCTTAGCATATAAGGCGTTTTGAGGAAGAGCACCAGCTTTCCCAGGCGCGTAGGGTCGTCACGTAGAGTGCGGCATAGAAGATTCAAGCGTGCATTGGCTGTGTCCTCGGGTACGCCGTTGCGGTCCCACCGACTGTTACGCTTTCGCTTATCCGAGAGGAAGATCTCGCGTTCGCAATAGTGGACCGAGTCGATGCGGATACTGTGGTATAGGACGGGTAAAGCAGCCTGGCGCCACTTCCTGCACACCATGCCAGCTTGGGCGAGATCTCGCTGGTCACATAGCATGCAGGCATCTTCCATGGCGCTCTGTTCGCAGGTCTCGTAGGATTCGTCTTGAGTATGGGGGCACACAAAGGAGAAAATCCTCTGCAATACTGGGACGGGTAGATCCAGCCAGGGCGAAAAGGTGACAGGATAGGCGGGCGAGCCACTGTAGTATTCATTGTGGACGTTGGTAGGCTTGGGTACAGGGTAGGGTTCGGGGTGGTGAGGGTCGCCGTTGTAATTGAAGTTCTGGGGCTTGCCTGGTTTTGATTTCGACCTTTTGCTGCGATGAAACAGCTTCATGATAGTAAACTTCGTGGGGACGTGTTAAGGCAGGGGAAAAGTAGCGAGGTTGAGGGACGGCGAGCCTTACCGTTCCCTCCGTCGGTCATGGCGGAATATATAATAAACCATTAATTACCCGGCTTTGCCCGGGGAAAGGTGGTAGAAGGAAGGCGAAGACAATCTGGGGGGACGGAGGATTGAGTGAAGGATTAGAGGGGGGGCGTAGCCACTCGCTCCCTTGTTGAGGTACAGTCGTTGGCTCGACTCGATTGGTTTATTTGTTATTAGGTTTAGAAATTATTTTGTGTTAATTGGCTGTTGGATTGGATTGGATTGGATTAATGCTTGAGTAGGAGGAATGGTGATGGTGGTGATGATATGATGGTTTGCCTCAAAACCCCCTTTGCATATGTCGCTACTGCTTGTGCTTGTTTATAAATCAAGGGATCAAAGGTAGACCAAGAAGAAGAGAATAAGCATAGGACAATCATGATTGACCTTATGTCGTTCGCAACGAATGGAATGGATTATCTGTCCGCACTCCAATGGCAAAGAGGGGCATTTACTTGGTGGTTGTACTAGGTTCGGTTCTAACAATCTTCCTCTGAGCTCTTCCTTTAGGGTTGGCCCTTCTTTTCACCCCTTCAGCCTTCATTCTTTCACCTTTCAGGGTGAATAATTTGGTGTACAGTGAGCGCATGCTGCTCTGTGAGTACGTAGGGACTACTTATGAGCACTATCGGATGCATTCCTGTTGCCCGCTGAACTGGAAAATTGTCGTAAGGGGGAGTGAACAGCGTTTAGCCATACCACGTCTTGGATTGGCTTTTTGCTGCCGACACAGACGCACATGCAAATCGATAGGCCGCATTAGATAGATGCCTTCTACTGCGAAGGAACGAATAGATTACGGGAAGTAAATATTCTCCAATACGCAAGGATTACTCAATCATTGCCCTATTGCACGTGGGCAAATATTCAGGAACCACGAGCAGGCGACTATTGAATATGGTCAATCCATTGAGGTGCGCGACTGTATCGACGAGGAGGAGCCTGCATATAGCCCCCCCACTTCTGTGCCTTACCTGTCATAGCTTATAAAGAAATGTTGCGGCAGTTGTGGCTTGTTGAATTTGGAAAAGCTGGTTCGGGAATCTACAACGCAATCCAAGAAGGCTCTGACCTTGCTAAGATGAGGCTATGAAGCCAGTTTTCACGCTTGCCGAGAAAATCTTAGATACCCCCTGGCATTTTTGATTATATCAAGCAATGTTAGCGGCAGCAGCGTGCTGGTGGCCAAGGCTGTAAACAACCAAACCGATCAAACCAAGGGGTCAGATGGATTTGATCGATGCTGACTAAGAGAAGCCCCGGTTTGTGGGTTGAATATGGTTTGGTTATTTGCACCCTTGTAAGGCACACACACACACACACACAGTTTATTAACGCCCGGGTGGCTGAGCCGAAAAGGCAATTAGCGTTAGCTTATAATTACATTTCTTAAGTTGAGTTATAATCACCCTAAGCCTTTATATACTCCAGTTTTCACTTAAAACATTTTTTTTTTTTTAGCTCGTTACTCGTAAAGGATCCCGTGGAGTTAATAGTATTTCTAAGTAAGCTAACTTAAAGGCTATTTTCCAAGTGTTTAGCATCTTATTTTCGGCAGTTAAAGCAGCGCCTGCTGTACGTAGCCCGGGCTGTTAGTAATAGCGCGTTAGTAAGAGGACTGGTTTATATTTAATCGGCCTGTGGCCTTAGCGAATCGTATTATTGCTCGAACGGCCTCTAGGTCTAGGGCTTAAAAATTACTGTTTAATAGTGACTTTCCACCTAAATAGAATAATAAATTACTCCTTTGGGTGTTTATACATTACAGCATTTCTGTTCGGTGTCCTGTTTATTTACTACATCGGAAAAAGAAGTATTTTACCGTCTCTTTCGCACGTCCGCAATCGCACTGATCTATCGGTACCGCTTTAATCTAATGAAGATATTCGTTTAACTTAGCTTTTCTTGTCCGGAACTGGGTAAAGATGCTGGCTTCTTTTTACGAGAGACGGTCGTATAACTACTTCGTGTGTTTCCCGGTAAAACTATATCGACCCTTTTAGAGTATCTTTTAACGTATTCCGGCAGCTTTAAATAAGTATTCCGCTTAGCCCGTACGAAGTTTAATGCTGTCGATTTAGCTCCCGGGGTTTTTATCCCTGTTTTAATGCTTAGTCGTATCGTAGTTTTCGCCTCTTTTTTCGCGCGATCCACGAGTTTGTCCTCGTTACTCGTCGGTAGCCAGGTAATAATTACATTGTTCCCCTCCCTCCGAAGGCTCGAAACGGTCTTATACGCTTAGCGAACGTGCTATTGCCTAGACTATTAACGTAGCTTCTTTATTATAAAAGCCACTGCTTTATTTCTCGTTAATATCGAGAATATTATAGTACCGAAGCTTCGGCAACGAGCGAAGGGTATCTATTATAACGGTTAGCTCTCCAGTATACGGATTCTGCTCTGTTTTTCCGCCGAGTGTAATAACACGGGTCTAACGTAAACAGTCCCTTCGAATAGATTTCCGTGTTTCGATAGCTGCTTTAAAGCTTACCAGTCCGTTCTTAGCCGAGCTGCTCACGGTAATGCGCACCCTTTAATCGGTGCATTTAGCGTTAGGTTTCCCTTCCGACCCGTCCGTAATTATATTTATCCTGCTCTTTTATAGTAACGTGGTTCATCACCAAACGGTTAAAATCCCTAAACGGTCAACCCACCACACTTCTCTAATCCATTAAACTTCAACACGTAATAATTCCACAACCATTATACCTGAACTTTCCAAAGAACAGAGGCTATAGTTAGCAGTTCAAGCGACACGTAATACGACGCAAAAAATTTCCATATTAGCAATCGCGAAGTTGTACAACGTCCTTAACACCACCTTACGCGCTCGAATTGCCGGCCGATAAACTAACCGCGACAGAGGCATAACACAACGAAAACTCGATCCGATTAAAGAGAAAGTGATTAAGGATCATATAATCGACTTAGATACCCGAGGAATGCCTCCGACGAAGGGTTATGTTACAGATATAGCCAATCTTCTATTGGATTCGCGTAATAGCGACCGTGTAGGCAAGGAATGGGTTACGCGTTATATTCGACGCAATCCAGAATTAACGACTCGAATAAATCGGAAATACGATTACCAAAGAGCTCTTTATAAGGATCCAGGCGTTATTTCGGGTTGGTTTAGGCTGGTTACGAACATTAAAGCTAAATACGGCATCGTCGATAAAGACATATGGAATTTCGACGAGACCGGCTTTATAATGGGAATTATTAGGTCAACACTGGTCGTTACACGCGCCGATCGACGCGGGAAAGCAAAATTAATACAGCCTAGTAATCGGGAATGGTCGACAGCTATCGAGTGTATCAATTCGCAAAGTCATTGCATCCCGCTGTTCTTAATCGTTTAAAGCAAATATCACCTTACGAATTAGGCCACCGAATACGAGTTACTAGGCGATTAGGTTATCAAACCGACTTTTAATGGATAGACTAATAATGAGACAGGCTTAGACTGGGTCAGGCATTTCGATTAGCATACTCGATCGTCGATAAAAGGTCGATATCGCCTCTTAATTATTAACGGCTATGAGAGCCATGTATCAGTGGAATTCGATAATTATTACAAAGCTAATAACATTATCACCGTTAGTATGCCTCCTCACTCTTCTTATCTACTCCAGCCATTAAATATAGGGCTTTATTCGCCTTTAAAACGCGCATATTCGAAAGAAATCGAGCTATTCATTAAGATGTCGATAAACCATATTACAAAGCTCGACTTCTTTATCGCATTCAAGGCTGCGCATTTTAAGGTTTTCAATGAAAACAATATTCGATCTGGATTCCGCGCTTCTGGTTTAGTACCTCATAATCCTGATGAGGTAATTAACAGGCTGGATATACGTCTTCGGACGCCTTCACCTATCCTATTACGTCCAGGGACAGCCAGTACTTACAATCCCTAAACACTAACCACCTTTAACTAAGCAAGTAGACAATCTATTTTTATTAAACGCAGGATCTCTGGTTATCAAAGAAGCTCTCCAACACAAATTTTATAAGCGGTAAACTAAATAACGAAGGGTTTAACGACAATAGTACATAAAGTGACTCTAGTGCGCGACCGGATGCGTACACTAGAAAAGGCTAATTTAGCACTTTCTAAGCGCCGGAGAGCTCCAAAACCGCGAGTCCAAGATAGAGGACCTCTTAGTATTAACCAGAACTTAGAGCTACTGTCTAAGAAGTTAAAAGGGAAGCGTCCAGCGAACAATGAGGGTAAAGAAGGGGGTCCGTTAAAACGGAGGGCAGGACGTGAGAGGCGCTGTAGTACATGCGGCGAAACCGGCCATAATGCGCGAATATATGAAATGGAGGTAGAATTGGATAATAAATCAGATAGCGAGTAGTTTCAATTGATTAAAAGCGTTGTGGTTAAGATAACTTATATAATAGTGTCGAGATGTGCTAAGAGTTGACCGTTTAGGGATTTTGACCGTTTGGTGATGAACCACGTTACTAATATAAACGATTTAATAGTTTCGAGCTCTTTTATAAGTATATCTTTTAATAAGTCTGCTATTTAATAAAGGGGCGATTAATGGTATCTCTTGAACTTCCGGATCTGCGCCGTACTACTACGAAAAGGGTTTATCGTAAGGAGGGTGTGGATATCTGTCCATATTTTGATCGCCCTTCGTTAAAACCGATCTTGGATCGCGGTAATGTAGGCCTCTGCTTTAGTTATGCTCGTCGCTACCGTTATAAATATCCCCATAATCGCCTAAGCCCTAATCTTTTAGACACGGTTTAAGGATCCTGCTGCCCAGTATCTATACTTATGCATCCAAACATTTAAAGCGTAGTCCACGACCGGTACTACTATAATCGTAAAGAGCTGCCGGGCTGTAGCAGGGGAGAGCCCCTTTAGTCGTTTCAGCTCCAGGACGGCTTTCAGGCCCTTGGCCGCGGTTCGCGCGATGTGTTCTTTGTATTTAAGTTTAGTATCTATAACTACCCCGAGGATCTTAACGTAATCCTTAGGTAGTACATTTCGCCCTTTAATAGTGAAAGGTGTCGAGTCTGCTTTATAAGGCTTACGAGTAAAGTGGATAATAGATATCTTATCCGCTTCGAAAGTCGCGCCGCTCCTTTTTTCTTACTTAAAGGCATTATTAATAATGGTTTCTATCTTTTCGCGGTTACTCTGTACTGTTGGACCTGTTACCCAGGCCGTATAGTCGTTTACGAAGGCGATAGCGCCCCTATAGCAGTTAATCCGCCGCTGTACCAGGATCTGCGTTAAAGAAGAGAAACAGGACTGGAGATAAGGGAGATCTTTGCGGAAGGCCTGCCTGTGGTAAGGTATGGATCTTTAACGTATGTCTATTTACTAGAATTATTGCCGTGCGATCTGAATAGAACGCTTCGACCTAACGTAATAGCTCCCCCGGTATACCCCGGGCCTCTAACTTCTGCATGAGCCTTTTTTTGCAGACTCCGTTATACGCCCTTTTAACGTCGAAACTAACGAGGCTTAGTACTTTACGCCCCCGCTAGGCAGCGTAGACCTGCTTTTATAAGAGCATGAGCGCTTGTTCCGCCGAGCGTTGCTTCCGGGCCCTAAAGTGGTTGGTTAAGAGCAGCCTATAGGTTTCGGCTAGGTACGAGAGCCTCTCTGTAATAACTGACTTTATCACTTTACTAAGCGTCGCTAGCAGCGATATCGGCCTCTAGGCTTTCGCTATAGTATAGTTTTCTTTGCCCGGCTTTTTAAGTAATATGATTTTCGCGTGTCTCCACTGGTTAGGCAGTCTTCCTTCCTTAAGCGACGTGCGGAATAAGGTTAAAACGTGGTGTTTAACTACTGGCCAGGTCTCTTTTTAGACAGCCGCTAGTAGACCGTCCTCTCCCGGTGCCTTCCACGACTTGATTGCGAATAACTGCCTCTCGACTTCTTCTATTGTAATAGCGCGTATCGCGATAGGGGCCCTCTGCGGTCTGTCCCCTTCGTCGGCGATCAGATCCGGTAAGGGTGGAAAGAACTTGGTAAGTAATTCCTTTGCCTGTTCTGTATGATTAAAAGTGGTTATCCTATCTGCCTGTACGAATTAGGGGACTTTCCTAAATGCTGTGTCGTCTCCCGCTTTCAGGTACTTCGCTGCCTTCCAGGATATTATCGTTATTTGCGAGGAACTCGTTCCAGTGTTTTTTTTTCTATTACCGGATAGTTTTATAGTATTGCTTAGCCGCCCTTTTCGCTTTATCTTCGAGGTTAGCTCGGGATCGCCCCGCCCTTCTCTTAGTTCTGGCCCGGTTCCTCTAGTAGGTATAAATACGTTGTAACTGCGTTAGATCGGTCGTCTACTATCGCTTTACGTACGGGGATAGTTTAGCTTTAGGAGTTAGTGCATGCACCGCTTCTAATACGATCCCTATAAGCCGATCGGTTTACTATTAGACTGTGCTACTCGTTAGTATCGTGGCTAATACTGCTGCGATCCTAGCGTTAATACCCTTCTATAGGGCGTTCTTAAAGAGGACCCGATCCTAGTAGTTCGGAGTTAGTACTACCGTTTTAAACATTGTCTCGATAGTCCGGTGGTCCGACCCATATTCTGTTTCTAGCACCTTACATTTTATAACGGAGTCCTTAATCTCTTCGGATGCAAGGACGAGATCGATAATTATATTCTAGCCCCTTCCACTCTATGTCTTTATGCCCCGCGGGAGTAGGCTACTAAGTCTAAACTCGTTTATAAAGTTAATAATCGGGTCCGCCTCCCTTTGGTTTTCCAATCGCACCTCGTCTCCTCCCCAGAGCTAGTTATACCGGTTAAAATCTCTAGTAATAATTACTTTTACTACCACTTTAATTCCCCTTTTCGCGGTTTCGACGGCGGCGTATAATATCCTGTACGTATCCTATAACGCCTGGGTATCTACCTTTAGGACATATATTAACGTAATAAAGACCGTACGTTCTAAGAGTCGCACGATCGTTACGGTTAGGTCGGGGGAGTTAATCGGGACCTGCTCCGTTTCCACTTCTTTATTAACTTAGAGCATGCTCCGGATCGGCCACCTTCCCTCTTTCCGTATTAATAGGACTATCTTAATCCACTTATAATGTACTATAAGCGTCGTTAGAAGCCGCCCCTAAATCATCTTCGCGTGAGGCTTTTAGATAGAGATAACTGTCGCGTTTTGTATACTTTCGTCGTTAATAAGGCTATCGTGTACTAATCCTTGCTTCTTTACGTTATTCTAAATAATCCGGAATGGTCTACTTATATTACAATAGGTAAAGCTTCCGACAATGCCTATTAAACGATTCGTATAGTCCTCTGCAAGGGACGCACTTTAGGATAGTCTCTTAGTAATCGTAATAACTGTGTCCCTGCTTTATACATCGTTTATAAGTTTATTCGTTCTTATACTAAAATACCTTGTGTCCCACCTGCTAGTAGTTATAATACTGCTCCGGGCGCTCTCGTCGCTCGAACATCCTCGTGTATCCCGATTTACCTCTAGCGTAGAAAAAGCCCTCTTCGAAGAACTTCTACGTATCGGCAGCCTTCGTCAGGTAAACGACTATAGATCCGTATATTTTCCTATTGTCTTTCTTGCTTAGCTACACCACTTTAGCGACTATCGTTTCGTTCTCTTGTCCGAAGGCCTCGGTTACGCCGTTTCGTATATTATTATTCTCGTCCAGAACCGCTGTGCGCTTAACGCTGTCCACCTTAATCGGGTATAGTTTATCCCGCAGTACACGAGCTCCAGGCGCGTTCATTTTCTCGGCGGCTTGCTTAACTAATCGGTGCTCGGTCTCATTTCGGCAGACAATTTTAATACGCTGGGGCTTCCTAGGGTCCATAATTACGGCGCGGCATCGCCAGTCCTTTTATTCTCCCGTCGCTCGCATTTCCTTTTCGATAGCAGCTCGAACCGTTCCGGCGGTTACACTAGCTCGTTTATCGTCTTTAATCCGGGATGTGTCGATAGTGTAGTATAAAGTGTCGGTAAACGTAGAAGGCGTCGTGTTTATCGAAGTAAGCGTGCGTACGTTACTCGGCTGGCTCGTCGGGGGGCGTGCGCGCGACTTACGCGTAAAAGGCCTGAAGGCTCGTTTAGGCGCTGCCGGCGAGAGCGGCGCCGTTCCGGAGTTCTTTTAATTGCTAGGTAATATTTTAAAGCTCAGCGGTGAGCTACTAAATAATTGCCTGCTGATTATTAATAATCTCTTTTAGGTCTCGGATCTCGTTTTAGGAGTTAGCCACGAGTTCGTAAATACGCTAAAGCATTTCTAACCCGAGAACTCTATTACCGGTCGAATTTATTTCTGTTCTATTATCGCTTTTATTCGCCTCTCGTGCTTTAACGCTAGGTTTCGTCCGCTTCGATCGTTTAACCGACGTCGCAATAAAGTTTAACACGTTCACTACGATCTCTATTTCTGTACGGTCCTTTATTATCGCGTTAGACGTCCGCCGCCTCTTTATCCACCTCCCTTCTTAGCAATGGAATAATAATTAATTAAATTAGAATAAAACAAAGGTTTTTCCTCCGTCCTCCGGGACTGTAATCCCCGCTATCTCCTGCACTATAATATTCCCCTTGCAAGGCAGTGACCCTCTAGATCCAGATAAAGTGTGCTGGTAGTTTGGATGGAGATAAATGCCTCAAGATTCTCCACTAACGAAACGAGAGTTGCGGCAGATGAGGTGGCCATAGTGCAACACTCTGATTATGACAAGGGCTTGGGATGGCTTGGCGGAGCGATCTAGACGTCGGTGTCCATGTACTTCAGGCGGTTATACTATCCGACAGTATGGGGTTTAAGTTCACAGGACCCCAACACTAAATGAACTAGAGGATTGCATATTCTGCGGGGGTTCTAGACCGAGTACCCCGCAAACCTTGCTATAAATGAGCAAGAGAGTTTAAGAGGCATAGTGTTGTGCTGCCATCTCTCGCCCATGTAGTTCCCTACGCGTTACTCATGTTTGTATCTCTAATGTAGATTTGACATTGAACACGTTGCCCTGATCCCGAATTTCATCTTGGAGCCAATAAGTTAAACGACGCGGGCACAACATGGGTACAAGGAAAGCGCTCTGGAAAAACAAGTCCGCGAGTTTCGCGACAGTTCCGTGCCCGACTATTTGTAGTGTGACGAGTTCACGACGCTCCCTTCCGAGCTTCCATGAGTTAGCCTTTGCTCTCGTCTCGATCATGTCTACGGATCAGTGAGGTCGAATTCCACATTGCCACTCCTTCCCTACTCAGTGTAACCCTAGACGATGTGTTCAGTAGGACTACAACTCGAACCACCTAGTCGAATTACCGGCATTTCTATAACGATTGACCTGGTTCTAGCGCTCCCTTTGCTCTTTGGTAGCGACCGAAAAGTGTCTAACTCATGCTAGATGTCATGATCCGATTTATAACAAAGGAAAAAGACTAAAGTCTAGTTCGGCCACAAGAACTCCTCGTAACTCGGGAAAAGAAGCGGAATCTGGACTAACGCCACGTAGCCCCTTAAGTCCGCGCAGTGGACGCCATTTGCCTGACTACTTTGGCCCAGCAGCAACGTGATACTAATCGCACTCGCCATCACGCTTCTCGCCAAGACCGCCCCATCAAGCAGCGCAGGGCACTTCGGGTACTAACTCGCCATACCCGCAACAGAACCTCGAACCACCTACACCGTCACAACAGATGTAGAGTAAGCTGAGGTTAGGCAGCATATCACCGACCAGAATGTACAATTTCAGTGACTATGGCACAGTGTACAGCATAACTTAATTAGTAATAGGAGACTATCATTACCTCCTAAGCACAGCTTTCCGACTCTGAGGAGACAACTTGATAACTCGTTCGTCAGAGTATCCGCGCCGCTCCGAAAGTACGCAAAGAGGTCTAACCAAGCAGACTGCTGCCAAAATGCGACTGTGACTGTCTGGCCCCGTACAGAAACCCGAGATTGTCTCGGACGCGTTGAGCGTATGGGCGACGTAGGCGAAGGCGGAAAATAGCACTTCTAGGGGAAGCCTTTGCAAGTAGACGTTGAGGTGGGCAAAAAAACCCCCAAAAACCAGAGCACTCCTAGTGTCACAGCTCAAGAACAACAGCTCAATCAGTTCATTTCCTGACGGACACAACTCAAATAGATTGAAAAACCGCAGCAGACTGATGTATCGCGTGGCAACTTAGCCGGGGGGTGGGGTAAGTCAACATTCTATGTACTACCAGGTACCTTCCTCTATCGACCTGCATAGGAGGCGCATGATTAATGGAGAGCCATAACCGGGATTACTAGGTCTTAGAAACTTTGTGTTCATACTCATCCCTTCCAAACACAGGCAGAAAAAGTGTGCTTTTCCACTCGCAGCAAAACAATTTCGGAGATATTTGGGTTGCTCAAGTAAAGTAATGGCCACGACTGGCAGGCGGCTGGCGATTGGCAATAGAAAGGGGCTGGACGTTTGGGCCGCCCGCTAATAGTCAGTAGTGATAGAGTTTTGCGCACACCCGTTATTCCTCCGACCCGAGGCCTGGTAGTTTAACTATATGTGGGACAAATGGAAGCTTCTGGGCCCAGCACGATTTGCTATCATACCAAGTGACCATTTTTTAACTGTGTAGCTTACGATGTTTATTTTACGAAGAGAAATAGGCTTGTAATTCCATCTAATATTATTGTGATTGTCCATTCCGTGCCCAGCGGCAAGACCCGTAAGCCAATGGGCTCCGACGGCTCCGGCCTCCGGAAACATTACTGTTTGGTGAGGGACTATTCCTAACAAACCCGCAAACTCCTTACATTTTCACATCCTGCGCAGCATTTGGATAAATGTTATCCGCTGCCGGCATGGACATCCGCGAGGCTGTTGACGTAGAGATTGGGCGCGAATTTGCCACTATCCATGACGATCTTCCACCCGCCCAGCTCACCGCCACCACTATCTTTATAGCCATTGCTCTGTGGAACGCGCTTGAGATGGTGCCCCTTGTTCTCTTCACCTTCAGGAAGTTTCGGAATTTATACTTCTGGAGTATATTTGCCGCTACTCTCGGTGTTATGGTGTGTGCCACCTCACAGTTTCTTGGCACTTGGGGCCCTGGGCCAGTTAACAGGACACGCATTATTTCAGGCGCCATGAGCTGCGTGGGCTGGGTTCCGATGGTTACTGGACAGTCTTTTGTGCTATACTCACGGCTGCATCTCCTTAATGTGTAAACGCGGACACTGCGGCTCCTTTGCCTCGTGATCATTTTCGATGGCGTTACCCTCTATACCACGGTAATCGCGTTCACAATCGAGCCCTATTTAACGAACTCGAGTCGCCTTGGGAATGTCTACGGAGTTTTCGAGAGGCTCCAAATAACCGCCTTTATGGCTCAGGAGTTCGCACTTTCCGGCATTTATCTGTTGAAGGCCTATTAGTTCCTAGGGCAATATAACTTCCCCCTCTAAAACGATCTTACGCGCTCATTATCGGCCTGTTAACTTAGAGATAGGGTCCGGCGTCTTTTGATGCTTCTAATTGTCGCAAACGTCGTGGTTATGATGCTCGACGTGCCTATAGTTGTGTTGGAATACGCCGGCTTGTATCAGGTCCAGCTGAGCTATAAGGTTTTCGCATATGCCACGAAACTAAAGATAGAACTGGGCTTTCTTAATCAGCTCGTGAGCTTCGTCCGCCTGGTCTCCAGCCTACAGAACGAGGCTGAAATCTCGGCTGGTATGGAGAGAGAGTGGCAGTCGATGCTGGAGAGGACCGTTGCTTCCCCGGCACAATTCACCCGCAGTTCAGGGAATCATCAAGATGGAAGACCTTGGTAATCACTGCGGGAAGATAAATCAAGCTTAAGTAATGTAGCTAAAAATATCCAACTGCTCTCTTATTTTAGAGACGATACTTACTACCTTCTCAAGTGTACGAATATCACCACTGCCATTTTCGAAGAGCAGTCTCCCCCCTCCACACCTGTGCAAGACGACGATTAACTTCTTAGATCATACGTACTTTCCTAGAGTCTTTTGCCTTGGAAATTTATGACCCAATCTCTGAGCCGTTGAAATAGATACCCTTGGGTTGCTCCGTGAGCAGCCGCGGATCACAGCCAGAAGCAGCCGGCAGATGCCGTTAGGGAAAAGTCGTACTAATAGTCCGCCTATCATTCCTGCCAATACCCTAGGTACTATTAATTGGACGAGCCAGAGGCTCTAACGAACGAGGCCTGTGGCCATGGTGCCCGAATCCACAGCCAGTAGCGATATCTGATTTAGAACGGGATGCTGATCAAATCGTCTCTGGAGCTCATGATTGCGCAGGGTTAGCATGGTATTCGAGCTTTTATGGCGGCAAGGACCCCGTGTAGACTGCTAATTCGCGATTTGCAACGGCACAGCTTAGTCGAGCCAACTGACGGTCTTGGAAGTGTGGACATGGGGCGGGCCATCGGCAGGAGAGCTACAAGCCTACGACTCCATGGAATGGGGATCTTCGCGAGTCGTGATAGATGGGTTGCTTCCTGTATGATAAGACCTTTCCGTGTTATACGATAGCTTTATTTCAGCTTGGACCGTTGGACAGCTAACCTGGGTTGCACGACGTTGTAAAGCTAATGGAATTCGGAAGATGGGCGGGAGGCGGAGATAACTATTCTCGTAGACCTAGCAGTCATGGCCAACTTGTAAAGAAACCACTACGACGTACGCTCATTCATTCGATTCTTCCATCATATTTTCTCACTTTTGGATCGCTTTTCGAAAGGGAATGTAGAGATGAGCCTCCGCAAGAATGGTGTTAGTAAGCGGTCAGAGAGCCGCCGTAACTATTTGTTAAGGTAGCTAAGGTACCAGCTTATCATACGTATCTCCGTGAGAAGTGTCGCACATCAAGCTGTCATCTTATCAGTAACCCATTTCAGACGAATTCGGTTCTCTCTTCAAGCGGCTATTAACACTCTTGGAGGCAACTCAACGCTACTATCGGAGCCTCTAAATCGACAAGGCGTCCATCAATAACGCAGAGCACGTGATTGCTGAAGCCCCCTCGCTCTCACACCACTTTCTAGATTTGGAAGATTAATGACGAAGCGGCATCAGCTCGGCCGATTCACCAGCACCATTGACGTTGTTGTCGTCAGCTTATCGGGACCAGCTCCCATAACGATCTGACTATTTAACTGTTCCTCGGCTTGTTACACATAGAATTCCCCTTCACTTGAGGCATCCCTGTATGAAGCCGCGACGTTCCTAACTCCTCGCCATAGCCGCGCTGACAGCTAAGGTCAGCGTTTACTATGGGACGATTCAGAACGCTAAAGCCAAAAGTGGCTGGGTCAGTGGTCGTATACCCGGCGCCTGATAAGTCAAAACAGCCAAAGCGGAAACGAAATCTAGTGTCGCTTGCCTGCGACAAGTGCAGATTGAATAAGACGAAAGTATGCTGTTTGCCACTAGACTCGTCTGGATTACTGACGAAGAAACAGTGCGATGGTCAGACGTCATGCCAAAAATGTATCAAGACAGATGCATCCTGCACATATATTGCAACTAAAGATGAGGAGAAGGAGATATTGTTACTCAAGATAAAAGAGCTCGAGGCAGAGCTTGCTAGGCTGTGGCAGTTAGTCATTCATCAAGATGGTTGCACTTCGTGTCAAACGTGGGACGTGTAGTGCCTTATTGCTCACAGCTGGCAGGGAAGAAACGAACGGGTCAAACTGCTGCTCCCTCCTTTTCCCACCGAGTGTATGCCCCCTCTTTACACGCTGTCACAAAATCTACTTCACCTCTTCTCTTGCCTAGTGATTTCAGCGGCGAAAGATTCACCACGAGCAATAGGCCTATCTCAAGCCACAAGACGCCTCATCATTAGAAAGCAAAAAAAGCATCCAAATGTAAACAGTGGTTATCTCCCAGCTTACTTGACGACTTAGACGAGAAGGCCACTCTCGGCCTCTTCGCTTGGCGAGCTTTAGTTCGAAGTTCTGAAGATAACTCTCAAATTCTGAGCCGACCCCATCCGCATACGGGGGAACTTATCATCTGCCACCTGTGCAGCTTGCTTATCCTCGAACTGGTCCTCGAGGTGCTCGAGGAATTTCCCCATGTTATAGTCCTTCTCAGTACCTCCTTCTCTAAACCAGAAGTCGACCCTGGGCTGTCTCTTTTGGTACAGAGCTAAACATCTCGGGACAAATGCTCCGGTTCGAGCCTAACATTGGCTTATCCTCCTCTATCTTTACCCTCAGAAGGACCGCATGAGTAGGGGGACGATCCAGTCTTCCAATCCCATTCTGGCCATTCCGTAGCCTTCCGGTGAACGCAGGCTCGATCCAGGATAGCGGGTCCTTCAGTAGGAGCAGCTGGACCAGGCTGGGGTAAAGGGCCGCAGAGGCAGTGGCACGAGCTCGACCTGGAGGCGTCACCATCCTTCTGAGCTCTTCGAGCGGACTCCTCAGTTCACTGAGCTCCATATTCCCACGATTAATCGTGGCTCGGAGAGCCGGTTCGCGCTGTTGAGAAGCTTGGAATTGCAGTCGAAGGGACTCAATCACGACCTGAGCCCTCGACTGTTCCACCGCGCCGGCAACTGGACCTTCTCGAGCCAACGGATCCTCCAATAGTCCCATATGGAAGTGTTAGGGTTGTGCGTACGATTTTCGGCAGAGGTCGTCCGGTATGAAGATTCATACTCTGGCGATGAGACCCGAAATATGAAAGACATGAATAGTCTCGGTAATAAACGACCTCAATATGTGATGAGCTTCACCGGTTTGTTGGATCCACAAGTCCATGGCCGAAATACTGTCTATATTGAGGTGAGCAAGGAATGTTCTTCTGAAGTACCGAATGATGAAATCTCTGCTGAAAACCCACTGTTCCGGCCTAGTGCATAGCTGACCAACGCGGTCGGATCCCTGAACGGGTTCAACCCGTAACATCCTACAAGCCTTGTCCGTGGCTGGATCGACGTAATCGGCGCCAAGGCTATCAAAACTGGGCACATAATACATTGACTTGACGTGCACGGGCAACAAGACAAGGCACTGACGACGATACATTGTATGTCAATTGTCGGATGAAAGGTGACAGTTTGGTGTTTGAGGTACTGCACCACTTGTCCTTGTGTGCTGTGCTGAGCCCCAGGAGGCTCGGGGCTCGGGGAGAGAGGGAGAAATGGCCCTGTAAGTGGTCCGTGAGTACGGTCTTCTTTGCTAAGGGAGCGAAAGTAGCGGACGAGCGCCCCGATATCGGCGACGTCGACTAGAACCTGTAGATAACAGTCGGAAAAGCTGAGGTAGTGGACAACGATGACATGATCAATATCCCAATTATACTGTCATGTATCTGTCATGTATCTGAGAAGGGGATTGGTCCAATGAGCAGTCTGTGCGAGTCGTGTTGGTGCGGTGCAGTCACGTCAGAGTTTATTTAGGATGCCGCTAAGTTCAACTCAACCCCCGGTCTGGCCCTCCTTTCCCACCCCACGCGCCCATCATGGGGAATCACGCTAACGCCCTAGCGGCACTGTATTTCCTCAGGTGTGTTCCCCCTAAAGTCAACTTCAACTAAATCATTGAACTCCAAATTCATAGGCCGTAAATATGTGGTTCCATCATGCTCCCATCATGCTCCCATCATATATTCTCGGAATGGCTATGTTTAGTGATCGATAGATGGGGCAGAGCCAGCTACCCCAAGTATCCTAGAAGGAGGTCTCCCGGACCCTAAACGGGTGTGCCGTAATTTCAATCTACCGATCTATTGAGGTAAATATTAGCACTACATGATACGACACTGTCTATAATGCTATGCAGCAATGCGACAGAAAGCCTTTCTTTTTTTGCACGTATAACACCGGTTTAGTTTACTCGGAGCGTCGGGGAGGATCCGGTTTAGGCAAAGCGTAGGTACACAAGCTTTTAGTATATAGAGAGGTCAACGTTACGTGAAGATAGAAAACTTCTTCTCGTTCCTAAACTATCGGTACCTGTGATACCCACCTACACGATATAGATACAAGTCATAGTATACCGAGCTGCATCCCCTTTTCGATTTCAGTCGAGCTTTCGCCCATACTTAACAGGTCCAGCATATCGCTTCCTAACCGAGACAACGTAGTAAACTAAGGTAGCAATGACGAAGACACCGTAGATAAGGATGTTCCAATTCATCAAATTCGGTGTTGGCTTTAGCCCCGGTGGGAAGAAAGCAAAGATAAAGATAATAACGAGGAAGATCAAGGAGATAATGTTAATGGTTACCCCCCATCTGCCTAGGGAAAACTTGCTGGGCAGCAGTGGTTAATTAGTGAAACGCCGCTAGAGGATACAGCCAATGCTGTACATGTAGCTAGCAAGGAAAGCGTTGGTTCCTAATAATGTGAGCGAGTTCATTACTACATCGGAGCCGATGCCTGTTAAAGACAGCAAAACAGTAACTATCAAGGTCATTGTGACGAAATTGATAGGGAGCTGGAGGCTAGGGTAGACATCTAAGGTAGTAGTATCAGCTCATTATAGAACATAATGTATATGTCATCAGCTGGCGTCCTGACTTACAGGCGAAATAAGAGGAAAACGGCATGCCCTGGTCACGGGAAAAAGCCCACAGCTATCTAGATGCTATCGCGACACTGGTAAAATTTCTAGCAATGGTTATAATGATATTATACTCATAGCCGTAGCGCCACCCTTCGTCTGCGTGGTGTTTTCATAAACGGCAAGAAAAGGGAAACCAGTCGGTGTATGGAGCACGTCGTCAATATTGCCGAAGCAGGAGCGAAAGGTAATTAACATAATCCAGCCTTCAGTCGGATACAGGTTAGATCAATAATCTGTTTTCCAGATAAGAACATCAAAGGGGAAAAATACGGACTCACCAAAGGCGCCGTTTAAAAAGGTCGTCCATATCATAGAACGTGGGAGAGTCTTAGCTGCATCCTGTAGCTCTTCCGACATATGGACAGCAGCATCGGCACCGAGGAGAGGATAGACAGAGGCTATGGTGCCGACCATAACGATTCCACCGACACAATCACGAACCGAGCCAGCATCCTTCTGCCCATTCTGTACATAGGATGCTCTCTACCGATGACGTGGTTCACTTCACGAGTCTTACAAACGCGGGCGTTGCCCCCAAGGAGATTAGAACGTACATACGTCAGAACACTACTTCTATCGCAACACAACAGGACGTATATAATCGAATCGCAGACGCTAGACGAGAGATGTGCGAAGGACAGAGTGCGATCAACGCCCTGGCTAATCAGCTCGATCGCGAAGGGTTTTGGAGCCGTGTGCAGCTTGATCCAGACAATCGGGTGAAGGCTATCCTCTTTGCTCATCCAGAGTCGCTGGCATACCTCCAGGCCTACCCAGACAACATAATAATGGACTGTACCTACAAGACGAATAAGTACAAAATGCCGCTCTTGGATATAATCGGAGTTTATGCTTCTCAACGCTCTTTCTGTATCGCTTTTGCATTTCTAAGTGGGGAATCGCAGGAGGACTTTCTATGGGCTTTGGAACGTCTTAAATCGTTATTTGAAATTAGTCACTCTCGTTTGCCTTCTGTGATTTTGACCGATCGTTGTGTTGCTTGTATGAACGCAGTCGCGACTTATTTTCCATCTGCGACTTCACTCTTGTGTCTTTGGCGTGCTAATAAAGCAGTTATTCGATACTGCCAACCGGCGTTTACCCGCCAACAGCTCCAAGACCAACAGCTCCAAGACCAACAGCAGAACCTCGAAGCTTGGAAGCTCTTCTACCACGATTGGCATCAGATCATTAAGTTGACCACCGAAGACATATTCAATAACCGCCTATTCGAGTTCAGACAGAAGTATACTGCTACCCATATCGAGGAGGTAGCTTACGTCAAGACAACATGGTTCGATTTATATAAGGAGAAGCTTGTCAAGGCTTGGGTAGACCAGCACCCTCATTTTGGGAATGTTGTCACTTCCCGGGTTGAAGGCATCCACGCTCTTCTCAAAAGCTACTTGAAAAAATCGACATTGGATCTATTCGAGGCCTGGAAAGCCATTAAGCAGGCCTTACTCAACCAGCTTGCCGAGTTAAGATCCAACCAGGCCAGGTAACATATCCGAGCCTCGATCGAGCTGTCCGGACCATTGTACAGCGTCGTGCGTGGTTGGGTATCACACGAAGCTCTGAGAAAGGTCGAGGAACAACGGAAACTATTAACGAAAAGCAGCAGACTTCTCATTTCACATTGCACTGGCTCCTTCTCTCGATCTCAGGGGCTTCCATGTGTCCATAAACTGGAAGTTCTACTCACTCAAGACTAGGTCCTTCAACGCGAAGATTTCCACTCACATTGGCACTTAATCCGACGTGGTACTATGCCCTTTCTAGTCGAGCCTCGCCAACGTTTTGATCCGATTGCTACTACTTCTTTGCCCCAATCAAGCATTCGGCGAGAACTAAGCGGTTTTGAGATGGTTGAGACTACAGAAGGGCCAAAAGCACCGCCGATATGCAGTAAATGCCACGCTTTAGGTCATACGAAAGTCTCTAGAGTATGCCCTTTAAGGCACACAGAGTTGAGACCGCACGTCGTAACGATGTCAGAACAATCACAAATTGTGCCAGAAGCGATTTCCGACTTATCAATACTAGCCCCACCTGACGTCTCTCCGTCGCCAACGCCAGTCATCCGGATACCATTTTCCCCATCTGCACCTACTATGTCGCCCTTGACTGAAGCCGAAAGTGCACCTACACCTACGCCTGGGCCTGAATTGGAGTCAGAGGTAGAGCAGGTTCCATCTCAGCCTATCAAGTACGACGACCCAAGGGCTATCTACCAACGATATGTTGAGGCAAGAGATACTTGGTATAAAGCTCGGCCTCCGGGAAACTATGTGAATAATAAGATTAACCGGAAAGCAATGCATTTACCAGTACTATATAACAGAACAAGTTATGACTGGTGCCTGGATTTGAAGCAGATGGGCAGCCAATGTACGACTTCGGCTGGGTCGAGGGATTGGACGAGAGAGGAGATGATGGCTTATTTAGACTGGGACAGATTCGAGAACGACCGGATGGATGCTCTGGTAGATCGAGAGTCAGAGAATGGTCTTTCTAATAGGAGGGGCATGGGGGAACTTTGGAGGAGGGCAGCGCAAGACCAGGAAGAACAACAAGCTCTTCATTCAGCTACATAGAATGGCATATGAGATGAATTCAACTGAAGCGAAAATATGCGGATTAGTTTGGATTGCACCGGTTGGTATGAAGCTCTAGGTCTAATTGATGGGTGTAAGGGGTAGTAGACACGAATTGCTCAAGACAGGGGATAATAATTTAGGAAGCTGCGACGCGCAAAGGGGCCGAGAACGGAGGCGCCTAACCTCTTCAGGAAGAGCAACGGGTACCCGTCGAATTTTAGAACGACGGGTACCCGTCAGCCTATTGGGAGCCGAAGGAGCATTATCCCACTGCAAATTTGGTACTGTGCAGCTACGAGTGCGTCATCGTACACATACACCCATCTGGCTGTGCCGCAACATATCCAACCTAATTGCTTCTTTTCTGTGACTTCTGCCAATTTGACGCGGTGCAGCAGACGAGCCCGCTCCTGCCGAGGCCAAGAGGTCACAGCAACGCAAATCCAGGCATTCTGGCCAAGCACCTAATGGCGCATAGTTCGCATTCGACCTTCGCTGACGGGCTGTGAACCATCACGCCCCTGAACCAAACCGCTGCTAGAAGTCGCCTGGCTCGCTGAACTCCTCAAGCACGCAACGCGAGAATCAGCTCAGAAGTCAGCCTACGATGGTAGGGCGGATTAGGAGGTCGGCCAATAAAAGATCAAAGCCAAAGCACCGCATGAAGTCTAGGCGTAGTGAGAAATGTAAAAGCCTACCATGTTCAAGGAACAGAACTGGTAGCGTGGAGTGGCCAGAGATATTCTTGGAGCAGCGCGTAGCGGGTCACGAGCTATATGTTCGATCAGTTTACCAGGCCCTTCCCATGCCACTTTGTTTGGAGGCTCGTGTACTTTTGTTTCTGCTGATTACCAGTGCCAGTCGGCCATACGTCTGAATAGGCAATTGGATACACTAGGGTTCATTCAGTCGGCATGCCCCTGATATGCCACAGCATATGCTCCTGTGTAGTACCATGACTGCCTCACAGAAAGAAACACGGGTAATATTCCAATAAAGTGTATTAAGTCCTAGCTAAGAAAAGAAAGACCAAAACAGAAGAGATATAGTCTATAGTGCGATATAAACAAATATGTAACTAGCTCTATAGAACCTGGAAGTGGCGAGGGTACCCCGATTAATACTTTGACACTAAGTTCTATGGCTGTCCCGTCGAATGCCGTTCCAAGCGGAGTACTCGGTTGTGCTCAGCAAAATATTGTCAGATCAGACGATAGAGGGGATTCAGTTCCTCAATGTCGGGCAGCACGGCAGCACTTGGATTGCCCGGTCTATTAGCAACACGATATTCTGGGATATAGTTTCCCTCCCACCTGGATACAGAAAGATGACGTCACGGTCGCTATATGCGGGCGCTTACGTGGTCCATTTGCAAACCACCTCCCTCGCCCGATATCAAGCGTGCTGCATTGCAAGCGCTTGTTGGCGCTATTGATTACATCTTCACACTTGTTGTTGTCCGGGGCGGTCTGCTGGTCATCTGCTCCGCCTTGACGAGGCGTGAAGCGATTCCCATGGGTTAAGTAGCGGGTGGCTAATCCGGCCCGCCCGGCCAGTGGATAACGACTGAGCGGGGGGGGCTTACAATGGGCGTTAACTGTTTGACAGTGCGTATTTGCGATTGCCGAAAAGCCAGGTGAAGCTGGCGGCTAAAAAACTACCAAATTGACGCCGCCAACGTTGACGGTCCTTGTTACGATCATCACCATCAGGGCTGACAAGGAAGTGCATATTCATCGGGGTCTCGCGACATCTATAATGAGCGAGCAATCATGAATTGTGCCCTGTCGCGCCTCAGACTTTCCCCGCCCGCCCCTGACAAGTTCTATACCTACGGGCCCACTCGGGTTTCAACATAGCCCGACTAGTTTCAGTCGGACATTGTAAATACCGGCACTCCGATACGATAAGACAGAAATGTATCTATCTATAAGAAGCTCTCTAGGATTTCTTGATATCACCGCTGCAACATCTTTCGTGCTGTCCTTTAGACCTGAAAGCTTCATCTAGAGACCTCAACAAACCTTCACTATGGCATCTGATAAACAAATCCTCTTCATCACCGGTGGTATGATAAGCACTGGCCCAAGCATTTCCAAGGACTTGTTACTTTGCTGACATGGACTCCCCAGCGAACTCCGGCATTGGTTACCAGGCTGTAAAGATTCTGATGAGATCCCCTGCTACCTACGAGATTCTCCTGGGCTGCCGCGACGCATCAAAAGGCGAGGCCGCGATAGCATCGCTGAAAAAGGAGGTGCCACAAAGCAACTCTATTATGACCCTCCTGCTAGCAGATGTGAGCTCTGACTCTTCACTCGAGCAGGCAGCCGCAATCATCAAGGAAAAGTACGGACGTCTCGACGTTCTCATCAACAATGCTGGTGTCTCTTACGACAACCCGCTACTTCGCGGCGAAATCTCGATTCGGGAAGCATACAACGCGACCTGGAATACCAACATGGTCGGACCCCATGTCCTGACCGGTCTGGTAGCCCCGCTGCTGATGAAATCAACCAACCCACGCCTGATTTTTGTTTCATCCGGGACATCATCATTGAGCGACACGGAACGAATGGATCCCCAATTCGCGGTGATCAACCAGTCTCCCGCGGCCGGATGGCCCAAAGAGCCCGATGCCTTACCGATTCGGGCCTACCGGTGCTCGAAAACAGGGCTGAATATGATCATGAGGGATTGGGCGCGCATACTGAAAGCTGACGGGGTTAAAGTCTGGGCAGTAGAGCCAGGCTTTTTGGCTACAACCTTCGGCGGTGAAAACCCCGAGTTTCTGAGATCCTTGGGCGCAGGGAACCCGAGTGAAGGAGGCGAGTTATACCGGTCTATAGTGGAAGGTGCGAGGGACGCCGACGTTGGAAGAGTGATCACTAAGGATAGAGTGCAACCTTGGTGAAAGTTACGTATGCTGGCCCTGATGGTTCACTTGCTCTACCGGCGTCGAGATTAGATGAGGCTCTATATACTAGTAGGCAGTCTCTTGTATCCATTGTCAATATCATTCCCTCCTTCCGCTGTGTTGTGAGTTCTGTTAATTTACTCATGAATCACTTACTAAAACATGGTTGTCACACTGTCTATCTCTTTTGATAAGCGCAGTATAATAATACGGGCACAGAGCTGGTGTAATACAGGCCTATGTAAAATGTAAAATTTGAACATAAGTAAATGTGAGTCACATGTAGCTTGCTTCATCTCGTGTTTAAGTTTCTGTGTGTGCTATCACGCCCAGGGCCGATACCATGGGGGATTTAGTGTATGATCTTTAGTTATTCATCGGTACTCCTGTATCTCTAGTTGTCTACGTTGACTGGATATCATAGCTAATGCCCGTGCGCCCGTCACCCAAAACAAAGGCACCACCGTGCACCTGCAGGACCATGAATCTGTCAAAGCCTTTTTCAACGTCTGGCCTCTCGAGGTACCACGTGCCATCCACGGTGGCAGGCTTCACATCAGGGTTTGAGGCCAGAGGACCACGGTAGAGGTCTGACGGGAAGAGATCCACGGCCTGGAAGCGGTCGCCCTCCTTGCCAGGCTCGAGGATGTGCGTCTCGGTAATGCCCACGTTGGAGTACAGGTCAACGATGTTGCGCGTTAAGCGCGCCATCAGCGCCTGCTTGAATCCCCATTTCGGATGAGGGTGGCATGCTGGAATCATGGCCTGGATACGCCAGATGGGCAGGCCGAAGAAAACAATGAAGACGGAGCGGCCTAGGGCGCGATGTGTGTGTATGTTCTTGGTTACTTCTTATCCGAGGTGCTTGTGATCGTGTTGGGGGGGGGGATGTCAATCGCAAGGGTCACCAAAAGGGGGAAATTCTTTCCATGGAGCTGATAAACAGTGGGCGATCTGATGAAGAAAGCATCTGCTCTTGTTACAAGTAAGAATAGAACGTTCCATGCACACAGTCTGCATCTTCTACATTTCTAGGAGGCAGCTTATCTCATTAGCGACTGCAGATCTATGAAATTGTTTTCATGCTTCCCGGTTCCGCGGAAAGGGATTCTTCAGGATCGAGGGTTAGAATCCCGGCATTTAAATGATAAGACTTCGTCTGGATCTCCCGGCCCCACTTCGCGCCAGGTATTATTGCTCGTAAATGTTGACTACAACAACACTTACAAGACAGAGATATGGCTTGCATACCCTGGCTCAGATTAAAAGCTTTACGTAATATGGCTTTCTATCCCTGAGCAATAAATTAGATTCTTCATTTATTAGTGGATCACCCAGCCCTTGGCAAAAACGAGGTGGCAGGGATTAAATATGCATGCGCCAGATATGGCTTTTTACACTCTGGTTGGTGAGCCCAAGCGAATCCTAACTAAAGGCACGGGCATGAGAAATTACCTCTACTCCAGCCATGCTGTATTCAAGCCATCCAGGGCACCTATATCACTGCTGCTCCTGGGATTGGGCAGGAATCTTTCGGAATCCTTTGCATGCGCTATTTCAATCGATGCCGACGTTCTACGCGAGTTCGAGACTTCGGAGGAATGAAGAATAATTCAAGTTTAGATTTCGTAAGAGGTTTTCCTGTAAGGATAGCTCAAAGCTTAGTCTTTGTAAATACTGACTGAGAGGAGATGCTGGGTGGAACGTTAAGAAAAGCAGTACGTTACTGCAATTGAAAGCACACTAGCAGCCCTACTAATGGGGTGATCAACAGCCATATAAATAGCCACTCCGTCAAGAGAGAACGATTGGTCCCTACGCTTTTAGCGTCTGTCTGTTAGACTGCCCCGCTTGATTTAGTAACCCTCCTCAGTTTTACTCTTCGCGTTCATGTATTACTAGGATATAGTATCTTCCGTTGGCTAGAGGAAGTCGCAATAAAGCCGAGCTAAGTAGTTAAATACTGGTTCATTTAAACTCCAAAGCGGCTATGAAACTAGCCTGACGCCGTTTTACACTGCCTAATCGTTCCACTTCCCTTTACATTGTTCGGGAATACGAAATTGGGTTTATTACGACGCAAAGCCCGTCGTCACCTTGATTACAGATAACTCGGAAGCAGCTTATTGGATATTTTGTGCTTTGAGGTTTTCTAATTGCCAATTCTCTTATAGCATAGCCACGCAGGAATCGGCTAAGGAATGAGTGTATTGTTTACTTTGAAGCTGCTCTCGCTTAGGAAGGCTAGTTGGCACAGGTCTCTTGCTACCATCACCCATGTGGATGCGTGATGATCGAGAGGAAGCAATAACCGCTGCTAAAGGTGGAGGCTCATGCCCAATTACGGAGAAGGCAGTAGTCTTTTCTTACAAAAGTGGCTGCCTGAGCCCTGATTCCGCCCAGCGCGGATTCGATGTTCAGGACGGCCTTAGTAAGGGCGGAGTTTTGAACACGACTGGCCGAACAGCTGGCGAAGATCAGAAGTGGGTATTAGAGCAGAACTTGTAATCTTGCCCGATCGGCTCGATGCAGTTCACAGTTCAGACTGAACGACTCTCCCGAGTTATCGCGTCAAACTCGACAATAGTGATTCTCGCATTATACCCGCCCTCCTTTAAGTCAGCTGGTGGTGTGGTTCACTGAGCGGGAAGCGATGCGGTGCTGCCTTCCGAGCAGGTTAACGTCGACCTTGGAATTGGATTACAGGGGTAAGGGTAGGTCAGTAAAGTGGGTCCCGTGAGCCCTAGCTTAGCCTTCAGAGTATATATAACTAGGCCAAAAGTAAACGCCCACCCCTCCCCCAGCATGGTGTTGAACAAGTTGTTCTTGCTTTGGGCAAACACGTATGCCCCTTCAGAAGAGTAGCAGTCTAAGGGTAGCTTACCCTCTATAGAACCCAGCGACTGGCGAAAAAGCCCCCGAATTCCCGTGTCGAAAAGCGAACCAAAACAGAGAGGATACATTGGAACCGTTAGTGGTTCGCCACTTCGAATATCAGTGTTAGATCAAGATCCTGCAGCTGTTGTATCATCTCTCAAGACAACACAATATGGACCGACGGGGGCGCAACATAAGGCCTATCCCGGTACCCTGCAGTTTTTTTGCTCAGGGCAGATGCGCTAGGGGCGACCAGTGCAGGTTCTCGCATGATGTCAACCAAAAAGAGCTCAGCTCGTCACAAACCCATGTAACACATCGTCAGCAACTTCTGGCTCATGCCGACGAAGATGACCTGAGAACATGGAAGCGAATTCTTCATAGGGCCAACCCCAAACGTCCGAACCATCAGGTCGGCAATCGTTTCTTTGCATTGGCCTTGAAGCTGACGGCGGAAGGTGACCTGGGGGCCTCCCAGGAGACCATCAAGTCGCTAGCGGATGAAGATGGCCTTACTTTCATCCGCGGCCTCATCGAGAAATTCGTTCCTGATGCTACTGACCGCGAGGAAAGAATTAACCTGCGGTTGGCTCAAGTTCGGCCGTTGTTCGCCCTTATCACCCATGAGCGTGTGGTCGACTCGGGCGTTCTCGAACAGCAGGTCGCCACCGTCTACAACTTCATGCTCGGCATTGGCGGTCGCAGAATGGAGCCACTGTTCGCGTTCGTCATTGACCTCCTTCAGGATCTGCGCATATCCACGACTTCCTCCCAGTCGACGTGCCAGATGGCAGTCGCTGAGCTCAGCCTGTCTGTCATGGCCAAGATGATTGACTGCAACACCAACAACATCGCCAACGAGGCTTTCACGCGTATCGTACGGCAGCTGGAAGGTGCCGTTGGAGTGGAAAGATTACAGGGCGAATCCTTCTCGGCTCTCCAAGCCCGCAAATGGCTTCAATACCTTCAACGGCGGCTCGAAATCGGCCATGCCCTGCCTTTGCCGACTGCTCAACCCAGAGCTGCCGAGGCACGAGCCCAGTTCGTCCTACCGAAGGATCTGCCGGTCCATCTCTTGGCCCAGGGCGCGCGACACGATAACGATCACTCCGACATCACCAAAATCTCCATTCTGCCGTCGCAGCAGGAGATCGTTTCGGTCCGTGGCGAATACCTACCAACGACCGACTCTTCTTCTTTCCACCGACCTGGTATCCTCGGCCGCCTTGACCGAGAATTCCGTCTGCTGCGAAAGGACACCGTTAGCCAACTACGGGACGCCGTCCGCAACCAGTTAGAAGCGATGCAGAATCATCGGAAGCATGAGCTTTCGTCCAAGTATAACAACACCCTGCGAACATATACATATCACGATGCCCAGCCTCTCATGGCTTCAATTAATCATTCAACTGGCTTAGACCTGCTGGTTCGATTTCGTCAACCAGCTTCCAATTCCACCCAGCGTACCCGTCAGGACTGGTGGGCGCATTAGTTTGCGTTATATCAGGCGATCAGCAAGTGCTCTTCTGTGTAGTTAAAGATCAAATTATCCTTACTGCTGCCGACAGGAAGAAGCCTCGGCCGTCTGAGAGTGAAGGAACACCAGATCCGGCACCATCGCTTGCAGACGATACCGAGTTCGCCCATGTTCATTTGCAAGTCGCGGAACCTCCCGCAGCCAATATTTGTCAAGCACTTCAGTGGTACCAGAACTTCGGGACGTATCGGCGACCATGGTAAGTATATTTTCGGGCTTTGTTTGCTTCCTTCTCCGCACCATAACCATCCCCTTGCTATCGGGTACTCCTGAAGAGAACACATCCCGTAATATCATTACCGACTGCTTCTTTCGGGTACTGACTCCGCCAACTGCAGCCTGGTTGAGTTTCCTGGCGCCCTTCTTGCATCTTTCCAACATACACTCGACGCTTCGAAACGCATATCAAGACAACCCATCATCCCTTTTGTAGATCTACTGGCTCCCAACGCGGTGGCTGGAACGGAGGTGGTTTTCAAGAGCTCTCCATCCTGCCTCAAAGGCGTTGTGACATGTTCCGCATTCAAATCATCGTTGTTTCAGCTGGTAGCGGACGTTTTCTGGCTGGCCATCCATATCTTCAGCTAAAAGACCCAGCACGGAAGCCAAGACGCCATTGCTGAGCTGTTTGGCAATATGAAAAAACCGGACATCCTTCTGCTCGAGGACATCGACGCCGCTGGACTGGCAAACCGGACCCTGAGTTCGGACCTGGACCAGTCGATGGCATCTGATGACGAAAACAAAGGCGGCAACCAGCAAGGAGCTTGTCACGGCCAAGTTGGTTGAGCCGCCATCGCTTGATGTCGTCTTGAACTTCCTGGACAGTGTGTCGTCCGACGAGGGTCGCCTGGTGCTCATGACGACCAACCGACCGGAAGCGCTTGACGAAGCGCTTATACAATCAGGACACGTCGACCTTAGAATTCGCTGCCGTCTGGCATCTGCCACGGTGACCTGGGATATGTTCTACCGCTTCTTCGGCCCGGAAACGGACGAGAAAAAGGATGAGTCCACGGCGGCGAGTATCTTTGAGAGAAAGGAAAATAGCACGGCAAAACAGCCGGAGGATGAAATAGCGCATAACGGCGGCGACGGCAGCATCAACTGTTCTTTGGGAACAAAGAAGCTGCCTGCACCTACCACACCACCTACTACTAGGCCACGAGGACAGCTGGAAAGGAGCGAAGCCCTCGAGATAGAGAACAATTTGGTAAGGTTATGGGAGGGGAGCTTCTCAACCCTGCCGCCATCCAAGGTTACTGTTTGCAAATTAAGCAGGACCCTGTCGGGGGTTGAGAAGGCGGCCGTGTGGAAAGAGAAAACACTTACGGAAGCAAGGGGGCGGCAACTCAAGAAACAGGCTCAGAAATAGTTAACAATGTGCCGGAAAAGGTATTATGTCGGTATTTATTGCGGTGAGATACAATGGAAATAAAGATGCTTTTCCTCCAAGGTCACCGCGGACTCACATAATATATAAAATAAGGAAGGAAAAAGGGAAGAAAAAAGAGTAAAAATTCATAAATTAGAGCATTCAAACCACCCGGTCTTGTATAGGAATGCCGCGAGAAGAAACCATTTCAAACCTTTTGAGAGCACATGTCCCGCCAGGCCGCATCCTCATCCTTAAAGGCTCGTCGTTGTTTCTGACTACTTCGTCTTCGTCACATGTGGCCAAGCCCTAGACGCACGTGCTCGATGTCGACGACATCGCCGCCACCCATGCCTGCAAAGCATGCCAATGCCGTACTAGTGACCCTAGTTATTCGCGATTCCTAGTCCCTTAAGCTGCTAGTCATCATCTGGCGAACGCGCACGTGGCTTTCTGGCTGGTAGAGCTCTTAATCTGAGCTTTCTCAGCAAGTCGAAGGGCAGCAGGAGCCACGACGCTGAATTATGGTTTCCTTGATGAGAATATAGATCTTGAATCTTCGACCGATCGCGACCTTGCCTCCGATGGCTGCCGGTTGCGGATTTGCAGGATGAAATCGTCCAGCTGCTGACCGAAGTGCGCAATGGAGCACAGGACAAAGGGTAACCTGATGTCCGAGGCCGCGAGATCACAAGGCGGCATGCCACTCCCCACAAAACTCACCGGGCTTCGTCCTTTACATCACCAGTCACCGACCACCAGCGATATGCTGCCAAGGGGGCTTAGGTGTTTCACTGTTACTATTTATCAAATTTTGAAAGCTTGATTTGGTCCATTACCAAACATATTTACGTATTGATTAACTAAGAAAAAGCATAGAATCTTGTATACGAGGTTTAAAGAGAGTCGTGTAAGAGGTCCAAAGTATATGGAGACCCCTCGAGGTTGTTTTGTCAATGAGAACGCTGCCAATGCCGACAAACCCACAATTCAGTTCTATGGCCCCTGATTGCTTGGATCTGAAGAGAACACTTGAAGCTGCACACTAAGCCCGACCGGCCCGGACGCGGACAAATTCACACAATGAGGCCAGCTTGAAGTGAAGGAGAGAGGATTAACACCAACCGTCGAAACCAGCGGTTAGAAAGCAGCAGTCGGTAAAGGGCGAGATTTAGACGACGAAGAAAGAAGCTTTACAAAGGGAAGCGGTGGTGGTCGCTGTCACAACCATGATCCAACACCGCGCCTTGTATAATCACTTCCAATGTATTAGGGCTGACTTTATGAAGCTCTTAACCGAACAGGGCAGATCCCAGATTTTAGTGTCCCGATTTCGAGCAGCACACTAATACCTTGCTTGAGACGGGCCGGCCTGTAGGTTACTCCGAGGTTCAAGTCTTTAAAACATGCTATAGCTAAGCTAAAATGTTGATACATGTAGTTGACGAATGAGAGGGGTTGAGTCGCAATCCCTTTACCGATACAGCTCTCTCCCCTTCCAAGAAAAGAAAGAGATAGAGTGAGAGTGAAATATTTAGTCATTCTTTAGATAGCGGCATTTATTGACTATGCGCAAGGCACTTACTTTATTGAACATACATATGTGCCCGACATCGGTTCCGAGGCGATACGATCAGCCAATGAGTGTATCTGTTGCCGCCACTGTTGTTTTGTTTTGATTTCTTATGCACTATAGCTTCTTCACGCTACGAAGGAACTACAAGGTAGGCAAGGCACCGTTGATTATGGCAGCCTGTGCTTCCTGGACTTCTGCTGACTGTCAGGGTCAGGGTGTTGCCAGTATAAGGGGGTTTCCTTCGCGCTGCTACGTCGGCGGCCCTTCATAGGGTACAATAACACTATTGGTCACGAAGCTGAGCCCCGACACTATCAACATGCGACCGCAGAGCTGCCAAATGTCCAACAGCGCTCAACGATGCTAATCCACAGGCAAATAGGCGAATGCACCCGCATGTCTTTTGCGAAGCAAAATCTACCGGAAATCTACGAGGATAACGCTCAATGGAAGGGACATCTTTTCAAAAGGTTCCATGGCCGGCATGAGGTGAAAACGGATATTCACTCAACCGCTCTGTGAAGGATACAAATAAAAACAGCCGGCCTCCGGCGAGGTCTCACCGACAGCCGGCCCCAGATATCTCTTCGTGCTAATTTGGTAAGCGTTAGGCCGGAGCATTTTGGTCCGTACATTCATGTAACCACTGGTAGCACAAACTGGCTGCGGAAGCTGAGAGCTTTCCTCGTTCTCGATGACGCCAACAAGCATCATAGTGACAGCCCAGGAAACGACAGCCTATCTATGCCCAAGTGAATCCATGAAAACTTATTGATGAACTTGAATGTACCAAAGATGGGGATTCAATATCCGCACAATAGCTCGGTGATTCCAATCTCCTTTGCGACGAGCAGCATCGGATTAAGTTCCGGCAGGACGTTGCCTAAGAAGCTAAAAGCCATTTCCAATGCGGGGTTTGATGCGATCGAGCTAGCAATGGCTGATTTGCTAGCTTACGGCGAAGTCTTGATGGGCAAGGAATTAGACGCGAGAAATTACGATGCCATTGTCGAGGTAGCCACGACCGTTAAACTTCTAGCAAAGGAAGTCGGAGTTGGAATCCTTATGCTGCAGCCCTGTACAAGCTTTGAAGGATGGAGCTTGGGCTATCAGGACAATGAAGGAGAAGACGCGTTTGCCAGGGCACGAGGATGGGCGAGAATAATGGCAGCTCTCGGAACAGACATGCTGCAGGTAAGACCATTGGCTGCATTTAAGTGCAACTGTGAGACTAATGTACCCGGAAGCTAGGGTCTTCAGATGCTGACGGGATTTCACATTCGATCGAGGATTTTGCTGCAGACCTTGCGAAGCTTGCTGACATATGCGCCGAGAAAGGTTTCCGCGTGGCGTATGAGAACTGGTGCTGGGCAACGCGAGCCCGGACTTAGAGGGTGGCTTGGGAGATCGTGAAGAAAGCAGGCCGGCCGAACCTGGGTTTATGCTTGGACACATTTCAAATTGCCGGCGGGGAGTTTGGTGACCCGACGACCGAAACGGGGTTAATTGAGGACATTAGTAGGGCTGAGTTGCAGACTCGTGGGAGAATGAGCCTTCAAGAACTAGCAGCAACAGTCCCTCCGGAGAAAATATTTCTGCTCCAGGTATCGGACGCTCATAATATGGACCCGCCAATGAAGCCGTCGAAAGATAGTCGGGAGCGACAACTAGGTCCCAATGGAGCCACAGCTACCGGCCATTGCCTTTCGACGGAGGCTATTTGCCAGTGAACGAAGTTGTAAGGGCTGTTCTAAACACAATGTGTAGAGGATGGTTATCGATCGAGGTATTCGATTCAAGAGAAAACTTGAAGGACACAGACATGGAAGCATTCGCAAAAGGTGCGAAGGAATCATTGGAGAGATTGTTATTATTTAGCTGATATAACGAAGAGAGCCTCATGTCGGCTACTTTTACCGAGAGGGGTGATGGTTACCTGTTAATCTATTGTAAGCTGTCATACGTGCTTGTTTTACCATATTGTGGCTTTTCGGCCGGCAAGTTCTGATCAACCTTGGGAAGTGGACCAACATTGATTGGTATGGCCGAATTGTCGCAACTAATCTTTAGGGCCGATGCCGCTCACCATGGGCCGGAAGAGCGCAGAGCCCCATTGTATCTCCAGTCCGTGTTGCACGCGTCAAGATGGCTATACAGTAAAAAGAAGAAGGGTATTTAGGCTTCCAGCATATCACAAGTACTAATATCGAACAAGCAGCTAGGCAGCATCAGCATGGAGGATATAGGACCAGTGATATTTACCTAGCTTCATGCACTGATGTACTTTCCATTTTGATCTTCATTCTATCCTCTTTGCTACAGCTACTAACTCCTTTTCTCATTCAACTTCCACAAACCAGGCGCGAACAGCATCAACATGCTAGAACAGATCAGGCAACGCTACCCAACGAATTTTTGGATGGTTGGAACGAACGAAGACCAAAGAGCACCAAGAGGAAGCCCGACCCGAATACGTCTATAACAACATCTTCCGGCTGTTTGACGCGCTGATGCTTCGAGTACAGTCAGGATGGTTGGATTTATAGACGGTTTGATACTCGCGAGAACCACGAATAATTATACGCTAGAACAAGCTACCGGCCCGCGATGTTTGGCGCTTCGCCACACCGACCCATCTGTATAAGCAATAACTAGCGCAAGTCTAATCTTTTCACACTCACTCGACCAGGCAAAGACCGGACCAATTCCTCCGCCCGTTCCTCGTCTTAAGACGACCACTAGCTGATGCTACATGCATATGAGTTGCACGTACCGACTAGGGTGGACAGCGATTACTGCTCTATATCAGAAGAGGCGCCCTTGGCAAGTTAAATGACAGGTTTGCATAGTAAAATCTAGAACAGCTATGTAAACGTGCCCGCATGGTGCGTTCACAGCCAAGTCGCAAAGACCTGAAATCATCACAAGGGTGGAGATGGCAGCTGATCGTCATGCTGATCCAAAACCAGCGCTGCACATCGCTAGTGCGGCTATCGGGGTAACGTCCGGGTAGTCATACCCACAGCCATTGGACGGACTGACCAAAGCTTCGATGAACTCTGTCGCTTCTTGAATTAAGTATAGATTCAACTAAATTATTGTATTCTACTTGTTATATTTCCGTTCTCTTTAAAAAAAGGTAGTGAATAGATAAAGAAGCAATTTAAATTTGCGAACCTCGGCTCTGGGTAAATAATGTCGACCACGCTCTCTATGTTTGTGCACGAATTTCACGCTGCGCCTTGCGACCTTGGCAGGAGTCAGAGAAAAGCGCTTGGTGCCTGGCACTATTGTCAGAGTGACGTTCACCTTGTCAGTTATGGTTGCGGTCACACATAACTTAGTATTACGTAACATGACAATTCCTTCACTTAAAAAAAGGGTCCACAGTGTTTTCTCCTTGCGCCCAGTTCCTCTTTCCCGTCCAACTTCCTCTTCGCCGCCCTGCAGCTTATGCTACAAATATACAGTAGCTTCGCACCATACGCTGCGATTCCCTTAGTAGTTGCTTAGTACACTCGGCTGGGATATACGACCTCCTGCAATGACTTAATGCTGACTAAAAACAAATGTTGGATAAATCATTACTGCATAGTGGCAAATCAACGTGTAGCTGAGGGTCTCACTACTTGCGCGTAGCGGGGTATCGTAACCCCGCTCTCACTTTCGTTGCCCACTTGATTGTCCTTGCTAAAAGCGTCTTTGATAACATGTAATACAACTTGGCAGAGCTGCCTGCAATCATGCGTGTTGCCAGTTCCAGTTGAATGTTGCATGCACTAATCCTTGCTGCTGGCAGTAGATCCATAGCGCTCGTCAGCACTATGGATGGGTGCTCTTTATTCGTGTAGCCGCTTACTTGATTTTAGATTATCATGTTCTGGAAGTTAGAGGGTAAAAGAGTACAAGATACCTACGACTTAGCAGCAAATTGATATAACAGCTCATTTGTCCAGTTACATCTTTCGATCCAAACAAATCTCTGCAGCTAAATCTTGAGATTGATCCGCTGGCGTCACACTAATTACCTTTCAACGAAGAATACGAGACCAAGCCATCAATCAGTTGCGCCAACATGTCAGACGATGAAGAAAAGACCAGACGACTAACCCACGAACCAGCTAACATCCACGATTCACCCTTAGCTGCGCAAGATGAGCAACCTCCTGACACGAATTTGCAAAGGACTGCTGATGTACAGGTCAAGAAGAGTCGCCGTTTCGGCTTCGTAACTTCGAACGCGTGCACTGAGTGTCGGAGGAAGCGCGCTAAGGTATCCATTTCCCTTCCCTTCCTTGAGAGGGTTGTGTGGTGTTGCTTACTATTTTAGTGCGATGGAAACAATCCTTGCGGGAGATGCAACGAGCACGGGGCAACCAATTGCCACTACGAGACCCCGTTACGTCAATCTAAAGACAGCCTCCGTCACGAAGTTAATTCTTTACAACGCCGACTCTACCACAACGATACCGTCCTATCGGCTCTAGCGAAACCTCAGTTGTGCGAGGAAGTGCTCGCCCGGTTGCGTGGTGGCCAGAATGTCGATATTGTGTCAAAGTGGCTTGAAGATGCACTGCTCTCGGACGAGGGTGATGCGCCAGCGGCTGTTGAGTCCGGTGCCTCTCTGTCTAAACCACAGCCTAAGCAGCCTTCGGACACGATGCCTCCTCCTTTGGAAGGGGGACTTGACAGGGCGGGAATTGGAGAAGGCAGCGAGGAACGCGACCAGGAAGAACAGGTATGCTTTCGAAATCAGACGCAGTCGGCCGAGACCAATTCTCGCCCGGAAGCACTGATGTGGACGGCGAGTATGGCGTCTTATTTCAGAGTCAGCCCCCGGATAAACTCTCAACAAGTCGTTTCGGAGACGGCAAATCATGACTTTATGGACCAAATGTCCGTTCCTATACAACTGTCCAATATGGAGATGCTTCACCGCACATGGACCAGCGTAACGGAAGACATGGAATTAGTACAACACCTGCTTGCGCTGTATTTTTGCTGGGAGTATCCGACATTTGCTACAATACAGAAAGAGTACTTTCTTCCCGACTTCTTGAACGGAAGGACAAAATTTTGCTCTGCGGGACTAGTTAACGCTCTGCTGGCGCTAGGATGCCTATTTTCCTCCCGCCACGGGATCCGCACCAATTCAGATGATACGCGTACTTTAGGCGATCGCTTCTTTAAAGCATCACTAAGCCTCATTGCCCAAGAAAGCAATCAACACAGCCTGACTAATGTAAAAACATTTGGTATTTTGTCCATTCGAGAGGCAAGGTGCGGAAGGAATGCAGAAAGCCGGTACTATGCCGGACAGAGCATACGGTTGGCCGTCGAGATGGGTCTCCACCACTTCACGTGTGCCTCTTCTCCCTTCAAGACCGACGATCGATGCCGATATCGAAGCGGCACCGTGGACTCCGTATCCAAGCGAAGGTAAATTCAAATGACACATCGCTGGACTTCCCACCCACCTGCTAATCCTTTGAAGCAAACCCTAGAACAGTTTCTGACCATCTGCGACATCCCTATCACCAGGCTTCTAATACGCAATCCGTGTTCGAGTGTTTTTGCGGGTTAAGCGAGTTGGGTCATGAAACTGCATACCTTTTCCAAACGCCCAGCAACCCAGTCACAGGCTACATTCTTCTGAACACCTACACCCGGTATCTTGATTGGTATGACAATATTCCCGCAGTACTTCGTTTAGGAACCAATCACACGCCAGCGGTCTTGTTTGTTCATATCTACTATCATTGTGCCATCCTGCTCCTCTTCCGCCCATTCATCAAATTGCGTATTGATGGGTCAAGCGTCTTACCACGCCATATCTGCACTGAAGCCGCAGACAGCATTCGGAGCCTGTTACGGTCTTACTCCCAGCTCTACAGTCTCCGGAGGACACCGTCGTTCTTGCCGTATCTCACACTGATCTCGTCTACCATGCATCTCACAGCTGCTACCGTCGGAGCAAGCGGAAGTTCGTTCAAGGGTGCCTCTTCGACCATGCGCACAAACAACGTTCAGCGCGTCGTAGCAACCATGCCGCTTGACTTCAGAGACTTGGCCTACACCATTGGGAACGCAACTTTCCAAAGCAGCGCATTAGGATCGAAACTCAATCCTCGCGTCACGGAAGCCCTTACCCAGGGCATCAGTAACCTGACAGAGATGATGCAGTATAACCACTCCGCCGAAGAGGCATTGCATGCTTTACAGCATCTATATGCACTGTGGAGTGCTGGTACCACCGCAGAAGCACAAGAAGAAACCGAATCCTTTTTTCCTTTCTCATTCCACATGCAGGGACAGCTCTCGGTCACTTCTGGACCCTCGTTGCAAGAAGCTGGCTTTACGATGATTTAGCCCTACGATTAGAGTGGCTCCGAGATTTTCTATATGAGGAAGCTGTGCATGCATCTCGTCGGGGTTTATGTTTCATTGGAGAGGAAAAATCTCTCCTTGCTTCTACACAAGTCAGATATATCTAGAGACTTCTGTAGACACACTGTCCTTAGGAGACTCGGGCTACCTATACCTTGGCTGTGTTCTGGGTCTCTAGACGTCAAGGACAAGCACTCATCACAATACACTCCGTCAGACCCCATCGACAGGTTCTGCGTCCGGGATGATGGCGGTTTCAAATGGCAGCCTCGGGGCATCGAAGAATAGATTGTCTTCCAAATGAGCACTTTGTTAAACGCTCATAAGCAAGCGCGAACTGTCGAGGACAGCTATCTGTTGCGCTGGCACCGTGAATAGGATTATTAGAGTTACTCTTTGGGTTCGGGCCAATACTTGGGCGTGAGATTTTTCAACCGCAAAAATGGCGGGACTCCACACGCACGTCAACAAATTGGCGATTCATGTTAGGTAAAGATGCCACGGCTTCTGGGAAATGGTGCCTGGCTGTGCATGCTCTTTTACGAATGAGTCGAAGCTGGCGATCTCGCCCGTACCAGCTGGCGCCATTAGATAGCTTTGGAAACAGGTACCGAACGGCGCTTCCTTGCAGCCCTCTAATGTGCAACATGCTTCCCCTCCCCTCCACCACACAAACAGACCTTATGATCATGACTGTTGCTCAGATCTGGGCCAGCCCTATAAAGGCAGGCTCGATCGGGACATGTTGAATCCTTCGCTTTATGCCTCTCTTATTTACGGTCTTTCTCTGCTCGTTCTGCGCAATCGCGCTCTTCGTGATGTTTTTGTCGGTTGGTTAGCGCATTGTTTATCGTTAAGGGAGCTCCCTGCATTCGCGTAGTTGCTTATAGATCTCCTCCGATGCTATGAGTTCAGCTATTTGGATCCGTAGAGAATGGTTTGATCGTTGAGTGTGTATTGCTGAATACGGGAGTGTCGTCGTTAACACTACTTGAACGCAGGGGAGAGCCTACTAGGGCAGTCAACAAGGAGGTGGTATGTGCGGACGCCGCTGGAATACTATTGTCTAGCTGCCTACGCTTTGCTGCTAGCGTCGCTTCTTTCAGCGACCATCAGCCGCTCAGCATCTGCGGGGCGCATGGTGACTGACTGTCTGCTGGACAGAGATTTACTTGGTTCCCAACCTCCCACCACACTACAGCAGTGCGGAGTGGTGTTTTGTATCAGAGACAATTATCATGGGCCGGTCAATCACTAACGTTATTCCTTCCCTTAACTGACTTCCTAACCCATATTCCAGAGCTCAGTCCCACGGAAGTTTAGAGGCTTAACAATGGCTTATCAATGGCGTCCCTCGGTTTCCTTGAGCTTTAGATACTAGACAACCGATTATTCTCCAATTAAGTATACACGTCGTCATCAGTTACCGGCTGTGTGCCGGCTAGTTTATCAAATATGCTTGGTACCGCTACCACGACCTTCAGCCTTGCAAGTCTGGATTGAGGCACTTCTGAATGCTTCTGGTCATAGTGGCGAGGTCCGTTCGTACGGTGGTCATACTGGGAAGCAATTAATGATATAATTCTGAAAATAGCAACGCTAGCGGTGGACAGGAGTCCCAATAAGGTCAAGTATACCCGTGTTCATTTTCGAACAGGCTCCCATTACATTTACAGCCAGTTGCGCACCCATAAAGCATGCTCTCTATAGTGATAGCTCTCTGTAGTGATACAAATATCGACCTTCTAAGAATCACACCTTCGCACAGTGGCTGATCATGTATGACTCGAATCATCGCGAGATATTCAATCGAGAAAGTTTTGATGCTTTTCGCGCCTTGTTGAATCGGATCTGCGAAGACAGTAAGATTCCCTCATCACACGCCCTAGTTCATATTGGCCGGAGGCAACACTAGTCGCGTGGTCGGTAAGCTTAGGAGTTCCAGGGGACAAGGGCATCCTCCCCGAGCTTGTCCTTGATGATGCGCTCGCTGAGGTCCCAAAGCGCATTGCCAAGAGTGGGGTCGCTCGCTTGGTTTGACTCTTTCCCGAGTCGACCCTAGATGAATGATGACTGGTCAGCACTCAGCCTCCCGCAGAGATATTGCTTTGAGGTGTACGGAAGCGAAATGTACCGGGTCGCTAATGTAATGCCCGTTCCAACCCTTCTCCTCGATCTCGGGACTTGTGGCAGCATAGCTGGATGGTCAATCCGCGTTAGCATCCTACGATTTCAGAGCTGTATGTTCATACGACAGGGCACTTACAGGGCACTGTATGATCCCTGTTCCGGATCCCGACCGCCAAAGAACATGGCTGCTGTGAGCAGATTGCCTAGCAGCTCAGGATATGCGTCCTTCCACTGCTGCTGCATGACGGCGTTGGCCTAAAGTAGTCAGCAGTCGGCATTCTGTCCTGTTCTTTGCCACAAAGGCTTGACGTAGACATATCGCTCTTTCACATACAGTGCCAGGGTGCACAGAGACGGCGTAGATGTTGTCCTTGTTGGGCTTGATGACGCGCTCGACCATGCCGTACTTGACGCCCAGGATGATGGCCAGCTTGGCGCGACCGTAGAGTTCCGCGGGGCCAAGATCTGAGCTATTGATCTCGTCAAGAGACGCAAAGTGCGCGACCGACGGGGCGCCGTAGTGCATCTGAGATGACTCCCAGACAATGCGAGGCGCCGGCGTGTCGGGCTCCTGCGACGTCTTGCGCAGGAGTGGGTACAGCAGGTTGCACACGTAGAACTGACCCAGCCAGTTGACGCCGAAGTGCTGGTCGATACCGTCAGTGTCCTTGTCAAGCTGGTTCGTGCTAATGCCGGCGGAGCAGATCAGCTGTGTAGACGTCTTGTTGGTCAGGCGCACCTCTCACAAGTTACGAGTTTGATACATACAAGGTCCAGCCGCTCTTCCCGGTCCCTGAGGCTCGAGAAGGTATCCTTCACCTCCTTAAGGTTTCCAAGGTCGCAGGGAATCCACTCAATATCGGCGTACGCGCCAGTCTCTTTCTTGATCTTGCCAACGGCGTATTGACCGTGTTCCTCTTTGCGATTTACCATAATCACCCGTGCCTTGTTTAGCACCAATGCTTGTGACATCTCGAAGCTAGTCACGCTATGATTAGGCCGATGTCAAAAGAAAAGCCCGCATTCTAGCGTCAAATCGGTGCTGGGCCTTGTCCTTGTTCAACTCACCCGGTGCCGAATGCTCCACCCAATACGATGGCCACCCTGCCGTCGAGATCATGGATCTCTTTTTCGGGCGTAACGACACGATGAAGGACAGACTGCATATGGCATGTGTCAACGAATATATCTTTGACTAAAGTTGTTTTCGCGTCCTATAAATCCAAGAAGTACGAATCTTGGGGTTCTGTAATCAATGAAACGCCTAGCTGGTAGGAACAAGCAGCGTCTTCTAGGATAAGAAACATAGTAAAAGTCAAATTGGAAACAGTGAATGGCCTAAGATATGAAATGGTCTAAGTGCGCACCACGCGCCACGCGTTTAATGGTTGGCCGTTAGCACCTTGACTTTAGCTACGATCGGCTAAGTCCTACGAGCCCCCTTTTCAGCTGGGCTGCTCGGGGGTGGGAGGGGGAGAGGCTCTAAGCATTCCTGAAATCCGCAATGAAATCTCCAGCGTGCAAAAGGCAGCGCGCTGCTAGGTCAACGATCTCTTATGGAACCACATGCGGAAATAGAATCCTAAATCAGTTTAGCGCACATAAATCAAGTCCAGCCCTTGAATTAAATAAGGGGCCTTCTGACCCGAGCCAGTTACACTTTGGCCCATAAAATGCCGGTCATGTCGTCAAGATGAGCGTCATTGCTTGTTTTTTGCTCGTTATATCCAATAACTATAATTAATCCCGGCTTGTAGAGCGTAATCGGCTAGTTTTATGAAAGAGTAGGGTCCAACAGATCTGTGAGCAGCTACGGAACCCGAGATCAGAAATAGCCTCCCTACTTAGCGTCATTGGGGTTTCTTCGCATCTGTTATCACCGAAGCTACTCGTTCCGTGAGCGCTAACCAATCCCCCTCCCAGCGCGCGGGCCAGCTTGAGAACCTGTGTCTGCTGCTCCTCAGTGCCGAGGACAACTTTGGTCCATGCCGCCATTGTGAAAGTTGAAGCACTCATTCGAAAGCACTAATTATCCCCGTATAGATGAATAAAAGAGAACTTGTTCATTACTAGCGACTCGGCCCGGTCCGCGGGAAGCTGGAATATGTGGGCTAGTTCAGTAGGATTCGGGTTTTACGTAGTAATAGGTTTTATTGTTTCTTACGTAACTACATGTAATTATCGTTGGACTCCATAAGCTCTAAGCTCTTCCTTCCATATGAGCGAGCAAACAGCTAAAACCCAAGCAGCAAAGCTGCCAACCTTTATCATCTCCTACGGTTTCTGACAGTATAAGACATATCCCTTTGTTACCTCATCCGCGACTCGACCGCCAAGTCGTACACCAGTGGCGACTCATAGATAGCGTAAGAACACGGGCGGTTCAGCCAACAGACTGGACATGCAGGTCAGGCAATCAACTACACATTCAACAGCCAACCAGATAGCTTTGCAAGAGGACAACACACCGGTGATAGCGTACAGCATCTTCTTTCTTTCCTCCTCCCAACTGAAACATGTCCCTACACCTACTATTGCAATCTGAAGAGGAAGGGTCATGATTCCCATCCCAGAGTAGCCTAGTCCGGAGCTGTTGCTCCGCTGCCAGTGACATCAGTTTGACGTACTCCTTCGCTTGCGAGAACGGCTCGATCTAGACACGGTCTCTTGCCATCGCCTACACCGGATAGACAGTCGCTGTCGCCGTCTGATTCTCCTTCAGAGCCTTCGAGCCACCCAACGTTTCTGGACATGTCGTCAGGTTGTTCATCGTTGAAAAACTGTCGAAATAGGGCGACATCCTCGAAGCTGTTCACTAGGTTCTCCACTCTAGCGCCGTCGGGATCCCATATCGCCTGTTCCATATCTCCCATGAATGTGGCTCGGATAGGCCCTGCATCTTGCGCCCGTCCTGGTCCTCTCTTTTTCAAGTCCTGAAGAAGACTGGCAGCTTCATCGGGCGGAATACAATAGTCGCGCAGTGCCATGGTCAACAAACTGGTGCCGATAGCTTCAGATACGCGGTAGGGGTGCGCCAGGCTCGCGTATCTGTAAAAGCACAGAAGAAAATAAACTTTCCGGTCCTGGTCCTTCGAGGCAAGCACTGCATTGGCCACATAGGTCAGTGCTGTGTGCCAGAGAATCGAGAAAGACGACGCTTCATAATTGGACCGGTATTCAATGATGAGATGCTTGAGCTGTTGAACTGACGCGTTATAAATCGCATTTGATGAGCTTCGTCGTGCCGAGAAGGTTTTCAACCTGACATGTCTCATGTTCTGTTCGTTGACGAAGGGCCGGAATATGTCGAGTACCGCGGTATGGAGCCATATGCTAAACTCATCAGCTTCCCTTACAGCTCGCTGTCTCACGAAAGGGGACACACTGGAATACCACTACATGATGCGTGCTCCCCGCCGCTCGAAGTAGCGCTACAGGCAAACTGTGCACCCACGCAAGCAACTCGCGATACTTCATCTCTGCGAAGTCCAGCTCTCGGGGCGCAGGTGGCTTGGTTTGGTTGTCAAATCTGAGGACGAGCTCATGGATGATTCGCCAGAACTGACAGATGCACGGGAATATCTTTCCCATATATGCATGAGTACGCATTGTTGCCGGTACCGCAGCATGTCTACTGGATGAGCTCCCAGTGATGGACTCATTCCCTTCCGACCAGAGACCTCGGGGAATCGGTAGTCGTGGCGGAAATTGAGAATAAACGATGCCCTGCTGTTGATAGAACATGGCAGTCAAGCTTATGTCTTGGTGAGCTGTGCACGTCGCTACTGAGAATGGCCTTCACTTACACACCCCAGTTGAAAACCCCCCACGCTGCGTATGAAGCAGCGCTCAGCTCTTGAACGGACGACCATCGATGCTGGCGGTCTTTTCTAACAATCTCTGGGTTTCCAAAAAGTCCCAGTCGTGTTCCCATATTCACGGCTTCTGCTAGGTATCTCAGACTGTGATCCTTGCCATGACCCATCGAAGCAAGGCTTAGGAGTTGAGCTCCTGCCATATTCAAACAAGTATCGACAAGCCTCACCTCTGACCACAGTCGCTCTGCCTCCATACCAAATAGTTGAGCGAGTTGACTCACTGTGTAGTCGATGGCACTGTACATCTGCTGTTTCTGCTGTTAGTGAGGTTTTCGATCCCAGCGAGCAACCATACACATACGCAACCCCAGTATAATAGCGCGTTCACTAGCAGAGGTGAGCAGAATGTCGGTGTTTCGCTAACTAAGTCTGCGACAAATAGGTCTGGATCGAACGTTCCTAATAGTGGATGATCCGTCTGTAAGTATAATGATATGATCCGCGCAGCGAGTTCGTTACGGATAGGAATACTAGTCCAGGATGATATACACAAGGCGGAAAGTCGTTCATCGCAGTACTCTTGTGGCATCGGGAGAGACTCGCCGGCGTCAATATGGGACTGTCTCCCAGTGAATCTTGGGTCCGGAGTCATTCGTGCGCTGGAGAAGCACATCAGTACTTCGAATAGGCCTTTGGATGAGCCGTACATCACGGAAGTGGGAACAGGGTACTACTTACTGCTGGAAAGACACAAAAGCCGAGCGGGGTAAGTAGCTCTTTTTCAAGTCGACAGTGGAAATCGGAGGTAGCATAGGGTATGCTATGGGATGTTGTGTCATCAATTCGACTTCCAGAGGCGATTGCACAGGAATTTCACTTGGCAGCATATCCCATCGCTGCTCTCCTTCGAGTCTGCTTCCGATCACAGACAGCGCAACAACGCAATCACCGTGGTTGGCTCTCAGGACTCTCAGCACATCAAAGGCTCGTTGTTCCGGCAAGTATTTGAGTAACTCTAATATCTCATGTGATTCTTGGCCCAGTCCCTTCCTGGTGCTGTAGATGCACTCGGCGGCGTGGTCTCGACAAGGGCCGCAAGTTGGCCGTTCACCATCGCACTGTGTCAGGAATCAGCACTGCCGACTCCAAAAAGGTGACATCGTCTTCGGAAAGAGGCTAACCCTGGCCTTCCTGGTGCGGCAGGAATTGCAGGCTAATCGGACGCCGTTGCGCTTGCGTTTATTCGTCTTTGTTTGCGTCTCGGAGGAAGAGAGCTGTTCTACGGCGTTCCTGGGTGCTGGAGCTGGGCGAAGCGGAACGTACTTTTTCGGCATCGTGCGGTCTAAGATCTCGCCAGATCAAGCTTTGCTACCTGCGAGTGCTGCTTATGCGAAGGTTTAGTGCGTGTCGATGCCGCAATTTGCCCAAGGGGCCAACAACTATGGAAGTTCAATTACCACGCGGCTGCTCCCTAACTAAAGCCTTTCCGCTTGACAACGATGCTGATCGGCCGGGCCACAGCTCGATCTGGGTGCAGCATTTCTTTCGGCTGCATGTTGCCTTAGGGACCATCAACCGTTCATCAATCCCGTCATTCGATCGCACCTGGTATGAACTTCTAATCTGTGTGGAGAAGCGGTCTATCATATTCGCACAAGTGCAGAAGTCCAATCATTTCCAATACCTAAATGGGTAGTCACTTGAATGTGGGGGTGAGCATAACAGGCGAAGAGAGCAGTACGTACTGCGACCAATAGATTGGTGTTGAGGCGACTGCGGTGAAGGGTTATTTGCTAGTGCCTTCTTTGGTTTCACATTGCTCAAGACGGATCCGCATGGACGGCAAGAGACTAAAAAGACGATAAGGACTAGTTCTGTTGCTTACGGAGGTAGAATGATCATAGTAGTAACTTGGTTTACTGTTCCTTGCCGGCGGAGGAGCGGACCATAACATCTAATCGGGTGAGAACGATTTGCCTTGGCGCAGACGCGATAGCCCGGTTCAACGCTGGGTTATTGGCATAGGGCTTGATGGCTCCTCGGAATACCTCGGGGATGTGCATGGGGATGCTCTTGCCGAGCTCGCTAAAGCAGCACAGCGTCAAGAATGCCAAGTGTCGAAGGTATCTTCCTGGAAGCGGCATAAAGTGGGCCGTTCGATCTTGCGACAGCGACAGCGAATGAATTAACACTAGAGAACAAGAGTCGAGAAACGTAAAATTGAAGCATTTGGAAGAGCTAGACATCGCGCCAAAGAAGTAGAGCGGTAACACCAATGGGAGCGGCAACGCGCCGAGAAAGCAGAGCAACTCAACCGACAAGCGACACTCTTCCATTACCTTCAAGCCTGCCAAGATATCGCCTATACAAAACTCCAGGTCGAGGTTGATAAAAGCCTCCCTCGAAGTGTTGCAACTCATCGCCGTCATCGTGCTGGGTGCCTTGGTTGTAGGGCTTGCCTTGATCCAATTCTTGCGGGCTTTCAAAGGAATCAGTAGCCCGCGCCACCCGTCCGTCCAACACAGATACCCTGGATCGGGCGCATCCAGGACCTGCTGATCCAGCTCGGGTAAGATCTCCCGCTGCTGCTCCTGACGTGTAGGTTAGGTGATGCTTGGTATTATCTTGATTGAACGGGGAAAAGGAGGTATGAAATCAGCTACGCGAACCCCAATGTATCTCGATAACAGTTTCGCATGGTGGCAAGGCCAGAGAGAACCTGACGGCATTTCAATAGAGTCCTACGAATGCCGAAGGTGTGAATCTGCCGAATTCTATCAATAGAAGAAAGATAAGAAGCGGAAGTATTTGGTCCCGCTAAAGAGCGGGTCCCTAAAAGATCTTCAGTATCGTTGCTTATTCGGAGTTGACAAGTCAATATCGAATCGTGCGCTCTCCTCCCTCGAATAGAACCTACCACGTGCTATCAGTTGCCCTGTGCCCGCATAGGGTATTGTTATCTCGCAACTTTGTCCATACACGGACAAAGCCTGTGCAGCAATATCACTTCTAGTTGTCATTGGCATCACCTCTTTGTGTGTATGGTTGCCAGGGTCACTCCAGACGATGGCGTCCAGCCTAAGAGATAACCGGAACTCTGTGTTCTGCTCATGGAATCGTAGCTGTGTGAAATCGCCCTGGCGTCACACCGTCAGTTAGCGGCGTTGCAGTTATGCATCACGGTCGGTCCGTGTCCGCCGCCCCAAATCGGAAGGGCTGAGGTCCAGCGCTCCAAGTAGGGCACTTCTTTGATGAGTTCACGAAACGGCGATGCTCGCCAGAGGGGGTCGTTTGTGGCATTTCGTTGTTGTAAGGCCAATGAGTCCGGGCAGCGACTGCTTTGGAGAAGCCAATCGGTTCCTATCTCCAAGCACTACACGGGCTCGCCAATTCATTTTGGATGGTTAATACAGTCTGTGTATCCGGCTCACTTTTCATTTCAAACAGTCTAGCATTTCATGATCCAATGGTATGCTAGCCACCGCAGCCACAAAATGACGTAACATAGATTTTCGCCATGCCATCTCGATGCATGAAACTAGAGCGTAGCATTGCCTTTACCCAAAGTGAGGCTTCTAGTCGTTGTGGCTCAGCTCCACCGCCGCAAATCTAGTTATTTCCAGGGCAATGGAGCTGTTCTATTTCTAAATACTAGAGTCCCTGCGCATCATCTCATTCTGCACTATGCATAACCGGCGTCACTAAGTGGGATCCTAAATGCTTATCTGATTTTCGTGCCGTAAGCCAGAAGCCCACTGTGACGAGACTGACAATTGCGAATTGTTTCTTATGCTTGGACGATCTCCAATCTTCGTAATTGCTAAATATGTCGTGTGTATTCAATGAAAATTTCAGTATTACCGGTCTTGGTTTTTGATTGTATATTTACTGTCAAGGTTTCGGGTCCACGCAGGCATCTCCTTCACACCATTGCTACCGGCCTTTCGCTGGTTCAATAATCAAAGCCATGCCTCAAGCGCTCGACCAACTCACGCCCCTATTGCCAAAATGTTGGGAACAACACACAGCGGACGATAAAAACTCATTCATTATCCCGGATATCACATCCATAGACAAGATTTCCTCAGTCTCAAGTGTGCTCTCACCGGCTCCTGCGCCGAGGAGTCCAATGATCAAACCAAATGGATTCTCGTTACGCCTGAAGAGCAATTCTGGATGAAGCTCCATACTAATTAGAACGCCTTGAGTCAATATACCGACTACAATTGCAACGGAATGGCATCGAGCGTGTTTTATGTCAACTCGTCCCGCAGTGACACCCCCTACAACCGAGATATTTCGAGCAATCTAAGAAGACCCATGTCTTATCTTCCTTATATGAACATCTTAGGCCAAGATGCTTTCCAGATGGCACTGGACAGCCCCGCAATTATGCGCCACCTATGGCAATATTGCCAGAAGCAAGAGTGAGGAAAATATTAGATGGTTAGATTTAAGACTACGCTCAAGTCACCAACGATATGATTGTGGCCTTGACGAGCATCTGTACTCAGTACATATCTTTCGGCGCTACCAAACTGGTCATGTTTCCTTCCCTCATATCAAGGACTCTTAAGTGGGATATTAAGCGTACCGCCCATTCACGATACCGGGCTTGGAAGCAGCCTTCGCAGGTGCTTGGGCCAATATTGAAAACCGCCTGGCTACTGATGTCTTTCCGGGCTTCGTTAAGAATTAGCTGGTCTAATGCACGGTAACTGCGCTACAAGCTGGGATGGCGAGGGGTCCGTCATCCCAGCTCGAGTGCCCTGGGCTCGGGACAAGTCTCTGCTTGACAGATGCCAAGGTCGCCGAAAACGCCATTCTTTGCGCGTCCGACGATTTTGTCTCCCGGACCAGCCAGAGATGAGCTACATATATATACTGTACACTAAAATCCATGTTCAGCGTCTGCCATTCAGAAGTGAAAGATATTAGCCTGAGGTACTGTGGTGTCTCTGCACCGCGCGTAAGTGATGAGGTAGAAGTAGTACCTGTGAGCAACCTGCAAGGCTTCTGTAGGGCTGCATGTTTGCCGCAGCTGAGTCTGTACCTCCAAGCCGACTCCGAGCCAATTGTGAATTAGTGGATTATATTCTTAATAGGACGGCAGCTTTAAGCTGAGTATCATTCGCCCTATAACAGAGGAGTTGGTATTGCACCCTTCTTCGACACCAAACCAATTGCCTGCTCGAAAGGGTTTCCATCCTCCTCGTGCCCAAACCTCCAGCCATGCTCCTCCGCTAACGCACATGCTTTCCCTTCGTCCACACTTTCCCCGTCCGAGCGCATTGCAAGTAATAATGTTGGCCGGTCTCGAAACATCGATGAGGAATATGATGACTTAATTCGTTCGAAGGAGTCTATGCTCATGAACGGGATCATGATGATATCGGCAGATGCAGTCCAGTTTGTGGCTTAGATTAATACTGAACGTAAATCCAGGAAGGCCCATGACCCATTTATCCAGAGACGAGGGATGGCTAAGGCAATTCGCGTCGAAGCAAAGATCGAACAGAAAGAGGAGCTCCGCCGCGAGGTGCGGCGTTGATCTCAAGGCTTTTCTATAAGCTAGTAAGTAATAGGTCTTAGATGATCATAACGGATCACGAAACGAAGTCAAAAATAACATACTGATGAAAATATTTGCTTGACAGGCCGTCCGGGGTGAGACGAACAGAGGCATTCCACACAATTCTAGGGTAGCGACTGCCCTGAACACGCTTGCTCAAGTCTTCGATTGTATCAAGTGAGCTGAAGGATTCTCGGAACTGCGTCAGACCACTGTGCTGAACTGAGCTTCCAGGAAATGAAGTCATTCCTGGAGAGCTTTTATTTCTCGATGCCTCCATAGGTTTGGTGCTAAGCTAAGTCAACGAGAAGAAGTGAAGGATACAACAGAGTGAGTGACTAAATCAGTAGAAAGCTGCTCAAACCCTTGCCTGAAAACAGCCTCTATAATATATGCAGTAGGTCCCCACTAGTGAGTGTATGGTGTGCCACTCTGCCACTTTCAACGCTTGTCATCTCGTATTCGCCTTAGTGACTCCAAATCGAAGACCAGTTGGGGGGATACTGGGATTCAAACTGAGCTGACTGACCCCTTTTCTGTACGGATAGACCGAATCTGGCCATGGTCCAATATAACTCAGCCAGTCTGCTGTCTCTATTTGCGGCATCTTTGGAGTGTTGCCCTAATACGAATCGATTTTGCTCCCATACACCGGAGATCCTTCGGATCCTTAGTCGAATTGAGCTGACATAGCGAGAAAGGAAATGATCTGGTATGTAGCATCGAGGTGGAGCGAGAGACTGTATTAGGCGCTATGCAATTAGCCATTAAGGGGTATTTTCCAATTTGAAAAATCAGGGAAAGGGGACGGGTGTCATCAATGATAGGCTACATCGTGAGGTCGGCAACGCCGAGATCGACTTGCAGCTGGTCGCTTTTACTGACGAATGGACTGTTGCGCGAGGCACCTGTACAGACGTATGCCAATCCTGCAATGCCACGAGGCTCCGCCTGCTGCGCACCTTGTACACCAACGCGATCACTCCCTGCTTCTCGGTAACCTGTTTGCTCTATACACCCTTCTTCTTAGGCACGGAAGCTGAGCCAGGATTTGAGTGTACGGCACCGATCTGTCTCTTGACTAGTCCCTTAGCACGAAGCCAAACCCCGATCGAGAGCTTGCTCTATGTACTATAAGGCCATCCCCAAAGAGTTTCTTCACCTGAAACCCAGAAATATGCATTGGTACAGGCCGTTTACGTTCTGTGGCTTGTGAATCTCGCTGCCAATGACTAGCAGTTCACACTACCATCACGAAGGCACAAAACGAATAGGTTAGGTTTTCAGTCTACAGGTCAACGGCCCTCGTGCCTATACTGCTTACAAAGGTGGCCGCGTAATGGGGCTAGACCCTATAAATAGATACAGTACATATGATCCTCTAACATATTCTGAATTATTACACCTTCCGAGCCACTCTGATTGTATTATCAGACTCTCTGCGTTTATAACCTATAAGGTTTAATATTTACTTAATAACCCAGGTTAATTAACGTATATCCTCATACTTATAGTAGTATAGATTGTAATGACTGCGATGCATAATAGCAAGCTTTAAGTATAAAAAATGGTTCTATACCAGTTCTCTTAATATCGGGATAATCTGGAACGAGTTTCGCGAGCGGTCTTGGAATGTTAACGGGCGAGCGGAGGAGCTGCTTATTTTCTTGAGCATCTCCATCCATATGAGTCGGCGCCAGACTTTTGGATGTCGGCTTTCTTTCTAACCTAAGCGCTGCTAGCTTTTCTGTAAGATCAGGATCGGATTTAGTTTCGTGCTTCGCATCCATAGTTATGTATTATTCCCAGAGGAGATCCCATATAGACATACAGCCGCATCATAGCTTTTAGACCTACGCTTATTTATATGGCAACTACGAGGTCCATCTCAGGACCATTATAGCGTGAAACCGTAAAGCCTGAGGGATTATCGATGTACAGAAATATTAGTAATAAATTTCCAGATTAATTACAAAGAGCTGTTTATAGCGTTTTTGAAGGGGGTAAATATCCAGCCTTTGCAAATACATACCATGAGTATCTGCAGTAAAGCACCAGGAATCAATTCTGGCGTTTGCATACCCTAGGGCATCAGCCGTTTTGGTGCTAGTAAGCGCTAAATATGGCTTTTATTCCCTGTCTCAGGTGGTTTGTAGAGGTCTTGGCAGGAAATCTTTTACGTAATTTACGCTAAATATGGCTGTTTGGACTGCTAACTATGTATATACTAGGATTCAGGTAATATTAGCGCTTGCATATTCGAGCGTGTTATTCAGCCATTTTTATGGCTAAACTCTTCACAAGAAAAGATGGGCAAGTGTATATTATATATACTCTAGCATTGTCTCTTATAGGAAGGACTCTGGCTTAGAATGGCTTGCCACGGCCTTAGCGGGAATAGAAAACTTGCATCCATCATGAAAACGCTATAAATAGCTCTGTATTCATTTATGACCAATAATATAGATCTATTCTCGTGTAGCAGTGTGGAATTCTCTCTAGACCTGCATCTGCGGGCAGTAAAATATGTACAGGCTTGCCACAATAGCCCCCTTATAGGAGAAGCGATGAGAGGTGGCATTTTTCACATTCTCGTATATTATATATGCGGTAGGTATGAATATAAGTTAAGTTTAATACTATTCTGCTATCAGGTTTTTCTGACCGGGGAAATTTAGTTCGGGAAATTACGTGAGTTAAAAGGGCTGTTCGAGAAAGATACTAATAAACCCAAGCGGATCCTTCTAGTAGTTCCCTTCGTAGTTAAGCAAGTTTAAGACATCTTAAGTTAAGCTATAAGCGGGCATTTAACGCATAAAGGCATAGTTAGCGGCATACTAATTTGTGCGACCCCTTTTCTTCAGCGGTATCCTGGACTAAGCGATGAGTCATAATCGACGCGGAAGTCCCTAAACAGGCATTCTATCAGTATTCTTTGAGGCGTTTTATGGCATTGCTCCTAGGTACAGCTTTTCGAGTGGGATAGTGGGGGGCTAGGCATCGTCGTGACTAATGTGTTCCCCATCATTAATGCCTCTTGCCTTCTACCCAACTTGCGATGACATAAGTTATAGGTACATATTATTACGACTGCCTTTCCATTATTACTCGATTGTTTATAGGCCTCAATTACTTAATCAAATCAAGTTGAGAAAACGAGAACAAATCTGCCCATAACCCCTTTTCTATAGCCGTACTAATACACCCTGAAATCCTACCTAAAACTTGTTGAGGCTCACCCATTAAAAACAACCCATATTCATCTGATGAAGACCTGCTTCGAGGGACACATGGCTAATAGAGAGGACCCCTGGACTGACAGAGAGGGACCTGGCTGGAAAAGCAGAAGTGGAGTCTCTAGACGGGTCTGGGGCTTTCTGGTGTTAACAACTCCCTCATCGTCACTATCACTTTCGATGTAGAAAATACAGTCGGTTTCCTTTTCGCTGACCTTTAAAGCGGTCACCGGCGTGCTAGGACTGTTAATAATAAGCTAGGTCTAAGGAGGAGGCTGTTTAATGACCATGTCTTTACTTATAGTATCGCGACCAATGACTTCATTATTATTATCCTCGCTGTTATCTGCACTTCTGACTTCTTTCTCGTACTCGTTATTATTATCGTAATTACTATCGTGAAAAAGCAGAGGCAAGGGGGGTTACTAATAAAGTCGACCATTATAAGCCCCGGGATATCCATGATATCGAGTTTAAAATGCTCTGTGAGGTTAATCCCCTGCTAGATATCGTGAGCCACCATGTCCACGATATTAAAGTTAGTATCGAAGATTACTTTATAGAAAAAGGCCTCGCTATAAGACGTACTGAAAGCTTAGGGTATCTCGACAGTGTCGCTGTTACCTAATGGCTTAGGGGTAAGTACTATAATAGCTTCCGATGGCACCGTAGTGGTAATAAGAGGTAAGACAGCAGGTCTATTCCGTTGCATTAACGTTATTTCGCGGGTTATAGTAATGAGGGTATCTCTAAGTTAAAGGGGATTAAACCGCGAATCAGGTCTAAAGAGGTTTAACGAGATGCAACTGAGATTATAGTACTTAAGCGCTAATAGTGATTAAGAATTTAAAATGAGAAGAAAGGGTGGACGAACCGAGGGGGAAGTAAGAAGGACGAGACTGGGATGAGTTAAGATCGAGAACTCGGGGACTGGGAGACAGGCTTATATAAGTGTTTATCTAGTGCTTCTGCCTGGTCTCTTCTGGCCCTTCGGTAGTCTTACTATGTCATATTATCCGTTCGAGACGTGGAAAGGTAGAGCTGCCTATTCCATTTAAATTGTTTCTGCCTTGCGAAACATGCTCTAAGAATCCAGCCAATCTTCGAAATGCTGTTAAGATTCGTATTAATTTCCACGAACTCATTAAGTTCGTCGAAAAGGGGTAACCGCACCGCGCTTCAGTGGATCAATGTATAGTTGAAGCAGAGAGTAAGCAGAAACCGCGACCAAACAGGGCAGAGCCAGTAGAGCCAGCAGAGCCAGGGAGTCGGATTGGTCCGGCTCTGAATCGAATCAGGGCGATTATAATGTTCAGCCTCAGAACAGTGGCGAGGTGGCAGACAGAGGCTCGTCCGCCGCTTTAAGACAACCACTTTTAGGCTTAACCAAGATGCACCCTGCAGCCCCCTGAATACTACCTGTGCGATATCCAAGAGATAGATGCAGAAGACTACACGCGAAAGGGGTATGCAGCAGGGGCTATCAGTCTGATCGAAACACCGACAGGTCGTAGCGCTACTGAGCTATTCTATATTTCACATCCTTAAAAGCCGACCTTTCGTAAACCGATCGCCTTAACTTCGTTATAAGCAGAGCAGATAAATGCAAATATTTACCATAGTTTTCCACGAGAGCAGCATCATAATCGCTGGCATCGGGATTTCTTTGTTTCTACGAGCCAGACAGCAGTAACATTAAAAAAGCTGAGCATCTACGGAACAACCGAACTCGGTTATATAAAGAGACTGGCGGATAAGCAGTAAATTTCCGCTAGGGTGCGTTACACCTGTTACTAATACTTTACACTAAGTTCGCAAGCTGACTGAATACTTCTTTAAATTGCCCTCCTTCCGCTATTAGTTCTTATACTAGTCCTTTACCGAAATTTCTGCTAGTCTCTATGCCTAGCTACTTTAATTCCTATGTGTATACTATAAGTTTCGCTATCCTCACTAAAAGACAAGGCTTAACTATCCCGCGGCTAGCACATCGGATAAGCTCGGCGCTATAGGCGCAGCGCGAGCAAAACACGGCACCAGTAATATTAATTACTGTAAATGCGTTTACCGTACTCCAGTTATCGTTAAGCCGCTTAACCAGGCGATCCGCCTTATCTTCTTTATTGTCCTGCCGGAGTGTATCCGCTAGGATTCCGCCTAAACGATATAATTAGTTTTAGAACAAGGGCTCCTTAGACTCCTGCTAAAAGACGTCGAAAATTGCTAGGATATCATCCCTTTTTATAAAAGCCAGCCGTATAGCCAGCTCCAGCTGAGTTAATAAGGGTATCCAGGGTATGTTAAGGCTCGTTTCCTCTTTAGCGTTTCGCAGTATGGCGAAGATAATCTTGTTGCTAGCACCTTCGTATATGGCTAGCATTACTTTACAGGTCCGGATTACCCAGGATAATGAATAAAAGCTTAAGAAATAGTAAAGAATCTCTACCGTGAGTTTTATAAGGAGATCAATAATCTTTTCCTTGACCATATCGGGCTAGATAGCGCCTAAGATCGAAGGCGGCGCTGATAAAAGGGGAAAGAGTGGTAAAAGTTGAACTGTAGTATGTTCTCGTTCGGAAAGTGCTGTGGACTGAAAGTCGAGCTGATGAGCGGGCATAGGATCTTTCAATATTCTACGATAGTGCTGTGGCCGTGCCTAGGCTAATCACAAGCGAAAGAACGTCGAGTACTAACGCTGGCGATAATGCACTACCATTGGCGGGAGGGCCCGTTTTCTAATTAATTAGCACCGGAACTAAGGTTAAAAAGGAAGGCGTTAGGCCAGTCCGAGTGTTTACGCATGCAGCGGAATCCATCTAAAACTATGATTCCCTGTAGTTCTTTTAATAATTACTAAACGAAGGTCCGCTAAGTTAGTCTGGGTGTGGGGGATAGAAGCAATCATCAAATAGAGGCTATGGCGCTTAAATATAGGAACGAGCCGAAGCTGCAAAGCGGCTCGCAATAGCGCGATAAGTGTAATGCTTTATATGGTGGAACTAGATGTGGCTCCAGGACGCACGTTTTAGTAAATAGCTCGGTCAAGTACTCTAACGGAGAAGTTTAACTATTACAGTGCTACTGAGTAAGTATATACTATAAGAATTTAATTAGATACTTCCTAGTAAGTATCTATAAGTAGCCACCCCCGAGGGGTACCTCCTAGTGGCGGGTCAGCGTCGAGAATGCCTCTTTTTATAGGCTAATTTATTGGCTAATTTTAGCTGTTAAGTAGCTAGTAGATATCGCTACAGCTAGGTACTTGTACACACAGTGCAGTAGTTTAATTTACAGTTGCTTCTTCAGTCCACCTAGTACACGAACTGATTTTCACACTATGTATCCCCTCTTCAGTACACATATATACAAAGAATAAAAAATGCTGCAGGCAGCCACTCTAACTGGTGATAGGGCTTAACCCACGCAGGCTTTAATCAGATAAGATAGCTAGCCAGCACCACTACCGATCAGTCATAACCATAGATATAAATAGATACATATAATCTATAACGATATGTATCCATCCATTATTTACATGGTCGATAATAATTAGGTGGTATTGGATAATTAACATTAGGCAGGCTTATATGTAGTTAAGCCCCATCGCCGGAAATGGCTCCTATATCCTGGCTGAGTATGTATGCCACGGCCTTAGCGGGAATAGGAAACTAGCGTCGATCATACAAGCGCTCGAAATAGCTGTTACACGTGGCCTAGACCGTTAGTACAGTGCGTATAAAGATAAGCAAGGAAACCTCCACATACGAATCAGTAAACGCTAGATATAGCTCCGTATTCCTATATGACTAAGGATATATTTATACGAACTCGATTAACTACCTATTTTAAACCTGCCTGTGTAGGCAGTAAGGTACAGGCTTGCCAGAATGACTGACTCCCTTGCAGGAAAAGGGACGAGTGGTATTTCCACGTTGTCGTATATTATACATGTAGTAGATATATATATAAATCTTACTACTATGCAGCTATCAGGACTCTTCAACCCGAAAAATTCCGTAGACCATAAGTAACATGCAGTGCTATATAGTATCGGGGGCTTGGGAGTGAATTACATCTTGCGGTAAGATGTACTTACTAAAAGCACCGTATATGGCTGAGGAACCCTGGAGAATGAAAAGCCTAAAATACAGTACGCAGTATACGAGCAAGACCGTAGGAACTGAGCTATACGAACGATGGAAAGCCTATCAGTTACTAAGAATCTTTATTCACCAGTGACTACTTTCTTGGATATTCACAGTAAAAGAGTAGTATTAGTGTATACTGCTTACCCTTCCAATGTAATCGATACTGTGCTAGAAAATAGGCCTCTAATGGTGCTGCCTGGAATTGCAGTATACTATCTACTAATAATGTACGAATGCCTCGAGGGATTTCTATAACGTGCAATATAGAACTGCTTAAAGTAGGCCATGATTAGTGCGGGTTGCCCGAGAGCAGCCAGTTTAGCTACTGGGCAATTCCGACTTCTCCGTCCATTTAATATGCTGCCTGGCTTGGCTGCCCACAGCTAAGTACGACATCCGGAGTTGGATGCTAGAGTATCATCTCCGGTCTCGGAAGGTTGCTCAGTCGAGTCAGGCTCAGCTCAGATTCGCTCAGCCTGCTTTGTTATGAGCTCCCTTAAAGCAGCAGGTTGCTCAGGTCTAAAGACTGAAATGGAAGTGGAGAAATCCAGATTGACGTGGTATAATGGTCTGTTATACACGGCTAATTCTAAAATTATCCATCTATAGTTAGGACTGGTGAACTTAAAACCCCCAACGGTCTGATCTCTCTTGGATTCTTTAAGTCATCATACCACAACCGAAAAGGAAAAAAGTGCGTCGATGAGGACATTGGGTACTCCTAGTATTTTAAACACCATTCCCTGAACATACTCTGAATAGCTCGCATCTTTAGAGAAATATCTAGCTGCGACAGCGCGATGAGCCTTCCGCCTGAAAGTTGGTATTGAGATGCTGTAGCAAATTAGAAAGGGGTGGAACCCGAATGTTCGGAGCAAAACAGTTACTAGAGTCCACCAGTCAATGAATAACGCTCGCTTATTCATGCTTAATACTCAGTTAGGTGTATTTCGTAGCGGAGAACAGTAATGTGGTCGCGAGTCGCAACCGACGCGAACAGCCGAACCAGTCGCCACCACCATCGGGGATAACGTAAAAGAACGGTCCCCTAAAAATCGACTCGAGCCCGCCGAGGTAAAGCCCGATCTACGAGATCCGGCAAGCGATCCCGCCCGCAAATGTGATCCAACCATCGGACGAACAAACTTGTCTTGAGATCATGTAAAGTAGATAGCGTGCGCACGGATGCAGCGGATATTCAATGGGTTTGAGAAGTCCTATAGATGACTTATACGTAATTACCCTTAGGTTAGTATGGGAGCGCTATGTTAGGTCATCCCGCACCTACTTATTGAGCTAGGATGCCTTTATTCCTGCCTCCTACGTAGTATAACGACGGCTGACTGACCCTGGGGGCTATGGGTTATATTTGGCCTCTTTGGCATCAGATGGGCGAATTCAATCACCCCGAGAAGAGAAAGCCAAGCGATTTCTGACTGTTCCTTTAATATCAAGATGTCTTCTTTCCCGTATAAGAATGCCGTCGTGGTCGGTGCCACCTCTGGCATCGGCCTTGCCCTAGCAGAGCGCATGATTGAGAACGGGGTCTTTGTGATTGGCGTCGGTCGTCGCAAGGACAGACCCGACGGGTTCGTGTCCAAGCACGGCTCCGACAAGTGCGCCGCCTCGCAGTTCGACATCGCCAACCTGGACGGCATCAAGTCATGGGTCAACGGGTAGGAGCCCCAGTGCCATCAACCCAGCAATTCCCATACTGAATAACAGGACGCAGCCTCCTCGAGCAGCACCATTGGTGGTGGATGTCGGTACGAAGTGAGTCCGACTGGGGCGAGGGGTGGCGCCAAACGTGGTGGAAACACGCTTCATTCCCAAAACATTTCCCTGCAGCTGAAGCACTATCCAGAAAGACGGATGGAACATTGAAACTTACACTACTACTAGAGTCGAATTCAGATGGGTTTCTGTGTGTATAAGCCAGCTTGTAACATGGTAGTTATTCGTTAAATTCGAAAACGTAGCAGGTGCTTTTGAATCGACTGACAGTGCGCACTGTAGGTACTGCACTTAATTAAAATATAGCACGCTGTCAACAGTGACCCCGCCCCCCGCAGAGTCTTCTAGGGTCTCACCCCTTGCCACAGCGCCAGTCCGCTATTTGAACCATGTTAACCTTAAAAGAGTCGGCAACGAATGTACTACACTGAATCAGGATAGGGGTCTTTAGCGTTGATGCTTAGTTGGACGTTCTCTCAAGAGGCCACCGAATGCATGGTAAGAGATCGTCTATCTATGTTGGCTGGCGGAGAGATGTGCCAGAAGTAATATACACCTATAGCAACAATTGTGGTTGGAATGGCAAAGGCCCAGTACACCCAGAAATGGCCCGATACCGCCCAGCCAGAGTCAACGTCATAGGTAAAGAACGACATACTAAAGATAGCGCAGATAAAGGTTGGCGGAAGGAACGTCAGGGTCAAAATAGAGATTGTCTTCATAGCTGCGCTGTCCGTCTGTGTAGCCTGCCCAATCTGGATGGACGCCTTAGACGTCTCTTGGGCGACGACGTTGAATGCCAGCTGGATCTCGTTCTGTAGTCTTTCTCGGTTCGAGTTGGATCGAGAGCAGAGGCTTTTCATCATCTGCTTTTGGGACAGCAAACGGTCGTGGATGTTTTCCCAGACGTAGTCGTCAGGTACCTTGGACCGCACCTGCTCATGTTGCAATATCACAGCTTCTAGCGTCCCCACCGCCACGTCAAGTGTTTCGCTCACGTGGATCGCGTGCCGGGCCAAGTCGTGAAAGCGTCGGAAGTCGGACTCGGGCTTTTCAATATCTCTCTTCTCTGTCTCCATTGCCCTGACCTGGTTGCGAATAGCCCACACGGCAGAATCCTCGAGGCCGATGAGTTCGTCGGCCACCTGGACGTAGACCCAGAAAGGGTCGCTCAGCTGGTGTGCCTCTTGCCCCATCAGCGATTTGGTAAGCCGGTCGGCGACGGGTGGTTGAAGGTCAAACAGGGCGACAAGTGACTGATTAGCAGCCGCCGTCCATCGCGTGTGAAGGTTGATCTTGAACCATTCATATCGTGCACTGTCACGCAATTGCTTCGTTTCGAAAAAGCTCCACGTACTCACGGCCGAAAGGCTGCCCTGGCCCTGGCTCATATCTTTGCTCATACCGAAATACCCATTCGAGTTCCGATAATGGTCTGACCACCAAGCTTCAGATACACACAATGCCCTTGTAAAGGCCTGTCGACAATGCGGGCAATTGCGGAGCTTGTTGGCATTGGCAAGCCTTGCCGATATTGGGATCAGTACTGCTTTATAAAGGTCCGACAAAATGTACTGACAGGATTCGAATGCGCTCGTCGGCGCCCAAGTCCAGATCCCGTGCACTTGAATGCAGGGCCACGGAGCTGATTTCTCGCGATTGCCATTCTTCCTTTCCTGCTGATGTTAGCTTTCATGTTGCTATTTCCGAGGCACTCAATTACCTTGCGTGGTCCATAGAATGGTTATTTGCGAGTCACTCTCACAAGGTGTATTAGCCATGGTACTTCACAACCATGGCACTTCACAAGACAGCGAGATTTTGACAGTATGCCCTTCCGAATATAAATATACCCCTCACTGCATTTACGGCCCACTGCTGATGTGGCTGAGGGCTTCGCAAAAAGGCGGCGAGGCAAGATCTGCCTTCCAGAGCGCCTAACCTGGGTGTCTCAAAAGGCTCTGCCGTCGCTCACAGTTCTACATGCAACCGTATATTCCATTGGACGAAGAGACCACCACTAGCGTAGCCAATCATCATAGATATGGCTTTGCTTACGCGCCCGCTCGGGCTGAGCTTACCAGGCTGAATCTCATGGAGGCCTCTCGATCATTTATCCATCTTCTCTTAACAGTAGAAGGTATTGCGAGGCCTCGTTACCTATCACTAGGCTATCCAGATTCCAGACCAGCTTTGTTCATCTTTGAATCGAGAAGACTATCCTATCGCAAGTGCTCGACACCAGTTCTTCCGAGAAACGCGAATCGCCATAGTTCTCTTGCCAAAATGTCCTTGAGTACAATCAATACCGAAGGTTCGAAGCCAGTGACCATCCGACAACTAGCGAACGAAGAATATGTTATCGGTTGGATCTGCGCTGTCAACACGGAATACGTTGCTGCGCGAGCCGTTCTTGACGAAGAGCACGAAAGACCAGAACAAGTGGCGACTCACGATGACAATGACTACACACTAGGGAGAATCGGGAAGCATAATGTAGTCATGGCTGTTTTCCCAGACGGGGAGTATGGTACAGCCTCTGCAGCAGGTGTCGCTCGCGATATGCTTCACAGCTTCCCTAATGTAAGGATTGGCTTGATGGTGGGGATTGGTGGTGGTGCACCGAGCATGAAGCATGATATCCGGCTCGGCGATGTCGTCGTCAGTTCTACCCAGGGCGCCCACGGAGCCGTGTTCCAGTACGACTTCGGTAAAACGATTGAGAATCAAAAGTTCCAAGTGACGAGATTCCTGAACCAGCCACCGCCCATGCTACGTGCAGCTGTGAATGGTTTAAAGTCACAATATGAGATGGAAGGCCACCAGTTCCAAGATGTCATCGAAGCTGCTCTTAGGAAAAGGCCGAGGCTTCAAAAGAAGTACCGCCAGCCGAAGTCAAGCACCGACCGACTATACCGCGCCGACGTTCTCCACCCCGAAGGCGAAAGCGGCGAAGAAGATTGCGCGGCTTCCTGCGGGAACGAAAGTCCCGCCTTGGTCTCGCGACCGGAACGCGATGAAGGCGATGACAACCCCACAATCCACTACGGGCTGATCGCGTCTGCAAACCAGCTGATGAAGAATGCCGAGATTCGAGACAACCTAGCGAAAGAGAAGGGCGTCCTGTGCTTCGAGATGGAAGCGGCTGGGCTGATGAATCACTTCCCATGCTTGGTCATTCGCGATATCTGCGACTACTCCGATACGCACAAGAACAAGAGTTGGCAGGGCTATGCAGCAATGACAGCGGCTGCGTACGCGAAGGATTTGCTCAAGAGGATTACACCGAACAAAGTGGAAGCCGAGAGCAAGCTCAGCGAGGTTCTCGCGCACGGTTAGTCAATCCGAGTTCGTCGTAGTTTTACGAAGGGGGCTCTAGGATACACCAAACCCTAGAGAGGAGAAATATGGCAAAGAACACACTATTCCATACTCAGTTGTCTCAATATATTCCGAAACAGTCTAATACCTTTATAGTTGCTACCACGGTATCCACGATACAAGAGCATGTCATGCACAGCAAGTCCGTTCTAGATGGAGAAGAAGATAGAAAAGTTCTTGACTGGCTCACCCCCATCGATTATGGCCTACAACATTCGGACTTCTTCAAGAGGCGACAACCTGGTACAGGACAGTGGCTCCTTGATTCCGAGGAGTACCAATCGTGGCTGAATGATAGGCAGCAGACGTTGTTCTGCCAAGGCATGCCCGGAGCTGGCAAGACTATTCTTGCCTCCATTGTCATTAATGACCTCAATCACAGATTGCATGACAATATCAACACAGCAGTAGCCTATGTCTACTTTAACTTCAGGCGGAAACACGAGCAGGGGGTTGAAAATCTGATGTCTAGCCTGTTGAAACAGCTGGCTCAGAGCGCGTCCTCCCTACCACCGGCTGTGAAGGTTCTTTACGATCGACATGTCAAGAAACGGACAAGGCCTACGCTAGATGAGATATTCGAGGCTCTGCAGTCCGTTGCTACCGAACGCTCGAGGGTGTTCCTCATTATCGATGCTGTTGATGAATGCCAGACATCGGACAGCTGCCGGACGCGATTTCTATCTGGGCTCATTGACCTGCAGACGAAAACCAAGGCAAAAATCTTTGCGACTTCGAGATTCCTACCAGAAGTTGAGAAGATATTCGAGGGCAGTTTATCGAGGGAGGTCCGCGCTAGTGATGACGATATCCGAAGATATCTGGAAGGTCGTGTCCCAGAGCTTCCAGGATTCGTTGCCGAGAGAGCCGATCTAAGGAGCGAAATCACCGAGAGTATCGCAAAAGCCGTGGATGGAATGTAAGTAAGCTTTGGTCAAATGCTCTGGACGCGCTAATTCGAGAAGGTTTCTGCTTGCACAGCTTCATTTTGATTTGCTGAAGGGCGTGGACACGCCGACACGTATACGGAAGGTGTTGAAGAATCTGCCGACCGGACCAAGACCGTATGATGTTGCTTACGATAGCGCCATGGAACGGATTGAAGGACAGCTTCAGGACCAGGCCACGCGCGCCAAGGAAGTCTTGGCGTGGATCACCTGTGCGCAGAGACCGCTAAAGAAATTGGAGTTGCAGCATGCGCTGGCAGTCGAACCCAATGAGCCTGAACTCGATACAGACAATATCCCACAGATCGCGAGCCTCCTGTCTGTGTGTGCTGGATTAGTGACAGTGGACGAGAGAAGCAGCGTCATCCGGCTGGTCCACTATACGACACAGGAGTACTTCGAGCGAACCCAAAGCCAATGGTTCCCCACGGCACAGCGCGAGATCACCATAAGCTGTACCAGTTATCTTTCATTCCAGGCCTTCTCGAGCGGTTACTGGAATGACTATGAAAACTACTACCAGCGACTCGAGGCGTACCCTTTTTACGAGTATGCTGCCCAAAACTGGGCGCTTCATACACGGTCAGCTAAGGCCTGGCAGGAGGTGCTAGCATTTCTTCAGAAGCAGGGTCAAGTTGAGGCATCGAGCCAAGCGATAGATCAAAGTATGATCCCCAGTCGTTATCGATTTAGGCCTTTTATAGGGATAACGGGGCTACACCTTGCAGCATTCTTTGGGTTGGAAGAGGTGGTGGCGACATTCCTGCGTGGATGTAACGTTAATACGATGGATGCCTCTGGGCGTACAGCGCTGCACTGGGCCTCATCTCAAAGCTATATCGAAATGGCTAAACTACTCATCGAGCATAAAGCAAACGTAAATACCGCAGATGAAAACGGAGAAACGGCGCTGCACTCAGCTTTAAATCAAGGCTACGTCGAAATGGCTAAATTGCTTATTAAGCACAAGGCAGACGTAAATACCGCAGATAAAGACGGAAAAACGGCGCTGCACTGGGCCTCACTTCAAGGCTATATCGAAATGGCTAAACTGCTCATCGAGCATAAGGCAGACGTAAATACCGCAGGTAAATACGGAGAAACGGCGCTGCACTCAGCTTCAAAGCGAGGCTACGTCGAAATGGCCAAATTGCTCATTGAGCACAAGGCAGACGTACATACCGCAGAAGGAAACGGACAGACGGCGCTACACTCAGCTTCAAAGAGAGGCTATATCGAAATAGCCAAACTGCTGCTCAAGCAGGGCGCTAAGGCTGATTCGAGAGATCAGTATGGCAGGACACCATTATCGGATGCCGCTGGAAGTAGACACGAGGCCGTGGTGCAACTGCTCCTTAAGCAGGGCGCTCAGGCTGATTCGAGAGATCAGTATGGCAGGACACTATTATCGCATGCTACTAGAGGTGGACATGAGGTCGTAGTGCAGCTGCTCTTTAAGTAGGGCGCTCAGGCTGATTCGAGAGATTAGTATATCAGGACACCATTATCGCATGCCGCTAGAGGTGGACACGAGGCCGTGGTGCAGCTGCTCTTCGAAAACCAGGCTGAACCCTAGCTTCTAGACAACTGCGGACGCCCACCCCTATTTTACGCAATCGTGGAAGGCTCATTCGAGGTCGTCGAACTACTCCTCCGATAAGACGGTACTGATATTAGTATGACGGACCACTACGGCTCTACCCCGCTATTAATCGCCGCTCGTTTCGGTCGGAGGGACATAGTGTCATACATCCTAGGCATCGCCGGCGTTGACGTCGGGATCGCTGACAAATTCAACCGTTCTCCTCTTTGGTGGGCCCAGAAACAGGGCCATACTCATATTGCCGAATGTCTACTCGAACATGCCAGACGTCTACATTTGGAGATAGCTATGGTTGAGTCGGTAGATGAGACCCCTTTGGAATTCGACAAAAAGTACAGATCTTGTGAGGTATGCTTGGCGTACGTTGGAACAAATTATTATAATTGCGCACATTGCAATGGTGGCTACTTTAATATCTGTTCAGAGTGTCGGGGTCACGGGGCTGATTGCTTGGGATCCCATCAGCTAACGCAAAGGCGACGGCTTGGGTGAAAAGATGGCATTATGTCCAGTTGGTAGTTTGGGTGATGGGGTAAGTAAGTACTTAGTAGGTAGGTGCTCGGCAGCTAAAATTAGCTGGGGGGAGCTGCGGGAAGGGCCGTTGGGGCTCGCTTGCACTGAAGTACCGACGCTGTGGTAAAATGTATTAGGTTAAGGTTATTTGTTTTTAGGGTTGGTTTTAAGTACTTAACTACTTCTCAAACTAGTCCTTTCTATTTGGAAGCAGCACTCCTCTACCTCCCTAAAGAACACGCAGAAGAGAAAGCGCGACTAACGACTGACTGCCTAATCCAGCATCCGACCCCAGCTCTGGTCGACAATAAGACTTGACTTCTTCAGTGCCTCCTCGTCTTCACCCACCATCGATAAACATCATCATACGCGAAGACACCCAAACCACAAACTTCCACCCTCTCTCTCTTTTTGGACTGTATGTCTTTAGTATATGCTCCATTGAATTAAACCCTTTCTCATCCACCCCTCTCGTCACGCGATATGTTCTCTACTACTACTACCAACAACAACAATCCCGGCCCCGCGTCCATGGCTTCCTCCAAGGAGCCACCGTCTGACCATTTGGACGCTCAATTCGCCCACATGTCCCAGCCGGCCTCGATCACCGGAGCCTCGTCGTCCAACAAACCTGGATCGACTTAGCACTTTGACCCCGCCGGACCGGACTCATCATCGCAGTCGGAAAGCCGGGCTTCCACCCCCCAATGGCTATGGGGCAACTCGGCCGTCGTCTCAAAGCCACCAGCGGCCCCGAGCTCCACCACGGCCCTGCCCGAGGCCATCTGGTTCGCAGGCGACAAGAACAAGAACTTGACCACTGCTGCTGCTGCTCCAGCACCCGTGAACCCCTTCCTGGTAAAGCCCCCGCCCAAGAACCCCTTCCTTCCCAATAATCCCGTCCTTCCCAAGAACCCTTTCCTCCCACAGCCGCCCTCCTCATCCACCGCCCCCAAGCACTTGTTCCCGTCACCGCCAGCAGCTACCATTACCCGCAAGGATCGACCCAGCAGCGGCTACCCACAGAGCCATCGACCCACTCAAGGGCAGCGCCGCCATGAGAGCGGCATCTATCCGGACCATTACTCGCCAGCCAGAGACAAGATCGGCCTCAGCAAAGGCCTCAGCCGCGTCCTGTCCCCGAAGAAGCTCGACGAAGTGCTGGAATGTCTCGAGGGCGTCGAGAGACTGCAGGACAACCTCGCCCGGGCCCGCCGCGAGCTCACCAATATGGCCATCTTCGGGCACACGAGCGGTCAGCGAGGCAACTCGACCACGACCATTCAGCCCCCGAGACAAGGGCGCAAGCAGATACGTACCAGAAACTCTCGCCGTGCTGTCGCCGACGCCGCTGGCACAGGCAGCGCTGGAAATGCCATCTCACGCACAGCTCGGAGAAGAGGAAGACGGGGAGGTACAGGCCGTGGTCGCAAGCAGCAGACTGAAGCAGTATCGCCCCCACACAAGGAAGTCAGCCCTAAGATCAAGCTGGAGTCCGACGTGGCAGAAGACAGAGCCCGCGTGCCCCTTCAGAAGATACCATTGCCGAACAGGGCAGTCGCGCAACGAACATCGCTAAAGTGGGCTTGAAGACCTGCCGAGAGTGAGGCACCACACCTGGTGATTTCCGCCTACTCCCGGGCCACTCACTCATCAACGCTGGCCTTGGAGATGGCTGTTATACACGCCAGCGACGCTTTTACTGCGTATTATTCTGCAAGGAAACTTGAGAAGACAGGGCGGGGAAACTGGAGACCAAACAAACATCTGATGATGTTGACACACTCTCTCGGGATCGGCCCAAGAAAGGATAGTGGTGTCATTATTGGATCGGCTGAAGACGATGGTAGAGGTGGCTATGATTGAGAGCTTCCTAGCGTGTATTGAAGAGAATAGACTGGACAGACACAGTTTGGCCTGGAAATACATAGCAGCAGTCTAGCCTAGGTAGCATGTCCACCCATCAATCCACTCGTTTCTCTCCCAAGGCTTCTGTTGGTTGTCTACCATTCCGCTGTTCATTGCCCACTCCCCATCACATCTCCGCGTCCCCTCAGTGTCTAGCTCTTCTCCTCGCCCATGCCATGGAACGCATGCCTGCGCTTCCCTCTTATTCCCACCGCGCCGGGGCCGTTGTGGCCACGTCTCAGGCGACGACGGGCTCTCCCACTCCGCCACAGCAGCTGCCCCCTCTTGGACAGGATGGAGCCCGTGGCCGCGGCGGCTTTGCTCCTCTCCTCCCCTCCCCCGCATCTCGTGCCGGCCACGGTCCTCAGGATCATTCCACGCCGGCCCGCGACCCCGTCTCGCTTCGCTGCGTGTGCGCCCGGGCCCGGACGCGGGCGGCGGGCTGTGGAGTTGGGGTCGCGGTGGGGGGCGCTTGCGGTCGCGGCGGGGAGGGACGGGGTGGGCGGCGGCGTCAGGTACTGCGTGGAGTAGGAGTAGTACGAGCAGGAGGTGGATGGCTCATGGCGAGGCCGAGTGGTTGTTGGTGATCAAGTGCCGGCTGGTTAGGCGGTGGTAGCTCTCGTGTGCGGATGCCGTGGCTTTCTTTCTTGGGTTCGTCCTGTTGCTCGGGGGATGGAGAGGGGAGAGGGCTGCCAGGTCGTGAGGTTTGGATGGTCGATGCGATTGATGCTGCCTGTTGGTGAGGATGGCGGCGTGGGCCGAAGAACGGGAGATGCAGAGGGGAGGGTCGGAATCATCTGTCCCGACGTGGCTCATATACATATTCAGGGCAAATCTCAACGAATGGTACCACTCGTTTCCGTTTGGGCTTCATTTTGGTATATTCCTCGCTAGCTTGGCTCTGTTTCCCCCTTTTCTGTGATGAGGGGGTGTCGTAGGAAGAAGCCCCCTGTGTCTCAAATCCGAGTCAGAAGTGCACATAGAGCAGCTAGATAGTATACAAACACGCATTGTGTGGATGAACCACTCCCATCACGGAAACTCTAATCAAACCTACTCTAGGTACGACATGCACGACGAAAAGCCACCGTGATGAGGCTGATGGATGATGTTGTTCTGCCTTATCAATACGCAGAATTGTGCCTTAATTGAATCGCTGTACCTCAGCAAACGATAAAAGACAAACAGTCTGGCCCAGACCACCATGAATGAATCCGTACACCCTCATGATTGAGAAACTCCCTGTACCATGCATGCCCTTTGCGCCGTTCGCTGCCCTTTCCAAACCCTCAAGAAAACCCATCAACCCCGGTACTCCAAGACGTAATGCCGCGTGACAGACTGCATCGTATTGCTACTCTCTTCGCCTTCAAACTTCAAATTGACATTCCCATCCTCTGTCATGCCCATAACCTCGGCCTTATAAAACGTGGTTGTATTGGGATACAGAGCCAATACCACTTTGCCCGTGTCTAGTGGAGGCAGCGGATCTTTTTCCTTGGAGATGGCAATCATGTTGCTGGCGCTGGTCCGGAATTCGCTTCGATTGCCGGCTTCATCCGGATCGGCATCGATCACCTTGTAACGGCGCGACTTGCCCTCCCCTCGCACTTCCTGGACATAGCCCAGGATCCAGTCTGTCGGTTCGTTGTTGGCGCCTTTGGGTTTGAAGGCGACGTGGTCCCCTTTCGAGAATGACACCTTGGACCGTGCTGCGCTGGCTGCCGCCGAGGCCCCTTGGGGCTCAGCACTGCCAGCCTTGGCAGCCGGCGTCGACCGATCTAGCTTAGGAGGAACCGAGTCGCGGTCGCCTTTGCTGCTTCCCGCACCGCCGGCACTGCGGCGCGAGGCACTTGGGTTGGGAGATGGCACCGGCGAGTCACCGGCGCCGTCGAAGTCATAGACAGACGATGTCGCAGTAGCCGACTCCTTAGCTCGTTGCGTGGCCGATCGCGATGTCGATGTCATCTGGTTGTTGTTTTCCATTTCATTGGCCTCCTTGACCGCTTTCAGGATCTTGAGTTGTTCCACAATCTGCTTGATCTCTTGCGAGGTCGAGTCCGTCACCTTGACACCACTTCGAAGGAGCCTGTCCATCTCCTTGAGAAACTGAGCCGGCGATTCTTATTGCTGGGGTTAGCGAGACGAAGCTAGTATGCGACACGAGCCAACTCACCGCCCGCCTTATCTTTTGCGGCCGCATTCTTGTCGTTCGCAGCGACATCCTGGGTCAAGCGGCTAGTGTCGTTGATGGACTTCAACACCACCGCCATCCTCTCCCTGGTGTTCTGCCAGAGCTGAAACTCCTCGCCACGACCGACAGCTTCATTGGTTCGGCTTGGACCGCGCGGGCGATTCCGCTGAGACATTTCGCTTTCTGACTGGGACAAATCCCCCGACTGGGCGGCGCGATTAGACGTGCTCCTGGGCCGAGGACCAGAGTGCGCCTTCCTGGGAGGCGTCTCGCTCTCGGTGGTAGTAGCTGTAGCTCCCTTGGACGGCGCTTGTGGAGGGGTTTCTTCGGGCAGAGACGTGGATGGCGGCTCCTGTGGGCGTGAAGGCGTCGAAGCAATGAGTTGTGAGATCTCGGTACGAGATTGGCTGCGAGATTTGGACTTGGGGCGGGAAGGAGGGCGTGTCGCTGAGGGGGGGTCGTCTCGCGGCTGGGATTGGGATTGCGACTGGGATTGCGATTGCAAGGTCGGTATGGAAGCAGAGGACTTGCGCGGGGACTGGGCGGCGGATGCGGAGGGGGACCGGGATGCGGAGAAAGGAGTAGGTCTTCGGGGGCCTAGCGGTTCTTCCCAATGCTTACTCAGTTCGCTGGAGAGCTCGTTGAGCTGCCTGGCGGTTCTGCGGGCTCGCGAGTTATTAGAAGCCATGGCCACGGGCTCGGGAGAGCTACGGGGGGGAAGGGGGTGGGTTGGACAAAGACGAAGATGATTGTTTTGAAAATACTGTGGGCTTGTATGGAGATGGGGTGGTAAAGGAACTGCCTATGTGGGAATGGGAAACCGGAGGAGAGAAATCGCTCATGCACACTCACTATCCGAAAGAAGTCAAAGCTGATCCGCAGCAAAGATCAATAGCTGCCAAATCAAACAAAATGGAAGTAACAGCGATGAATCTCCAACACTCGAAAAATGGCAACGACGTGGGAACATCAGCAGAGCAGCCCGAGGCCCTGAAGAGCAGGGGTATGGATGTACCAAATGGAAGTAGTAGTAGGTAAGTAAGTAAGTAGCAACTTGACGATACAGTACTGCAGAAACCCCCGAGGCCCAGGACGGGGTAGTTTATTTATACTGGGCGGAGAAGAGGCAGAGAGGCGATTGAAGCACGATCGAAGCCTCTCGAGGACGAGAAGAAGTGCATATCGGAGCAATCCAGGAAGACCGCGTTAAAATGCGCACGCAACAATACAAATGGCCTCCATGGGCAGTTTGGGCGTGGCGTTGGGAGACGAGATGAAGGTGGACTGGAAGTGTGGACTTGGACTGGGCAGAGACTGGGGGTCACGACCAAAACCAAATTAGAATCCATCCGACTGCAAAGAGCAGGCGGTGAGGCCGAGAGCACGATCGACAAGGGGGGGGCCAATGGGCCATAGCTTCACGTGGGGAAACGAGGGGCTGCAGCCAGCATATGGTAATAAATAATAAGGCGAACAAGATACGTCAGGTCAAACAAAGTCAGGTCGGGTAGCGGGGTCGACGTAGGGTAGTAGGAGGTGCTACAGCCTACAGCACAGCTACTTTACAACACTCTGTTTGGCCAAGCCAGCAAGAACAAGACCTCTAATCATTAATCAACCACAAAGGCAGCCATCACCATGCAGGTCCCTCTGATCCGTCTGCAATGCGGTGTCAACTCCTACGACTGGGGCAAGATCGGCTCCGACTCGGCCGCCGCCAGATTCGCTGCCGCCACCCCTGCCGCCGACTTCACCGTTCAGTCCGACAAGCCCTACGCCGAGGTACGTTCAGCTTGGTTTGTTTCTATCATCCATCGTGCAGTTAGTGAGTGAGGTTAGCTGACGGAAGAGATCACATGTAGCTATGGATGGGCACCCATCCCTCCAACCCGTCCAAGGATCTGGAAACAGGACGGACACTGCTGGACATGGTTGACACGAACGCCGCCCTGCTCTCCCCCTCCATCAAAGCTCGATACGGCGCAAAGCTTCCCTTCCTCTTCAAGGTCCTGTCCATAAACAAGGCCCTCTCCATCCAGGCCCACCCGAACAAGAAGCTGGCCGAGCAGCTGCATGCCAAAGATCCCAAGAACTACCCCGATGACAACCACAAGCCCGAGATGACCATTGCCGTCACCGACTTCGAGGGCCTCTGCGGCTTCCGCCCTTTGGCTGAGATCGCCCATTTCCTGTCTGCCGTGCCGGCCTTGAGGCAGCTGGTCGGCGAAGAGGCCGCCAAGGCTTTCATTGCCACGGTCCGCGGTCAGGAGAGTGACGCTTCGTCCGACTCTACCACCCAGAACAAGCGTGCGCTTCAGTCAGTCTTTGCTGCGCTCATGAAGTCCGAACCCCAGGAGATTGCCGCCGCGTCCAAGAGCCTGGTCGCCGACGCCGAGACCAAGGGCTCGGATTTCGCTGACGGTGGAGTCGAGTCGACGAGCGGCGCCGTGCTGTCCGAGCTGGTCACCCGGCTGAACCAGCAGTTCCCCGAAGATGTCGGCCTCTTCGTCCTGTTCTTCCTGAACTACGTCCAGCTTTCACCCGGCGAGGCCATGTTCCTCAAGGCCGACGACATCCATGCCTATGTGTCGGGTGACATCATCGAGTGCATGGCTGCCAGTGACAACGTTGTCCGGGCCGGTTTCACCCCCAAATTCAAGGACGTGCAGACACTGGTCGATCTTCTGACGTACGATTACGCGCCCATCGAGGAACAGAAGATGACTCCCCAGGAATACCCCTACATTGTGCTCAACCGCGCCGCCTACAGCTCCAACTCGGAAGCGACTCTCTACGATCCCCCGATTGACGAGTTCAGCGTCATCCGCACCGTTTTGAGGGGCGACGCCGCCAAGGCCACGTTTGATCCCGTCGACGGGCCCAGCATCGTCATCTGCACCAGCGGCAAGGGCAAGATCTCCGTCGGACCTACCGTCAAGGAGATGCAGGAGGGCTACGTGTACTTCGTCGGCGCCACTGCCGAGCTGGTGCTAGAGTCCGAAGGTGGCAAGGAGGACGAGTTCATCACCTTCAAGGCGTTCTGTGAGATCGAAGACCACAGCAATGGCAACGAGGAAAAGCTGTAGGCTGGCTGGCGCACTAATACTACTGTGCTGCAAGCGTTGCCGCAAGAGAGAGACATTTACGAATGCGTCCTAGAGGGATATAGAGATACCAAAAAGTAATTTGTTCTTGATCAACGTCTTGTCTTGAGATTTGTGTTTGGCGCATATTTACTGTCGCCTATTAATCAATGTGAGTCTACATCAGATCTAAAGGAACATCGTTTTGTCTTAGTTCGTAACGCCCATTCCTGATACGAATTGCGTTCCTCGTGAAGATGGTGGTGCACTTATTCAGACTATCCGAGAGACGAACCTTGTACAAGACGGCCGGGGCTACCGCAGCACGCCAATCACAGCGAGGGGGCGGAGGAGTATTCTCAAGATGGCAAGCATGAGAGGAGACTCGACAGCTAATCGATGATGCATAGGTTCCAATCATCGTCATTGGTTCTGTCGTTGCTGATGTCCTGCATCTCCTCTTCGGTTTTCAGGAATCCTACCTTGGCCTACTTGTTCGTCCATGGCGGCACCCATCGTGGACCTCTGAGTCATCTGGTCCTAGCCCCTAAGCCTGCTTCTGCTTCCGCTGCCTGTCCTTCCGGTTTCTTTTTGTCTTGCCCTTCTTATCTTTACCTTCTTTCTTGCCAGCGTCAGGCCTCATTCATCCCCAGCAGTGGTGGGCCTAGAAGAACTCTTCTTGCTGGGGAGGGCTATACTAGTAGTAAATCCGAGGTGAATGCCGTTCCTAGCGGTGCTTCTGGCGATATTTGTTAGCAGGCAGTTTGTCAGTCAAGTCGAGGCCCAGCAAGCAAGGGTGAGGTGGCAGCGGGCTCGGCCCGCAGATAAGGCGTGGCTCGACGTGGTGGCTTGTGAGAGGGGGCGTGAGAGATCTACTGGCCTTTGACGACAGCGGGATTAGTATGAGTCGCTCCTTCAGTTATTGAACTTTGGATGTTTTATTCTGACCCGAGATAAGATGAAAAGGGGGTATAGCATCTTGGCGAGCGGTGGGAGGTGGGATTGTGATCGACCGGAGAGGAAGAGAACCGAGGAGAAAGTGACAGTCGAAGCTTTATGCGTGCTCCTTTTGTTAAATCTTTCAGTGCAGAAGATTCGGTGACGCCTGGATGGGCTGCTGTCGTCTGGCCTCTGATTTTGCACTCCGTGACAAGACGCTAGCCTGAGTCCACGAGAACGTCTCAATGAGCCACAGTAAGATCTTAAGCTACTTCGAACCTCCTTTGTGTTCAGTATCCGGGTATCCTGAGATCTGTTCCATAGATTTAGAGAGGAGACGCGATCGGGGCGTTGCCCACAGGTGGAGAGGGCTCCTCAAGCCAGACTCGGCAACTCATCTTCTCTACGCCGGAACGTCCATAGCAACGACGCGAACTGGTCGGTGGCTGACATCTACTCGGGCATTATGACCATAACAAGGCTTTATAAACCGAGTCGCGTCAGTTTCCCGATACGATCATCTGCAGCTCATCGGGGGAAAGGCTGACGGCCAACGGTACTGCAGCGAATGGTTTATCAAGCTGTGGCGCCAGCGTCGACTACATGGCGGAGCAATACGAAGATATTCAAAAGAGGTGCTCGACAACTCTGGGCTACGTGCCATACACCAAAACACTGTTGCTCAGCACGCCCACGACGACGGTCAATCCGACTCGGACCGCGGCAGCCATAGCTACCCCTGTCTGCTTAGGTCCACTAGTCCCCCCTGATCCTGAGCGGTTGAGAGCTTGTGATGATATCACAGATACATTCAACGTGACAAGTTCTTTCAATTCAACACCACTCTGTGTCTGCCACTTTCGTCTGAGCTGGACACCATCTATTTGTCTCCTACGTGTTTAGCCCTGTTCTTCAGCTACATCTACGTTTTCAACAGCAAGGGGTTGGCCGAGCGCTAATCCAACCGACAGCAATATAATTAACATCGCGGAGTTGCTGTTGTGGAATAAGGCGATTCGGGGCTCATGTGGCTCTCTTTTCGACGACCAACGTGGCTGCAGAGGGTAAATGGCAGAGCTATGTGAATACTCTGGAGCTCGTGAATCTCAACTTAGCAATGTGTGTTTCTTTCGTCTCAGTTCGCCCAGTGGGCATCTACTCCATCATCCACTATCGTCGCACACCCACCGCAGCTGGGGGATGTTATACCAAGGCCAAGCCGGCTTTATCAACCCATGCCGGTACGCTGGAACCCTGCGGCTTGTTTCTATAACGTGGTGTCTGGTGCCATGGTAAGCGAGGCACAGCCTGACTTTTCGTTGCATAATCTACTGGCTAGTCATCATGGGCACCACCGTACATGCCGCCGCTGCCGTCTTCGATCCCCAGTTGAGCGCCTCCCTCCAAAACGACATTTGCCGCCGCGGCTGGGAGGGACTCGCGACAGGCCTCCCCTTTGACGAGAGCACGACGACATGGTGGGACACGTACGGCCTGGAATGAAATGTCACGGTAGCTCCGAGGCTGGCCCCTCAGCTCATCGAGTTCCTGAAGCCAGCCAGAACTGTTCGGCCCCATCTGAGTGACCAAGCCGGCGGCAATTTATCCTACTACTTGTCGGGCCTATCGACGCCGGAATCCCTTTTCCTCGATTGGATTGTCATAGACCCCGAGGAGCCAGACGCAGACCGCTACGTGATCCTGTATAATGCCACTCTACTGATGAGCCAACCCGTGGGCCTCGTGTTCCTCGCCCTTGCAATATACCCTTGAACCTGAGCTAATCTTGTGTCGATGCTTAATCCAGCGTTGACCAACACACCTTGAAGGGCCAGGTCATGTAATCTTTGACTATTGACGACACCATTGTAGAACCGAGTCAGCGTCCCTGGGTACCTTGGCAAGACGTCTTTGCCGCATATTTGGACATGATCGACGTCAGGAAGGTCGCCATCGAGGATCCCAGGGCAAACCTGGGTTACATGGCCCTGGATCGCGCCGACTTGGAAGTCGAAAGTGTGGCCGTTTCAAAGACCATGGCTCTTGAAACCTCACAGTCAGGCCATCTTGGATCGAAGTGTTGCGGCTCTTGGGGATTTAATCGATGCCATCGAGAAGCTGATGCCTCCATCATGGGCCTAGATTGTCAGAGAGAAGTCCCTAGGAACTCATGTGGCCGAAAGGGCTTTGGGTACGACGTCTATTGCCAAGAACCTCGTTTCGACGAACCAAGCCTCAGAAAACAGCTTCATTGTCAAGTTTCTCCGCTGAGTGCGAGGGCCTGTCCGCGGGCCTGTACCAGACGAGCTGCAACGGCTTCGTGGGGCGGCACGGCGTCGTCGCGGGTGGGATGGAGAAGTAGGCCGACGCGGACGAGAGCGAGAACATGGCCGAAAAGTACTGGCTGCCGTATACGTGGTGATCTTACGTCGACCGCGCCAGAGGTACGCCATGGGTTTGGGCGCGGACTGGGGGCGCTTTTGCCAAGAAGATACGCGTGATGGCCTCCGGCTTGGCCGACATTAGTCCACAGCAAAGACGCCCTTGCGTGGGCCCCAGCAACTACGTGGGTAGTAGTAAAACATAATTATAGCAGATTTATCTGAAAAATGCTTGAACCAAAGGAATTAGGGGTTCCCGCGGAGAACATGTATCCTATCGTGAACTCTACCGAGCTGAATAAGAGATTGTAGCAAATAAGACTAGTTTAAGTATATATTTAATATAAAAAGGAGGGAAGAGTAGTAAAGCCCAGATTTACGGTACCGTATCAACCAAGTTAATTCCCAAACACAAGTGTTACAAATTTCACTGCAGGTAAAATTGCAGTGTGTTGACGTTGAGACGGTCAGGACGGCCAAATACCGATTTGGGATAATACTAAGCACAGGAGCCTCAGCCGAGAGCCTTGCAGCCCATCCATCAGGCCTTGAAACCCGCAGCTCGGAGAAGTATCCGATCCGCCACGTCCTGGCTACCGACGCTGTCCCCGTGCCAGGACACAAACTCGTCGGGCCGCACCAGCACCACGCGGGCGCCCCAGATGCCCTGAGCGTGCTCTTCTCCGTGCAGCACTGTTACCAACAGCGGTATCTTGTGGTTCCTTGCCGTGGCGCTGAACAGATCCGCTTCCCGCCGTGCCACGGGAGACGGCGGCGGCCGGCCGTGGTCGAAGATGATGAGCGTGAATCCCCTGCCGAAATGGTCGTAGATGGGCTCGCCCGCCTTCAGGAAGACGTCCGGGGCCCTGTATCCAGGGTAGGTCGTGGGAGTGCACTTCCTGGCGTCGAAGGCGGGCGTCTTCCCGTCCTCGCGGCCCGGCGCGCGGCTTGCGCAGATGACGCCCGAGCGGTAGCCGTACCCCATCTCGACGCCGATGCTCTGGTTGTGCCCGTCGTGCGCCTGGAGGTATTCGTGCACGGCCGCGCGCAGGGCCCGGCCCTCGGCGCCGTCCGAGTCCACCTCGGCGCCCAGGCCCGCGGCGACGGGCAGGCGCGACAGGTTCCCCATGTGCGTCTGGGACCACCGGGCGGCGAGCTCGGCCACGGCGCGGCGCTCCTCCTCGTAGGACGGCAGCAGCGCCGGGCCCGCCCAGCCGCCCACCGCGGCCGCCAGCTTCCACCCCAGGTCGTACGCGTCGGCCACGCCCGTGTTCATGCCGTAGCCCCCCGTCGGGAGCACCTGGTGGCACGCGTCGCCGGCGAGGAAGACGCGCCGCCGCGGCCCGGCGAAGGACCGCGCCACGGCGACGCTGGGCGTCCACGTCGACCGGACGAGCACCTCGTCGATGGCGATGGGGAAGGGCTCGTACATGCCGCCGAGGACGCCGGCGACAGCGTCTTCGGACGAGATTTCTGCGGCGTCGTCGCCGGCGTGCAGGAATAGGTGAACCGTCCAGGTGTCAATCTCGTCCTGCGCAATCACCGCCCCCTTGACGCCGCCGCCGTCCGCGGCCGTTCTGGGGAAGAACAGGTGCCAAAACTGGCCTTGTTTCTGGATACGCGACAAGTCCTTGGATCTGAAATGGATGAGGAGTGCCTGAGCTGGTCTGCGCCGGATGAGCTTGTGTTAGTGTCCAGCCGTTTTCTCCAAAGGCAATCCCATCGTTGATCACTTACAGCGGTCCCCCCTCTAGCTCAATGCCTAGCCTGTCTCGCAGTGTGCTGTGGGCGCCGTCACATCCCACCACATAATCCGCCTGGATCGCAAGCTCCTCCCCAGTAGACGCCCGGAGACAGGTCACCTCCGCTTTGTCGTCCAGCTCTTTTAACGCCGTCACCTGCCACCCGGCGCGGAAGTCGATCAGGGGGTTCGACTCGCTCAGAGTCTTCAGCCAGGCCTCGAAGATGTCCTGGGAGATCCGGAGCCACGGCTCCATGGGCATGGTCCCGTCGTTGCGGCGGGCGATGCGCTCGCGGTACTCGTCGACGCTGGGCAGCGGCCACGACGTGATGGCCTGCCTGGCGCCGAGGCCGCTGGAAAAGAGACAGGTGAAGGGGTAGTGGGACGGCACGGCGCGCTCTCGCAGGAGCTCGGAGATTCCGAGCCTCTTGTAAATCTCCATGGATCGAGCCGTGGTCAGATCCATCTTAGGCCAGCGCGTAGTGGTCAAGTTGCGCTCCAGGATGACGCTGCGAACGCCGTGGTGGGCGAGCGTGGTGGCGTGCGGACTTCTTTGAGGCACTGTCGAGCTTCTGTCCGGACATAACACAACTAATTACATCCGGAGTGGCGGAGCGAGATCCTGATGTCGGACTGTTACCACGGACTACTGCGGACAGTTGCGGATGTACCACGGAGTAAAGCCCGTGGTTAACGATCGAGGGCCGGACATCTCACCTCTCGCTAACCACATCGAAACCAAATAATGTGCAGCCCACGCGATGACGTCTCTATTATTCGTAATTCTTTACTACACTAACTAAATAAAAAAAGCGCCGTGATTGGTGTGGTCTCCTCCTTGGACACTATTAATAATTAATTATCATAACTCATCCACCACGGTCGAGTGTTATAACATGTCGCACTCAAAATTGAATAGCATTCATTAGGTGTAGGACTTCTTTAAAGAAACTCGGATCATTTTAATCAAGTGCGAATCTTGAAGATTCGAATCTAAGCACGATGTACCCAAAGCCAACATGTCTTCTTCTAGCATCCCACGCGATAGACAAGTTCCTTGCCCCGAATCTCCCCCTTGTGCACCGCATCTATACCATCCGGCACCTTTCCCAACCCACCAGTACGAACCTGGAAGGGGTGCGGCTTGATCTCGCCCGCATCCAACAGCCTTTGAGCCGCCTGGAACCAGCGCCCGGCGAACTCTCGGTCCCGGGGCTGGGCCGCACGCCGAAAGGGACGCTTCCAGTTGACGGGCCGGTCGTAGATGGTGAGGGCCAAGACCCAGCCCGGGCGCACGCTGCGCCGCGTGTGGCCGCGGATGGGGAACGGGTCGAGGCTGAGGTACTGGCCGCCCGCCTGGCCGAGGGCCTCGTAGCACGTGCGCATCGAGGCCGTGTCGGTGATGCAGTCGAGCGCGCGGTCGAGCTGGTTGCCCGTGTACGCGCGCATCTGGCTGCCGCAGGTGGGCGAGTGGTAGTCGAATACGGCGGCCGCCCCGAGGGACCTGAGCAGGTCCGCTTTGTCGGGCGAACAGGTCGCGATTGGGTTGTATCCGGAGCTGGTCCCCCGAGAGGTGCCGCCAGTAAGTACTCAGGCAGCCCACAGGACACCATAGCAATATCAGTTACGCACCGTTTGATCATCTGAATGGCCAGCGTCCCTGTTGCCGTCGAACCTCCGTACACCAAGACATGGCGCGCGCCCGGGCATGTTGGCGCGGCACTCAGGGGCATGGGGAGTTTGAGGGCCTGATAGAGAGCGATGCCGACGGTCGCCAATCCCACCCCAAGCGTGGCTGCTTCCTCGAATGACATGTATGGGGGCATGAGGAGCACGAGGTTCGCCGGTGCCGCAACCACCTCGGCAAAGGCGCCATTATCCTGCCTGTCGGGGTTGTTGCCAAACACACAGCCAAACACTCGGTCTCCGATGGCCAGTGGCCTCTTCATGCCCTCACCTGCTTGGCTGCCCAAAGAGATGACCTGTCCGGAATAATCGAACCCCAATGTCGCTCCGGTAGTGGGCGAGAGATCTGCCGACTTTCCATCGACAGGGTTGATTGCAACGCAAGCAACGCGGATGAGCACCTCATCCTCTTTGGGACGAGGAGATTCGCTGGTGATTGCTTCAATATATCCCCCTGCCGTGATCTTGACAGACGTCTGAGTGCTCGAAATTGCCATATTGAGGAGCATTGTCGATCAGGATCCTGTATGAATTGTCCGAAGCGAATCGGAGTCGGCAATGCCAAACCACTCTTCAAAAGGTACAGAGAGCCAGTAATAAGGTTGAACTGTGTCTGATTTTCCGAGGAGCAAAAGAAAACCTGGATCCAATATTACTAGTCGAATCGCATGTCCGTCTCGCCCGTCTTACTCCGTCTTACACCGCTCCGAAATACCCGCGGCCGTCTCCTTATCATGCCGTAGGGAGACTATAATCCTAGGCAATTACGCGTACTTAAGGACAGCCCCAGCCCCAGGCTGAACTGTGCCTCATCTCCGGTGATTGGATTTCACCGCACTCGTGCGCATGAAAAAAGATAATTAACATGAGCTCCAACAACGAAGCCAACGGGCAGCCGGTTGCTGCCCGCAGTCTTCACCTAGTTACTTTTCCGAGCGAGCAGATGGTTTTTCTTCTGTCGCTCGCTGGTTTTCTCCTCCTACTCTCTTTCCGCCTCCTCTCCTCCCCAGCATCGCCGGCCTCCATGAAAGACGAGGCGGGTCGCGTGATAAAGGCGATCCCGTCCAATTCTCGAGTGGCCAAGTTTATCGCCAGGTGAGTAAATACAAAACCGAACCATCCAAGAACGGCTCGTAATCAGCGTTCGGCTATTGACATCACAACAGCTTGCAACTATCCACTCAAGGCAAGTCGCTGGCTGGCAACGAACCGTTTCTCATACGCAATGGACGACAACAAGAGCTGGTCATCTCAAGACCGGACCATTTAAAGGACTTCTACCGGGATTACGCCAAGGGTATTATTAGTTTTACCCACACGCCCCGTGTACACATCGATTGCAGGACTGACAACACTACCAGAGCACCCCAAGCCCCATAACCTGAACATGGGCGCGTACTTTGGAAGGTAAAATAATCTGCGCCCAACTATGCCCCCTAACCATGGACTGCTAATCCTTCACCGCAGGATTCTAGGAGATGCCGTCGGGGTCTTGGCCGGAGAGCGATGGAAGGTTATCCGCAAACACTTTGATCCTGAGTTTTCCTTCCAAGCGAGCAGACAAGGCATCCCATTATTCACAAACAGGATCTCCCAATGGGTCGACCAGCTGCGTTCCGCTACGCCGGAGAAAAACCGCCGCGAGGACAGCTTTGTCGTGGACGTCGGCAAGCCCAGCAAGTTCTTGACCTTCGAGCTCGTGGCGTACCAGCTGTACGGGGAACCGTTTAGTGAAGAGGTACTTAACGCATGCCTTCTTCGTCACGTCATGGTTTTGAAATGTTCTCATGACCAGGAAGACATGCCACGCTAATAATCGAGGGGGACACAAAACAATAGCTGTACAAGGAGTTGCTCGAAATCAACACCCTGCACGAGGTCATTCTCAACAAGAGCTTGACTACTAGGCTCGGGAGCCTGCTCGATAGGGCCGCCGCGAAGCGAATGACGGAGTACAACGTGAGATGGAAGGCTTACAACATGAAGGTGATCTCCGGAGCACGGAAGGTGAGCTCCCGCATCCATATTCTTGATTCACTACTAGCTAGCACGACGGCCGCTCACCCCAGTTGCAGAACAACCAGTCCTGCCCCATGGAGCGGATATTCCGGGGGTCGACCAGGGGGGGCTGAAAATGACCGAGGTTCGCATATGCCGTCAAACCGGCACTCCTGCCTTGTGTGCATGCTGGAGAGACTAAAAAGGCCTCGCCAGTTTCTGCATACGCTCGACGAGGTACTCTTTGCCAACGTCGACGTGAGCGCGGCCGTGCTCAGAACCCTCCTCACCAACCTTGCCGCCCACGAGGACTTCCAGTCACAGCTGCGAGGCGAAATCACCTTGTGGGCCGCGGCTGAAGGGTCGTGTGGCTTGGAGAGCTTCCTCAGCAACAGAGCACCCTTTTGCATTTTGCCGTAGTGGAGAGCATGCGGCTTTCACCTGCATTCTGCAAGTTTCCTCCCCCGCCCCCGCCCCCCGGCCTCCCCATCCCAAAGAAGCTACCGAAACTAATACGCCGCACGCTCCATCAGCCTTCTCTCTCCCGGAGTATACATCCGTCGACAAGAAAATCGGAGGCTACTTAATTCCGGCCAGCACGGCAGTTGTGATCGACACCTGCAGGCTGAACACAGACCCCGATAGCTGGGGTAAGGACGGTGGCGAGTTCAGACCCGAGAGGTTCAGACAGAGGCCCCTGAGCAAGTGCCGTTATAGCTATATGCGCTTCGGCGCCGGTGGAGCTAGCGGGCGGTGCCTGGGGAAGAATGTGGCCGACGTTGTTTTCAAGCTCACTGTCATGGAGGTGTTGAAGCAGTTTTCTCTTCGCAGGCCACGTGGACTGTCGGCTAATGAGGTCGAGTTTGTCCCTGTGAAGGAGTCGGAAGGTGGCGCAAGAATAGTCTCAAGGTGATGATGCTTCGAGCATGGATGGTGATGCTTCAAGCATGGATCCTCTGGGAAACATATAATAATGGATTCAAGAACTCGATGTTATGTATGTCATTTGTTATGTTGACTATATTACGTCAACCGAGTCGCTGCAGTCTCTCCATCACAACTGCATGTGGGTATTGTCGTCCCATAGTGAAAGAAGCCTGGAGGGGTCGAACTCAAAGTTGAACGTAGGGTCGCCGACCTGACAGTTTACCGTTAATGAAATTCATCAAATAAGAAGTACCCACAGGTGTGCGCGCAACATACCAAAGAATTGTACAGTTCGTCATTGGAGAAGACTTGGTTGTTCTCCATGTTGAAGAGGCTATGTGGTGAGTACTCCGGGAGTTGAGCAGTCTCGATATACAGTTGCAGCATATTCTGGCATGCCTGCAGACTGTCTTTCAGTGCCTCACGAATCATGGGCTCAGGGGGCTTGTCGGTCTCGAGGGCGCGGATTTGTGCGAGGGTGGTGTTGAGGAACACGTAGCGCTTGAGGCTGGGGTCGCCTCGTGCGACGAGGCGTTCGAGTTGAGTCTGCACATGCTCCAGGGTCTGGATCATGAATGTACGGGAGGCCCGGGCCATGTTGACGACTACGGAATTCGTTCTGTGCTCGGGCCCTCGCTGCACCCCCTTCCTCGTATAATTGGGATAGAACCTCGAGGCAGACTGTTGTGATGGCGTCCAAAGAGATTGCCCCCTTGAAAGTGCCCGTGGACACCATGGTCAAGCGGTCAAACTCTTCTACTGTCCCTGACGAGGCCTCCAAGGCTGCGCCGCGCTTCTTTTGGAAGTACTGGGGCGTGGCTGCGTTGGCTGGCCCCATGGTCATGCCGAGCGCGATGCCGCCGAGCAGACCCTGGGCCAGGATGAACTGCCACAGCTCGTGGCAGAGGCTGGTCATCATGATGGAGATGACGTAGACCAAAGCGGCAGGCGGGATTACCTTGGCGCCGAACCTGTCGAACAGCGGCCCGCCAAATAACGTGCCGACGAAGACGAAGAAGAGCTGGAGCGAGCCGATCCAGGCAATGTCCGAGCCACTGTTGGCCTTTACACCCTGATCGGTTCGAGCTTTACGGTTTATTATTTATTACTTATAAGGATTTAAAAAATGCACAGATAAGGCCACGCTTTAAAGTTAAAACGTTTTCTAAAGAAATTAAACCTGAATTAGTATTATAACGTCTTCAGGAAAGTTATATAATTTAAAGTTTATACCGAGTTAATATTAACTTTTATTTTAATTATATATAATAAATAAAGCGACGCTTTCTCTTTTTCGAAGTTTTAAACTTTTAAAAAAGTATTCGTCGAAAAACTTCGAAAAAAAGTAGTTATTTAATAATAAAGGTTTAACGTTTAAAATAAAGTTATTATATAAATTAATAACTTTCGAAATAAAGAATTAATAAATCCGAAATACAGCTTTTTATACGGCGGTTATTAAAATTATATAAATTCTTTTAAATATACGCCGTTAAACTAATCGGAAGTTTTTATTAATTAATAAGCAGACGCGCAATATGAATACAGGAGGATTCTCTCGAATCATCGATAACTCGATCGAATTATTAGATTATTAAAAACAAACCTTATTTTTTAAATCTACGGGGTCGAATCGACCTAGCCGAACCTTTAAAAGAGGGACGCAGTTAAGGCGCTACAGTATAGACGACCCGATAGTTATTAATACCGGTCGGGCCGGCTTCGTATAAAGCCAGTATTACCCGCGTAATAACGTAACGGCGTATAATTAAACGCTTTAAACGCGCTTTAATAACGTTAACGGTTCGAAAAGAGGTATCGACGATTAATTAAAGCATTTAGAGTAATTAATTACTAATTTAATAGCCCTTAAAAAGGGCCGTAAAAAGATTTTCTAAGCAATTAAAAAACTCTATATCGAAGCGACCGATTTATAATTACGCCGTAACAATAACGACGACGCGCCCGTTACCCGCGGAGAACTACGTAAAATAATCGGAGATATTATTACTTAAGCTACGTAAAACCTTAAAATTACGTAAACGAAATCGTAAATTTAAATAACCGCGTCGCTATACGGTAACGATCTTATTACTTAATAACCGAAAGTTATCGTCTTAGCGCGCCGAACCTACGAAGTTATTATTAAAAATAATAAATAAACGGGAAATATATAAAATAAAAAGCTAGTAGATATCGTATAAAGCGTTAATACGGTAATCGGGAAAGGCGAAGTAGTCGTAATAAAAAAGCTACTTAACGGCGATATCGTACTTACTTTTAAAGGCGAAGCGAAAAAGTATATAGAAAATACCGAATAGGTTTCGAGCGTATTCGGGGTTAGTGCTTAATTTGTATATAGAAAACTAGCAGTTATTATAAAAGGAATACCGGCGAAAAAATTACGAAATACTTATAACGAGGCTACGTTATTACGTAGTTTATTTACGGACGAATATAACCCGAAAGAAATTACGAAGTATAAGCGTAGCCTACCGAAGAATTTTAAAGTACGTTATACTTCCCTTATTCTGTATATAAGCTCCGTTTAAACTGCGAAGAATTTATATAATAACGGCTTTATATAAAACGCGGAAATTTTCGATTACGAACCGTACGATATTAACTTCTGTATTTAATAATACTTCCGTTATTACGGTTACAGTTACGTAACGAAGTATTATAGAAAGTAGCGGCGGTGCGGTTACTACTTTACGATAACGTATTTCGGGGGGATAAAAAGTACCTTTAAAAAGGGCTACGAAATAAAAAACGTTATATTAATTACGGTAGGGAATATATAATATAAAAACGTAGCTGCCCCGTAGTAATTTAATAGAGAGAGCGCGTAAAGGAAGTTTACGCTTACCGACTTCGTTAGTTTAAAGTCCGTAGTACCGGCGATAGCTCGGCCGGAACGGGACGTTTTTCGCCGCCGGTAACGTTTTTTATTAACGAAAGGGAAGGGTATACTGTAATTTCCCGGAAGCGAAGCCGCTTACGATTCGATTCGACGGCGAGTAGTTAAAGCAGAAAAGTGCGTTTATTAAGCCGGTATAGTATTACTACCCCGTTAACCCTATAAAATATTATTATAGTTTCGTAATTATAAATATACGGATAATATATTAAAATATCGTAGTATCGAAGGTTATTATAGTATTCGCTTTAATTAACGAAGAAGAGTACGATATATTAACGCTCTAAGAAATATAAACGAACTTTTATATAAAGGTAGCGTACTATTTAAAAGCAGTTAAATACCGGGTCGTATACGGCGAAAGCCGAGCGGTAATTTATATATATAAGCGTTTCGATATCGCGAAACTTAAAACGAAAGCAGGCCCGGATTAAATTATAATTATAATACCGACGGGAGAATAGGGCCGGTTAACCGTATAATTTATATATTCGCTTATTTAAGCGACCTCGCGTTAAAAGAGCCCTTTTAACGACTTTATAATTATTACGTATTTAAAATAGTATTTATTTATTAAGGACTTAAATACGTATTACTTATTATAAAACGTATATAATAGAAAGTTTCAGGGAGCCGATAGCCTTTTCGCTTTTATATATTAATAGAACTTTAAATTAATTACTCCGTACGGAAAGATTACGAAACGACGCTATAATTAAAGGATATTTATTATCGATTTAGCCTGGGCTACTAAAAAGGTAACGATATTATACGAAAGAGACTTTAGTTTAAAAGGCTTTAATTATAAAGCGTAAATAGTTCGTATCGAATTAGAAGCTAGGTCGCTAAGAAATAGCCGAGGAAGAGCAGAAGGGTAGAACTGGACGATGCTTAATAAAAACTTCGTACGCGTAAAAGCTAGAACAGTTCTGGATAATATTACCGAGTTAATAAGCCCGGAAGAGCTTAATTAAGCTGTCGATAATTTTATAAGCGCCCTATAGGGAATAGTTAACGTAGTAGCGCTTAAGAGGATACCTTTTATTAATAAAGGGACGCTTTAATAAATATTAAAAGTTTAAAAAGCTAAGATTATAACGAATTAGTGCTACCGAACTTATTTTATAATACCTTTATAATACATTTAGGATTAATATACGAAAGTTAAGATAGACCTCGAAAAAACCGTTAAAAAAGCGAAGACGAAGAGCTAGTAATATGTAATAGTTACTGCTTCTTACGATTTTAAAGCGCTTTAATTATTTAAACGATAAGCCCGATTACAAAGCTAAACGTTACTATAAACGATAAGTATATTAAAATTAAAACGTAGCGAAAAAGCTAAGATTATAGCTCGAAACTACGCCGAAAAGGCCGCGCTCTTTTCGGAAAGATTTTTTTTAAACCTAAAAGCCGATCTAAAGGATTTAAACGGAGCCCCGGAGCCCCGGTTAAACTTTAATTTTACTTTTATCGAAACGGAAATAACCGTAAAGGAAATTAGAGATATTATTAAATAGACCGGGCTTTAAAAGGTACTAAAGGAAAATTTATTACTTACCGGCTTTTTTAAAGCGTGCGGAGAACCCTTTTTCTGTACGTTAATTAGCTTAGCGATTATAAGCTTCCGGTTTACTTATTTTTTTAAACTGTTCTGTACAGTAAAAGTTATCGTAATCTTTAAACCGAATAAAACGGTAGTTACGAAATAGACCCTGGGTAAATAAAAACCGATCTCGTTATTTAATACGATCGGTAAAGTAATAAAGATAATAATGTACCGGCGATTTATTAAAGTAGCCGAAAAAAATAGGCTTTTACCGGAAAGCTAAATAAGGAACCGGGTGTAACGGTTTACGGAGCTTATTATCCGGTTAGTTACTAACGTTGTACGTATAACTTAGTAGTAAAAAGGCGTCGCTTCCTTTTTTTAATTCGATATTAAAAACGCTTTTAATACGGTTAATTACCGGAGATTTATTACTACGCTACGTAAAAAGGGGCTACCGGACTAGCTTTATTAATAGGTCGAAAGCTTTATTACGGATAGGTCCGTCCGTTTCTTTTTCGACGGCGAGTCGTTAAAAAAGATCCGGCTTTACGTTAATGTATTATAAAGTTCGCCGTTATTACCGATTCTTTTTATTTTATATATTATTACTTTATACGAAGAGTTAATAGTTTACGAGCAGTTTATTATTATCGGGTTCGTAAATAATACGAATTTCGTTACCGTAAGACCGGATTATATTACGAACTGCCGTAATTTAGAAAGCGTTTAAGGGACTTATAGTCGTTAAGCGCGTACGAAAAGGATAGAATTCGAGCTTAAAAAAAGCGAGCTTTTATATTTTATTAAGGTACGAAAAGCTTATACGTTATAAGTACGCTTCGGTAACGTTATAGTTTCGCCGGTAACCTTTATAAGATTCTTCGGCGTATAGCTTTACCGGAAATTATATTAAAAAGATTATATTTCGAAAGTTAAAGCGAAAATGGCTATTTAAACGCTTATTTTTATTAAGTTCGCGGCGTCGGCGTAAAGATATTCCGTACGAAGAACAAAGGAACTTTATACGAAAATAATTTAAAACGTACTTATATACGGGGTATTAATTTAATATATAATTACCGATACGGAAAAAGGACCAGCTTTAAACTTTATTAAGATTTAAAATACTTATTTCCGGGCAGTAATAAAGGCTTATAAAACGACCTTTTAATATTACTTAAAAAGCGAAGTAGCGGTTCCCTTTTTCGATTTTTATTTAAGCGTAAAGGCAGCTAGTTTCGAAGTACGTACGGAATTTATTAGTAAGCTATAATTATTATAAGGTATTTATATAAAGGCGGTAGAGATAATTAATAAAGAGCGTATAGCGAAGAAAAAGAAGAGATCCCGGCGAATTAATAGTGAGGACTCCGCGATCCGGTAGTTTAGCGATATTTAATTCGATACCGCTAAGCACTAGCTTTAAAGTTTAACGGCTGAATAAGCACTAAAAAAAAATGGGAGCGAAGATGGTTCCGTACCGTTATTTTAACGCGGGGCTACTACGAATTAGCTGCAGAATCGCCGTTAAATTAGGGAACGTGCCGCCGTTACGACGATATATTAAAGTACGAAGCTTCGGTTTTAATGTAAGTACGTATAAAAAAAATAAGGCTTAAATCATTTTTATTTATTTATTAAGTTTTAAACGTTTTTACGCCGTTATATATTTATAGCGAAAAGCGAGAAATAATTAAGTACTTTATTTTATATTATACGGGCTTCGATAAAAACAGGGAATAGCTAGTACGCTAATTAACGCCGAAACCTTTTCGAACCCGCTGCGATTTTATAACGTTTACTATAAAAAAAATGTAATAAGGACGGTTGTACGTTAACTTTTAAAAACCGGTCGGCTACTGCTGTATAAATTAATAACGGAGATCGGAGGGCCGGTTATACTTAATTAGTTTTTTTAGGCTTTAAAACGAGCTATTAGGCTAGTAAGTAAAAACCAGTAAAGTAACGTCGAACTCGTAAAGTAGTTTTTAATACGCAGTAGCGTATATTTTTAGTCCAGCTTCGGCACGGTTTATTATACGAGCAATTAAGTAGATGTACCGAAGGCCTTTGGCTTACGGTGTACTATTAATAATAATAATAATAATTAATAAGCAGGCTGTAATTAACGAAAAGGGGCTATTAAAAGCTCGGGAGGTTATATAAAAGATATTAAAAATATTAAAAAAAAAGTTTTTCGATCTATTTCGGATAAATAAAGTAATCTTTAAAAAGTTAATAAACTAATTTAAAAAAGTAGGTTTAAAAAGTTCGAAATTCGAAACAGTTAATTAAAAAGTATTAATTTCGTTATATATTTTAGCTTATAATAATACCTAAAAAGAAACGGTAAACCGGTTTAAAATAGTTTAAAGTTCGGTTTCGGAGATTTTTTAAAAAGTCCTCCTTTTTTAATACAGTTAAATAAGGCCTTTATATAACTTTTTATTAATAGCTACTTCGTACCGGAAATCGAATTATTTAAAAAAAATATATTAATTTAATAATTATATTAATACTATTAATAATACTTAAATATATACTTATATATTAAAGCACTGTTAATAACGTTAATAGAACTAAAAAGAAATAGTTTCTATAAACGTTCTTACTATTATAAAAATAAATAGCACTTTCAATTATATATTAATAAGCGCCGAAAGTAATATATATAATTTAACGTTATTAAATAATATATTAAATAAAAGCTTTAATATACTAATTAATCGATTTTATTTAAATAATTCTAAATTCGGTAATTAATAAAGCATTATAAAACTATTTATTATAGGAAAACCAGCCCTTAAGGCAGGTTCCCTATATAAAAGGTTACCCTCTCGCTAGAATCGTTATACGACTTTTTCTTTCTTTTTAAAACAGATTTATTACCTTTACTAATTACAGTACCGTTATTACGTAATTAATAATTCTAAGGCATGTCTCGCCTTCTACCGTCTTTCCCGTAATAAGTAGTATCTACTCTTTAAACCGATTCTAATTTATCTTATTATCACGGCCGTTTTTATAAACGGGATTATACGCTTACTTTAAAGCGTTATAAAACATTTTAATTAAGATTTAAAAGTTTAATTATTACGAACCAAACTACCGGGATTTCTCTTTCGATTTAAATTAGTAATAACGAACCTAATTATCCTACTTTTATACTAAATTTATATAAGCGAAACTATATTTATTAAAGTTCGTTAAGTATATTATTTCGTAATTACTTACGATAACTTTACACCTACTCCTTTTAATCCAAAGCCTATTAAAATCGCTATTAATAAAACTATTAAGCAATTAAAATAAACGGCTTATTTATACGTTTTACTAAACACTTTTAATATATTTTACGTTATAAACGAACCTTTTACCGCGGATTACCCTTTAAAATAAAAGATAGGCTATAACTCCTTACGTTAAATTTATAAATACGTTAAACGCTTCGTTTAAAATCTTAAATTACGCGGGATCGTAAAGTTTTTTAAAGTAACCCTAACCCGATTAATACGCTACTTTTATACTACAGACTTACTTATAGACTCCGTTACCCGTACTCTTTTTCCTTTAACGGAACTTTTATAATAAAGCGGTCCTTTTAACCTTAATAAAAACGCTACTTACTAAAGCTCCGAAAAAGACTTCGATAAAGAGTTTAACACCGTAAAAAACGAATTAAAAAACCCGATTAACGAAATTAAACCTACTTTCGCTAAATAAGTTACCGTTAATTAAAAATAGGTTCTTATATAACTTTATAACCTTATTTTTAATATATAGCCCGTAATAAATCTTAATACTATTACTTAATGCTTTTTACCCGTTAAAAGCGAAAAAGAAAACGAAGTTTTATCCCCCGAATCGGAGATTTCTTTGTATATTAATTCTATTAACCTTATTTTAAAATAATCTGGCACTATATTATTAAACGATAAACTTTCCGGCGGTCTTTTAATAAACGCTTAAACGGCGCTTCTTTAATAATTAATTAATACTTTAATTAATATTAATAAAAAAATTAAAGAACGGATTTCGTTTTTTAACCTAATAAGAAATTCTACCTTTACTTTAAATAATAAAAGCTTTATCGGCGCTATTAAAAACGGGATTTTAAAGTACAGCCTTTTTTAGCCCGATACTTTAAACGAAAAAATTAATAGCGAAAGCGTTTTTTATAACGGGAAAGTACCGGCCTATATTAACATAAAAAATTAAACCCGGAAAGTTAAATAATAGCTTAAAACGGACCTTCCCCGCACCGTAGTTTTTATTAAAGACTACGAAGTTCTCTTTCGCAGGGCAGCTCTTTAATAATAAATTTTTTAATTCGGAAATAACAAATAAAAAAAACTTACTCTCCGGCTTACCGATTTTTTTTACCGAATTAACGAATAATTCGGCGTTTCTTATATAAAAACTAATAAGTAGCTATTAAAAATAAAGTATATTAAAAAATATATTAAAAAAGTAAAAGCATTTAAAAACATACTTATAACGTATTTATAATAATAAAAGTTTAAAGCGATACCAAAAACATATAAATCTTAATTAAGTTTTATAACTTTTTATTCCCTGCTTTATAACTTAATTATATAAAGCTTATAAAAAAAAAAAAAAAAGAATACTTCGATAAAGTTTATATTAAAATAAAGGCTAAATAATACGAACTTATTATTAAAGTAGCCGGTAATAAACTAGCGTCGGTATATTAAAGTATTTCGTATAAAAACTATAATTTAAAATATAATATCGAAGCGAATTAAAGTAATAATAACCGTTAATACTTTTATAACGACTTTTAATAAAAAGGTTAAAACCGCTCCCGAAGTAATTTTCGAGGGGGTAACCGGTTCCCTACCCGACCATAAAAACGAAAGAATTAAATAAAGCTTTTTAATTCCCGTTTCCGCGAAAGTAATTACAAAATACTTTTTTCCGATAAAATAAATAAATTAAGCTTATATTACTTTACGAATAACGACCGAAAACGAAAACGTATATATTCCCGTTACCGATATTATAATAGGCTAAAAAAATAAAGTAACGGTTTATATTATTTTTAAAACGAGCAGGTTATTTATAAAAATAACTTTAATACCGATTATATCGTTTAATAATTCGAATCGTATAAATACGTTTATATTAACGATAATATAAAAGAAATCGACGGGAATATCTCTTAACCCTTAAAGGATCTTTACGAAAATTAATAAAGCGCGGTTACGGACTTTTTTTTATTTATATAATAAAAAAAAGAACGTAACTTATCTTTTTAATTTAAAAAGCGAAAGCAATAATAATAATTTAGATTTCGCTTTTAACGATTATATTAATATTAACTTTATCGGCGATATTATTAAAATAGTCCTTTGGCCGAACGTTAATTTAGCGCGTAAAAACCGAATTACTTATTTATATATACGAATTTCGGGTACTCCGTTAAATAACGGCGTTTAAATATATATTAATATAAATTATTTATATAACGTTACCGAAAAGCGTTTAATTAAAAAAATCGATTTAAACGTAATTATTAAAAATATATTACCGTAAATAATAAACGGGGTTTAATCGAAAATTAAAATTACGCGAAAAGCTACGTTTACGTTTTATTAAAGAAGATTCGTTTAAAAATAAATTAAAATAATAAAGTTTATTATAAAAGCCGCGCTCTTAAATAAATTAAAGTTAAAGCTTTTTATCGGAACCGATTTCTTATACGTTTATAAAGTTAAAATCGATTTAATACGAAGCGAAATTACTTATTAATTAGCTTCCGGTATTACCGTTTTAGTAATCTTAACTATTAAACTTATCGAACGTAAACTACGAAAACGAATAACGAATATGTATACTATTACGATTCCCCCGATAATAATAGCTTTTATCGACGTAAATTATATCGATTTTTTTAAATTAGTTAATTAAAAAAACCGTACCGTTAAACCTATATACTTTACCGTTATATATTTTATCGTAGTAAATACGATTATTAACCGTTTTACGTTAAAGAAATTAATAATAAAAAACGATAATGTATAACTTATTATTATTAACCGAAGCGAAAAACTAAGTTATATTTATAATTACTTACAGTTAAATTAAATAAAAGCTTAATTCGTTAATTAAAACGTATATATTACTTTTTAAGAAAACGACTTTTCTTTAAAGGAATAAGTATAGTATATAACAAACGCCGATATTAAAAGGTTAAAAGCTTCGTAGCCGGTAACATTTATAATTAAAACCGCAGCCTTAAATTACGGTTAAGCCCTTCGTTAAAAGTTAAATAACCGAACTAAACACTAAAAAAAGGAAATCGACCGTTAAAAAAAGGTTAATTATTTTAACTATCCCGATTTACGGGATTTTTATTAATTAAGGATAGCGTACAGAATTATTAAACCCGAGGACGTACTTTTGGTTAAAAATTTAAAAACGGAGTTAACGTAATTAATATAGACTTTAACTTTATAAAACGCTTTATCGATCTTTTAGACGGTATAGATATTTTCCAAAACCGCGGTATAATCCCGCTTCCCGAATATTAAAAGCTTAAAGTTCCGTTTATAAACGAATAATAAAAATAGTTTAAACCGGTAAAACTTTATTTATTAAAAATAAAATATCGCGATTTTTTAAATAAAATATACGATAAGCTTTAAATTACTAAAAAGCTTAAGTTTTAAAACGAATTTACTTTAATCGTATACTTAGTATTTATAATTTAAAAGATTATTAATAATACTTTTAAAAAACGCGTAATTATCGATTTACGCCCGTTAAATAGGATTACCGTTTTAGACGTATATCCGTTTCTTAATTAAAACGATATTATAACCGATTTAGCGGAAAACGTTTTTTTTATATCTTTAAACGCAGTTAACTTTTTTTTTAGCTGCCTATTATAAAAAAGTATCGTAATTAAATAATCGTAATTAGTTTTAAAAGGTTAAAAAGGTTTAATATCGCCTTTATAAACTTTAAGAATTCTCTAGTGTACGTATAATAATTTATAAATAAGTTATTTAAAGATTACCGGAATTTTATAAGGGCTTATATTAACGATATTATTATTTTTAGCCGTATTAAAAAAAAGTATTTAAAATACATTATTATAGTATTTAATATCTTTTAAAAAGCTGGCGTATATATTAACGTTACGAAATCTTTTACCGGTTATTTATTAATTCGCTTATTCGGATATAATATAAACGGCTAGGGCGTTTTTAAAACCGATAACCGTATCGAAGCCTTTAAGAAAATCTAGTTCCCGGATACTTTAAACTTTTTCGAAACGTATTTAAATATAACGGGATAAATACGTAAAAGTATAGCCTAGTTCGATATAAAATCGGCCTTATTATAAATTAAAAAAACCGCCTTATTTAAAAAAATCCGAAAAGCGGATAGTTTCTTATTTAACGTTTCGAAACAGAAACGTTAAATAACGATATCTAAAGTTAAGTTTATTCTTACCGAAAAAAAGCTTAAGTTATTTTAAACGCTTTAAAAGTACTTTTATTAAAATTATACTTTATATTATTATATACATAATAAACTACTCTTTATAAAGCTAAATTATAATAAAACGGCCTTCGCTATTATAATATTTTAATTATAAAACGTTAATTAAAATAAAAAAGGGGTATTAAAAAAGGGAATCCCCGTAGATAAGATTAAGCCGATACTATATATATTAAAGTTAATTATAGTAATAAAATAAAAGTATAAGTTAACGGAGGGAGAAATTACTACTTTTATATAAAGTTACTATAAATTTAAAAAGCTTTTATATACAAGCACGTTTATTACCGAAGTGTTTATTAATTACGCCTTTATTAAAAATATAATCGAATATTTTTCTTTTTAAATTATAAACTTTAATAAAGCGAACCTTTGTATTATTAATACTATTACGTATTTAAACTAATTCTAACTACGAATTTATTATATTTTAGGCCTATTAAACGTTATTTCGAACGCTTTATCCCGATTCCCGATAACTATAAAAAAAGAGATTAAAACTATAATTAATATAGTTAACGAGCTTAACGATATTTAAAATAATACTTATTACTAAGCACATTAAAACGAAAACGCCGACGCCGATATTATAATTATAAATACCGTAATTAATAACGAGTTTCGAGCCCGAATTATTAAAGTTTACGTAACGGATAAAAGGTATAAAGCGCCGTATAAAATCTTTACGGAAACCGTAAAATCCGCGGTAACGGAGGCCGGTAATATAACTTAGTTTAATACTTCTTAAAAAAAAGGGAAAGGATTTTTCGAATTAAAAAACGGACTGTTATACTACGTCTTTAAAGACGGCTCTTAAAGCCTTTACTTTTTTCGTGTTTATATTTAAAACGTACTTATAATAATATATAACAGTTAATATTACTTTAAAGAAAATAAAATAACGGATTTTTTTAAAGGTATTTATATATACAGTAAATCGTAAATAATACGAAAGTTTATACGGTATTACCCGGCGTACCGAAAAAACTAACTGGACCGTTTAAAATCCTTTAATTAATTAAAACCTATTGCTTTAAACCCTATCCCTTTCTATACGATTACGATCGACTTTATTATTAATATACCGCCCGTTTTGGTAATAAAATCGTTTTAAAATACGGAAAGAATTAATACTTTTAATAGCCTTTTTATTATAAGTTATAAGTTCTTTAAAAAAACGTTATTTATACCGGGCTATACGAAATACATAGTTAAAACCTAGGTTATCGTACTACTAAAAATATTATAGTTCGTAAATTAAAGCTTACCGATTAAGATTATTAATAATAAAAACTTTAAATTTATAAATAACTTTTAATAAGAAATCTTTTCTTTTATAAAAACTAAACTTTTTTTTTTAATAACGTACTACCCGTAAACCGACGGTCTATTAAAAAAAAAAAAATTAAACCGTCGAAATTATAATCCGTTTCTATTATTTTAAATACCCCGAAATACTTTAAACCGAAATCCTTCCTGTATTATAGTACTATTTAAATAATTCCTTCGCTATTATAGTCGGGAAATCCTTTAACGAATTAATTTATAATTATAAGCCTAAATCGTTATTCGACGTTTTATAATAAGATCCCGTCGGTATTATAAATATAATAACCTTAAAAAAGTTAAAGAATAAACACTGCGAAAAAGCGGTTTTATTTATTAATTTAATAAAGATATTAATAAAGTAGCGGTACGACGATAAGTATACCTTTTTCGAGTTTACGGAAAGTAATATAGTCTACTTTTGTTTTAATAAAGGGTATTATTTACTTAAGAAATTTAAAGTTAAATAGTCTTTTATTTAAACGGGACTTTTTAAAATCGTACGTAAAATCGGGGTTAACGTATATAAACTTAACTTTTTAAAGTACTAAAAAATATAACCGGTCGTTTCGGTTACTTAGTTATATAAACCGGAATAGGGACTAAACCTGTTTTACTACGAAGAACTTAAGCCGGAGCTAATCGGCGTTAACGGTTAAAAGCATTAAAAAATCGAAGTTATCGTCGATTATTATATTTAATAATAACGAAACCGCCCTTTATTAAAATACTGCGTCCGATAAAAGGGCGTAAGCTAAATATTCGACGAATAGATCGACCGTAATAAGTTACGGGTCGGAATAATTACTTTAATAAACGTTTATAATAAAAAGTATTTTATCGATTAAGTATAAAAAGCGACGAAAAAAGGGAAAGACTTTATATTTATCGATTTCGTAAATATTTAAACGGTCCTTTACCGATATTTTTATTTTATTTTTTATTTTTAGCGTTTTTATATTTCGTTTTTATTTATACTTTTATAGTTTTTTATTTTTTTAAATTATTTCGATGTTTTAAAATCTTTATATTTTTTTTTATAATACTTTTTTTTAAAAATATATAAACCCCCCCTTTTCCCTTTTAGATTTTTAGTTTTTACTTCTTATTTTTAGTTTTTAGTTTTTTTATTATTATTTTATCCGTAATTAATTTTTTAACTACGAATTTTTCTTTTCTTTTTATTTTACCAAAAGTTCTCCTTTATATCGTCGGTAACCAGAGTATTATATACCTTACTTATTCCTAGTATTAATATACTTTTTCTTTTTACTTCCGTATTTATAATATCCTTTTTATAATATATAATGGGACCGGATAGGACGTGTTAATTAAATAATGTGTAGTAAAAATATAAAGAGGGAAAGAAAGAAAAGAAGGATAGAATATCCAAAGGAGCTGGGGTTAACCCTGCTCCTGTGGGGTTCCACTCTTTTACTGCTATAATTAACTACCTTCCCTTTTAAAAAGTGTTAATTAAACCTTCCTTTAAATAGTCCCTTTAATAAGGTCTATTAAATTACCGGGCTAAAAAAACAATTTTACGGTCCTCGGTAAGCCTCCGTACTATTTAATTTATTATATAAACATAATTAATTTTCCGTTTATAGTATATAATAGTATACGTTTCGTACTTATTAAAATATGTAAAATATTTATTAAATTACCTTATTTCTACTACTACGCAGTTTATTTCTACCACGTTTAATAATTAATGCTTAATTAATTATAGTTTCGTTATTATCTTACTCTTTATTTTAAGCACGTCTTCTAACGTTATATATAACGCAAACTAGACGTCCTCTTGTCCTAAACCAGCATTTTTCGATTAATTCCTCTGATCCGTCGAAGGTGTCTTTTCTTCTTTAAATATTATACTTATAATTAAACCCTTTCTATTTAATAAAGTATTCGTATTTATTTCTTATTCGATTTAGTCGATAATTAATAAAAAGCTCGACTTCGTATCGAAAAATATTATCGTTAAAATTATATTTATATTACTCTACGTTAATAAGACTAAAAGGAAATTATTTTCGATTAAAAAGGTTATTACTTTTAAGCGTTAAAGCTAAGTATTCGACCGAAATTACAAGATAAATTAAACTTCCTTCGGGGAAATTAAACTTATAAGTAAAAAAGTTAATACGCTTAATAATTTTTTATAGGCCTAATCGTTACTATAATAACTTTCGAAAAAGTCGATTAAAAAAATAATATCCTTTATAAAATTTTAAATACACTTTATTTTTAATAATAAATTTAATTACTTTATACCTCGTATTATAACGTTTTTTTATATTAATAACTATAAAATCTATTATTAATCGAGCGTCTTAACGTAAATATTCCTTTATAAAACGAATATTAATAAAAGCTTTTTCTGCTATATTAATATCTATTACGACGTTAAAAGGTCTAAGCAATTTAAAGCTAAATAGCTGCTAATAAAGCATCGATTGAATTATTCGATTAAAAGCGTTATTTATATTTTATTAAAAAGCGGGGAGTATATCGATTTATTATCGTTTAAAATATATAAAATAGTAATATCTTATAACTATTTCTATATCCTAATTTTTTCGCTTAAAAAAGCTATTAGTTTAAAAATATTAAGCTATTATTATAAAGAAAGGAATTCCTAGAATTTTCTAGATCCCTTTCTAGAAATCACTTATAAATTTCCGATCGCGATTTAAAATAATTCCTTTTAAAAATTTTTAATCTACGAATAATAATTATATTATAATAGCTATCGCTTATTTTTTAACCGTATACCGTTCGTATCCCGGTATTAGTATTATCCGTTTAAATATTAAATATAATACTATTATTATATTATTAAATTAAGCGTAATAATCTTGATTACCTTTTAATTACTAAAGTATTCCTTAAAATAATATTAATAAGAGTCCGATAATAAAGTTTATAATAATAGTTCGTATTAACAGTGGATTTTTACTTTATATAAGCTTATAATCTCTAATACTTAATTACCGATCGGTGCGATTTATATTATAACTTAAGTAATATGTAATATATTTTTTTACACGCTTTTTTTTTATTTTTAAAAGAAAACGTGTTTAAGTCTTTTAGTATTCGTTTTAGGCTAAAATAATATTTATTATTATAAGATATAATTAAGAATTCTTATATAAATAAATATAAAATATATAATCGATAATTTTCTAAATGGTTTATATAATATAATAACTTATTTCTAATTTCGAACGGGTATTTTAAATAAGTAAAATCGTCGGCTAAATTATTTATATAAGCTAACCGTTTTAAGTCTTAAATAACAGAAATTAAACGAATATTTATTTTATATTTATTTAAAAACTTTTATTTTATAGCCTTATTTATAATCGCTTTTATATAAGTATAATAAATATCTTTATTTTTAGGCTAAATTTAGTTAAGAACTACTAGTTTATCTGTTTTCTTTAAGTCTTTAATAGTTTTTAAGTAACTTAAAGCGTTAAGGATAAAGTTAATTTTATTAATAATATAATAGATTTTAAATCCGTATTAAAATAAATATATAAATACATTAATAAATCGTTTATTCGATTTATTAATACTAATTATATTTAATAAAGTCTACTTATAAATTCTTTTTATAGCCGAGTAGTTTATTAGAATTATAACTGGTTCCTTATTAAACTGAATTACTATACGAAATCGTTTAATAGTCTATATTAAGTATACGACTTTTAATTCGGACGGGCTATATCTTATTTTAAATTAAAATAAGATACGGTTTAAGTATATAACTAGTTTAATTAAAGTACTAATAATTAAAGATCTTAGTATTTAATTAATACTTTCTTTAAAATGGAATAGTATTACATTAAATCCTCGCTTTAAAAATCTATTTAATTATACGAATAATATTCGGTTTAGATCATAATAAAAAAGTGTAACTTTATTATAGATAATAGTTTAGATACCCTTAAAAGAGAGTTTTTCTGCTTTTATAAGCTCGAATTTAATCGATTTATAATATGCTATTTTTTTGCTTAGGTTTCCGTTAACTACTTTTCTTTATTTTCGACCCTTAATTAAAAGAATAACTTTTTTTTTTTATATAGGTTTTATAATTTGAGTATAATATAGAATTAAGTGTTATAAAAAACCGGAACTGTTAAAGTATTACTTTAATACCTTAAAATTAGCTAAAAATACTAAGTTACGAAACGCTGCTACTCGTTTAACGGTTATACTAAGACTTAAAGCGTCGACTTTAAAACTAAGTAATTCTACTAAAGGATAATTAACGAATGATTTCTTAAGGCTAATAAAAATATTCTTTTTATCGAATAGGTTAAACACTTTTTTTAAATATATTAAATACTTTTTTATAGTTTTAAAGTAGATAATAATATTATTAATAAAAGCTTTATAGAAATCGTTAAACTTTTTAAGAATTTTATTTATAAACCTTTAAGTATAAGCGGGTGTATTTCTAAATCTTATAAGCGTAACTATTAATCTTTTTATTCCCTTTAGATTAATAAAAGTAAATCGGTTTTTATAATCGGGATGTACTCGAAATTAATAAAAGAAAGCCGTAACGTTTATAATTATAATAAAGTATTTTCTTTATAAGCGAATAATTATTTCGGTTTAGAGTGGAAGCGGATAATTATCCGGTATTATAATAAAATTAAATAATTTTAAATTAGTTATAACTTTAAACTTGTTTTTTCTTTTAACCTTTCGTTATACGACGAACAGCGGCGTTATAAATAAAATTAAATCGTTTATTTATTTTATTCGTCTTTTATTATAAAAAGTATTATAGATTTTATTAAAAACTTTTTTATTTTTATAACTAAGTGGATAATTTCGGCTATTAAACTTTTTATTTTATTATTTATTTATTAATAAAATCTTTATTTATTTATTTTCCGGTATATCGATCGTACTTTAATTTTTTTATACATCGGGGTAATTATAAATAATTTATAAGAGCTTTTAAGCGTAAAAATGATTTTCGGAATAGACGTATATTCCTTTTTCGGTTACGATTTCCGGTATATTAATAGGCTTTTTAATTTTAAAAGTAGAATATAATTTGTTTAATTTTAGTTTATTAGGTTTCGGTATATATAAATCGCTTAGTATAACCTATTTAATGTTTTTATTTAAATCGGAAATTAAATTAAATACTTAATCGAAAAAAGGGGTATCGGTCGGTATAATAACGGGTTTAATAAAGAGTCGGTCGTTAATAAATTATTTTCGTGTAATATTAAGAAAATTTAAAGTTAATATAAATTTAATATTTAAGTTTATAGTAAGTTAAATTTATAAAAATTCTTCTATAAAAGGATTAAGTAATACGGTTAATACGTTACTTTTATTAGGCGATAAGAATATTACTTTTATAGTTAAAATATTAATTACTGTAATACCTAGATTTTATAATTAAATTTTAATTATATTAATTATTATTCCAATTACTATAGCGAGTATCTTAAAGCCTTTATTTTAAGTGCTCCGAACGCTATTAATATAACCATTTTTTCGGATTTAATTTATTTTAATATTCCTATTTAAAGTAATCTTTTCTTTAGATTAGTTTTATAATAATATTACCTTAACGGTTTTTATATTTATTACCGTATTAACTATATTATAATTATCTAAATAGAAACAGAAGTCCTGTCCTTTTAGTAATAGTTTATATTTAACCGTTACGAAAAACGATTCTTTTAATAAGAAGGTTATTTTTTTATTTATTGTAACCTTATATATATAAAGTAGTTTACGAATAACTGTTTTAAAGATTATAATGAATTTATATTTAGGGAATATAATAATATTAACTGTATAATTAATAATAATGCCGAAAAGTTTTAGAGTATTATTACTAAATAGAATATTTAATTTAAAGTAGTTTACGACTTATCCGCTTTCCGTAATTTTTTAAAGTGTAAGTTTTCTTTTTATATTAAAACCGTTTAAATAAACAGTAAATATTACTTATTCCCTGAGAATAGTCTTTTTACGTATAATTAACTTAATTTTAATAAAGCGTTTTTCGATAATATACTCTAATTCTTAAAGAAATTATCGTTTTACGAGATTAAGTTTAATACTAGTATTAAGATAAACAGTAATTAAAGTATTATTTAAAATTAATATGCGAGTATTAACTTTTAAATAAGTATAGCCGATAATTTCTCCGATATTATTATTAAGCTTATAAAAAATATAAAGTATATTTTAGATTTAGTATTCCTAAACTTTTACTTTATACGCCTTATTTTCGAAGTAGAATAAAAACTTTAGCTTTTTAGATAGGAATTACTTAAAATCGTAAGCTCGTTTATATTTTATAATATACTTAAAAAGTATATTTTTTAACGGGAATAAGTACACACAGTAAAAATATATACGATACTTTTATAATAAGGCTAGGTATTTAAGCTTTTTCTTAGTACCTTTATATTTTTTACGATATAATTTAATTTAAATAAAATTAATAAAATTTAAACGATAATACTTATTATAAACTATACTCTAATTAAAGGCTATATTAATATAATAATTAATATTACTAGAATCGTTTAAAGAATCACTTTTAGAATCTATTAAAGATTTATTTTTATTTTCGCTGCTTTTAGCGAAGTTAATACTTTTAGTGTCCTTTTTAACGTTTTTATTATTAAAATATTTACGATACCTATTATTATCGCGATTTAATTTTCTATTATTATTACGATATAACTTTTTATTATTATTACGATTTAACTTATTATATTTTCGATTTAATTTATTATAAAGTCGGTTAAAATTATTTCGGTCGTAAGATTTTTCGGATTATCTATTTTTCTTGTTTTTTCGATATTATAACCGTTAATTAAGTACTTTTCGTTTATTTTTTAAGTTAGTATAACTTTTTAAAGAAGCTTTTTTTAAAGTAATAATTTTACGAGTATAAAAATATAATATAACTCTAATATCGGTAACTTTTTTTATATAAGAATCGAGCGTATTATTTAGTTTCGGTCGATTTAAAAAGCGTTAAATCTCTTCGTTTATTTAATTATAAATTTATTTAAGTATACCGAATATATTAATATTATTTAAATTTAATGTTTTAATAGCACGAACACGTTTAATTATAATAAGTATAAAGTCCTCGAGGTGTCACGGGCGGTGCGGGCACAGAAGGAGGTGCGCCGTATATCGGGTTTTATTACTACTATAATCTGTCTGGTTGCGGTAACGAATATGATAAGGACGTAGCTCGAAGAGCTACAATTCAGGTTCCGGCAGATTTCTCCAGATATGCCTCCGTGGACCGGGCCCGTGCGCCGACTAGCGCACTTTCGGCGACCTTAGTTGTTCAGGTCCGTGACACGAGGTTATTAATACTTTCTATTAAATCTTCGAATCGAAAAAACGCGTTTTAAAATTCGTAAATAACTAAGGTTCCGTTTAATTTAAAGCGCGCGTAAATCTTCTTTATTATATAAATTAAACCTTACCGTTCGAGAAACTGTTTAACTTCTTTAATTACTTTATTAATCCACTAATTTAAAGCTCGTTTTTTAAATAATACTTAGAAAAAGCTTAAAATTTACTTTATAACTTTACTTTTATAATTACTTTTTATAAAAGAGTTAATCTTAGCTTTAAATAATAGGATATCTGTAAAAATAATAACCTTACTATTTTAAACTATTCTTTAATCTTTTAAATTAAGAAAATTAAGGTTAAAGGTACCCACATTTTCTTTTTTTACTACGATTTACCGTTTTATATATAGTTTACGTAGTAGAAAATCATATAGAAAGTAGTATTAACGAAAAGAAGTATATTATTTATTAGGTGGGTACCTATTTTACGCACTAAATAAAGGAATATACTGTTTATTAATTAAAAGGTTAAGAAACTAACTTAAATTTTAAGTCTATTAATTACGGATATTTTATCGTCCGCGATTAGTATTATTATATTAATTAATCTGTTTTCGATTAGGATTATTATTTTAATTATATATATTACTTAGTCCGTTTAAATTATAATTTAAGTAATCGTTAATTCTTTCTATTAATTAAAGTAAATACGAATATTACTTTTATAATTAAAGTTAATATAACGCTTAAAGAGGTTTGTTTTTTAAGAAAAGTATATTTCGTTTTAAGTTAATTTATAATTACCGAACTCTTAAAGCAGGGATAAAAATAAAATTAAAAAAGGGATTACTTTTTTATAAAATAGGATTATTATTATTAAATTATAGGGTTTATAATTAACTTTTCGAGGCTACTCGAAATAGGATATAATAAAATCTTAAAAATATTTATAATAATAAACGTTATATAAAAAGTTTTTTTATTTCGTTTATATTACTAAAAATAAAAGTAGAAATGTTTTAGAGTTCACTTTTAATTTAATCTTATCTAAATTTTAATTAGTTTTATTTTAATTCGATTTTCTTTAAGCGCTGAATTATATAGGAATTAGGGATAGTATCGCGAAATATAGATTATTTAAAAAGACCTGCATATCCTTATTAAAATAAAGAAGATATATCGTTTATCGGGCTGCTCCGTAGCCTTACTGTATTTAACGATTATTTAAAGTAGGGTTATAAACTTACTTTTTCGAGGTGTTTAATTATATTAGAGATTTTTATATTAACTATTATATTAAAAGCGTACGCGGATACTTTACTATGTTTTATAAAAATATTTATTTAAACTCTTAGTATTTAACTAAAAATACTTATATTAATTTATTAAGGTACTAATCGAAATAGTAATCGACCTATATTACTTTCTATATAACGTCGATGTTTCTTACTTTAATTTACTATAATAGAAATAAGTAGCGGACTTAAATAAAAAAAATAAAGGAATTATAACGGGGGTATAAAAAAAAATTTCTCTAATTAAACGGTATTTACTTAATTATTAAGTAAGTTTTAATAGTTACTTAAAAAAATTAATTAATTATTTAAAAGATAACCTACTAATTAATCGTTACGATAACGGTTTAATTAATCGATCGTTATAATAACGGTCTAGTTAATAGAAAATATCCTATTAAAAGGACCTTCTAAAATCCTATAAATCGGTTAATTAATCGTATTTTATAACCGATAAAAGTTAAAAAAAATACTACTAATTTAATAGGACCGGATAGGACGTATTAATTAAATAATATGTAATAAAAGTATAAAAAGGGAAAAAAAAAAGGAAGGATGGAATATCCAGAGGAGCTAGGGTTAACCCTGCTCCTGTAGGGTTCCACTCTTTTACTGCCACAATTGACCACCTTCCCTTTTGGGAAGTGTTAATTGGACCTTCCTTTAGATGGTCCCCCTAGTGGGGTCTATTAATATAATAAAAAAAGGTAACCGTTAAAAAAAAAAAACAGATCGTTAATTACGTTAATAAATAATACACCGTTACCTTAACCGATTAGTCCCCCTTTCTCTCGACCGACTTTTCGGTAATTAAATTCTTTATTATAAATACTATTTATACCGTTAACGTTTAAAAGGACTTCGCTAAAAAGTTAATACTCTATAATAAAGCGAAAACGTATAAAAAGTATTTCGAAAATATTATTATAACCTATACTAATAAAATAGCCGACGCTACCGAATATAATCTTTTAATCTTTATATATAAATATAAAAAAACCGGCGATAATATCGAATAATAATTAACCGAATAATTAAACGCTAAAAAACTTTTAAAATAAAAAGAAACGGAGATATTCGGTCTTTACCCCGCGGGGGAAATAACGCTTGATATACACGAAAAAGAGCGTACTTTTATCGGTTATAATCCTGGTTAAAAGCTCGCCGATATCGTTAAAAAAAACGAGGAAAACGAAAATAGTAATAATATAAACGCTGTAAATTATTAAGGCCCGATCTCCGTTATCGGAAAGTTTTAAATATAAAAGTGTACCGGTTTAAAGGCCGGTAATAACGGGGCTTATAACGCTCCGAAAAAGCGTTATTTTAAAAGTAAAGCTAAGGCTTTTATACGCTTTAAAATAAAAAAGCCCGATAAAAAAAAAGCAGTAACGATATTATAGTCTTTACGAATATATTAAAACTATTTATTAAATATAATTTCGAGCAGCTCTGTATTATTAATACTATAATTATTTAAAAAGCGAATATCGATATTTAAAAAGCGAATATCGATATTTAAAAAAAGCGTTTCGCTACCGATTAAACGGGCTTTTATAAAAAAGTATATTTTTTCGTTAATTTTATAAATATAATCGTTAATAAACCGATTATAGTTTTTCGCTTATTTATCGAATACGGAAACAAAGTAAATATAGTTTTAACCCCGTACTTTATATTAATCGATATATTTTATTTTACCGGTAAAAAAAACATGCCCCTTTATAAAATTATAACTTACTTTAAAGTAAATATAATTTATTATATAAATAACGCTGTCACAGGACCAGTCCTCTTCTCTCTAGGCTTTGCCATAGAGCTTGTCGGCGAACCCTCTGGCCCGCCCTGGAGCTTCTAAATAAGCCTAAAGTCCTCTTCTCTCTAGGCTTTACCATAGAGCTTGTCGGCGAACCCTCTGGCCCGCCCTGGAGCTTCTGAGTAAGCCTAAAAGCCTACCGCTGACGAAGGGTTCAAAGCATGTGGACGAGGAGCTTACACATCAAGAGGAGACGGGAATGTATTATCAAGACCCTGAGAGGCTGCCATTTACTAGTTTCCTCTTTTCTTCTCTAGCTTTAATGTAGACTGCAATTAGACTTATTTACTTTGCCTGTAAATAACTTAATCCGTTCACATACATCAAAGCTCGCAAATAAAAAGCAGTTAGAAGCTTAGGAAACGACAGTTCCCTACCCCTAAAGAGAACAGTCGTAGACATCTATTCCTTACGATATCTGGCCTACCGTCGTTAAGCACCCTTCACATCGACTAGTCTTCAGCCGAATCGAATCATAACGAACGGCTACTAATCGAAATTCAAGAGTTACGAAAGATTATCGAAGAACAGAAGAAGGTGATAACGTCCATTACCCCTACGACCACTATTACTAATCCACTAAGCCAAGCAGAACAAGAAGAAATAACACGACGACCCCTCGCCATCCGAAGACCTCGCCCGTTACTCGCCGACCCCATCCTGTTCGATGGGACCAAGTCTTATTGGAGAGGATAGAAGCTGGAGATGGAGGGAAAGCTGATCGTCGATGGCGAAGCTATCGGAGGGGACATGTCCTAACTACGATATGTGTATTCCCGACTGACGGGCAAGGCCCGCGAGAATATTACCACGTTTATGGAACTAGCTTCCACCGAGGAAGGACACAAGCCCACCGAGCTGTTATGGCGATTAGACTTGTTATACGGAGAAAGAGATCGTAAACAACGAGCCATTAATAACTTACACTCGATCCGATAAAGAGAATTCGAATCCTTCGCTTTTTTTTATCCTAGATTCGAACGAAAATTAACTAACGCCAACGCAGAAAACTGGCCCAACGATAGTAAGATCTTATACTTGCAGAACGTACTTAACGAGAAGATGAAGTCGCAACTAGTCTCCGCCTCACCGTCGGAACTAGCAACCTACCACTCTTTCGCAGTCAAATGCGAGAACCTTAGCAGCCGTATGGAACTGCTGGGTCAGTGGAAATCCAAAAAGAAACCCGACGGGACTCAGCCGAAAACGCCACGAGAAAAGGCTTTCGGAGCTACTGCCAGTCCCGCCGGTCCCAGCAGAGAGGATATAATAGAGTAGGAGCCTATTACCACCACCGCCATTAATAATCGATCAGGAGGCGCCCCTAACATCAACGGGTACCCGTCAAAGCGACCAGAGGACCAACCTCTGCTCGGCAAACGAGCTAAATGGGTCGGGACCGATGAAATAGAAGCACGTAAACGCGACCAACGATATCTCCGCTGCGGACGAGACCACTGTCGTATTAACCGATACCCTTTCGCCGCCGCTATTTCACCACTATCACGAAGCGCGACGGTGAAAGCGACCACAAGGCCCACTGTAAGCGTAGCCGAAGTAGAAGAAGAAGACTCCTCGGACGAATCGGAAAAAGAATAGCTCCTTCTCTAAGTCGCCAGCAGGAGCACGAGGCAGCTCTGAGAGAATAGAGGACTATAGGGAAAACAAAGATGGAAGCAGAACCGTTTCTTATCGACGTCCGTATTAACAAGGACTAATTCTTTACTACGCTGATCGATAACGGTTATTTATCCTATAGTACCATTAGCCAGAAACAATTCCAAAGACTGGAGCTGCCGCGCATCTCGATTATTCCGCGTAAGATAGAAGGGTTCGGAGGAGAGAATATATTCGTCACCGTCGATACGGTAACTTACTTCTATCTCGACATCGATGGACACCAGTAACAGCGCGTTTTTTTTTATATTATACCGACGCAAGACTACGACATGATACTAGGACGACCGTGGCTTATCGATATGAACGTTAAAGTACACGAAAAAGAAAACTTTTTAATATTTACAGATTACGGCCTGAAAGTTCGGAATTTAACTTCTTATTCGAGAAGTCCCGAATAATCCTCCGCCCCACGCGTAAAAGGCCTCATTACTTCGGCCTTCTTAGCCGAAGTCCGAAGAGGACGCCGGCGGAAGAACTTAAAAACATACGCCGTAACAATATCGGATATAAACAAAGCGCTTCGACCTAAGACGAAGATCGACGTTACCAAAGAACTTCCCGAACAATACCATTAGTAGATACGAGCTTTTAACCGAGACCTTGCGGAACAACTCCCGCCGTATCGCACGAATATCGATCACGTCATCGAATTAGAAAAAGATACTAACGGGACAGAGAAGCAAGTCCTTTAAGGTCCCCTGTACGGCATAAATCGAGAAGAGTTGCTAATGCTAAGAAAGACCCTTACAGACCTGCTAAATAAGGAGTTTATCCGAGCTAGCCACTCTCCCGCTGCAGCCCCTATCCTATTAGTAAAGAAGCCCGGAGGAAGAATTCGATTCTGTATCGACTATCGAGGATTAAACGCGATTACGAGGAAAGACAGATACCCACTACTTTTAATTTCCGAGACCCTGCGGAATATCGCTAAGGTAAAGTAGTTCACGAAGCTAGATATCATCGCCGCTTTCTATAAGATCCGTATGGTAAAAGGTGAAGAATAGAAGACGGCATTCCGTACGAAGTACGGATTATTCGAATAGAACGTTATACTATTCGGACTCACTAATACACCTGCGACCTTCCAAAGGTATATTAATAGTATACTCCGCGAATACCTGGATAATTTTATGTCCGCCTACGCCGACGACATTCTCATCTATTCCTTAGGTTTTCTCTAAGATCACCGAACCAAGGTAGGGTAAGTCCTACAGAAGCTTATAAAAGCCGGTCTTCAAGCGGATATTAAAAAGTGCGAATTTAAATCGAAACAAGTAAAGTATTTAGGCTTTATTATCGATGCGGATCACGGAGTTATGATGGATCCGGAGAAGACTAAAGCCATCCGAGAATAGGCCGTGCCGAAGAATATAAAGGCCGTAAGGGCCTTCCTAAGTTTTACGAACTTCTACCGGATGTTCGTACCTACGTACTCCGACCTCGCTAAACCCCTAGTAGCCCTTACGAAAAAAGGAAAAGACTTCCGCTGGGACGACGTATACGAACAGGCCTTCGAGAAAATGAAAGAATTCCTTATTACTAGGCCTGTTCTGGCATATTTCTACCCCGAACGGGAAACTATCGTAGAGGCCGACTCCTCTAGGTACGCTACCGGAAGACTCCTACTCCAGAAGGACGAAGAGAAGATATGGAGACCCGTCGCGTACTTCGCAAAGAAGCACTCCCCTACCGAAGTAAACTACCCTATATATGATAAAGAACTCTTAGCCATTATCAACTACTTAACCGCATAGGAACCTGAGTTGAAATCGGTCGAGACCTTCCAGGTTTTAACGGACCATAAAAACCTAAGACATTTCTATTCGGAAAAGCAGTTATCGGAACGATAAATACGGTAATCCGAGTTCCTTTCCAGGTTTAACTTCACTCTCGAATAGCGACCCGGGACGAGCTCCGGGAAACCCGACGCCCTTTCGCGACGCGAACAAGACATGCCTGCCGACGCAGCGGACGCCCGAATTCGGGCCCGATTTCAGAGGATATTTCGGGAAACCCATCTATCAGCACTAAGCTCCGCTCCCAGCCACTTAATGCCTAAGTTAGAAGAAGAAGTGCCCCTTTTTAAGGACCAAGGATTACAGGAACTCTGGAACCAGGCCCGTACCTCGGACGAAACTTACTAGAGTTTAACTAAAGTGATACGAGAAAAAACAAGATAACTACCACTTAAAATTCAGAAATAGAAGATTGTCAGCCTGAACGAATGCTCGGTCGATAAGGAGGGTCTATTAAGATTTAGAGACCGTATCTGGATTCCGGAATCGGAACCTCTTCGCACCGGAATCATTTAAGAAATCCACGACTTACATATAACCGGCCACCCCGGAAGAGACGGCACTTACGCTATCCTATCTCGAAGGTTCTTTTAACCTAGAGCCGCTCACATGGTAAAACAGTTCCTACGGAACTGTGGGATTTGCAAGAGGACCACGATTTAGAGAGAAGCAAAATAAGGATTACTAAAGCCTCTTCCCGTACCGGAGAAAGCATTTACGGAGATCTCTATAGACTTTATTACCGACCTGCCGCCATCGAAAGACAGGAAATCGACTTTTTACATAGTGGTCGTGGACAGACTCTTAAAAGCGGTACTCTTAAAAGGAATAAAGAAGACGTCGGCGGAAGCCGTAGCGAAAAGACTATTCCGGATATTTTACCCATACTATGGAATTCCCCGCGCCGTCACGAGCGATCGGGGACCTCAATTTATTAGCGACCTGTGGGGATACCTTTATCGACGGATAAACGTGGAAAAACGTCTCTCTACGGCCTACCATCCGCAGACCGACGGAGCTACAGAAAAGGATGAACTAAAAAGTAGAAAAGATATTAAAGATATTCTGCCATTATTCCTAAGACAATTAGGAAGACTTATTACCCACGGTATCCACATTAATTATGAATAGGGACGCGGCGTCCACCGGGATAAGTCCGTTCTTCTTCCTATATAGGTATCACTTAAACGCTATAGAGCTAATAGACTCGCAGTAGGAACTCGAACGCCCACAGCGTCCTAGAGAACGGATTGCCGAAGACGCTATTAAAAAGATCCAAAAAGCCACCGAATAGGCTCAAACGGCAATAGCATCGACACAAGAAAGGCAGGAACGTTACGCTAATAAAGGACGTACGCCTACACCAGTATACAAACCTAACGATTGGGTCTACTTGGACCTAAAGAACGTTAAAACCGCGCGAGCCTTTAAAAAGCTGGATTGGCTCTATACGAAATACCGAATAGTACAACAAGTCAACTCGCACGCATACGAACTAGACGTAGAGGGGAGGGTACACCCGGTATTCCATGTGGACTTACTACGACCAAACGGTAACGACCCATTACCCTCACAGAAATCGGACGACGTACGACAAAGACCTATAATTATAGACGACCACGACGAGTATTATATTAAAGAAATTATAGACATTCAAAACAAGAAAGCAAAAGGCAGAGGTAAGAAGAAGGTAAAGAAAGCCTTTATAAAGTGGGAATTATACGTAAAACCGACATAGGAACCACTGGCCGCTATAAAAAACACAATAGCATACGATAACTACTTACGAGCAAAAGGGAGGGGGGGTAATATTACAGGACCAGTCCTCTTCTCTCTAGGCTTTACTATAGAGCTTGTCGGCGAACCCTCTGGCCCGCCCTGGAGCTTCTAAGTAAGCCTAAAGTCCTCTTCTCTCTAGGCTTTGCCATAGAGCTTATCGGCGAACCCTCTGGCCCGCCCTAGAGCTTCTAAGTAAGCCTAAAAGCCTACCGCTAACGAAGGGTTCAAAGCATGTGGACGAGGAGCTTACACATCAAGAGGAGACGGGAATGTATTATCAAGACCCTGAGAGGCTGCCATTTACTAGTTTCCTCTTTTCTTCTCTAGCTTTGATATAGACTGCAATTGGACTTGTTTACTTTGCCTGCAAATAACTTGATCCGTTCACAAACGCTATAATAAAAGCTTTCGCCGAATAATAAAACTGCTTTAATCCGGTTAATTTCCCGTCGGTATCGGATATATACGCGTTTAATTTAATTAATATTATAAATTATATTTACTTAAAAATTTATAGCTTTCTTTATAAAATAAAAAAAACGGAATATATAAATAATTTATTAAAACCAGCGAGAATTTACGCCGGATAAAATTACTATACTTCTTTAATCGCTTATAATACCGCCGCTATAATACCCCCGAAAAAATTTAATAAGCTTAAAAAAGAGTTAAACGATTTAATTAAAAAACATAACGATAAAATAAATAAGCGCCGGGATAAAGATATATAATTATTTCGCTCTTATACTAAATTCGCCGCGCTCGAAAATTAAAATACTTAAATCCTTTAATATTTTCCCTCCAATTCGGGCTTTATAATTAATAAATCTTAATTATAAAAGTATTACTTAATCTTAACGGTAATAATCGGCGGTATCGTATAAAAAGCCTTTAATTCCGCTTTTACGAACTTTAATAAAAAAAATATATATATATAATTAAAAGATTTAAAGCTATAAATAACGATTTCGGCGGCCGGCTTACTTTTTACGATTAAGCCTTAAAAAACCTCGGGAATTTTATAGTTAAATATAAAAAATAAATCGACGTTATAATAATCCCCGTTAAAGTTCGTAAGCTTTTACCGGTAGCTCCCCCGCCGGCTTATAATAAACTAATTTTTACGGCTATTTTATTAGTATAAACGTTTAATAGCCTTAAAATACTTATCGAAATTTTAAGCGAAAGTAACGGATTAAATAACTTTATCGGTATACTTATAAATAAAGCAGTTTAACGCTTTATACAAAAGCGTTTCGGTAATACTCCCTAAAAAAGCTTTATTAAACATTAAACTATAAGGTACTTACGTATTCGGTCGCTGATAGGACCGGATAGGACGTGTCAATTAAATAATGTATAGTAAAAGTATAAAGAGGGAAAGAAGGAAAGGAAGGATAGAACATCCAAAGGAGCTGGGGTTAACCCTGCTCCTATAGGGTTCTACTCTTTTACTGCCACAATTGACCACCTTCCCTTTTAGGAAGTGTTAATTAGACCTTCCTTTAAATGGTCCCCTTAGTAGGGTCTATTAAATTGCCGGGCCAGAAAAATAATCTTACGGTCTTCGGTAAACCTCCGTATTATCTAATCTATTATATAAACATAATCAATTTTCCGTTTATAATATGCGATAGCATACGTTTCGTACTTATTAAAACATGTAAAATATCTATTAAGCCACCCTGTTTCTACTGCTACGCAGTCTACCTCTACCACGTTTAGTAATTAGTACTTAGTTAACTATAGCTTCGTTGCTATCTTACTCCTTATTTTAAGCACGTTTTCCAACGTTACGTATAACGCGAACTAGACGTCCTCCTTTCCTAGACCAGTATTCTTCGACCAATTCCTCTGATCCGTCGAGGGTATCTTCTTTTTTTTATGTGTTATATTTATAACTAAACCCTTTCTACTTAACAAAGTATTCGTATCTATCTCTTATTCGATTTAGTCGATGATCAGTAAAAAGCTCGACTTCGTATCGAGGAATGTTATCGTTAAAGTTATATCCATATTATTCTACGTTAATAGGACCAAGAAAAGGTTATTCTCGATTAAAAGGGTCATTACCCTTAAGCGTTAAAGCTAAGTGTTCAACCGAGATCATAAGATAAATCAAGCTTCCTTCGGGGAAATTAAGCTTATAAACAAAAGAGCTAATACGCTCGATAATCTTCTATAGGCCTGATCGTTACTGTAACAGCTTTCGAAAAGGTCGACCAGGAAAATAATATCCTTTATAGAGTCTTAAATACACTTTATCTCTAACAGCAAACTCAATTACTCTATGCCTCGCATTATAACGTCTCTTTGTACTAGTAACTACAAAATCCATTACTAATCGAACGTTTTAACGTAAGTGTTCCCTTATAAAACGAATATCAGCAAAAGCCTTTTCTGCTGTATTAACATTTATTACGACGTTAAGAGGTCCAAGCAACTTAAAGCTAAATAGCTGCTAATAGGGCGTCGACTCAGTTATTCGATTAAAAGCGCTATTTATATTCTATTAAAGGGCGGGGAGCATATCGATCTATTATTATTTAAGATATGTGAAATAGTAATATCTTATAACTATTTCCATATCCTGATTCTTTCGCTTAGAAAGGCTATCAGCTTAAAAATACTAAGCTGTTATTATAAAGAAGCGAGTTCCCAGAACTTTCCAGATCCCCTTCCAGAAATCACTTATGAATTTCCGATCGCGATCTAAAATAATTCCTTTTGGAATTCCCTAATCTACGAGTAATAACTATATTATAAAAGCTGTCGCCCATTCCTTAGCCGTGTACCGTTCGTATCCCGGTATCAGTATTATCCGTTTAAATATTAGGTATAACACTGTTATTATATTATTAAATTAAGCGTAATAATCCTTATCACCTTTCAACTGCTAAAGTATTCCCTAGGATAACACTAATAAAAGTCCGACGATAAAGTTTATAGCAATAGTTCGCATTAGCAGTAAATCTTTACTTCGTATAAGCTTATAATTTCTAATGCCTAATTGCCGATCGGTGCGATTTATACTACAGCTTAGGCAATATGTAATGTATTCTTCCACACGCTTTTTCTTACTTTTAAAGGAGAACGTGTCTAAATCCTCTAGTATTCGTTTTAAGCCAAAATAATATTTATTATTATAGGACATAGCTAAGAATTCCTGTATAAGTAAATATAGAATACACAGTCGATAATTTTCTAAATAGTCCATATAATACAACAGCTTATTTCTGATTTCGAACGAGTGTCCTAGATAAGCAAAATCGTCGGCTAAATTATTTACATGAGCTAATCGCTTTAGGTTTTAAATAACGGAAGTTAAACGAGTATCTGTCTTATATCTATCCAGAAACTTTTGTTTCATAGCCTTATTTATAATCGCTTCTGTATAAGCATAATAAATATCCTCATCTTCAGGCTAAATTTAGTTAAGAACTGCTGGTTTATCTATTCTCTCTAAGTCCTTAATAGTTTTTAAGCGACTTAGAGCGTTAAAGACGAAGTTAATCTTACCAGTAATGTGATAGATCTTAAATCCGTATTAGGATAAGTATATGGATACATTAATAAATCGTCTGTTCGATCTGTCGGTGCTAGTTATATTTAGTGAGGTCTGCTTATAAATTCCCTTTATAGTAGAGTGGTCTATTAGAATTATAACTAGTTCTTTATTGGACTAAATTACCGTACGAAGTCGTTTAGCAGTCTATACTAAGCATGCGACTTCTAATTCGGACGGGCTATATTTTATTTCAGGTTAAAATAAAACACGGCTTAAGTACATAACTAGTTTAACTGAAGTACTAGTAATTAAAGATCCTAGTGTTTAGTTAACACCTTCTTTAAAATAGAATAGCATTATACTAAATCCTCGCTCTAAAGATCTATCCAATTACACGAACAGTATTCGGTTTAGATTATAATAAAAGAGTGTAGCCCCATTACAGATAACAGCTTAAATACCTTTAAAAGAGAGTTTTTCTGTTTCTGTAGGCTCGAATTTAGTCGATTTGCAATATGCTATTCTCTTACCTGGGTTTCCGTTAACTACTCTTCCTTGTTTTCGACCCTCAGCTAAAAGAGCAACCTTTCCCTTTTGTATAGGTTCTGTAATTTAAATATAGTATAGAATCAGGTGTTATAAAAAACCCGGAACTGCTAAGGTACTGCTTTAGTGCCTTGAGATTAACTGGAAATACTAAGTTACTAAACGCTGCTACTCGTTTAACGGTTATACTGAGACCTAAGGCGTCGACCTTAAAACTAAGTAATTCCACCGAAGGATAACTAACGAATAACTTCTTAGGGCTGATAAAAATGTTTTTTTTATCGAACAGGTTAAACACTTTCTCTAAATGTACTAAATGCTTTTCTGCAGTCTTAAAATAGATGATAATATTATTAATAAAGGCTTTATAGAAATCGTTAAACTCTTTAAGAATTTTATCTATAAACCTTTAGGCATAAGCGGGTGTATTTTTAAATCCTATAAGCGTAACTATTAATCTTTCTATTCCCCTTAGACTGATAAGAGTAAATCGGTCTCTGTAGTCGGGATGTACTCGAAATTAATGAAAGAAAGCCGTAACGTCCATAACCGTAATAAAGTATTTTCTTCGTAAGCGAGTAATCACTTCGGCCTAAAGTAGGAGCGGATAGTTATCCGGTATTACAACAGAATTAAGCAATCTCAAGTTAGCTATAACCTTAGACTTGTCTTCTCTTTTAACCCTTCGCTATACGACGAACAGCGGCGTTATAAATAGAGTTGGATCGTTTATTTATTCTATTCGTCCTTTATCGTAAAGAGCACTATAGATTTCATTAAGAGCTTTTTTATTTTTATAACTAAGTAGATAGCTTCGGCTGTTAAACTTTTTGTTTTACTATCTATCTGTTAACAGGATCTTTATCTACTCATTTTCCGGTATATCGATCGTGCTTTAGTCTTTCTACATATCGGGGTGATTATAAATGATTTATAAAAGCTTCTGGGCGTAGGAATAATTTTCGGAATAAACGTATACTCTTTCTTCGGTTACGATTTCCGGTGTATTAACAGGCTTCTTAATTCTAAGAATGGAATGTGATTTGTTTAACTTTAGTTTATCGGGTTTCGGCATGTATAAATCGCCTGGTGTAGCCTGTTTAACGTCTTTATTTAAATCGGAAATCAAATTAAACACTTAATCGAAAAGGGGGTATCGGTCGGTATAATAGCGGGTTTAATAGGGGGTCGGTCGTTAGTAGGTTATTCTCGTACAATATCGAAAAGATCTGGGGTTAATATAAACTTAACACTTAAGTCCATAGTGGGTTGGACTTATAAAGGTTCCTCTGTAAAAGGATTAAGCAATACGGTTAATACGTTACCCCTATCAGGCGATGAGAATATCACTTTTACAGCTGGAGTATTAATTACCGTAATACCTGGATTCTATAACTGAATTCTAATTATGCCAGCTATTCTTCTAGCTACTGCAGCGAGTATCTTAAAGCCTTTACTCTAAGTACTCCGAACGCTATTAATATGACTATTTTCTCGGATTTAACTTACCTTAGTGTTCCTGCCTAAAGTAATCCTTTCTTTAGATTGGTTTTATAATAATACTACCTTAGCGGTTTTTATATTTACTACCGTATTAGCCACATTATAATTATCTAAATAGAAATAAAAGTCCCGTCCTTTTAGTAATAGTTTATATTTAACCGCTGCGAAAAACGATTTTCCTAGTAAGAAGGTTATTTTCTTGCTCATTATAACTTTGTATATATAAGGTGGTCCGCGAACAACTGTCTTAAAGATCGTAGTAAACTCATGCTTAAGAAATATAATAATATCAGCTGTGTAATTAATAACAATACCGAAAAGTTTTAGTGTATTATTACTAAATAGAATATTTAGCTTAAGGTAATCTACGACCTATCCGCTTTCCGTAATTTTCTAAAGTGTAGGTTTTCCTTCTGTATTAAAACCGTCTAAGTAAACAGTAAATATTACCCATTCCGTAAGAACAGTCTTCTTGCGTATAATTAACTTGATCTTAGTAGAGCGTTTCTCGATAGTATGCTCTAACTCTTAAAGAAATTATCGTCCCACGAAATTAGGTCCAGTACCAGTATTAAAATAAACAGTGGTCAGAGTATCATTTAAGATTAATATGCGAGCACTAACCTTTAAGTAAGTATAGCCGATAATCTCTCCGATATTATCATCAGGCTTATAAAAAATATAAAGTGCATCCTAAATTTAGTATTCCTGGACTTTTGCTTTATACGCCTTATCTTCGAAGTAGAATAAAAACTTCAGCTTCTTAAACGGGAATTGCTTAAAATCGTAAGCTCGTCCGCATTCTGTAATATACTTAAAGAGCATGTTTCTTAACGGGAATAAGTACGCACAGTAAAAACATATACGACGCTCCTGTAATAAGGCTAGGTGCTCAGGCTTTTTCCTAGTACCTTTACATTTTTTGCGATGCAATTTAGTTTAAACAGGATTAGTAAAGTTTAAGCGATAATACTTATTATAAACTACGCTCTAATTAAAGGCTGTATTAATATAATAATTAGTACTACTAAAGTCGTCTAAAGAATCACTCTCAGAGTCCACTGAAAATCCATCCTCATTTTCGCTGCTTTTAACGAAATTAATACTCTTAGTATCCTTTTTAGCGTCCTTATTATTAGAACGTTTACGATACTTATTATTATCGCGATTTAACTTTCTATTATTATTACGATATAACTTTCTGTTATTATTACGATATAACTTCCTATTATCATCTCGACTTAACTTATCGTACTTTCGATCTAATTTGCTATAAGGTCGGCTGAAATTATTTCGGTTGTAAGATTTCTCGGATTGTCTATCCTTCCTGTTTTTTCGACGTTATAACCGTTAATTAAGTACTTTTCGTCTATCTCTTGAGTTAGTGTAACCTCTTAAAGAAGCTTTCTTTGAAGCAATAGTTTTGCGAGCATAAGAGTATAATGTAACTCTGGTATCGGTGACTTTCTTTATATAAAAGTCGAGCGTATTATCTAGTCTCGGTCGATCTAAAAAGCGTTGAATTTCTTCGTTTATCTAATTGTGAATTTACTTAAGTATACCGAATATATTAGTATTATCTAGGCTTAATGTTCTAATAGCACGAGCACGTTTAACTATAGTAAGTATAAAGTCCTCGAGGTTATTAATACTTTTTATTAAGTCTTCGAGTCGAAGGAACGCGTTTTAGGATTCGTGAGCAGCCAGGGTTCCGTCTAGTTTAAAGCGCGCGTAAATCTTTTTTATTATACGAACTAGACCTTGCCGTTCGAAAAACTGTTTAGCCTCTTCAGTTACTTTATTGGTCCATTAGCTTAAAGCTCGTCCTCTAAGTAATACTTAGAAGAAGCTCAAAATTTGCTCTGCAACTTTACTTTTATAGTCACCTTTTATAAAAGAGTTAATCTTAGCCTTAAATGACAGGATATCTATAAAAATAATGGCCTTGCCATTTTAAACTATTCCTTAATCCTTTAGATTAAGAAAACTAAGGTTAAAGGTACCCACATCTTTCTCGAAAGCCTGCTCGTATACGTCGTCCTAGCGGAAGTCTTTTCCTTTCTTTATAAAGGCTACTAGGGGTTTAGCGAAATCGGAATACGTAAATACGAACATCCGGTAGAAGTTCGTAAAACCTAAAAAGGCCTTTACGGCCTTCACATTCTTCGGCACGGCCCATTTTCGGATAGTTCTAATCTTCTCCGGATCCATTATAACTCCGTGATCCGCATCGATAATAAAGCCTAAATACTTTACTTGTTTCGATTTAAATTCGCACTTCTTAATATCCGCTTAAAAACCGGCTTCTATAAGCTTTTATAAGACTTACCCTACTTTAATTCGGTAATCTTAAAGAGAACCTAAAAAATAAATGAGAATATCGTCGGCGTAAGCGGACACAAAATTATCTAGGTACTCGCAGAGTATACCGTTAATATACTTCTAAAAGGTCGCAAGTACATTAATAAATCCGAATAGTATAACGTTCTATTCGAACAATCCGTACCTCGTACAGAATACCGTCTTTTATTCTTCACCTTTTACCATACAAATCTTATAAAAAACGGCAATGATATCTAGCTTCGTAAACCACTTTGCCTTAACGATATTCCGCAGGGTCTCGGAAATTAAAAGTAATAAGTATCTATCTTTCCTCGTAATCGCGTTCAATCCTCGATAATCGACACAGAATCGAATTCCTCCTCCGGGCTTCTTTACTAATAAAATAAGGGCTACAGCAGGAAAGTGGCTAGTTCGGATAAACTCCTTATCTAACAGGTTTATAAAGGTCTTTCTCAGTACTAACAATTCTTTTCGACTCATACCGTATAAAGGACCCTAAAAGACTTACTTCTCTATCCCGTTAATATCTTTTTCCAATTCGATAACGTAATCGATATTCGTGCGATACGGCGGGAATTATTCCGTAAAGTCTCGGTTAAAAGCTCGTATCTACTAATAATATTATTCGGGAAGTTCCTTAGTAACGTCGATCTTCGTTTTAAGTCGAAGCGCCTTATCTATATCCGACATCGTTACGGCGTATATTTTTAAGTTCTTCCGCTGGCGTCCTCTTCGGACTTCGGCTAAAAAGGTCGAAGTAATAAGGCCCTTTACGCGTAAAGCGGAAGATTATTCGGGACTTCTCGAATAAAAAATTAAATTCCGAACTTTCAGGTCGTAATCTATAAATATTAAAAAGTTTTCCTTTTCGTATACTTTAACGTTCATATCGATAAGCCACGGTCGTCCTAGTATTATATCGTAGTCTTACGTCGGTATAACATAAAAAAAAACGCGCTACTACTAATATCCATCGATATCGAAATAGAAGTAAGTTACCGTATCGACAATAACGAACATATTCTCTCCTCCGAACCCTTCTATCTTACGCGGAATAATCGAAATACGCGGCAGCTCCAGTCTTTAAAATTATTTTTAACTAATAGTACTATAAAATAAACAACCATTATCGATTAGCGTAATAAAGAATTAATCTTTATTAACACGGACGTCGATAAAAAACGGTTCTGCTTCTATCTTTATTTTCCTTATAATCCTCTATTCTCTTAGAGCTGCCTCGTACTCCTACTAACGACTTAAAAAAGGAGCTATTCTTTTTCCGACTCGTCCGAAGAGTCTTCTTTTTCTACTTCGGCCACGTTTATAGTAGGCCTTATAATCGCTTTCACCGTCGCGCTTCGTAATAGTAGTAAAATAACGGCGGCGAAAAAGCATTGGTTAATACGATAATAATCTCGTCCGCAGCGGAAACATCGTTAATTACGTTTACGTGCTTCCATTTCATCGGTCCCGACCCATTTAGCTCGTTTACCGAACAGAAGTTAATCCTCTAATCGTTTCGACGGGTACCCGTTAATATTAAAGGCGCCTCCTAATCGACTATTAATAACGGTGGTAATAATAGGCTCCCACTTTATCATATCCTCTCTATTAGGACCGGCGGGACTAGCAGTAACTCCGAAGGCCTTTTCTCGTAGCGTCTTCGGCTGACTCCCGTCGGGTTTCTTCTTAGATTTCCACTAACTTAGCAGTTCTATACGGCTACTAAAGTTCTCACATTTAACTGCGAAAGAATAATAGGTTACTAGTTCCGACGGTAAAACGGAAACTAGTTACGACTTCATCTTCTCGTTAAGTGCGTTTTATAAGTATAAGATCTTACTATTGTTAAACCAGTTTTCTACGTTAGCGTTAATTAATTCTCGTTCGAATCTAAAATAAAAAGAAGCGAAGGATTCGAATTCTCCTTATCGGATCGAGTATAAGTTATTAATAGCTCGTTGCTTACGATTTCTTTCTCCGTATAACAAATCTAATCGCTATAATAACTCGGTAAGCTTATATCCTTCCTCGGTAAAAGCTAGTTTTATAAACGTAGTAATATTCTCGCGGGCCTTTCCCGTCAGTCGGGAATACACATATCGTAATTAAGATATATCCCCTCCGATAGCTTCGCTATCGATAATTAACTTTCCCTCTATCTCTAACTTCTATCCTCTCTAATAAGACTTAATCCTATCGAACAAAATAAAGTCGGCGAATAACGGGCGAAGTTTTCGGATAGCGAAGGGTCGTCGTATTATTTCTTCTTATTCTACTTAGCTTAATAGATTAGTAATAATAGTCGTAAAAGTAATAAACGTTATCACCTTCTTTTATTCTTCGACAATCTTTCGTAACTCTTAAATTTCGACTAGTAACCGTTCGTTATAATTCGATTCGGCTAACGACTAATCGATATGAAAAGTACTTAACGACGGTAGGCCAAACATCGTAAAGAATAAATGTCTACGACTATTCTCTTTAAAATTAAAGAACTATCGTTTCCTAAACTTCTAACTGCTTCTTATTTACGAACTTTAATATATATAAACGGATTAAGTTATTTACAGGTAAAGTAAACAAGTCCAATTACAGTCTACATTAAAACTAAAGAAAAAAAGAGGAAGCCAGTAAATAGCAGCCTCTTAAGGTCTTAATAATACATTCCCGTCTCTTCTTAATATGTAAGCTCCTCGTCCACATGCTTTAAACCCTTCGTCAGCGGTAGGCTTTAGGCTTACTCAGAAGCTCCAGGGCGGGCCAGAGGGTTCGCCGACAAGCTCTATAGTAAAGCCTAGAGAGAAGAGGACTGGTCCTGTAACACCGCGTTAAAGTAACGGTACGGAACTATTTTCGCTCTTATTTCTTTTTTAGTACTTATTTAACCGTTAAACTTTAAAGCTAGTGTTTAACGGTATCGAGTTAAATATCGTTAGGTTACCGGATTGCGGAGTCCTCGTTATTAATTCGCCGGGATTTCTTTTTTTTTTTCGCTGTACGTTCTTTATTAATTATTTCTACCGCTTTTATATAAGTACTACGTAATAATTATAGTTTATTAGTGGATTCCGTACGTACTTCGAAACTGGCTGCTTTTACGTTTAAATAAAAGTCGAAAAGGGGAACTGCTATTTCGCTTTCTAAGTAATACTAAAGGGTCGTTTTATAAGCTTTTATTATTACCCGGAAGTAAGTATTTTAGGTCCTAATAAAGTTTAAAGCTAGTCTTTTTTTTATATCGGTAATTATATATTAAATTAATACCCTATATATAAATACGTTCTTAATTACTTTCGTATAAAGTTCTTTTGTTTTTTATACGGAATATCCTTACGCCGACGCTGCGAGTTTAGTAAAGGTAAGCGTTTAGGTAATTATTTTCGCTTTAACTTTCGAAATATAGTCCTTTTAATGTAACTTCCGGTAAAGTTATACGCCGAGGAATTTTATAGAGGTTACCAGCGAAACTGTAGCGTTACCGAAGCGTACTTATAACGTACAGGCTTTTCGCGCCTTAATAAAGTGTAAAAGCTCGCTCTTTTTAAGCTCGAATTCTATCCTTTTCGTACGCGCCTAACGATTACAGGTCCTTTAAACGCTTTTTAAATTACAGTAGTTTATAATATAATCCGGTTTTACGGTAACGAGATTCGTATCGTTTATAAACCCGACGATAATAAACTATTCGTAAACTATTAACTTTTTATATAAAGTAATAATATATAAAATAAAGAGAATCGGTAATAGTAGCGAGCTTTATAGTACGTTAATATAAAGCCGGATTTTTTTAACGATTCGCCGTCGAAAAAGAAACGGACGGACCTATCTGTAATAAAGCTTTTAATTTATTAATAAAGTTAGTCCGGTAACCTTTTTTTATATAATGTAGTAATAAGTCTCCGGTAATTAACCGTATTAAAAGCGCCCTTAATATCGAACTAGAGAAGGGAAACGACGCCCTTTTACTATTAAGTTATACGTATAACGTCGGTAATTAGCCGGATAATAAGCTCCGTAAACCGTTACGCCCGGTTCCCTATTTAGCCTTCCGGTAAAAGCCTACTTTTTTCGGCTGCTTTAATAAATCGCCGGTATATTACTATTTTTATTACTTTACCGATCGTACTAAGTAACGAAATCGGTTTTTATTTACCCGGGGTTTATTTCGTAACTACCGTTTTATTCGGTTTAGGGATTACGATAATTTTTACTGTACGGAACCGTTTAAAAAAATAAGTAAACCGGAAGTTCGTAATCGCTAGGTTAATTAACGTACGGAAAAAGGGTTCTCTATACGCTTTAAAGAAGCCGGTAAGTAATAAGTCTTTTTTAATACTTTTTAAGGCCCGGTCTATTTAATAATATCTTTAATTTCCTTTGCGGTTATTTCCGTTTCGATAAAGGTAAAGTTAAAGTTTAACCGGGGCTCCGGGGCTCCGTTTAAGTCCCTTAAATCGGCTTTTAGGTTTAAAAATAATTTTTCCGAAAAAAGCGCGGCTTTTTCGGTGTAGCTTCGAACTATAATCTTAGTTTTTTTATTACGTTTTAGTTTTAGTATATTTATCGTTTATAGTAACGTTTAGTTTCGTAATCGGGCTTATCGTTTAAGTAATTAGAACGTTTTAAAGTTGTGGGAAGTAGTAGTTATTATATATCGCCAGCTCTTCGTTTTCGCTTTTTTAACGGTTTTTTCGAAGTTTATCTTAGTTTTTATATATTAATCCTAAGTGTATTACGAAAGTATTATAAAGTAAGTTCGGTAGCGTTAATTCGTTATAGTCTTAATTTCTTAGACTTTTAGTAACTATTAAAGCGTCTTTTTATTAGTGGAAGGTGTCCTCTTAAGCGTTATTACGTTAATTATTTTTTATAAGGCGCTTATAAAATTATCGACGGCCTAATTAAGCTTTTCCGGGTTTATTAGCTCGGTAATATTATTTAAAACTGCTTTAACTTTTACGCGTACGAAGTTTTTATTAAGTATCGTCTAATTTTACTTTTCTATTCTCTTTCGGCTATTTCTTAGCGATTTAGTTTTTAGTTCGATACGAATTATTTACGTTTTATAGTTAAAGCCTTTTAAACTAGGGTCTTTTTCGTATAGTATCGTTACTTTTTTAGTGGTTTAGGCTAAATCGATAGTAAATATCTTTTAGTTATAACGTCGTTTCGTAATCTTTTTATACGGAGTAATTAACTCGAAGTTTTATTAGTATATAAAAGCGAGAAGGCTATCGGCTCCTTAAGACTTTTTATTATATACGTTTTATAATAGGTAATACGTATTTAAGTCTTTAACGAATAAGTATTATTCCAAGTACGTAATAACTATAAAATCGTTAAAAGGCTTCTTTTAACTCGAGGTTATTTAAATAGGCGAATATATAAATTATACGGTTAGCCGGCCCTATTCTCCCGTCGGTATTATAATTATAGTTTAATCCGGGCCTACTTTCGTTTTAAATTTCGCGATATCGAAACGTTTATATATATAAATTACCGTTCGGCTTTCGCCGTATATAATTTAATACTTAGCTGCTTTTAAGTAGTACGTTACTTTTATATAAAGGTTCGTTTATATTTTTTAAAGCGTTAATATATCGTATTCTTTTTCGTTAATTAAGGCGAATACCGTAGTAATTTTCGATACTACGATATTTTAATATATTATTTATATATTTATAATTACGAAACTATAATAATATTTTACGGGGTTAGCGGAGTAGTAACGTTACGCCGGCTTAACGAGCGCACTTTTCTGTTTTAATTGCTCGCTATCGAATCGAATCGTAGGCGGCTTCGCTTCCGGGAAATTATAGTATACTTTTTTTTTTCGTTAGTAAAAAGCGTTACCGGCGGCGAAAGATATCCCGTTCCGGCCGAATTATCGCCGGTACTGTAAACTTTAAATTAGCGAAGTCGGTAAGCGTAAGTTTTTTTTACGCGCTTTTTTTATTGGATTATTACGGGGTAATTACGTTTTTATACCGTATATTTTTTACCGTAATTAATATAACGTTTTTTACTTCGTAGCTTTTTTTAAGGGTACTTTTTATTCTTCCCGAAGTGCGTTATCGTAAAGTAATAACCGTACCGCCGCTGTTTTTTATAGTACTTCGTTACGTAACCGTAACTGTAATAACGGAAGTACTATTAAATACGGAAGCTAGTATTATACAGTTCGTAATCGAAAATCTCTGCGTTTTATATAAGGCCGTTATTATATAAGTTTTTCGTAGTTTAAACGGAGCTTATATATAAAATAAAGGAAACGTAGCGTGCTTTAGGATTTTTCGGTAGGCTACGTTTATACTTCGTAATTTTTTTCTAGTTATATTCGTTTATAAGTAAACTACGTAATAACGCAGTTTCGTTATAAGTATTTCGTAATTTTTTCGCCGGTATTTTTTTTACGATAACTATTAGCTTTTTATATACGAATTAAGTATTAGCCCCGAATACGCTCGAAACTTATTCGGTACTTTCTGTATACTTCTTCGTTTTACCTTTAAAAGTAAGTACGATATCGCTGTTAAGTAATTTTTTTATTACGACTGTTTTACTTTTCCCGATTACCGTATTAACGCTTTATACGATATTTACTGGTTTTCTGTTTTATATATTTCCCGTTTATTTATTGTTTTTAATAATAACTTCGCGGGTTCGGCGCGTTAAAACGATAATTTTCGGTTATTAAGTAATAAGATCGCTGCTGTATAGCGACACGGCTATTTAAGCTTACGATTTCGTTTATGTAATTTTAAGGTTTTACGTAGTTTAAGCGATAATATCTCCGATTATTTTACGTAGTTCTCTGCGGGTAATAAGCGCGTCGTTATTATCGTTACGGCGTAGTTATAAATCGGTCGCTTCGATACGGAGTTTTTTAATTACCTAGAAAATCTTTTTACGGCCTTTTTTTAGGGGCTATTAAATTAGTAATTAATTGCTTTAAATACTTTAATTTTTCGTCGATACCTTTTTTCGAACCGTTAACGTTGTTAAGGTGCGTTTAAGGCGTTTAATTATACGCCGCTATATTATTACGCAGGTAGTGTTAGTTCTGCGCGAAGCCGGCCCGACCGGTATTAATAGCTATCGGGTCGTTTATACCGTGGCGCTTTGGCTGCGTTCCTTTTTTAAAGGTTCGGTTAGGTCGATTCGACCCCGTAAATTTTAAGAAATAAGGTTTATTTTTAATAATCTGATGATTCGATCGAGTTATCGATAATTCGAGAGAATCCTCCTCCGATTTTAAAAGGAAAATATAAAGTAAAGCTTTTAATTATAGTATTACACTTAAAATAAATTAACGTAATTTATTACTAAACGGTTAAAATCCTTAAACGGTTAACTCTTAGCACATTTCGATATTATTATATAAGTTATTTTAATTATAACGTTTTTAATTAATTAAAACTACTCGCTATTTAATTTATTATTTAATTCTACTTTTATTTTATATATTTACGTATTATAACAGGTTTCGCCGTATATATTATAACGCCTTTTACGTTTTACCCTCCGTTTTAACAGACCCTTTTTTTTACTTTTATTATTCGTTAAACGCTTCCCTTTTAACTTTTTAAATAGTAGTTGACAGGCCCTATTGGGGGGACTGATGCGGTTTGTTAATGATATACCTGAGGCAGGTCATAACTTTATAGATTGGTTCCTGAGGTATATGGACATTGACTTATAAATAAGATAGCTGTTTATAAAGCCGTAGCTAGACTAGGCTCTATTAAACCTGGCCTTTTTTCCTTTATTATTATAATCATATTCTTATATTTAATATACATAACTTGGTTACTTATTACAGTATTATTAAAATAGTAATATCTCTTTAAAGCCGTAATAAGCATTAAGCCTTTATTAATAATTTATTAGACCCCGACGGAATAACCGACTAAAGTAAGCTATTTATATCATTATTAATATACTAGCCGACTAAAGTAAGCTGGTCCCTGTTAAAATTAATACAGCCGATTAAGGTAAGCTGTAAATATTATTAATAATAACTGCCTATTATTAAAAGTAAGTATATAAGTAAGTATTTTTTTATTATATTATACGAACTTAATTAGTACGCTTTTACTAGCTCCGAACGTTAATCGTACGATACTAATCTTGTTCTGGGTAAGTAAGTATTCTCTGATTAGGGTAAGAGAATCAGCTTTGTTAAAAATAAATACGCAACGAAAAATTTCACTTTTGTATTACTTTTATTTTATTTTATTATTTCTTTTTCTCTTTTTTCCGACTCACTTTCATTTATAATTTTCTTTAACATACTATTAATCCTTTTAATCCCTTATCGCTTAATTATAGTACATAGCACCCGAGATAAAGTTAAAAGGTAAATAACGCGATATGGATCCTACCGATTTATACGACGAAGGAAAGCAGGCAGGATTAAAAGAAAACATTTTTAACCCCGAATCCGACGTTATAAATAACGATATTTAATAACCTAAAAGGCTTAGAGTTAATAAAGATTCGATTGACTTTTTTAATAAAGTTCGTATTAAAGATAATAAAGCTCGTATTAAAAATAATAAGGATCGATATCGCTTCGAGAAATATATAATAATAGAACTATAAACTCTTTAATAAGGTTTTATAGATTTCTAAGGAGTATTCGGTCGAATTAAGGTTACCTTTAGTTCAAATTTAGTTTTATAGTAAACGAATAATCCTAAACTTAACCTTGATTTTAAATATAACCTATCGGGATAAGCTTCCGATACTCTAAATAAAAAGATTATTACGGCAGTTATAAAAGCTTAAATTAAACTTAAACGTAACGATATTAGCATATTCGACCTAGAATATAAAGATATTTAAAATATCGGTATAGTTTAAGTAGGACGTAACTTTATTTTTACCGATGTATTCGCTTTTAGTAAACGTATTAAATTATTTACTAAAAACGAACTTAATAGCCCGACTAGAAAAATGATTTTAAAACTGTTCTTAACTATTCTTAGAGGATTAGTAATAATATAGTGGAATAACGAACTTACTTTCGAAAATCAAAAAGATTTCGAAATTATAGGTTTTACTGTAATCGTTTATTTAATGAAGTTACGATTTTAGTCTGATCCTATTAAAGTAATAACTCGTTTTACTTACGGTTTACTTTTTTTTATAATCTAGTTACGAATAAGCACGCGCTTTCCTAATTCTTTAATAGAATATTAAGATATTCTAGAATTATAGGAACTTTTAATACTGATAACGTAAATGCTTATAGTATCTTGAATTATATTTAGTTAAAGATATTACTTAATATTAAGTAATACTTTACTTAGCCTCGATAATTTAAGATAATAGCTTAATACTTTTTCCGTGTCTAAGAAATTAAAGTAAGTCTCTTAGCTTTAGTTCGATAACGTTATCCTAATATCGTTTAACCCCGATACACTTACGATAAGAAAAGTAGTAAAGATTAAGTACGAAGTAAGTCTTTTATTAAACCCTATATTAAACGTAGAGACTCTGATTCTAATAACCGTTCTTTTCGATATAAGAAGGATAGATGCGATAATAATCGGTATAAGCCTGATAAGTATAAGTTTACTCGATCCGATAAATATCGTTCTAATAAATACGAAAAGTCCGATAAGAAAGATAAGTATAATCGAAAAGATAAGTACGACCGTAAGAGTAAATATAATAAAGATAAGTCTAAAAAGAAAGATAAGGATAAAGATAGGTCTATATACTTTATTAATAACGATAGTGATACGATATCTTTATTATTAATATCTTTTTCGTTTTTATTAGACTTTAGTAGCGAGACTTATTCCTATATCGTTTTTAATTAAGATCGTACTTGTTTAAAGTGCTGTAAAACCTTTTTAATAAAGCTGTAAATAAAGCTCTATATTAAAAAATGCGACGGTACGAAGATAAAGCTATCTTTACTTTTATTAACGGTAAAACGTAGTACTTATAATTATTACGATACGATTTTCCTTTCCCGGAATAAGTTATTTTAATACATTTATTAATGTGGTAAAGAATATAATTATATGAAGAAGATGAAACCTGTTCCTGAAATTAATAATAATATAAATAAACGTGAAAAAGTTGTTTATATAATTAAGGAAGCTCCTCTAATCGAGACTTTAGCTTCTAGTTTTAGAAGTTATATTTACTTTAAAGTGAAAGTACGTACCGGACTTTAAGGACTAATCGAATTTATCTGCTTGGATCCTGGAACTGGCTATAATATTATTAATAAAAGCTTTTTTTTTAAATTAGAATATACTATTTGGAAAGAAAAATGTAAGTTAAAAGGTATTAGTAAAACTAAGATTATTAAAAAAGCTCGCTTTACTATTTACTTTAACGGAGCTGCTATTAAAAGAGAACTTAAATTGGTAAAACTTGTACGTAAAGCTTAGGTAATTAATGACTTTATACTTAACTTACTCTTCGGAAATGATATATTACATTTATATAGAGCTCTAATTGATTATACTGTTATAACGGTGATTTATAATAAGTTAATTAATTTTATAATAACTTTCGAGGTTTTCTTAAAAGGTAATCTATATAAAAAAAAAGTGTTAAGCACTCGTAAAGTCACAATCTTTCCTAAGGAATCAGTATTTATAAAAGTTAATTATAAGCCTCTTTTAATAGGTCGTGATTTCTGTTTTTTCTCTAAAGAAGAAAGTGTATATAATTTAATTGTTAATACTAAGAGCGCCCGTACCGTCTTAGTAACTAACCTAACGAATAGAATTGTGACTCTTCCTAAAGGAAAGAAGTTAAGTAGTATTAGGGAGAATACTTATACTGGCTTTTTTAATATGACTTAGAAAGCTAGCATAGCTATTTTAATTACCGTAACTGCTTTTATAAGAGTAATTCAGATACTAGTGAACTAAGGTCCCGGAGTATCTATTAATAACTCTAGTATTCTAGTAATTATAAACGCAATACTTATAATACCCGTTACGTCTGATTTTTTAATACCCGATTTATATAACCTAATATAAATAAACGCTAAGTTTATAATAACTCTAATCTTTACTGCTATCGTTTTAAACACAGTCCTTTTTCGAGATTAATTATAAATTGACCTTACTAATCTTATAAAAGATTAAGCTTCCGTTAGAACTTTTATAACTAATAAAGTTTATAATATTATACTTAATTTAAGTAATTATCTTATTATCGCTTTATTATTAAAGCCTTTAACTAAAGATAAACTTAAATTAGCTAAGCTATATACTACTTTAAGTCTTAAGAAACCGATCAACTATCCTAAAATTAAATCAGAGGAAGGTGTTTAGGTTTATTTTGAAAATAAGTCTTTCGTAAAAAGACTTATTAACGTTATTAAGAAGTTCCCGAAAATTTAGGTCGATCGCGGAATAATCGATATACTAAAAAACGAATAAATAACGATTTTATTAGTCGAAAGATAGCAGAATAAAAAGCTTAATTCTCGATTATACTTATTAAGTAAAAAGGATTAATAAGTTATTAACGATATATACGATGCTTTTTATAAGAAAGGGAGGATAGAATGGGTTAATAAACCTACTTTATTCGCTACTCCTTTATTCGTTATATAAAGATACGTTAAAGGCGAAGCCAAGGGACGTGTTATCGCTAATCTTCGTCTTATTAACTTAGTCGCCGTTCCCGATAATTACCTTTTTCCGCTATAAGTAAACGTTATTTTAAATCTACGTAGTAAATACTTTATTATTATTATCGATACCACTGCTTTTTTTCACTAATTTTTAGTTAATAAGGTATTTAAAGATCGTTTTATAATAATCAGTTATCGAAGAATAGAAAGATTTACGGTCGTACTTATAGGCTTTCGAAATAGTCTAGTATATTCGCAGCGATTTATAAACCGTCTTTTTAAAAAGTATTCTCATTTTTGCTACGCTTTTATTAATAATATTGTGATCTTCTTTAATAATAAGAATAACTATATTAAGCACTTTAAAACTATTTTCGCTTTCTTTAATTCTCGTAATATTTTTATGTTACTAAAAAAGTTATTTTTTAGATACCTATCCGTTAAACTTTTTAGTTTTCGTGTAAGTGGTTTTGGCCTTAATATAATAAAAGATCGATTTACCGCTTTTAAAAACCTTATATTTCTAAGGAATTTTAAATTATTTAAGCAGTATTTCGGTAGTGCTGGTTTTTTTCGTTATTTTATTCTCTATTATGCTTAGATTTCTAAACCTTTTTAGCGACGTAAGACTGTATTACTTACTGAAAAACGGAAATAAGGAAAAGTTGTAAACGGAAACCTAGGTAAGCGCTTTTTTTATACTAAGTTAATATACTTTGAGTTAATAACTATTAAGCGAAGCTTATTCGATTCTTTTTAAGCTGTTATATATAAAGAGACTTTATTTTTTTATTATGATTTAGATAAGATTCTTTTTATTTAATTTAACGGATTAATTAAGAGAGGATTTGGCGTGATAGTATTTTATTTAAAACTAAGTTTTAATTAGACTTTAGGATCTTTAATCCCTTTTTTATAAGTCCAGCCGATCATGTATTTTTTTCGTATGCTATCTTAGCCTGAGATTAAATACGGCCTATTTAAATTTAAAGTTACTTATTTTGTTTGAACGATTAAAAAATTAAGAATAATAATCTAATCGAGTAACTTTCTTATTATTATTCTGACTAATTACGTTATAATTAAAGGCATTTATAATTAAACCTTTTTTAATACTACGAGTACCGACTGCTCTAATACAAAGCTCGTTAACGCTTCTATTTATTTTTCGTAATATAAATTATAAGTTTATTATATTATAGGAAAGATTAACTTCGTACTAGATGTATTAAGCCGTTTTAAAGCCGTTTAAAATATAGTAGCCCGTTCTAATAAACTTGTAACTTTAAACGAAGTTTAGATTATAGACTGCTATTTCTTTAAAGTAGAAGTTTTGTTTAATAAGTAGTTCCGTCGACGATTTATAGAAGGCTATATTAAAGATAAGCGTTTTTAAACGATTATTATAGATTTTAAACGTAATATATAAAACCTTAACGAGGTAGTTAAAAATTTCTCTCGCCCCGGCTATTTTTTTAAAGTCCGAAATAAGCTTTTATATAATATTAACGCTTTAAACTAACGAAGATTCGTAATACCTTATAACTTTATTTATAAGTTTATAATAATAGCTTATAATAATCGATATTATTAGGGAGTTAAGAGAATAATAAAAGCTTTTAATAGATTTATAATTAAGAATAAAAAGCGTTTTACTGAATAATATTATACTTACTGTCCTAGCTGCCGATTAAACGTTACTAATCGATAAGCTAAGATTAGTAATTACTAATTTATTAAAAGTAATAACTCTTTATTAATAAAAAATATTATAATCGACTTTATTTTAAGTTTACTAGTTATCGATTTTATTAAAACTTTTTAATAGTTAAAAAGTAAGGACCATTATAACTATTACGATTATATAATAACAGTCTTATATTAAACTTCTAAACGAACTATGCTTTTTTTAAGTAATGCAGAATATAATGCTTAAGACTAAAGAGAAGTTTTTAGAATATGGTTACTTTTAATAGATTAGGGAGTACTTAAAAGTATTGTTTCTAATCGTAACTCTAAATTTACTAGTGATTTTTAGAGAGGAATATAGAAATCTCTTAATACTAAATTATTAATAATAACTGCTTAGTATCTATAAACAGATAATCTTTTAAAACGAAAAAATTAAGAAGTGGAAATAGTAATACGATTTTATACTTTTATATTTCTTAATAAACTCTAGTTGGATTTACTCCCTTCGTTATAATAGAACTTTAATAGCGCCTACTAACGATTAATTAATTCGATACTTTACGAGTAAATCTTTAGTTATAAATTACCAGGTCCCTTTAATATAATCACCGACGTTAACGCTGCTAATAAAGTACTTTTAAATGTTTGTTTTATAAAAGACTATATTAAAAAGGACGCACAGTTCGTAATAAATTATGCTGCTGCTACTATTAAATATCGTTACGATCTATATTATCGAGCTATCGAATTTAAAGAAAGAAATAAAGTTTACTTTAAACTTTATTATAGTTATTATTTTCCTAGTAATCCTTCCCGAAAATATTTTTAATAACGCTTTAACCTTTAGAAGATCTTATAACGTATTAATAGATTAGCTTATAAGCTTGATTTCTTTAATTATATTAAAGTTTACCTTATTATTTCCGTCGAATATTTCGCATTTACTCTAAACGGAGAAAATGTATTTAGTAGACGAGGCTTATTATTAAGTTTAATTGAAGCCGATAAAAACGATAGACTTTTTCGTTATATAGTCGAAACTTTGCTTCGTTATAAATTAAATAAAGGTAAGAACGGTTACGAATATTTCGTTAAATGGGAAGGTTTTATTTACGAATAAAACACTTAGAAACGTGAAGATACTCTAGACGGATTAGAAGAATTGATTAAGGAATACTAAGTAAAAAAAAGTAAAAAGCTAACTGAATTATAGTAAATTGCCCGAGGAAGATTTCGTAATAACCCAGTTATTAAATAAGGTTAATTTAATAATTCTCTTGCTCTATTAGTAAATAAGGCTTTAAAACGAGGTTTTAACAGACCGCGTAAATAACCAGTTCCTTTAGTTATCCCTTACTAATTTATTAACGATGGACCTCTTTTAAACATTCCTTTAGTTAAATAAGGAAGAGGACGCTTTCGTAAACACCCTATTAATTAAGCAATTAATTAATTAATTAATCAGATTACTGTTATTTATTTTTTACTTAATAATGACATTGATTAGCAGTATAAGGACGTCGCTTTACTTAAGCGAAAGCGAAGCCGATTACGTAAATATTTACGATCGGATAAAAACTAAATTATAAGATATGATATATAAATATATTATAATATAACTATATTATAATATAGCGATAAATAAGTATAATAGTTAGCTGTTATATTATAGAAAAATATAACGTATAAGAACCCTTATAGTTTTATTATAATATAAAAAGAGGAACTTATCGAGGACGATAGATTTTCTATTGCCCGCCGGTATTTAATAGGCCCTATTAAAAGGACTGATACGGTTTATTAATAATATACTTAAGGCAGGTTATAACCTTATGGATTGGTTCCTGAGGTATATGGATATTGACTTATAAATAAGATAGCTGTTTATAAAGCCGTAGTTAGACTAGGCTCTGTTGAACCTGGCCCTCTTTCCTTTATTATTATAATTATATTCTTGTATTTAATACACATGACTTCGTCACCTACTATAGTGCTATTAATAGTTCTAAGTTTTAATTAATACTAAAAAGTCCTTTATTTTAAATTCGCGGTTTTAAAGCTTTCCGGCGCTTAAAAAGTACTAAATTAGCTTTTTTTAGTATACGTATCCGGTCGCGTATTAAAATCACTTTATATATTATTATCGTTAAACCTTTTATTATTTAGTTTACTGCTTATAAAATTTATATTAAAAAATTTCTTTAATAATTAAAAATCCTACGTTTAATAAAAGTAAATTATTTACTTATTTAATCGAAAGTAATTAATATTTAAAGATTATAAATATTAATTATTTTTAAACGTAATAAAATAAGTAAAAGCGTCCGAAAACGTATATCTAGCCTATTAATTACTTTATTAAAATTATAAAGTATTAAATTAAAAGCGCGGAATTTAAATCGAATATTGTTTTTATTAAAAACCTTAAAATACGCAGCTTTAAATACGATAAAAAAGTCGAGCTTCGTAATATAGTTTATCGATATTTTAATAAATAATTCGTGATGGACCCCACTAGGGGGACCATCTGAAGGAAGGTCCAATTAACACTTCCCAAAAGGGAAGGTGGTTAATTGTGGCAGTAAAAGAGTAGAACCCTACAGGAGCAGGGTTAACCCCAGCTCTTCTGGATGTTCTATCCTTCCTTTCTTTCTTTCCCTCTTTATACTTTTACTATATATTATTTAATTAATACGTCCTATCCGGTCCCATTAAATTAGTAGCATCTCTTCTAACCTTTATCGGTTATAAAACACGATTAACCAGCCGATCTACAGGATCTTAAAAGGTCCTTTTAATAGGACATCTTCTACTAACCAGACCGTTATTACGACGATCGACTAATTAAACCGTTATCGCGACGATTAACTAGCAGGTTATCTTTTAGATAACTGACCAATTTCTTTAAGTAACTATTAAAACTCACCTGATAATTAAGTGAACACCGTTCAATTAGAGAATTTTTTTTCTCACACCCCCGTTACAATTCCTTTATCTTCTTCACCCAAGTCCGCCACTTATTTCCATTATAGTAAATTAAGGTAAGAAAGATCGACGTTATATAGAAGGTAATGCAGGTCGATTACTATTTCGACCAGCACCCTAACAAATTAATATAAGCATTCTTAGCTAAATACTAAGAGCTTAGGTAAACACTCCTATAAGATATAGTAGAGTATCCGCGCACGCTCTTAATACAATAGTTAACATAAAAATCTCTAATGCAGTTAAACACCTCGAAAAGGTAAGTTTATAACCTTACCTTAAATAACCGTTAAATGTAGTAAAGCTACAGAGCAGCCCGATAAATAACATGTCTTCCTTATTCTAATAAAGATATGCAGGTCCTTCTGGATAATCTATATTTCGCGATACTATCCCTGATTCCCATATAATTCAGCGCTTAAAAAAAGTCGAATTAGGACAAGATTAATTAAGACTTAGATAAAACTAAATCAGAGGTGAACTCTAAAACATTTCTGCTTCTGTTTTTAGTAATATGAACGAAATAAAAGAATTCTTTATATAACGTTTATTGTTACGAGTATCCTTAAAATCTTATTACATCCTATTTCGAGTAGCCTCGAAAAGTTAGTTATAAACCCTATAGTTTAATAATAGTAATCCTGTTCTATAAGGAAGTAATCCCTTTTTTAATTCTATTCCTGTCCCTGCTCTAAGAGTTCGGTAATTATAAGTCAGCCTAAAACGAGACATACCTCTCTTAAGAAACGAACCTCCTTAGGCGTTATATCAGCCCCAGCTATAAAGGCAATATTCGCATTTGCTTTAATTAACAGAAAGAGTTAACGATTACCTAAACTAAGGTTTAAACGGACTAAGTAGTGTATATAATTAAAATAATAATCCTAATCGAAGACAGACTAATTAGTACAATAATACTAATCGCGGACGATAAAATATCCGTAATTAACAGACTCAGAATTTAAATCAGTTTCCTAACCTTCCAGCTAGTGGATAATATATTCCTTTATTTAGCACGTAAAATAGGCACCTACTTAACGAGCAATATACTTCTTTTCGTTAATATTACTCTCTATATAATTTTCTACTACGTAAACTATATACAGAACGGTAAATCGTAGTGAAAAGGGAAGATGTGGGTACCTTTAACCCTAGTTTTCTTGATTTAAAGGATTAAGGAATAGTTTAAAATGGCAAGGCTATTATTTTTATAGATGTCTTATTATTTAAGGCTAGGATTAACTCCTTTATAAAAGGTAACTATAAAAGTAAAGTTGCAGAGCAAATTTTAAGTTTCTTCTAAGTATTACTTAGAGGACGAGCTTTAAGCTAGTAGACTAATAAAGTAACTAAAAAGGTTAAACAGTCTCTCGAACGGCAAGGTCTAGTTCGTATAATAAAGAAGATTTACGCACGCTTTAAACTAGACGGAACCCTAGCTGCTTACGAATCCTAAAACGCGTTCCTTCGACTCGAAGACTTAACAGAAAGTATTAATAACCTCGAAGACTTTATATTTATTATAGTTAAACGTGCTCGTACTATTAGAACATTAAGCCTAGATAATACTAATATATTCGGTATACTTAAGCAAATTCATAATTAGATGGACGAAGAGATTTAACGCTTTTTAGATCGACCGAAACTAAATAATACGCTCGACTTTTATATAGAGAAAGTCACCGATGCCAGAGTTACATTATACTCTTATACTCGTAAGACTGTTGCCTTAAAGAAAGCTTCTTTAAAAGGTTACACTAACTTAAGAGATAAACGAGAAGTACTTAATTAACGGTTATAACGTCGAGAAAACAGGAAGGACAAACAATCCGAGAAATCTTACGACCGAAATGATTTTAGCTGACCCTATAGTAAATTAGATCGAAAGTACGATAAGTTAAGTCGAGATAATAACAGGAAGTCATATCGTAATAATAATAAAAAGTTATATCGTAATAATAATAGAAAGTTAAATCGCGATAATAATAAGTATCGTAAACGTTCTAATGATAAAGACGCTAAAAAGGACACTAAGAGTATCAACTTCGCTAAAAGCAGCGAAAATAAAGATAAATCTTTAATAAACTCTGAAAGTGATTCTTTAAACGACTCTGGTAGTACTAATTATTATGTTGGTACAGCCTTTAATTAGAGCGTAGTTTATAATAAGTGTTATCGTTCAGACTTTACTAATCCTGTCTAAACCAAATTGCATCGTAAAAAATGCAAAGGTACTAAAAAAAAGCCTGAGCACCCAGCCCTATTATAAGAGCGTCGTATATATTTTTACTGTACGTACTTATTCCCGTTAAAAAACATGCTCTTTAAGTATATCACAGAATACGGACGAGCTTACGACTTTAAGTAATTCCCGTCTAAAAAGTTAAAGTCTTTATTCCACCTTAAGGATAAGGCGTATAAAGCAAAAGTCTAGGAATACTAAATCCAGGATGCACTTCACATTCCTTATAAACTTAATAATAATATCGGAGAAATTATCGGCCATACTTACTTAAAAGTTAGTGCTTGTACATTAATCTTAAATAATACTCTAACCACCGTTTATTTTAATACTAGTGCTGGACCCAATTTCGTAAGACGACAATTTCTCTAAAAGTTAGAGCATACTATCGAAAAACGCTCCACCAAAATCAAGTTAATTACACGCAAGAAGACTGTTCTCACGGAATAGGCAATATTTACTATTTACTTAAACGGTTTTAATATAGAAGGAAAACCTACACTTCAGAAAATTACGGAAAGCGGATAGGTTATAAACTACCTTAAACTAAATATTCTATTTAGTAATAATACTCTAAAACCTTTCGGTATTATCATTAACTACACAGCTAATGTTATCACATTCCCTAAATATAAATTCACTGCGATCTTTAAGATAGTTATTCGCGGACCACCTTATATACACAAGGTTACAATAAGCAAGAAAATAACCTTCTTACTAAGAGAATCGTTTTTCGCAGCGGTTAAATATAAACCATTACTAAAGGGACGGGACTTCTATTTCTATTCGGATAATTATAATGTAACTAATACGGTAGTAAACACAAAAACCGCTAAGGCAGTATTATTATAAAACTAATCTAAGGAAAGGATTACCTTAAACAGGAATACTAAGGTAGGTTAAATCCGAGAAAATAATTATACTAATAGCGTTCGGAGCACTTAAAGTAAAGGCTTTAAGATACTCGCTATAGTAACTAGAATAATAGCTGGCATAACTGGAATTCAGTTATAAAATCTAAGTGTTACGGTAATTAATACTCCAGCTATAAAAGTAACATTCTTATCGCCTAATAAAGGTAACGTATTAACCGTATTACTTAATCCTTTTATAGAAGAACCTTTACAAGTCTAACCTACTGTAAACTTAAGTATTAAGTTCATATTAACCCTAAATCTTCTCGATATTACACGAGAACAACCTACTAACGACCGACCCTTTACTAAACCCGCCATTATACCGACCGATACCCCCCTTTTCGACTAAGTGTTTAATTTAATTTCCGACTTAAATAAAAACGTTAAACAGGCCACACTAGGCGATCTATATATACCGAAACCCGATAAACTAAAATTAAACGAATTATATTCCACTCTTAGAATTAAAAAGCCTATTAATACACCGGAAATCGTAACCGAAAAAGGAGTACACGTCTATTCCGAAAATTATTCCTACGCCTAAAAGCTCTTATAAATCATTTATAATTACCCCGATATATAGAAAGACCGAAGCACGATCGATATACCGGAAAATAAGTAGATAAAGATCCCATTAGTAGATAGATAGTAAAACAAAAAGCTTAATAGCCGAAGCTATCCACTTAGTTATAAAGATAAAAAAGCTCTTAATAAAATATATAGTACTCTTTACGATAAAGGACGAATAGAATAAATAAACGATCTAACTCTATTTGTAACGCCGCTGTTTATCGTATAGCGAAAAGTTAAAAGAAAAGACAAGTCCAGGGTTATAACTGATTTAAGATTGCTTAATTCTGTCGCAATACCGGATAATTATCCGCTCCTACTCTAAGCCGAAGTAATTACTCGCTTACGAAGAAAATACTTTATTACGGTTATAAACGCTACGGCTTTCTTTTATTAATTTCGAGTACATCCCGACTACAGAGACCGATTTACTCTTATTAGTCCAAAGGGAATAGAAAAATTAACAGTTACGCTTATAGGATTCAGAAATACACCCGCTTATGCCTAAAGGTTTATAAATAAAACTCTTAAAGAGTTTAACGACTTCTGTAAAGCCTTCATTAATAACATTATCATTTACTCTGAAACTACAGAAGAGCATTTAGTACATTTGGAAAAAGTGTTTAACCTATTCGATAAAAAGAATATTTCTATCAGCCCTAAGAAATTATTCGTTAATTATCCTTCGGTGGAATTACTTAGTTTTAAGGTCGACGCCTTAGGTTTCAGTATAACCGTTAAACGAGTAGCAGCGTTTCGTAACTTAGCATTTCCAGCTAATCTTAAAGCACTAAAGTAGTACTTTAACAGTTCCGGTTTTTTACGACACCTGATTCTATACTATATTTAAATTGCAGAACCTATACAAAAGAGAAAGGTTACTCTTTTAGCTGAGGGTCGAAAACAAGGAAGAGTAGTTAACGGAAACCCAGGTAAGAGAATAGCATATTACAAATCGACTAAATTCGAGCCTATAAAAGCAGAAAAACTCTCTTTTAAAGGTATTTAAACTGCTATTTATAATAGGGCTACACTCTTTTATTATGATTTAAACCGAATACTGTTCGTACAATTAAATAAATCTTTAAAGCGAGGATTTAGTGTAATACTATTCTATCTTAAGGAAGGTGTTAACTGGACACTAGGATCCTTAATTACCAGTACTTCAGTTAAACTAGTTATGTACTTAAACCGTGTTTTGTTTCAACTTGAGATAAGATATGGCCCGTCCGAATTGGAAGTCGTATACTTAGTGTGGACTACTAACGTAGTCCATAAGTAACTCGGCCACACAAGTGACCCGCCCACTTAGAACACCATTCAAGATTTTAAATACGAATATCTTAATAATAACTTATTTAATTAACTAGTTCTTATCGCTATTCTCTTTATTAGATGTTTCTATAACCTCTTAATAAGTTCGCGTATTATAACCAGTTTTTCCGTAAGTACCACAACGCCGTTCGCGCAGTTAAGCCCTCTTTAATCGGACCCCTTCCTAACGAACTTCAACCTGTTCCTGCTTTACCACCTGGTTCTCGTCCAAGATTTTTTAACTTTCGTGATTAGTAAGTAATCCTCTAAGCCGTAAGCGCTTTTTTTTAGTTTTTCGGCGCCGACTTAGCTCTTTATTTGCTTTCCGAAGTGCTACAACCTCATTTTCTATAATAGCAAATCGATGTATAACCTTCTGTGCCCCTTTTATAAAATGCTTAATTCCGGTTAAAAGAGATATTAAAGAGCTGTTTTAATAGCGTATAATCCTGTTTTTTATATATTTAGACTATGACTAGGCTTCGATTAAGTTATTTAGCGTCCTTGATTCCTAAACTAGAGGCAGACCCGAAGAGCTTCCCGGAAAGGTTAGCGTATATAACTTAATATCCAGCTATAAAATCATATAATCCGTATTAAGAGGAACGAGTCCTGCTCCTCGGAAACCCCTTATAATATTTAATTCGGTCATAAAAGCAAAGAATGCTTTATAAAAGGCCGGGAAGAAGTCCTCCTTCGAAATATGGGTTATATACGCCCGCATAAGATCCTTAATTACCGACCCGTACGCCTTTTTCAATAGACTAAAACAGCCTACGTCGAAAGGCTAAAGTCTATATAACGAATAAGACGGTATATAAAGTATAACAATATTGTTTTTTTTATAATGTAGCTCGAAATCGGTCGAGTAGTGACTTTTATACCTATCCATAATTAAGAGACGATATACACCCGAAGAACGTGCTTTTATGGCCTGATTAAAACGCTGGACCTAATCCAAGCTAATTTCATTTATAGTCCAGCCGTTATCTGAAACTGAAATAACCTAATCAGGCGGAAATGGACTGTTTTCGGTCTAAAACGAGAGGTGATATTTCCCCGTAATAATAATGAACGGCGCTATCGCTTAACCAAGGGAATTAATACCCTAAATAACTATAGACCATTCCCGGTTTCCTTATTACGCCTGTCTAAGTTTTACACTTCTTTTAAAGCTCGTAACTACTATTTATAATAAGATCTGGCCTATTACAAACCCTGTTTCGTCGAAGTTATAGATATTTAACTCTTAGATTCCGTATTTCGCGATTATATTCCGTATAAAGTCGAACCACTTTTTATACACGTCTAGATCTTCGCATTTAATTCTTTAATAATCGATTCGACGATTAAAACGCGTCCGAAGTTCTTCTCGTCGTTATACGAAATTCGGAGCCTAGTTAACTCCGACGGGTAACGCGTCGCGGTCGCGTCGTAACCGGTTAGCTATATCTTTAATAGTTTGTATCCGGGGAGGAAAACATCGCGTATCTAGCTCGAGTATGTATTCAATAATTAATAACTCTTTTAAATCTGTAAGCTTTCGCGATTTAGATCGGGTTTCGGTTTTAATAGGTTTACCGCTTATTCTGTCGCGTAATATCGATCGGGGACAGTTATAAATAAAAGCAGCGCGTCGAATACTTAGTTTTAGGTTTTTTTTAATAGCTTAAATAGCTAAGATAATCTGGGTTTCTTTTTAAGTAGTGGCCATTTTTAATAGCGGGAGAATGTGTAAGTTAAGTTAAGACGCGTTAGATACTATTCTAAGTGGGCGGGTCACTTATGTGGCCGAGTCACTTGTGGACTACGTTAAACGATTTCGTACGGTAATTCAGTCTAATAAAGAACTAGTTATAGTTCTAATAGACTACTCTGCTATAAAGGGAATTTGTGAGCAGACTTCACTGAATATAACCAGTACCGATAAATCGAATAGACGACTTATTAATGCATCTATATACCTATCCTAATACGGATTTAAGATTTATTACATTGCTAATAAAATCAACTTCGTCCTTAACGCTCTGAGTCGCTTAAAAACCATTAAGGACTTAGAGAAAACAAATAAACCAGCAGTTCTTAACCAAATTTAGCCTGAAGATAAGGATATTTATTATACTTATACAAAAGCGATTATAAATAAGGCTATAAAACAAAAGTTTCTAGATAAATATAAGACAGATACTCGTTTAACTTCCGTTATCTAAGACCTGAAGCGATTAGCTTATATAAATAATTTAGCCGACGATTTTGCTTATTTAGGACACCCGTTCGAAATCAGAAACAAGCTGTTATATTATGTAAACCATTTAGAAAATCATCGACTGTGTATTCCATATTCACTTATACAGGAATTCTTAGCTATGTCCTATAATAACAAATATCATTTTAGCCTAAAACGAATGCTGGAAGACTTAAACACGTTCTCCTTTAAGAGTAAGAAGAAGCGTATAAAAGAATACATTGCACATTACTTAAGCTGTAGTGTGAATCGCACCGATCGGTAATTAGGTATTAGAGATTATAAGCTTATACAAAGCAAAGATCCACTGCTAATACGAACCATTACTATAAACTTTATTATCGGACTCTTATTAGTGTTATCCCAGGGAATACTTTAGCAGTTAAAAGGTAATAAAGACTATTACGCCTAATTTAATAATATAATAACAGTGTTATACCTAATATCTAAACGGATAATGCTGATACCGGGATACGAACGGTACACGGCTGAGGAATAGGCGACAGCTTTCATAACACAGTTATTACTCGCAGATTAGGGAATTCTAAAAAGAATTATTTTAGATCGCGATCGGAAATTTACAAGTGATTTCTAAAAGGGGATCTGGAAAATTCTAGGAACTCGCCTTTTTATAATAACAGCTTAGCATCCCTAAGCTGATAGCCTTTCTAAGCGAAAGAATCAGGATATAGAAATAGCTATAAGATATTACTATTTTACATATCTTAAACAATAATAAATCGATATGCTCCCCGCCCTTTAATAGAATATAAACAGCGCTTTCAATCGAATAACTAAGTCGACGCCCTATTAACAGCTATTTAACTTTAAATTACCTGGACCTTTTAACGTCGTAACAGATGTTAATACAGCAGAAAAGGCTTTTACTAATGTTCGTTTTATAAAGGAACACTTACGTTAAAACGCTCGATTAGTAATGGATTTTATAGCTGCCAGTATAAAGAAACGTTATAATACGAGGCATAGAGCAATTAAGTTTGCTATTAGAGATAAGGTATATTTAAAACTCTATAAAAGATATCATCTTCCTGGTCGACCTTTTTAAAAGCTATCACAGTAACGATCAGGCCTATAAAAGATTATTAAGCGCATTAGCTCTCTTGTTTATAAGCTTAATTTCCCCGAAAGAAGCTTGATTTATCTTGTGATTTCGGTCGAACACTTGGCTTTAACGCTTAAAGGTAATAACCCTTTTAATCGAGAATAACCTCCTCCTAGTCCTATTAACGTAGAGCAATATGGACATAACTCTAACGATAATATTCCTCGATACGAAGTCGAGCTTCTTACTAATCATCGACTAAATCGAACAAGAGATAAATACGAATACTTTATTAAATAGAAAGGGTTTAGTTATAAGTATAATATATAAAAAAGAGAAGATACCCTCGACGGATTAAAGGAATTAGTCGAAGAATACTAGTCTAGGAAAAGAGGACGTCCAGCTCGCGTTACACGTAACGCTAAAAGACGTGCTTAAAATAAAGAGCAAAATAATAACGAAGCCGTAATTAACTAAGCACTAGTTATTAAACGTAGTAAAAGTAAACCGCGTAGCAGCAGAAACAGGGTGGCTTAATAGACATTTCACATATTCTAATAAGTACGAAACGTATACTGTCGCATGCTATAAACGGAAAATTGATTATGTTTATATAATAGACTAGATAGTACGGAGGCTTACCGAGGACCGTAAAATTGTTTTTCTGGCCCGGTAATTTAATGGACCCTACTAAGGGGACCATTTAAAGGAAGGTCTAATTAACACTTCCTAAAAGGGAAGGTGGTTAATTATGGCAGTAAAAGAGTGGAACCCCACAGGAGCAGGGTTAACCCCAGCTCCTCTGGATGTTCTATCTTTCCTTTCCTTCTTTCCCTCTTTATACTTTTACTACACATTATTTGATTAACACGTCCTATCCGGTCCCATCAGTTCGATTTTTTCGAATATACGCGTTTTAAAAGTAAATAAAGCCTTATATTTAATAATTAAAATAAATAAAAAAAGTAAAAAGGCATATTAACGGTAATAATATTATTAATTTTATAATAATTATCGAATTTTATTAATATATAACTTTTATAACCATTAATAATTAAAAAGTAATATCGACCTTTTATTAACGATTAAATATACTAATTAAAATACTTAATTTAATTTAAACTTATTTTATTATTAATTTATTTATTAAAAATCGGTTTAATAACTTAATCGTTTAATAATTCGTATTTGGTAACTTAATTCGTAAAGTAATATTTATTTTAAACGATTAAAAACGGCGGGATATAATAACTTTACGAATTAATATATTTGATAATTATCGATTATTCCCGATTATTAAGTTATATTAATTTTACTTTTTTACGTCGATCGGTGTATATAACGATTAGTATTAATTTAATAATTCCTATTATAAAGCCGGTTTCGTCGAAATTTTATATATTTTTATCGACGATACCGTATTTAACTTTAATATTTGTAACCAGTTTAAACTAACCCGAAATAACGCCTGGATCCTTATAAAAAACTTTTTAATAATCGTATTTCCGATTTATTCGAATCGTTAATTTTAAATTACGTCGAATATAATACGTAACTTATTTTTTATTTATATAATCGTTATTACGTAAATCTAATAAAAAATTAATTATATTTATAATATAACTTTTTATCGGAAATATTCTTCGGGTATTTAAATCGATTATATAATTTTTAATTAACGTGGTTCATCACCAAACGGTCAAAATCCCCAAACGGTCAACTCTCAGCACATCTCGACACTATTATATAAATTATTTTAACTACAACGCTTTCAATTAATTAAAACTACTCGCTATCTAATTCATTATCCAATTCTACCTCCATTTCACATGTTCGCGCATTATAGCCGGTTTCGCCGTATATACCACAGCGCCTCTTACGTCCTGCCCTCCGTTTTAACGGACCTCCTTCTTTACCCTTATTATTCGCTGGACGCTTCCCTTTTAACTTCTCAGACAGTAGCTCTAAGTTCTAGTCAATACTAAGAGGTCCTCTATTTTAAACTCGCGGTTTTAGAGCTCTCCGGCGCTTAGAAAATGCTAAATTAGCCTTTTCTAGTGTACGCATCCGGTCGCGCACTAAAGTTACTTTATATACTATTATCGTTAAACCCTTCGTTATTTAATCTACCGCTTATAAAATTTATATTAGAGAGTTTCCTTAATAACCAGAGATCCTGCGTTTAATAAAAGTAAATTGTCTACTTGCTTAGTTAAGGGTGGTTAGTGTTTAGGGATTGTAAGTACTAGCTGTCCCTGGACGTAATAGGATAGGTGAAAGCGTCCGAAAACGTATATCCAGCCTGTTAATTACCTTATTAAGATTATAAGGTACTAAACTAGAAGCGCGGAATCCAGATCGAATATTGTTTTCATTAAAAACCTTAAAATGCACAGCCTTAAATGCGATAAAGAAGTCGAGCTTTATAATATGGTTTATCGATATCTTAATAAATAGTTCGATTTCTTTCGAATATACGCGTTTTAAAGGCGAATAAAGCCCTACATCTAATAGTTAGAATAGATAAGAAGAGTAAGGAGGCATACTAACGGTAATAATATTATTAGCTTTACAATAATTATCGAATTCTATTAATACATGGCTCTTATAGCCGTTAATAATTAAAAGGCGATATCGACCTTTTATCGACGATCGAGTATACTGATCGAAATGCCTAACCCAGTCTAAGCCTGTCTCATTATTAGTCTATCTATTAGAAGTCGGTTTAATAACCTAATCGCTTAGTAATTCGTATTCGGTAGCCTAATTCGTAAGGTAATATTTATTTTAAACGATTAAGAACGGCGGGATATAATAACTTTACGAATTAATACATTCGATAACTATCGACCATTCCCGATTACTAGGCTATATTAATTTTACTTTCCCGCGTCGATCGGCGCGTATAACGACTAGTATTAACCTAATAATTCCTATTATAAAGCCGGTCTCGTCGAAATTCCACATGTCTTTATCGACGATGCCGTATTTAGCTTTAATATTCGTAACTAGCTTAAACTAACCCGAAATAACGCCTAGATCCTCATAAAAAGCTCTTTAGTAATCGTATTTCCGATTTATTCGAATCGTTAATTCTGGATTACGTCGAATATAACGCGTAACTTATTCCTTACCTACACGGTCGCTATTACGCGAATCCAATAGAAGATTAACTATATTTATAATACAACCCTTCGTCGGAGGTATTCCTCGGGTATCCAAATCGATTATATAATCTTTAATCACTTTCTTTTTAATCGGATCGAGTTTTCGTTATGTTGTGCCTTTATCGCGGTTAGTTTATCGGCCGGTAATTCGAGCGCGTAAAGTAGTATTAAGGACGTTATACAACTTCGCGATTACTAGTATAGAAATTTTTTACGTCGTATTACGTATCGCTTAAACTGTTAACCATAGCCTTTATTCTTTGGAAAGTTTAGGCATAATAGTTATAGAATTATTACGTATTGAAGTTTAATGGATTAGAAAAGTATAGTGGGTTGACCGTTTAGGGATTTTGACCGTTTAGTGATGAACCACGTTACTTTTTTTTAATCGGATCGAGTTTTTATTATATTATACCTTTATCGCGGTTAATTTATCGGCCGGTAATTCGAACGCGTAAAGTAGTATTAAAAACGTTATATAACTTCGCGATTACTAATATAAAAATTTTTCGCGTTGTATTACGTATCGTTTAAACTATTAATTATAGCTTTTATTCTTTAAAAAATTTAAATATAATAATTATAAAATTATTATATATTAAAGTTTAATAAATTAAAAAAGTATAATAAGTTAACCGTTTAGGGATTTTAACTGTTTAGTAATAAACCACGTTAATTAAATTTAACTTTATATTTTTAATTATATCCGGCGCTTAAACTAAATTTTATATAACGCTTCGTACCGTTTAAATAACTAGATTAAGTACTAAATCGCGAACCGATCAGGGTATTAGCTGATAGGCTGCTTAGTACTCTTGGTATACACTTACTCAAAGTCAGTCTCCAGTTAAAGGGGGGAGGGTGAATGAATAACGAACCCAAAAGAGTTGATGTAACCAAATGTGCAGAACATGGCGCCGGCGTGACCAGCTGCCACCGACCAGGCGCGAAGCCCACCGTCCGGGAAAGTCATGGGCGCTGGTGCGGGTGCTTTCTCGCCAGATAATTCCGAGAGCCTAGGGCTTGCCTCGGTCTCACTGTCCTCTCGCCTCGCAGACGCAGACGCGGACGCGGACGCATAGTTATCTGCGCCTTGGGGCGACTTGAGTACTTGGTTGGAATCCATGGGAAGCGAACCGTGTTGCTTTATTACGCGAAAAAGTAGTAGTGGACGAGTTGGTAGAGCTTGAATTGTCTTGAAAGTTGTTTCGACACCTCGATAGGAGTTGTGCTGAACTAATATGCGATTGTCTTTTGGTATTTGCTCTGTCTGTAAAACGCTTATCTCCGGTTGCCTCTCTTGTCTTCGGTCTTCTGTAAAAGCCAACGGCACGGGACTTCACGTCCAGCCCGCGGGAACGCCATAGCAAATCCGAAGGAGACGTGTCATACGGGGGCAAACGGAGGTCGTGGCTCATCGGTCACAACTCGTGGTTGGTTGGTCTCCATCCCCGAAAGGTGACCTGCCTACCTAGATGGAGCCCTCTTCGGCGCTCACCATTTTATCCCCGTCTTCTCGGATATCAACCCAACACGGACCAATCAGAGGCATATCCGTGGCCGAGACATGGTTCAGCATAAGTCCGAACCACACCAACTTGGCGCCCGCCGCGAATGTAATATTCTATCCTCGATCCTTTCGGTGCCGAAATATTGTATACTACTTATACCAACACAACCTCACCGGCCGCAGAGTTTACTGGTTTCATTCCTCTCTACTTACATAACACACATACCTTTTCCCGATATTGGGATCAAATTCCTTGCAAGAGAAGAAAAGCCTCGACTATGCCCTTCGGAGGAGCGCTCAAAGCCGCTGCTGTCGGCACAGTGGTCTATGTGGTGGCTAAGAAAGCGTACGTTATTTTAACCCCGGCCCCGGCCCAGCCGCAGGGATATCTCGCAAGTGCTTAGATGGTGTATCATCGCCCCTTTTGCAGTATCCACAGCAATACCTCCAACCACGGGAGCAGCGGGTGCAATTGCAACCAGAATCCTCCTCCTCCTATATACAACGGCCCTCCGCGCTCAGCTTCCCCCCACCTCGGAGTTGGCTCGGTGATATCATGCCGACCTTTCAATGAGAATCATTGATCAGGAAACAGCTGTTTGTTCCAAGAGAGTGTGTCAAAAGTAAATTCTGCGTATCTATAGTGGAATATGGCACCTGAGTGCGATGGTGGGATAATCAGCTACGCTTTAGTCGATTACTATACAAACCAGTGTTTGATTTATAAGTTGCAGTTAATATGTACATCGGTGAAGTCGTTATTGAATAACTAGGAGCTGCCCGGCACTTGTGTTTTGGGCCTAAACAAACTCGATGCCGTTCTTACTCAGTATATCGCTTTCCGGGGCAGACCATAAACTGTGTCGACTTCCTTTTATTGAATACCTAGTATATCTTAAGATTTTACGAAACGATCTGGTCACCTCTTCAACTGCATCGAGCGAATCAACGAAATCAGGATCCAATGCGCAAACCATCGAATAAGTAGTTTTGTACTTCCATAATCACCAAGAACTTCCATCCCCAAGCCACGACTGGTTGCCAGGATCCTCTTGCACCCACGTCAACCCCAGTGTCTCTCGACCGAAGCATTCTCAGTTCTTGTACAGCGCCACCTGAACACCAGTGAGGTTCGAGGGGCCGACACGCATCACTCCAACATACGGCGCAGGGTCTCGAGCCTCGATGCGCTCATAAGCCCGCAGCAGCCGTGCCAGCATGTAGCTAGCCTCGGCCGTCGCCAGGAACTGCGCCGGGCACCGACGAGCCCCGCCCCCAAACGGCACGAAGTTCCAGTATGGCCGCATGCCCGTGCCACCGCTCCGGCCTGAACTCGAGGGCGTCGGGTCCCCAGATATCGGGGTCCCGGTGCATGACGTTCTTGTTCGCCTGGACCACGTCGCCTTTGCGAATAAGTATGGGCTGAGTGCCGTCCGGCCCACCTCCGACGGGCAGAGTTGTGTCTTTGACGCACATTCGAACCTAGACGGCGACGCGTTAAGCTCCTTGCTTGAGTTCTCTCCAGGCCCCCCTTGTTTCCAGGGGCTTTCCCTCACTTACCTGTGTCACGCCGTTGGGATAGAGTCGGTGGGTCTCGTTGAGGACACCGTTCAAGCACTTCATGTTTCGGAGCACCTCAAAGGTCAGCTCCTTATCTCCATGAGCCAACACTTCTTTCCGCAATGTAGCCCAGATGTCCGGCCGTCGCGCCAAGTTCCACAGCGCATGGCCGATGAAGATGGAGGTGGTGTCGTTGTTGGGGACGAACATGAGGCTGAGATGGGACCGGAGTTCATCCGGGTTCTTGACATGCGAGGCAATGTACCAGATCAGGCCCTTGCGCTCCGCGTCGCTGTGGGGGTCCTTGCCCGCGCGCTCAAACTGCTCCAGCTCGGCGTATGTGCGCTCCATCTGCTGGTTGATGAAAGAGTGGACCTCGCCGACGCAGTCCAGCCAGTCCTGGCTGCGGAAGAAGACGAGGTACTTGTACCACTGGAGGCGCAGTCTCAGGAATCTAGGCACATCTCGCATCGCCCATATGATGCTGGCCCGCTCTGGGTGACGGAGACTCTCGATCGAATCTCCAAAAAGAGACTCGGTATTCACGTCCAGGAACTTTCATGTTTGTACTCTGTTGGACAAGTAGGGGTGGAGAGTGAAAAGAAAGAAGTAAAAAAAAAAAAGAAAACCAGGCACACAGAGCAACAGACACATAGAGTGACGTCCAAGGTAGAAACTCACCCATCGCTGAAGCAGGGGCTGTATGTCGAACGTTTCACCGTCGGCCGGCAAGAGATCCATGAAACGATTCGTGTGCCCGTAGAGTCGCTCAGTGTTGGTATAGACCTCGCGCTGGAAGAAGGGCTTGATCAGGAACCGGGCGTGCTCCCACTCCGTCCCGTCGACCGTGCTGACGCCTATGTCGGCGAACGGGTGGGTGGCCTTGTTGTTGCGGCGGGTCGGGGATACGGCAAAGTCCTTCCAGACCACGGCGGACATGGCCTTGACGTTCTCAGGCTCGATAGTATAGATGAAGCGGGAGCGCGCAAAGTTGACCAGGAAGGTCTTGGGTTTATTCTCGTGTACCTTGTTGAGCCAGGGGAGGTAGCGGTTCTGTCTCAAGGCCCGGGCCATGCCCAGTACGATGTCCAGACCGAAGAAGGGATCTCGGTGCGGGTAATTTGGGATCTTGCCGCAGCCCAGGAGCTTTCACTTGCGGTCGTAGATGATTGAGTCCAAAGCGGACAGGCATATGGATCTTATCATGTATAGAGCTGCGGCACCGACGACTGCGTACGAGATTAAAGTGGTGGCTGTCAGCGTCTCATACTTGTATCCCATGTGCGCCATCACAGGCGACCATGTGCTCGTGGTAAAGTCGGTAGAGTTCATTGTAAACGACTCTATTGTGCTCCTCGGGAAACTGTGAAGTCTGAAATGGCGGTTTGGTGTCGTATCATGAAGGGGGAGGCCGTTTTCTGCGAATGGAATCGAGTTGATACATCATGGTTATAATAGACCCAACCTTGGGAGTCAACAGAGCAGTCCGTTTGATGGTTCGAAAACGGAGTCTTGTTTGTGGACTGGCCGAAATCTCCGTTGCGCACTAATACTGTAATAGGCATGCCCGTCAGTGCTCTGTAAAAGTCCGTCTGACTAATATCAAGCCCTGGTCTCACCATCTCCGTGGGACTATAGTGCTCCGTGGATACTCCGTAGCTGCTCCGTAGCTACCCCGTGCTTACCTTTCTAGGTACGTAAACACCAGACTCGCATCTATAGTGGGTGGAGGTATCACTGTTGGCAACGCCTCGGGACGTATATGTTAGACGCGTCACGGAGGTTAAAACTGCTCTGACTATTATTTCTTACCTACCTCGAACTATTACCTTACCTCAAGTACCCAACTTGCACCCAGTTACAGCCGATTCTTCTTTAGAAACGCTGGTCTAGCCAGTACCTTTGAACAACTCGAAAGACCCTCATTTTGTGTTAACACGGCAAAGAATCCGGCCTCGTCCTGTTAAACACTTTTCCAGTCTTCTAAACATATTTAATAATTCTCGACAGATATTGCCGCCCCCCCCTCCCCGGTCACCGTCATCACATCGACCGCCTCATCATGGCCATGAACGAGCTCGTAGCAATCGTGGGGTCTGCCTGCCGGTTTCCAGGAGAGTCGTCATCTCCCTCAAAACTCTGGCAACTCCTCAGAGAACCCCATGACGTTCTCAGCCAGTTCACAGAGGATCGGCTGCACCTGTCACGGTTTTACAGTTCCAATGGCGAGAAACACGGCAGTACTGATGTCAAGGATGATCGGTCCTACCTGTTGTCTGAAGACTACCGACGATTCGATGCCGCCTTCTTCAATATTAATCCGGCCGAGGCCGACGGAATGGACCCGCAGCAACGTATAACCCTCGAGACAGTATACGAGGCGCAGGAGTCGGCCTGCTGGACCCTCGATCGCGTCCGCGGCTCCCTGACATCGGTCCATGTAGGGGTGATGACGGGAGACTTCTCTGATCTCCAGGCCCGAGACCCGGAAACTCTGCCCACGTACAACTCGACCGGGACTGCTCGAAGCATTCTATCAAACAGAATATCCTACTTTTTTGACCTCCATGGTCCTTCTGTCACTATCGACACGGCCTGTTCCAGTTCGCTCGTGGCCTTACATCAGGCTGTCCAGGGAATCCGGTCTGGGGATGCTACCACAGCTATCGTTGCTGGCGCGAACCTCATACTGGATCCTGGCATGTACATCGCCGAGTCGAGCCTACACATGCTCTCTCCCGATTCGCGATCACGAATGTGGGACAAATCGGCTAATGGGTATGCGCGTGGCGACAGGTTTGCTGCTTTGGTCCTCAAACCTCTGAGCGTTGCCCTAGCGGATGGCGACCACGTCCAGGCCGTGATCCGTGGAACGGGGGTCAACTCGGATGGTCGTACTAGGGGAATCACAATGCCCAGCTCCGCAGCACAGACATCGCTGATCCAGCAGACCTATCGCAGTGCAGGTCTTGATCCCCTGAGCGCAAGGACCGTTGCCAGTACTTTGAGTGCCACGGAACGGGAACACTTGCAGGCGACCCTGTCGAGGCTCGGGCAATCCGTGATGCCTTCTTCCCGTTGGCAAATTCCACCCCCGACCACGTGTCGGAAAACCCGTCCGGGCCACTTTTCGTCGGTTCCATCAAAACGGTCATCGGACATCTGGAGGGCTGTGCTGGCCATACAGAACCGTAGCATCCCGCCGAATCTCCTTTTCAACGAGCTCAACCCGGAAATCACCCCGTTCTACAAACACCTGGAGGTGCCCACGGCGCTCTTGCCGTGGCCTGAGACTGGAACCGGCCCGCTCCGTGCCAGCGTGAACAGCTTTGGATTTGGGGGGACAAACGCCCACGTCATCATTGAGAGCTATGCGCCAGAACCTGCCATTCCCACCACCAGACCGAACTGCGGGGAGAGCACGCTCGCCTCCCCAGACGATCTCTTCGTCGGCCCTCTGATATTCTCGGCCCATGCTGATTCTTCGCTGCTCGCCAACGTGAAAGCCTTCTCTGGGCACATTAAATCCAACCCTGGCATCAACTTGGAGGATCTGGTCCGCATTCGCCGGCTTGCAGTCCATCCCGGAATTGGACCACAGCTTGGCCAAGGCAGCTCCGAGATGAAGATGGAAACCGATGCATTCCTCGCCATCGGTAACTCTACACTGCTTGAAGGCGACATCCATCTGTCGGGCCCAAATAGCAAAGTCACCAGTCTTCAAGTCGAAGGTATTTCCATGCAGGCAGTTTCTGAGCATGCGCCGGATAACGATAGGCTCATCTTTTCCGAGACAGCCTGGGGTCTTGACGTCGCTTCCGGCTTGACGGCCTTGCAAGACACCAGACAGGTTGCTGACGACATTCCTCTTGTGGAAGCACTCGATAAAATGGCGCTCTTCTACTGGAAGAACCTAGTCCAAAGAGTGGCATCAGATGAGATCAGGGGGTTCAAGTGGTACCACCAGCGCATGTTGGACTTGACTCGCAATTCATGCCATCCTATTACCCGGGCAGACTGGCTCGACGATGACGGCGCGATCATCACCGCCCTGACCCGTCCTTACGGTGATCGTGTCGAGATGCAGCTGATTCATGCCGTGGGTAGGAACCTGGCCTCTGTTATTCGCGGCGAGACTCAGCAGCTCGAAGTCATGGTCCAGGATGACATGTTGAACCGATTCTACATGGAGGGCTCCGGCTTCTCCGTCATCAACGATGCAGTCGCCTCCACCCTCCAGCAGATCTCCTACAAGTACCCTGCGGCCAAAATCCTCGAGATCGGCGCTGGTACTGGTGGTACGACCCGCAGCATCCTCGACGCTATTGGGGCCAAGTTTGCATCGTACACTTATACCGATATCTCTCCGGCTTTCTTCAAAAATGCGGCGGAGAAATTCAGAGACCACCGAAGCAAGCTCGACTTCAAAGTTCTCGACGTCGAGAAGGACGTGGCCCAACAGGGCTTCAAGGAGCGCTCATACGATGTCATCGTTGCTACGAACGTGCTGCATGCGACTCGGAATCTTAAGGAGACCCTGGAGCATGCCCGCGCCCTCCTAAAACCAGGTGGCTACCTGGTCATGATGGAGATCACGGGGCTTGAAGTGCTGAGAGTACAGTTCATCATGGGCGGGCTGCCTGGCTGGTGGTATGGGGTCGACGATGGCCGCGTCCTGTCTCCGGCCATCTCGCTTCTTCAGTGGGATGACTTGCTCCAAAATACCGGTTTCTCTGGGGTCGACCACTCGCTCTGCGACATGGTCGACACGGAAAAGCATTCATTCTCTCTCATTGCGAGCCAGGCGGTTGATGACAAGGTGGAATTATTACGCAATCCTATATCCTCCATCGGCCTTCTTCCCCTGCGAGACATCCTGATCGTCGGCGGTACGACTCTCCCGGTCACAAGGCTGGCCCGCGAGATTAAGAAACACCTCTCCACATGCAAACGAGTCACTGTCGCTAAGTCTGTCGAAGATGTGCAGACCGCCGAGCTTTCCTCCCTAACATCTGTGATCTGCCTGCAAGAGCTTGAGAAGCCCATATTTTCCGAGGCGGTGACGCAACCTCGACTATCATCACTGCAAGAGCTCCTCGCCAACGCGAAGCATGTCCTCTGGGTGAACCGCTGTGGAAACGGGACTAGCCCCTACTCCAATATGAGCACTGGCATGGGACGTGCCTTGTGGAACGAGATACCCGACCTTGTCTTGCAATTTGTCGATATGGATGCCACCAGATCACCGGTGACGAGCGCCAAGACGCTGATAGAAATGTTCCTGCAGCTCATAATCGCGTCTCGGCCACCGGCGGCAGCAGGAGAGTCGGAAGCCGACTGCCTCTGGACGGTTGAGCCCGAGGTCAAGATCGATGGTGGGCACCTTTATATCCCCAGAATCATGCCCAAACTGTTTCTGAGTGTCGGAAAAGTCATGGGCGCAGCAGGCTTGACCTTGTTTATCTGTTCCACAAATGCGTCGATGGTGGACGTGCCCGAGAAGACGTCTGTGCCACTGGACAGCGTTGATATGCCCATTCCGGCTCTTCTTCAGAAAGTCGCCGACCACCTGCTTGCAATATGCATCCAGTCCCGGGTTTCGGAGACACAGGCTACTGTCGTCTACGAACCAAAACAGAGTGTTGCCGGGCATCTTTCCAGGCGTCCAAACTGTGTCTTCCTCACCTGCGGCGAATCCGGCGTTCCGGAAGGATGGATCAACATTCATCCCATGGCATCGAAGCGAGCAATTCAGGCCTCCTTTCCAACCAGATTCACATTTGTGGACATCTCCGGTGTCGCGCCATCACATATAAAATCCTCTCTCCCAGAAGGGTGCGACGTTGTACAGATCACAGCATCCGACATCAATTTTGACATGCTGCAAGGCGCCTACTTAGCTTCCAAGGGTGACAATATTTGCAATCCTGATCCTTCAACCGACACAGGTGACGCTGCAGGATCTCACATTACCGACTGGAGCAGCACCAGCTCCCTCCAAGTAGATATCCAGCCCCTCAGCACAGCAGGCATGCTATCGAAGGACAAGACGTATCTGCTGGCCGGCATGACAGGAGAGCTCGGCTTGTCTTTGAGTCGATGGATGGCTCGGAACGGCGCCCGCCATATTGTTCTGGTCAGCCGCAACGCCAATGTGGACCAGAGGTGGCTGGATGACATGTCTCGACGGGGTGTTAATATCCAGGCTCTTCAGGCCAACATGGCAGACGTGAACGCGGTGCGGTCTGTCGTCGATACTATCCGCAGCACGATGCCACCAGTTGCGGGCGTCTGCAACGGTTGCATGGTTCTCTCTGATAGGCTCTTCATGGACCTGGATGCAAACTCCCTGGCAACTGTTCTGGGACCCAAGGTCGAAGCCACCCGCCATTTGGACAAGGCATTCCAAGACACGCCGCTGGAATTCTTTGTCCTGCTCTCGTCCCTGGCTAGTGTCATTGGAAATGCCGGTCAGTCCAACTATCATGCCGCCAACCTTTTCATGGCCGGCCTAGCGTCTCAGAGAAGGCTCGTGAGGAGGCAGGCGGCCTCTGTGATGCACATCGGCCTTGTGTCAGACCTCGGATACGTCACTAGACAGGCCCGAACGGTCGAGGACAGGCTTCTGAAGCTCTTCTTTATGCCTCTTACCGAGTCTGACATCCATCACGCTTTCGCTGAGGCAATCATGGCTGGGAAGCCAGACTCGGGCCGCCAGCACGAACTCATACTGGGGCTCCAGTCTTTCGTTGACTCGGGCGAAACCCATGAGCGGCCGCCTTGGGAGCACAACCCGCGGTTTTCCCACTTTGTCAGTCAGGCTCCGGCAAGGGAGAAGAAATCGCTGGACACCAGCGCCGACGTCATCAATGTCAAGCAGGCGCTGAGAGAAGCCGAGTCAGAAGGACCGGCAATCGAGCTGGTCCGGAAAGCATTGTCCAGGAAGCTGGAGAATATGATGCAGATGGCACCAAACAGCGTCAATATCAACATCCCACTGATCGACCTGGGCTGCGACTCGTTGCTGGCCATCGAGATCCGGGGGTGGTTCTTGAAGGAGCTTGGAATGCACGTTCCCGTTCTGAAGGTACTATCCGGCGATACAGTGGCACAATTGTGTGACGACTCGACCAAGAGGTTTCTGGCGTCGAGGCTTCAAGAAGCGGGAACAAAGACCATCAGCCAGCCACCTTCACTAGTTGCCGACGATGCGTCAAGTGGCGATGAGGACAGCTACGGCAGTCTGGCACCACCCGCGGACGGCAACACAGGCCCGGAGGGGAACATCTTCCAACTACCCCTGGAAGACAACAGCAAAAAGGACTCTTATACAGGCGTTCTACCCCCATACCCCGGTGACGAGACTGGGGAACCATTGGACAATCTGGCAGAGCGCGATGTCAAAAACACCGCGCAAGCGTCTTACTCTCAGTCCCGATTGTAAGTAGTCTTGGATTAATTAATATACGTGTTTCGTATCTCACAGGCTCTTCGTCTTAATTTTCCCCGGCTTCCTGATCCAGACGGCCACTAATTCGGGTTTTGGCAGGTGGTTTCTCACGAAGTATCTTGACGATCCTACGACCTATAACGTTACTGCGTCCTACACCGTTACTGGCCGCTTGAGCATTCCTCGCATCAGGCGCGCCTTGGCCGTTGCCATTGCACGACACGACTCGCTCCAGACACGTTTCTTCGAACAGCCTGACACCGGTGTACTAATGCAGCAAGTCATGACCGTGCCTTCGTACAAGCTCAACCATGTGCAGTCGAGCGATGAGGCTGCCGTCCAGGCCGAGTACGAGCGCTTGAGAAAACATGTCTGGGATCTCGAACAAGGTCAAGTCTTTGGGGTGTCGGTCGTATCTGAGCAGGACTCGGATCGCTCGACGATCATTTTCGGATACCATCTCATCATCATGGACGGTGTTAGCTGGCACATCTTCCTCCGTGATCTCGATACGGCCTACCAGATGCGGCCTCTGGGTGCCAGCACCTCTGCGTACATCGATTTCACCCAAAAGCAAATGCACGACGCTGATTTGGGGAGGTTTGACAGCGAGCTTCAGTTCTGGCGTGACCAGCACACGCCGCTCCCCAGCGTGATGCCGTTGCTCCCGATTGCGCAGACTACAACGAATGGCCGACGGGATCTCAAGACGTACGACAGCTTTGTTTCTGGTCAGGAGCTCAGTCGAGACCTCGTGTCTTCGATCAGGATAGCGAGCAAACGGCTTAGGGCCACCCATTTCCACCTCCACCTCGCAGTGATGCAGATCGTCTTCTCACGCCTCCTGAAGGTCGAAGAACTCTGCATTGGCGTTGCCGACGCCAACCGCACAGACGAGCGCTACGCTGATACCGTGGGCTTCTTCCTCAACCTGCTTCCGATGCGTTTCCAAGTGCAACAGGAGGAGAGCTTCCAGAGCTTGGTGCAGAACACATCCCGAAAGATGTTTGCCGCCATTTCGAACTCCAACGTCCCGTTCGACCTAGTGCTGGACGCACTCCAGGTGCCGCGGTTCACCGACCACAGTCCCCTGTTCCAAGTGGCTGTGAACTATCGAATGGGCGCGCTGCTGCAGAGACCGCTCGGCGATTCCATGCTGGACCTAGCCTCTGCCGACGACGCCAGAAACCCGTACGATATTAGCTTTGGGATCACAGAGACCTCTAAGGGGACGTGCATGCTGGAACTCACGACTCAGACAAAGTTCTACACGAAAGAAGCTTCCGATCTACTACTGGAAATCTACGTCGGACTCCTCAAAACGATCGTGGCCACAGACGAGTCGGTCCAGATTAAAGATATTCCCATTGTGGACACAAAAATGGTCCAGCAAGCTATCACCCCTGGAAAGGGTCCGCAGAGCCAGCACGACTGGCCATCGACGCTCTCGGAGAGGTTCGAAAAAATCGCACAGTCCCATCCCGGCGACACTGCCATTATCTGCGGCGCAGCTCGCTTGACTTATTCCACGCTGGTCGCCAAAGTCAACGGAGCTGCTAAGCTCTTATGCGGAAACCAAATAGCCCCTGGCAGTCGTCTGGCTGTTCTATGCGAACCCTCTTGCGCCTCCATCGTTGCTATGCTGGCCATCATGCATGCCGGCCATACCTATGTCCCCCTAGACACCCGCATGCCACATGGTCGTCACTTATCCATGGTCAACACTTGCAAGCCTGCCTTGATTTTGTGTCACTCCAGCACACGTGCCGCCGCCTTGGAGCTCAAGTCCGCCCACGCTTCGAGCATGGAGGTCATTGACGTCGATGCTCTAGAGGAGATTCATTCCAAAGTTCCCCGCCTGGCGGCTATTCTCTTTACCAGTGGCACCACGGGCGTACCCAAGGGAATCGTGCTGTCCCATGAAAACTTGGCAAACCATATTGCCATAAAGACGGAGAAACTGGCCATTTGCCAAGAGGTGGTTCTACAGCAAAGCTCTCTCGGATTCGACATGTCCATGATCCAGACGTTTTGCGCCCTGGCAAACGTCGGAACACTCGTCGTGGCCCAGAAGGATGCCCGGGGCGACCCCGTCGAGCTTTCCAGCTTGATTTTGAAGACGGGGGTGACCTTTACCATCGCAACACCTTCAGAATATCTCATGATGCTCAGATACGGCTTTGCTTCTCTGAAGCCGGCGCATACCTGGCGCCAGGCCTGTATGGGCGGAGAGACAGTCACCGATAAGCTTCTGCACGCGTTCCGGAGCCTGCAGCGGCCCAAGATGAGGCTGACCAACTGCTATGGACCAACCGAGATTACAGCAGCTGCGACGTTCGAGGCTTTGTCCCTGTCTGGGGAGCAAGAGAGAGAGACCGGCGACGAGACGCCCAGCGTTGTTGGGAGCGCTCTTCCAAACTATTCGATATACATCCTCGACGAAAACAACCAGGCGCTTCCCGTCGGTGTTGCCGGAGAAATATGCATCGGCGGCGCCGGCGTTGCGAAAGGATACCTGGATCTGCCAGAGCAAACCAAGGCCAGGTTCCTTCCGGACCCGTACGCCAGACCCGAGGATCTCGCAAAAGGCTGGGCGAGCATGTACCGAACCGGCGACAGAGGCCGTCTGCTGGCAGATGGTAGGCTTGTATTCCTGGGCCGCGTTGACGGCGATAGTCAGGTGAAGCTCCGAGGGCTCCGCATCGAGCTGGACGACATTGCCAGAACCATTATCAAGTCCGGGTCGGGCCTCATAACTGATGCTACTGTCACTGTCCGGGACGAAGAAACACAGTTCCTGGTCGCCCATGTTGTGCTCGAGGAGGGCAGAGCCGCTGACTACAGTGTCTTGCAGCGACTGCTGGCAGACCTTCCCCTCCCGCAGTACGTGGTCCCGTCTGTCATCGTCCACTTGGATTGCTTTCCAATGAACGCCAACGGGAAGGTGGATAGACAGTCCATAGCGGCGATGCCGATACCCCAGAAGAACAATGTTAAAGATTTGGCAGCCCTGCCGGCGAAACGTCTCACGCTCTCCGAAGGCGAGCTGCGCTTGCTGTGGGAGAAGGTCCTTCCAATTTGCTCTTCCGACACTGCCCTGGAGCCTGGGTCCGACTTCTTCATGCGTGGTGGCAATTCCATGCTCCTCATGCGACTCCAGGGACTCATCAGGGAGACTACTGGGGTCTCTGTTCCGGTCAGAGATCTATACCAGACCATCACACTCGGGCGGATGGCTGTGCGCGTCAGTTCCATTAGGGACGAACAGCACACTCCATCGGAAAGCATCGACTGGGTGGCCGAGACAACCATCTCTCAAACATGGAGCACCGCCACAGCCGCCGCAATGGCTGGCAAGATCGCGCGGCCGCCGAGACAGGGTGATAACCTGGAGATCCTGATGACGGGCTCCGGGGGCTTCCTGGGCCGCGCGATCTTGGAAATTCTCGTCGCAGATGCGCGAGTGCGAAGGGTTCACTGCGTTGCCGTCACCGCGGATAGCAAGACATCCTCGCACCCGGCGCACGAGAAAATCACAGTGTACGCGGGACGTCTGGGAGCGCTCTACCTGGGCCTGAGCCGTGCAGAGCGCAGCCGGCTGCGATCATCAGTTGACCTCGTGATCCACGCCGGCGCCGAGGGGCACTGCCTCAACAACTACGCGTCCCTGCGCGCGCCCAACGTGCACGCGACGCGCTTCCTCGCCTCCCTGGCCCTCCCCCGCGCCGTGCCGATCCACTACGTCTCCTCGGGCCGCGTGACCCTGCTCGGACTCCCGGCCAGGCAGGAGGCGCTGCCGCTACCGCCGCCGCGGGTACGCCTCGCGTGGTCCACTACTCGAGCGGCCAGAAGGTCCGGTTCGAGGACTTTGCCCGGCACATGTCGAGCCAATACGGGACGCCCTTTGGGGAGCTGGCCGTTCCCGAGTGGATCGACCGGGCCTTGGAGAACGGCATCGACCCCCTGATTACTGGCTACTTGGAGGCGATGACAGAAAAGGGAGAGACGATCAGGTTCCCATATATGGGAGAGACGGGCGGTGATGCGAATTGCTACAGGGAAGACGAGCTGGATACGCAAGGTCGGCCCGTACTTACGCAGTTACAGCCGGGGCCGGTCTGATGGACGATGCCAGAGGAAGGTGCTCCTTTTCTTACGAGACTGAAGACAGATACAAACAGTGGTCCAAGATCATCCAAGATGGCAGAGGTGCGTACGTGTACGTGTGGTGACTGTTGAAATAGGTTATGAGTCTTGTATTGCTTGACTATCTCCAGCTACATGATGAGGGGAAAGGTGTCATACTTATACACTTTCAGCCTTGATCGCATGTATAGTACAGTCACGTAGCTCCTTTACATCCATGCTTTCAGCAGTGACACCGGCCCTCGCCAGAGGTGAGGGACGTCGATAGTGCGTCAGTATCGTCGATGGCTTACTTGGATGTGGTTGTTATATAAACGGTAAACCGCTATAGTCTCACATTATAAAGTTAATTAAGTAAGCTTAAGAGACGTGTCTAGCCGAAGACGTCGTTCAGCACATTCCCGTAGGCAGTATACGAGGATCCCATCTTCTCGATATCGTAGTCGTTCCAATACCCTGCCCCGTCGATGGACCCCTCGGCGAACCACTTCTCGAACTCGCTCCGCGCGGCGTCGGGAGTCGTGCCCTCGCCGGGCTTCGCGTCGTTGACGACCCACTCGACGGGCGCGATCTGCATGCCCAGCGCGGCCTTCCAGGCCGCCGGGTCGTTCCCGGCGCCGCCGTCGTAGACCTGCAGGTAGACGCGGTCCAGCAGCCGCTGCTGCGCCCCCGCGCCGTTGACGCTCGCCACGACGCCGGCCCAGAAGGTGCTGTTGGTGTAGGGCGCGATGGTGTACCGCAGGCCGAGGCGGCCGAGCATCGCGGCGAAGGCGACGGTGCTGGCGGCGTCGTAGACGCTCTCGTCGTCGTTGTTGAGCGCGTCGAGCCCCCACGCCGCCCGCAGCGCCGCGAAGTTGCGGTACAGCGCCGTCGCGGGCCCCGTGCCCTGGGCCGCGACCAGGTCGCGGATGACTTGGAAGGTGGCGTCCTGCGAGACCAGCGAGACCTCGACGCGGTCGACCTGGGAGCCGGGCGCGGTCTTGAAGGCGCGGACCTTGGCCGCCAGCACCGCGCCGCCCGTGTACGTCCCGTTGCTCACGACGGGGGCGTCGACGGCCTCGCCGGCGGCCCCCGTCGAGTAGTACACGAGGTCCCCGGCGTCGGTCAGGCCGATGCGGAAGATGAGCAGCGTGTTGAAGCCCGAGGTCTGGAGCGCCGTCGTGTTGGACTGCAGCACGTCTTTGAACAGAAACATGCTCTTGGGCGCTGTGGCAGAGGCCGCTCGCCCTACTAGGAGGAGGAGGCTGCAGAGGATGCTGCAGGCCAGGGCCTGTGTATTATTGCCCATCAAAGGCATCTTGTCTAGGACCTCGTCGTCAAATTTAGGACCTTTGTGTCCTTTCAATGGGAGGAGACATGTTGTGAACTCAGGCGGCGCAGATGAGGATCTTATCTGGTCCTTTTGTACCGCACCCTCTCCGCCTCCTCCAGAAGGTATGATTGGTGGCAATGCAGGGGCAATGGCCCGTCGGTAGATAAACGAGGGTCGAATGGACCCTTACCTAGACTGGAAGTTCCATATTATGAACGAGTTGGCATTGTAACGTTCCTATCGTCCCATTTGCGGGGAATGATCTCCATCGGATGTTGTGTACCGTCGGCAGCGGACATGCAACATATTGCCCTGTGACTCTGTGAATAGTTAGTGACTTTCTTTTTCCTATAGTTAATCAGAATCTATAGGCAACAGCTCGCTCTTTCAAGACTAAAGAAAAAAGAAAAGGTGGAAGCGGGGAAAAAGCCAAGGGGGGATATATTTCTCGGCTCGTTGTCGTAGGACAAATATTGACATGGATCTCGGGAGTTGTGTTAGTCTTACTTTTTCTACAATATTACATTGTGCCCATGTCTATATCAATAAATACCAAGACTGTTATCCTCAGCAAAAATATCGGCAATTGATTCTGGAGACGCAGTCAACCCTGACTTTGGCACGGACAGATGCAGGCTACGTTGAGTAGACAGTGGACAGACGTGATTGGAGAGGCTGGAGCATCCCATGTTTGAAATAGATATTTGTCGAAATTCGAAGCACCATTGATCAATAGTAACAAGTTACAGGTTACATACTTACTTCAGCCCGTCCTTGTTTTCAAACGACTTCCATCAGACATCCCAATTGAATGAGCATGACATCCATCTTCAGCTTCGCCCGCCGCAATTGGCAGGCTCTCCATCCCCCACCAGCCGCCAAGAAGACGGAGAAACCGCTCAAGTTTGGAGTACTGGGCGCTGCCAATATCACGTAGGTATACAGCGCCGTCCTACATGACATAATTGAGCTTCTACTGACACAGCGAGTCGCGTCTCCGGGCACCAGTCCGATAGCACTTGTCATTCCCGCCAAGATCCACCCCGATGTGGTTGTCCAGGCCGTCGCGGCGCGCGATCCCGAAAGGGCCCGCACCTATGCTGCAAAACAAGGAATCCCCGGGGTGAAGCAAACGTATCAAGGTATGGACAGCATCCCTACTTAACTGCCCCACAAAGTCGCTAACTCCTTTCGTCCAAGACATCCTCGATGACCCAGAGATTGACTGTGTCTACATCCCCTTGCCCAATGGGCTGCATTTCGAGTGGGCCATCCGGGCGCTGAGGGCGGGCAAGCATGTCCTCCTGGAGAAGCCGTCAGTGAACAACAGCTCCGAGGCCGCGCTCCTGTTTCAGAACAACCCGATCTTGAAGGCCCCGAACGCGCCCGTGCTCATGGAGGCGTCGCACTACGTCTTCCATCCCGCCTGGGCCCAGTTCATGTCCTACGTCTCGCCCCAGGACGTGGCGAGCGCCCGGACGACCTTCTGGGCGCGGTGGATCATCGGCCCCGACGACATCCGGTACAAGTACGGCCTGGGCGGCGGGGCCATGATGGACCTGGGCTTCTACACGTCGAGCGCGCTGATGCGCGTGTTCGGCGCCGCGCCCGAGAGCTGCGAGGAGTGCACGACGGTGGCCTCGGCCGCCGACGCCCAGTGCGACCGCGCCTTCCGGGCGCGCTTCCGGTTCCCGGGCGGCGGGGTCGGCGTCATGGAGGGGGACTTCGACGCGCCGCTCAGCAAATGGGTGCCGCGGGTCGAGGTGGTGCACCGGCCCGTTGTGGTCTCGCCGGGCTCGGAGGACGTGGGCGCGGGGGCCAAGGGGGCCGGGCTCGAGGACGGGCAGGAGGTGGTGCGGACGCGCAGGCTCAACATGGCCAACTTCCTCATCCCCACCGTCGCGCACTCGATCCAGGTCGAGGACGAGTTCGCGATCCGGGACGCCGGCGAGCCCGGCGCCGTCGTGAAGCGGTGGACCACGCGCAAGACGGTCAAGTGCTACACCTTCCGGGAGACAGACGGCCAGACCGAGCAGCCGGGCGAGCCATACTGGCTGACCTACAGTTACCAGCTGGAGCAGTTCGTCAACAAGGTCCGAGGGCGCGAGGTGACGCAATGGGTCAGCCACGAGGACTCGGTCAATGTGATGCGCATGATTGATATGGCCTACGCTGCTGCCAATCTGCCTCTACGACCGACGAGTGACTTTAAGTGAAATACGGGGGTTATTTCTTCTTCTTCTTTTTTTGGATAAATACCACTGCCGTGACTGATGTCTATTTACTTTTATTCTCCCCACATCCCACATCCCGATTGATGCATGATGATCCACAAGTAAATACAAGTACTTCTTAAGTCGTTATCTTATCGGAGGTGGCACTGCAAAAGTTGGCGGGGTACATACAAGTCGGACGCAAGCATCCAAAACTCGAGACGGATATTCCCATTACTTCCGCACAAATCCCAAAAATGGCTGCGCAAGATCCGGCAGACGAGCTCAAGAAGCTCAGTGGTAAGCCTTTTTTTTTATCTCTTGCAATTGATTATCTGGTCTAATTGTAATTGTTTGCCCAGTCAACGACGGCACCAACGGAGCCGATGCAAAGGCTGGAGCGAATGGTGCCGCCAATCCTGCTGAAGAGAACTCGGGAGCCGAAGACTCCGATGACGATGGCGACGACGCCGCTGCAGGCGCCGCAGAAGGCGCTGCCAAGAAGAAAAAGAACAAGAAGAGGAAGCCCAGGAAGAAGAAGAAGGCCCCTACTGCCCAGACCGACCCGCCGAGCGTCTTGATCTCCACACTGTTCCCGAACAACACCTACCCGAAGGGCCAAGAAGAGGAATACCTCGACGAGAACCGATACCGTACCACGAGTGAAGAGAAGCGTCACCTCGAATCCCTGAACACCGAGTGGCTCAGCGACTACCGCCATGCTGCCGAGACCCATCGACAAGTTCGCCAGTGGGCCCAGAAGAACATCAAACCCGGCCAGAGCTTGACCGAGATCGCCAACGGCATCGAGGACAGCGTGCGCCGCTTGGTTGGCCACGACGGTCTTACTGAGGGTGATGCCATCAAGGCCGGTATGGGTTTCCCCACCGGCTTGAACCTGGACCATATCGCCGCCCACTTCAGCCCCAACGCTGGCAACAAGACCATCCTCCAGCAGAACAACGTCATGAAGGTGGACATTGGTGTCCACGTCAACGGGTGTATCGTGGACAGCGCCTTCACCATGGCTTTCGACCCTATGTACGATAACCTCCTGGCTGCTGTCAAGGATGCGACCAACACGGGTGTCAAGAATGCCGGCATCGACGTCCGCCTGGGAGAACTGGGCGGGCTGATTCAAGAAGCCATGGAGAGTTACGAGTGCGAAATCAACGGCACTTCGTATCCCGTCAAGTCTATCCGTGGTCTGGCGGGCCACACTATCCATCCTTACAGCATTCACGGTACTAAGAGTGTGCCCATCGTCAAGACGTCGGATAACACCAAGATGGAGGAGGGCGACGTCTTCGCAATCGAGACCTTTGGAACCACTGGAACCGGCCATGTCACGGATTCGGGAGAAGTTTCCCACTATGCGCTCCGCCAAGACGCACCCAAGACGGAATTGCGGCTGAATTCGGCCAAGTCTCTTCTCAGGGTGATCAAGAATAACTTCAGCACTCTTCCCTTCTGCCGGCGATACCTAGACCGTATCGGCCAAGAGAAGTACTTATTAGGTGTGAGTAATCCCGGGTTCTCCATGCTTCAAGCCGACATATCAGTGCTAATGTACCCATAGCTCAACAACCTCGTGCAATCTGGGATCGTCGAAGACTACCCACCCCTGGTGGATAAGAAGGGTTCCTACTCTGCTCAATGGGAGCACACCATTCTGCTCCGCCCGACCATCAAGGAAGTCATTAGCCGTGGTGATGACTACTAGGTCCCAGACTAGGAATGACTTGACTTACAGCAAGGCCAGATTGCTTTCTTTTGAGCGTGTTTCTGTCGACTGGCCGGCGACTCACGCCACGGTCGTAATTCTTGGACAGCAGTTGTATGCCCGCAATGTCGCAAAGCATCATCCTGGCGACTGCACTAACGCGATCCTAGCAGGCTCGTGGTTGGTTTGAAGGACACAATTGTTAGTCGTTTGCATGTTGGTCGTATATATCGAGTAAGCGAACGAATCACGACAACTTGAGAAGAACAGAATAATGAATCTGATTCTTTCTCACAGGCTTGCCTCTTGTTCTGCTCTGATTTGAAAGCTTCGTTTCCCTCTCCCACTATGCGCTTCCCCAACTACCTTTTGCATGCCATATTTTTTTCCCACCTCCATGACCCCTTTCCATCTGAATAATGGTGCAACGAGTGGGAGGATCGGGCCTTGCCTCAGAGTCCGGCCTTACCATACCTCGGGAGGAAAGAAGGGGCGGAAATGGCAGCCCCAGTTGAGACGTGCTGTGGATAGGACGTATGAGGTGATGCTAAGCCCAACGGGTATGTGTGCGGTCGTCACCATGGCCTCCATATCTATTTGCTGGGTGCACGTTAGCCTGGACGTCTCATTTGATCGGCTATTCGGGCTTCTAGACCGGAGAGGGGATGCAGTTCTTACTCAAATACGATAGTCCAGTCGTAAAATACACGCGCGATCTTCCAACCGTGCCAGATCCAGAGCAGATCCATGGGGCTTTCCGCACGTCACCACCACAGCGCGTCTCTATATTTGGTGTCAGCCCGCTCGGAGAACAAGTACGTAGCTGCTAATTATGACCAAAATCGCACAAGCCAAAAGCTTGGTGGTGGGCAATCCACCTAACATGACGTTGCAAACAGTGAATCAGCCTCGTAAGCTTACTAATTACTCGTCCCGGTGGGCCAGAAGACGTACAGTTTAGAGTCTTATACATCGGTACCGGGGCGAAACCAATATAAAGGGTGACCTCACATGAAGCTGCCTAGCAAAAGTGAGACACCTTCATAGATGTCATCCTGATACTGTAATACTGTTGCCCTTTCCTTGGCCCTCAATCCCAAGCTGATCCGCGGTTGAAATTCAGACGAAACCGGCTTATACAGATAGAGAGCCTCAAGTTGAACACCCATGTCTTCTTCCAACGCCCTGGGGTACTCGGTCACACGAGCTTGGACGTGGTAGTCCCGAAGACGATCCGGCACGCCATGGGGCTCGTCCGTCTCCTCAACCAGAGAGTTATTTGAGGGCTGACCGCTTTTGTATCTGCCGGGACGACGCCGAGACGAAGGATTCCCAGTGGTGGCGATGGGGTGGGACGTGGACCACGGCCTAGGGGCTTGAAAGGTGTCACCGAGCGCCACAACGTCAGCTCCCACATGGATTTCCAGTCCCCTTTATCGAATCAAAAACAGAGGGCTGCATCTTGAGGGTTGAAGTCATGTTTTATACCACTATATATGCTATGATATATCCATCATACATTTCAAGAGGCCTTGGTACTTTCAATCTGACTGTTAGTGCTTCACACGTATCTGTCATTATTAATACTTCAACCTCCTGTATTTTCTAACTGCAGACGTTGATTCTATGCCGTTTTAGGCAGGACCCTTCGTGTCCTCCTCTGCTCTCTACCTTTTCCTTGGAAGTGCCAACTCTGGTCGCGCGAATAGCTCTTTCAGTGCAGCCATTGTCGCCTAAGACTTATTGGGCAGGCGTCTCAATGGCTACCGCTCATCTGATGGCTTGGCGCGTCAAGTCCTGCTGCGCCGCTGAGCACCGGGAGGTGTAGATACCATGTTAATTACCCCTCAGATGTAAACGGAAGATATCCACCCATGCACCCTGGTTGGGCAGACGTGCGGAGTGGCGCAGCACTGCAGCACGACCCTGCATACTGTCACAGTCGGATGAGCGATACGAGCTGTTCCGCAAAGCGATATCAAGTGTTTGTAATATCACCGACATTCTGGGTGGCTATGGGGTCAAAAAACGTACCATGACGGGGAGTAGACGATGCCCCAAGCACAACCTCGCTACAGTTTCCCCTCAACTCTCTCTGTTTCAAAATAGAACAACCGATTGAGGCTGATTCCCCCTAGCCAGTCTTGGGAATCTTGCCGAGCAGATAATCAAGGCCCTAGCATCCCCTGAAGCCTATACATACCGAAGCCAGCATGCTCGGGGCCCCATTGAGTGAGATCGATATCGGCATGATTCGTGTCCCGGAACCCGAGCTTCCGGTAGAAATGGGCCGCCGAAGGCACAGAGCAGAGAAACAGAGGCACGCCCTCGGCCGCAGCGCGCTCCATCGAGAATTTGACGAGCCGCGTGCCGACGCCGGTGAAGCGCCACTCGGGCTTGACGAAGATGGTCGATAACACTAACGATCGCGTCCCGCGCGTCAGAGGCCAGTCGGTCGGGCAGTCTGGCGGGGAAGAAGGGCAACTAGTGAACGCGTCGACGTACCGGGGTGGTCGACGTCCCGCATGGGCTCCTGCACGCTCATCATGGCGCTCCGCATCGCCGGGCGCACTCCGGGGTTCAAGACCGACGTGGGCAGCGAATGCGGCTGTTGCTGCTGACCCGGTGGCGCAGCCGCGGGAGATTCGGCAGGGGGGCGGGCGAGGAGGGCGTCTTGCGGGCCAATATGAGGCTGGCGATCATTTCGCCCGACTGGGTCGTGGCTTTGTACATGTAACTGGCTTTGTCCTGGAACGTCTGCAGCATGCTCGCGGTGTAGAGCTCGATCTGCGCACCCTCATTCGGCCAGTGTTGGAAGAGGAAGCGGTTGGTGGCTTGCTGGATCTGGGACTCGTACATGAACCGGCCAGCTGTCGCGAGATCTGACTCTAGCATTGGAGTAGGTGAGAGTGTGAGTTCCGACATTTTGTCTTCTCTTGAGGGTAGAGTTAATGTGTTGCTGCTGATTGTTGTAGAAAGGTGTAAAGTTCCGGTGTACATACAGCACGTCTTGGAAGGATTTGATACCCCTTAATATACTGCCAAGACATACTACACCTATTTCAGTATAGTTACATGTCCGTATACCACCCCCTGCAATCATTAACGGCCTGTTCGGCTGATGGACAGGGGCCATGTTAACTGCTCGCATAGTCTGATTTAAGGGCTGATTCAACCAGATCGATCTGTTGGTTTTCAGAACAAAATAATCGCCGGTACTCTATCGCAGGTTGTACCGCGACCTATAGGCAAGGACGAACAGGCCGGCGCTGACGATGGCTATAGGCAGCACAGCCTGAGAAGGACAGCTTCTTCGGCACCAAGTATGTCAAATTTGTTGATCCGGGCTTCTTCTTAGCCATCATCTTGTTCATCGCGGAACGCATGTTACGGTGGGCGTTTGAACCGGACCTCTCGGTGCTCGTTCCGACGTAGTCTGATTCCCTGCCGCGCAAGGTCTGGTCGGTGTGTATCATGTCAGAGGCGGGTCTCTACCGTGACACAGACCCAGGCGATGCTGGATGCCCTACTGGTCCCGCTCGGCGTTTTCATCGGCGGCCCGAGGGCCAGTAGTCGATACAGGGGTCCGGTTTCGCGCACAGGAACGGCTGAAGAGAGGCAAACATGTAACGTTTGTTTGCCCCAAATGAACAGAACTTCCAGTGCTGCCTCTCTTCGGCCGTCTCGGGTGGGTTAAGCTGTATGGAATTCAGTTTCAAGGCAGCCAATGTCAGCTTCCTACCTGTTTTAAAGTAGGTATAGTCTTGAACGTGGAGGTCGTTGTCTCTGGCTCGCATATTCACTCTCATCGCCGACATACTATCCCCACGTGATGCTACAAATACTTGACGAAAAGCTGATTTTGCAGCTCCAGTAGGCCTGCGTGACCGCTTGCTCAAGGATTATCTTATGACGGTATCGTGCATCATTTGCGAGGCACGTAATATCTACCATCTTGTCGCACACATTCCCAACTCAAATCGCAGATTGGCCTGGCTATTTATATTGCCATGCCCCCAGCATGGTGGTCGGAAGACAGTACACAAAATAGACCCAGATGCGACCAACAACATTGGGATGGAGACGAAAGCCAGACAGGTAATGGAAGTGGTCCGTCGCGCGTTATCCAGACTTCGCTGAGCATCTCTGATGGAGATGGAATTCATAGCTATTCCAATATTCTCGCTACATCCTTGGGATAGCGTTCAAGGCGAGTTGCGATAGGTCTGGCAAAGAATGGATCCGAATGTCTCATGAGGTCTTCGTGATCGCCATGTAGGTTTCGTGGCTTAGAGATTGTGGGCTGATCAACTCGACAGGGTTGTACATTGTGGTTGCATCACTATGGAATGGAGTGCAGTAAACATGTCCTCCTGAATCACGATGGGTTGGGACCAATCTAACCATCCATGGCGTTTTCTCCCAAATGAAGTAGATACGCCCTGCTCCCCTACGCCGGCCGGCAGCTACAGCTCGATGGCCTTGTGTCCTCATGATGGTTCGCTGGCTGAGGGACCGGCCTTGGACGCACCTAGGAGTTCTTCTTTCGTTGCCTTGTCCTTCTTTTCTTGCCGCTTGATCCGACCAGGCTCTACCAAGCGTTTAGCTCATCAGCCCACAGTCTTTATGGCGGCTTACACTGCCAAGTCGCAGCCGCACCAGCCCGCAAAGAACTACTTGAAGAAATTAATCCCACGTTGTCTTTTGAAGCGGAGGCTCAGGACGGAAAAGGGCAGCGTACTAGCGGCTTTCTAATACAGCAAAAGAAACCGCAAATTCGACTTTGCCGATGGAGGCAGTAGTAGCTAGCAGGAGAGATAGTGCGGCTACTTCCAGCCCGTCTGAATATAGATTGTGTCTCAACGCCATTGTAGACGTCACGGGTAAGATCTCTACACCGGCGCTAGCCTTATACAATATGGTCAAAGGGTGAGGTTTTACGGTAATGCCGAACAGACATAGCTTTGCCTCTCAGCTGTTAAGTCGCACAACTAACAGCCAACGCAGAAGGCTGCGTTAAGGGGGAGTCGTTTAGGCCGGGCTGCCACCAGGCTGAAGTCGAAATAAACCAGCGCAGTTATAGGCTGGGCCGAACACGGCCCAGCTGAATGAAAGTGCAAAAACGCCACACCCCGTGTTCTATTAATATGAACTTCAGCCTCGAGGCCTAGACCCGCCAAGCTTAACAGGAAGCAAAAATGCTAGATGCTGTGTTTATTAATCCGTAGAAACTTAGCAGATTGCAAATGGCCCGGTCTTGTCTGCAGGACAATGAATGCTGTGGGAGTGATTTCTAAGATTGGGAGGAGAAGTGTTAAATGGGAGACTATAAAAGACTGTTCCTTTCCTTCTCCTCTTCTCACAACCGTCAGAGCAGAAACCCAATAGTGTCTACATCGTCTCAACAATTGCCTCCGACTTTGCATAGTTATCCCCTTATTATACCCCTTTCATATATATATATATATATAGCGCTCTGAACCAGCCTTAATCATGCTCTCCACCAAGGTCCTCTGCAAGCTCACGGCAGTATTTGCCTTTCTGGCATCGACGACTTCCGCAGCGGGCTCTCAGGATCGTGAAAAGGGATGCAGCTTTATCGGCAGTCTACTCAACTACAAGTGCACCACTGCCAAATTCACGGGCCTGGGAGCTCACCCAGCCAGTGAGCTGCTTTACGAGATCATCAAGCAGTCCACTCTGGCCAACGATACGTTCTATGTCAATGACCGCAATATCGCCTGTCTGTTTAAGAACACCAGCTTCGTCTTGGAGGTGACGGGTGCCCACGCATCGGCCGGCCCGTCTGCTTTCAACCTCGGGCTCGAGGGCAAGCTGGACAATGAGGCAGACGGCAGTAAGTTGTTTCACCGCACCTGCAGAGAAAAGCCCCAGAGTGTCTAACTGGAGCATCCCGCAGCCTTGTGTGCCTATCCGGACGAAGTGTCCGGTGGCGGGCTCACCCTGAGCCAGATCCGGGAGCTCGCCGAGGAGCTGATCAACACCGAGGACTGCAACATGTGTGGCAAGATCACGGCCAACTACATCTCGCAGAACACGTCGACCTTGGGCCACCTGAAGTTCAACTGGAGAGACAACGCGGCTTGCCAGCCCCCTTGTATCCTCACAAGCGACCTCAAGGATGCCGCGGCTGTAGACCCCAAGCCAGCCCCGGCCCAGGAGGACCAGAACCACGCCGGCCACGGTTCTCTTCCGTCGATGTTCTGGGCCAGCGTCGGCGCCTTGGCCGTCTCGCTCTTGTGTTGATGAATATCCCGGAGCCGAAGGCATGGGGCGAAGGAGAGGGGGATGTTTCGCAGTACTGACAGGGGTCTAGCATCCCAGCCACACTATGGAGACTACCCCTTTATACATATATATAGCACGATAGACTGGATCTCCTTTATCTCAGTTAGGTAGCACTTTATACACTCTTTTAAGCTGCTAATTAGGTACTAACGTTCGAGGGTGAAGCACATACATAGAACAGCCTCTTTGTAGTTGTTCCAAGCGAGGTGAAGCAGTCAGCTGTGATTGGCCGGAGCGGCTATTAGTACGGCTCAGCATCACCAGCATCCTGAGAGCGGACTTCCCTCTTAACCGCTGATGCGAAGTCCCCTCAGCCCATGGATATGTAACATAGAAAACAGGGTCGTCCTATCTGGGGCGTCCAATGGCACAACAAATCTTTATATGGTGGACCGAGTTTCCTGGAGAGCCAAATTGTCAAGGGGGCATCTGCTATGTTGAAGGTAGGTGTTTGTTTCACTTCGCATCCGACGGATGAATTATGTACACACTTTATCTTACCATGTGTTCCAGCAGCCCGTAAGCTATGGAAAGCGCTGGCATATTAGCCCGTCATCTTATGTACCCGTGCCGCTGGCTGGAATGGGCCGCGTGTGTGGCTATACCCGGCTGCACGCCTCGTGGATGAAGCCAGTCGAAGCCAGCGCCAATGAATTGGGCTACTTTCTCGTGATGCTCGACGCCATCTCGATCGACGATGCTGCGAAGTCAGGGGAGCCGCTGGAGTATCGTACGGTAGGACATATGAGAAGAGATGTGGCGGGGATGGGAACAGAACAAGATGTCGGACTGGCTTGCCAGGACGCATAACTCGTCTCAGCTCATGGTCTTACGTTTAGGCTCGAGAGGAGGGCGTGTGCGCCTGGGAGCTGTGGAGCCTCGTGAGATAGTTGGTCTGATTTTGCTCAGGGGGCAGCCTCTGGAGGGCTTGACCCATTGGCACAGGAATGGGTTTTGTCACTGGATAGATGGTGATGAGTATGCTGATTGGCAAGATACGAATGACTTTCTTGCTGCTAATAGGGATGACTCGCCAGGATTGGTATAAGAAACAGGGGTTTCTGGATGATAAACGTGTCCATTCCTCGACTGGTCCGATTCATGATAGAGCTCAGTCCATCGCATAAGACCCAATCTTTCCCACCTAGCCAAAGGTGCTGTCGATAGAAGCTCATTCGATGTTGCTGGACCCCGCGCTACCTTTTGCCGACATGGTGCTAGAACTAGTCCCATGCAGTCAAAGCCGGCGAAGTACGGGCTACTGCTCTGCCAGCCGAAAAGTGCGACTTTCAGTGACGTTGGAGATTGTGGACCTCTCGACCCGTCGCCAGTACCGCAACATTTCTCGTACAGTCGCTGAATCGCCTCTTGCATAGCCTGACGTGCAGGGTGGTATGGCACTGCTCGTCCCATAACGGCGTATCAGACGTGGCAGTCGAGGACAAGTCCCAGGTAATGCTCGACGGCCAGCTGTTCTGGGGGGGGGGAGAACAGCTGCTCTTTGTGCGAACGAGGTATTGTCGAGGGCGGTGAGGAAGCTTGGACAAAATCGTCCAGGTCCCGGCTGGTCCCTCTGAAGTAGAGATCGATGCCGGATGAGTCTATACATAGAGCGTATGGTTGTGAGCGACTCAAAGCTGTATCCAATTGTCCACACAGGACTAAACCCCGACCGAAATGGTTCATCCACTACACACCCTTGGGTCATTAACCAACTGCGCCTCGGCCGCTCCGTCTCAGATCCGTGGATGCTGCGAGAACAAGGGGTCATTTGCCACCAACTGTTCGCCGAACTCGTCCTCGAGATGACGTAGCTGTGCCTCCTCGTCCGCCACCGGAGGGCCGGGGCTGCACCTAATCCCATACACCTGCATGATGCTAAGATCCTATCCTTCAGGAGTCGTATGATGGTTTGGAGGCGTCCCATAATGTGGACGAGATTCGGCCCACCAGTTTGTCTCCCTTCTTGGCGAGAAACCTGCTCTCGAACATCTTTCCTTCTCTCACAGGTTTTACATTATTCGGACAGAGGTGCGTCCGTTGCTCCGAGACTAGCGTCGATGATATACGTACGCTGTTACTCCCTCATTTTTCTTTACCGCTACTGCGCCTAGAATATTCCCAATGAACGCCCGGAACCCATTCATGCACTGCCTCCCGGGCAGGTCGGTCACTATGTGGCTCGTATTATCCCTGATGAAAAGGACACTCAGCCGGTTCGTATTCGCGCATGTCGAACTCTAGACTGGACAAAGTGCGGTTGAGTCCATCGAGAGCCTACGCGGCGAGAAGGCGACTAAGGGGCACTTGGCTCCGGAAACGCTTGTTCGGGCTGCCGATTCCCAGGATATGGACGATTATTCTAGTCTAGGCCTAATTACTAACTTCGATGTAACGGTACCCCAGGTGCTGGCAGACTGCAACCCGGTGAACAACGATCGCCGCCCCGTCGAGTTGGGGGATGAGTTTGAAGGTACGAGTATAGTCGAGAGGTTTGCAATTCCGCGCGACCCACGAGACGGATTGCGCTACTGTACAGACCCAGGACGATCATACCGTTTCTAGGTCGCCCATTACGCGCCTTGCACAGCGGTGGGGCATCTGCCATGTGGGGGCTGGGCCGGGCTCCCCGGTGCTGGCTTTTTCTAAATCCCCGCGGACGCTCTCCAACTGCCGCCATCCTGAGTCGTCGGCGACGCGTATGCAGATGCACGCGGCAATCCCGGCAGCGAGGAACTTGCGGAACTAGACGCAAGGACACGGCGCAGCACCAGCTCTGGCCCTCGCCGATGGGGGGAGAGGGGGCGGAATCTTCGACGTGGGCCGACAACGGAAACAATGCCGGCGGCCATGGAATGTGTCATGGGCGCAATTCTTATCAGATTATGCACCAACGCAGAGGCAGAAAGGCCGGGGTCTGCAGTATGTATTCGTAAGTCCTACTCTCGATTTGCACAAAGTCTGACTTAAGGGGTAAAGGGATCGATAATCTTCAGTGAGGACCACAGGCGTAAAGTGGCTAATTTGCTGTGTATGACGAGATACTGACCATGAGCAGATCGTTACCTCGTGCGTCCATTGGCTTACGTAGCAAATCCCCTGTGGTGTCCGCTATGAGAACATCGAGAAAAGTTGGACATGGACAGCTAGAGAAGAAGTGGCTCCAGATCTGTCGACACAGGAACTGGAGTGTCGCCGAGAGCCGACGTAGCCGGACTGGCGTTGGCAAATGTTTGGTGGATGGAGCCCCTGCCAGATCATAATTGAGATTATGTTTACATTGCCGGGGTCCCTGGCCAATGCGGGCTGTGTCGCAACCCGGATTCCTCGACGCACCCGACACCCGGCCACGAGTAATTAAGTCTTTCATTTCTCGACAAACCACGCCAGTATACGCGGCGTTGGCCTGTGCGACAAGCGGGCCTTCCCCTGTCCCCCGCACACTAGGTTAAGTTATTGTGCCTATAGAAACAAGCCTTACAATGTTACCCTGCCCCGCCGCCACTGTGGAAAGATCTAGGGTCAGATTCTGTGTACGTGTAGAAGGCTCTAGGCCAACTGCTGCGGGGGTAACATCGTTGCGGTTTCGCCATTTCGCCCATGGCCATCGTGACCAGGGCAGCGTACTATAGAGTCCTCGCTGGCGGTCCAACGAGAATCTTCTTGATTGCAACGACCACTCGGGCTGTGGAGAGGATGGACCCTGACAAATTATCAATAGTGTGACGATCAGCAGCACTAAAGGGGTATATAATTAGTTCAAGTAGTGGAGACTGCTGTCACTGAAATTATGTAAAGTCCTTCCCCGGCCTGGCCAATCGTCAGTTGTCCGACGTGCTGTGCCTATAGTATACAATAAGTACCTGCCACTTGACAAGACTTCCTAATTAGGAAAAAGTGAGGCTTTCAACCGCGGCATTTCATCCCATCGGTTCCAGCAAAGACCTGTATCTAGAATGGCTCTTCTGACCCTTAAGCAGTGCTCCTCAATCGAAACAGTGTTGAAGTCATCCTACCCAAGTAAGTATAAGGGTTTCTATTATCGCAATTTGCATTAGCGCAGTACGTGTGGGCAGGGGGCGGGTACCGCTGCCCCCCCTCTCTAACTAGTTTCAAGGCAAACGTGGCTACGTGTGGCAATTGCTTTGAGCCAGGGAGTCTGGTCCAATCAGGAGAGTGGTCGATAGTCTTGTATGTTTGATCGGCGTGATCCAAAGGACTGATATCCTCTTGTGGGTTTCCAGACAAGGAGACTACATGTAATTGATCAGTGTGATGGGGCCATTACGTGGGCTGCAGTAGTTGCCAACACTTCTTAGTACAGAGCTTGGGAGCTCATATTCCCAGCGCCGGAAGCGCAATGTTCGTGTTCGAAGCCCGACGTCATATAGGCCGCGTATGCTGCAGGGGGCTGGGCCTCGCCGTTATACCCAGAATGCCGGCCAGCCAACGTTCGAGAAAATCCAAGCTTCGGTAGTTCTAAACAAAGCTGGCGCTAAGGGGTTGCCAACGGTGGGGCCTCCCGGTCTCTCATCCGTGCCAGGCCTTGTCTATACATACTTAGTTTTGTTTCTATTCTACCCCTGGAAAGGCTAACGCGTTTCGGGAGGCGGATATCCGGGTGTTTAGAGCCTAAGCTGCGCTGGAGATGGCGGGAGGTATTACCGCGTGGACTCCTATTCAGGTGGGGATCCGGGGAGAGGATGCCCTAGCATGGGATCGTAGGCTGGACTCCTTTTCTAAGGACAAGTGACAAAACTGCTAACGCGTATAGCTTCGATGGGAATCAGTTGTAGTGAGTACTGTAACATACGACATACACGGGGATTAGGTACTTAGGCTTCTAAGATACAAAGGACCTAGTTCATACACGGAGCCATTTCGAGAATTGTATTCAAGCCCAACAGAGCTTATCGGCATGTAGTAAATCATTATCGAGGCTGCCAGGAACAATAGCTGGCCTCAGGCCGCGTCAGCAAGTCCCTCGTATCGTGTAGTGAACTTTCAACACTAGTATTGCATGAAATAGGGGCGGTTCTTAAGCCTTATGGGTCGCGGCTACGGAAATTTATTCCGGCTTGCAGTTGATCCCTGTTATAGAAGCCCCTTAAACACCAGCTTCTAAGTATTTAAGTGTTCGATATTCCTTCTACTGCAACTTCTCATCATCACCAACAATCGCTTTACAATAATCCTAGCACACTACAGCACATCTCTACATAACTACTCTCTTTACTTAGCCTCATTCTTAATACCTAGTTTCTACACCAGCTTCAGACGCTCTTACATCCAAAATGCAGTTCAAGACATCCACCATCGCCCTGGTGGCTTCCCTGATGGCGGCCGGCGGCCACGGCCTCCCGACCGTCCTGACGGCGGGCATCTGCGGCGTGGCCCCGGCCGGCGCCGGATCTCAGCAGCCCTTGAGCAGCCCCGCCGCCGCCACGGCCGACGCCTGCAAGGCCGCCTGCGGCCAGGACCCGACCTGCCAGAGCTTCGCCTTCGGCCTGCCCCCGAGCGCCGCCGCGCCCGAGTGCAAGCTGTTCGCCGTGCCGGCCGGCCAGGTGCCGGCCCTCGACAGCAACGTCGTCGTCTTCGACGCCGGCTGCGCCGATGTCCCCACCGGCCAGCCCACCATCGCCAACCCCGTCGGCAAGCCGCTCCAGGCCCGCGGCGCGCCCATGCCCCAGCCGCCGCCGCCCGCGGCACCCAAGCCTGTCGGCCCCAAGCCCGATGGCCCCATGGCTCGTGGTGTGCCGCCGCCCCCTCCTCCTCCGGGCCCCAAGCCCGATGGCCCCATGGCCCGCGGTGTGCCGCCTCCACCTCCTCCTCCGGGCCCCAAGCCTAATGGCCCCATGGCTCGTGGTGTGCCGCCGCCCCCTCCTCCTCCGGGCCCCAAGCCCGATGGCCCCATGGCCCGCGGTGTGCCGCCGCCACCTCCTCCTCCGGCTCCCAAGCCCGTGGATCCCAAGCCCGCGGGACCCCAAGCTCGTGGCGTGGCACCACCCCCTCCTCCTCCGGGCCCTAAGCCCGCAGGCCCCAAGCCTGATGGCCCCATGGCCCGTGGAGTCCCACCGCCCCCTCCTCCTCCGGCTCCTAAGCCCGCAGACCCCAAGCCCGCGGGACCCCAAGCTCGTGGCGTGGCACCACCCCCTCCTCCTCCGGCTCCTAAGCCCGCAGACCTCAAGCCCGCGGGACCCCAGGCCCGTGGTGAGCCCAAGACATGCGGTGCTCCCCCCTCCGGGTCCCCCAGTGGCGCCCCTGAGCCCCTGAAGGTGGACCCCTCCATCACCACTGCCGACGCCTGCCTCGCCCTCGGCAAGGCGACCCCTGGCGTCCAGTCAGTCCAGTTCGCCGCGCCCCCTGCCGGTGGCGCCCTGCAGTGCTTGCTGTTCAACGTGGTTGCCAGTGTCCTGCCCCCTGTCGGTGGTGCTAAGACCGACGTTGTCTTCGACGTCGCCTGCTAAGCGGGACGGACGTCCGCATTGCGTAATTTTCTAATTTCTTTTTTTGGATTTCCTTTTGGCACGGGTGTTCAAGTGCGGATTGAAAATACGGCGAAAACTCGGTTGTGTACTAAAATCTCTGGCGGCTGTGACGGGAATATGGTGGTTGCGCGTAGGCCGCGATGAAAAAGCAGGTGTTGGAGATGTCACGGCGCTTCCCTATAACTCATCCGTGCTTCACATGTATTTAAAATCTAGGATTGCTATACTATCCCCTGAAGATCTGGTCTATATGGCCTCATCTTCTTCGCGGCCTCAGGAGGTCGAGATTAAGAGCCGCCACTCTCTTCAATTTACTCTTATATCTATACTATCAGTACCCAGGAACGGGCGGTGTGAAATAAAGTGATGTGGCAAGGTTATCCTTGTACCCTCGGCATGTGTGTTGCACTATGATACCGAATCCGGTGTGCGTCTCTCCTTGGTATCTTGCAGCAGAGAAATTATGCGAACACCAGAAACAATATAACCGAGGTATGACGAAAAAGCTATTTGGAAGGGAAGTATACCGGGACCAGCAAATCACTCCCTTATCGAGCTCGTTATAAGCCCGCTCGATAGGCAGACCGTCCTAGGTGGGAAGATTATCCCGGAGCACGAGCGGTCCCATCCTCATCTCGTCCTTAATCACCTGGGCGAGATCAGGAGCTTCTCGCTTCGGATCCACATCAGTCTGCCATCGAGTTGATGGCCGTGCTATAAAAGATTGACTGCGCATGCTAGACTGTATTTCATAGCATTAGGTCGTTAGCTCGAGCTATGTGGCTGTAGGCGTACTATAGAGTTTTTAATAAGACTACTTTATATTAACTAAGGGTTGTATTGCACCCCTTCCTTACGCGAGGGGTCGTAGGGTGGTTACAAAAATAATAAGCATAATTATAATACGTACCTAGGTAACGTATTAGTTATAGCTTATATAATAGGGCTCGTGTAGCGCCTATGGCTAGTGTGGCTGGTGTGGCTCGTGTGAGCGCGTCTACTACCCCGCGACCCCTCGGGTGAGGTTAAAAAAGGAGCTTGTTTCGAATTGAGTCGTGAGCCACACAGTCATCCTTATGGGCCCTTAACCCCGCCAATTGCACCTACTTTACTTTACATAATTTAGTGGCCTCCTGCCCTATGATTGATCGGTTTCCAGGCTTCAATCACACTTTGCGTACTTGCGTGCGACTGCGAAAAAGATATCCTTACAATGGCCAGCGACGCGTCTGATGCCTCACCCAAAAAGAAATGTCTGGGGGTCGACTGCGACAAGGACGCTGGCGATCTTCAGTGCCCGACATGTCTGAAGCACGGCGTCAAGGACAGCTTCTTCTGCTCCCAAGACTGCTTCAAGAAGAGTTGGGTATGACTGCCAGACGCTGCGATACTCTCTACTTTGGAACTGACCGGTCGCATTCTCAAGAGCCACCACAAGGCCCTCCACAAGACCGCCCAAGGCAAGCCTCAAGACGCTTTCATCCATAGAATCATAACCCCAGGGCTTGTCTCTGACCCCGACCCAGTTACCGGCCTCTTCAATCCTTTCCCGACTTTCTCCTACCCTCCTGGCACTATCCGACCCGTGTATCCTCTGTCGCCGAGGCGCATCGTCCCCAAGTCAATACCGCATCCCGACTGGTCCGAGACTGGTATCCCGAGGGGCGAAATGCGCTTGAGCAGATCCAAGATCGATCTTCTCGACGCAAAGGGACAGGATGCCATGCGCAAAGTCTGCGCACTAGCGCGCGAGGTGCTGGACATCACAGCCGCGGCCGTCAAGCCTGGAGTGTCCACCGACTACCTCGACGAGGTCTGCCACAATGCATGCGTCGAGCGCCATGTGAGTGCGACCCACCTTTTCCCTCCCCATGTGCTTCGCCTCTGATCCTGGCCAGTCATATCCCTCCCCCTGAACTACAACGACTTTCCCAAGTCGCTCTGCACCTCTGTGAACGAGGTCATCTGTCACGGAATCCCCGACCAGCGGGTCCTTCTCGACGGCGATATCGTCAACCTGGACATCTCCCTGTATCACGGGGGCTACCATGCCGATCTCAATGAAACATACTATGTGGGTGATCGGGCCAAGGCGAACCCAGATGCGGCGAGGGTGATTGAGACGACACGGGAAGCGTTGGACAAGGCAATTGCGATTGTGAAGCCTGGCACGCCCATACGAGAATTTGGTCGCGTCATTGAGGAACATGCAAAGTCCAGGGGCTGCAGTGTCATCGCTACATGGGGCGGCCATGGTATCAACACGGAATTCCACCCACCGCCCTGGATTCCGCATTATGCTAAGAACAAGGCCGTGGGTGTTTGTAAGCCCGGCATGGCTTTTACGATTGAGCCTATCCTCACGGTTGGGAAACCACGTGAGGTCTACTGGCCGGACAAGTGGACCAATGCGACCGTCGATGGTAAACTGAATGCTCAATTCGGTTCGTGCTCGGAAGCCCCTGTCTTGCCATCGTATGCTAACACGCGTTTAGAACACACCTTGCTCGTTACTGAAACCGGAGTCGAGGTTTTGACGGCAAGAAAAGAGAGCTCCCCTGGGGGCCCCATACCATTGCCAACCACCACCAATGGAGCGACAGAAGCTGACAGCGCTACCAAGTCATAGCTCGGCACGTTTTCGCAACTACAGCGGTCCAGTTAACTTGGCTGTGCGGGTGTGCCTGCATTAGATCAGATTGAATCAAGCCGCCATTCGGCGCATCAGAGATCGAAAGGGACATACACGACCTGAAGGTACTATGTAGCAAAAACTCGATGTCGCATCATGATGCGATGGGCTCAGCAGTCGAACGCGACTTCTTTCAGATGCAGGAGTCCAGCATCAGCGAATCGCTAGTGAATAGATTGACGAAGGCGAGTGGGAGACCCATCAGAGCATCCACCAGTTTATTAGTCATCACAGATCGCCTGCCACGACAATCTGGCAATGGCTGCTTCAATGAATCGAACTGCCCCTGTATGAGTGATGTTCCGTGGGTCTCTCCATTCTGGATGGGCGAAGAGCCGAACCCGCCCCCCCAGTTCGTGCCATAGAAAATGCGGACCAGGAACGAACGGCACCCCCGCTTGAAGACATGGATCTCAAGGAATGTGTCCAACAACCATCGGTCGCTCTCCAGAGCGGATGAATGTTAGCAACGCCTGTACCTTTGAGCACCTCATGAGGCTATCAGCAAGTCGCTTTGACATTGCCTTCTCTCGCCTCTGCTGCCTCTGCTCCACCATCGCTCGGCAACACACGATCAAGATGGAGCTCCTATTCCCGCACCAGTGAGGTCGCTGCTGGGTTCATCACTCGTATATAATAATCCTTTTGATATGTACACTCAACTACAGGGTATCAGGCAATGGCATTACCTGAGCGGCCTATAACTCGCTGTATTGGACAGTATACTCCTTCCTGCATACGATCCCATCCAGCTCTTTGCCCGGCTTTTGCACAATGATCTCCACGTTATTCGAGTCCGGCGACGCCATCCCCTCATCCGAGTAGAATGCGGCTACCGAGTGCGTGTTGCTTCTGGATCCCGGGCGGTCCGGCATCTCATTGGTGCGGCGGCTGGCGGGCGGCGATCTACTCGTCTCGCTGCGGGGTCCATGTCCCCCAGACCCGTCCAGGTTCTTGGTCTGGAGCTCGAACTCGTCGAGGTTCTCGCTGCCGAGCCGCGTGCGCCGCTTCGGCGCGCTGCTGCCGATGGTGTGCAGGCCGTACTTCCCCGGCCCCCCTGGTTGTACTGCGGGTACGACTTGGCTGCCGACGTGTTGATCTTGAGGACGCGGCCGAGCAGGGGTCGGAGGAACTGAGCGCAGGCGGCGATGATGCCGATGTCGAGCTGTAGGCTGTCGTGGGGAGGGGGGCAGGTCAGCAAGGGGCTTGGTTCCAACGGCGCGTGGATTACTGTCGCAAGGGATCACTCACTTTTGCCAGAAGTGCACCGAGTATTCGCTAGAGTAGCTAGGTTAGTACCGGCACATTCCCGAGACCATCGGGTGAAACACATACAACGTAGCGTCCGGGTCGCCACCAGTGGTCAACATATACACAGCCTTGCAGATTCCGGCAACGATCGAACTAGGAAAGACCAAGTCAGCTGACGCACCGCGAGCTTCGGCTGGCTGGTGCCGGGTAGTCTTGACTCACAAGTAGCCCAAATTGAGGATGGCTATCACGTAGACTCGCAGTCGTAGCTTCATATTCAGGTTCCAGACTATGGGGATAGGAAGGACACCCAGACATATATCGGTGAAGATATTGCAGGCTATGGAGGGTGTCTGTCAGTACAGAGCTTGTCCTGCAAAGAATCAGGCGCGGGGCAGCGTACAAATGTTCCAGTAGGTAAGTTCAACAAACAGATCAAAGTCGAAACATCGGGGGTCGAATGGGTTCATCCACTGAAACTCCCACCAGCCCGAATACGGCTTGCAGTAGGCGAACAAGACCACCGTCGCCTGTATGGTATAGAGTATAACAAAGCCTACGATGGCGTAGAGTGAGTACTTGTACCACTTTAGCTCGCGGTTGAGTCGCATCAAGCTGAGGGCCATGGAGATCCTCAAGAACCCCATGGCAAAGCCATCCGACAAGACAGTCTTCCAGAAACTGATCTGCTCGAAGTGCCTTCGCTGCTCGGCGGGTATAACCGACCCATGGCGCCCGAGCCCGTAGGGGACTTGGAGGCATAAGCACACCCAAGAGGCAAAGGCGATGAGCTGGTTCCCCACGTCAGTCGATGATGCATGCAGTACACTCAAAGGAATGAATGAGTCCCAGCAGACTTACACCTGCGAGTATAACAAAGCCATCATCAGGGCCAAAAGACTTGACCATAAAGGCCCGAACGTAGGTGCGCAGTGCGACGAAGGTCAAGGCGGTGAATTGGAAGACGGCAATGACACCGACGATGCGACCCGCATTGCTCGCCTTACTGTAGTCGGAATCCGGGTCGATCCGGGGAGGGGTTTTGGAAAGATCCATGGGTCGTGGTGCGAAATTAGGTGATCAGCTTCGATCTCCAGCGCGGAAACTATTCCTGGCTTGTCGTTCAGGTCGCCTATCATATTTCTACTTGGGGGCTATCGTGGGAAGTATGTATTGCGTCGGTGTCAAAGATTTCGACAGGCGAAAAAGGGATGCCTCTCGGGGAGATCGAAAATCACCCTCGTATGGTCTGAGAACACCGCCACGCTTGAAACACCACGGCAGAAACGCATAATGGAAGCCGAGAATACTACACACCTGCTTCGACAGGATCGAATAGTCTGCCGACGCAGCTATTGGACTCTCATGATGTTCTCCATTTGGCTGACCCGAGTACGGGGATAGGTGTCTTAGCGAGCTGTCTATCACACGCTAGACTGCACTAAGCCATGACCAACAAGACGCCGGCGGTCGAATCAGGCCTCGAGTATGCCGTTCATGCATTGTCACCGTCGACCATTTAAGTTCAGTGTCAGGGGGTGAAACAAGGTCTGCGGCGGGAGATGTTGCGCTGCCACAGGTGCTTGGCCGAATCCAGAAGAGCGAAGGAAAGCGTGTGGCACAGCAGCCTCAGCGATTTGCACGCGATATCAGCGTAGGATATTGCAGCAAGAGGAAGCTCGAAGCGAGGTGGCCTAACCCGATACTCGCTTTCTCATCACTCACCCAGGCATATATTTACCTAAGAGTATTCCGAGAAGCGACACGCGTGCGACCCTACTCGGAAAGCGCATCTTGATCCAGACGTACATACATACGGCGTATAATAAATACCCACTGTGGGACTGTGTTCTATATAAATAAGGAGTAGTAAGTATTTTCTCCCCCTCCCGCTCCCCCTTCCCCAAGCCATACACACCCCCTGCTATCCCACAGGCGCAGATGAACAAGCCCCGACGACCGAGATTACAGGACAAGCCCTAAAGCTTGGAAAAGCAGGCCTGATTGGGAGACCAGCCAGACTTCAAGTGCCGTATGTTGTATTAGCCGGTCCTAGCGGCCTGCGACGTGGTATCCGCCCCGTAAGGCTATCCCCGTCTCGGGTAAGCTCCCCATCCGGTGGGGACCGCTGGTAGCAACAGCGGAACAGGGGAGTCCAGATTCCGGTCCAACTTTCTTGTTCATTGCTGTGCCAGCTTCCGGATTGGGATCTAGGTGCAGACTTTACTTAGTCTCGAGGGCATTGCTCAAATCTCCGATCTGCAGGTTCAACCCCGGACCATGTAACTGGGGATATCGGAGCCCGCCTCAATGAGTCGAGATCGGTTCTCGGCAGGCTATTCCTCGGAGACCAAAGCCCGAGCCCCCCTTTACACCTTTGCTCAATAAAACCCAACCGCGGAGAGCGATCCTTTCTTTGAGCCACATGACACTCGTTGCAGCAAACGATGTGCGTCGATCACGTGTCAACTCTGCTTGGTAGTTTGCAACTGTAATTAGATCAAGTCCAGTCTCGACCTAGCCGTCCTCGCAGTGTCTTAGGTTCCCTATCGGTCAGCATGCATACCTTCAACGTCCGATCGGCCATTGGCCTCCTGGCTACATTGTTAGCCGCAGAGACTGCCGCCGGGCCATGCGATACGAGCGACAGCGTCGAACGCGACGTCGTCGTCGTTGGCGGCGGTGCAGCCGGTGCGCATGCAGCTGTTTGGCTGCGCGACCATGGCAAGACGGTCGCGTTGATTGAAAAGCAGGAAACCTTAGTAAGTCTTTTCCTCTTCTCTCTCTTCTTCCAAGACATGATCGAACGCCGCTAACAATTTTCCTGGACAGGGCGGTCACACAGCGGTCTACCATGACCCGGCCACCGGCACCCCGATAAACGTGGGTGTGCAGGCATGGATGGAGTACAAGGACACCTTCGACTTCGTGACGCGCATGGGCGTCTCGACCAACGGGTCGATGCACTTCGCGTCGCTGACCAGCAAGTACGTCGACTTCCAGACCGGAAAGCCGGTCGACGGCTACGTGGCGCCGACGGACGCGGCCAAGTTCGCGGCCCTGCAGGCGTACCTGGACGTCTGCGAGAAGTACGAGGACCTGCTGCTCCCCGGCTTCTTCAACTTCCCGGCGCCCGGGCAGATCCCCGAGGACCTGCTCATGCCCTTCGGCCAGCTCGTCGCCAAGTACAACCTCTCGGCCGCCGTGCCGCAGCTGTGGCAGTCCACCGTCCAGGGCGTCGGCGACTTCCTCGAGGTCCCCGCCATGTACGTCATGCAGGCCTCGCCGGCGCCCATGGTGCGGGCGCTGCTCGGCCTCGGCGCCGCCGCCGTGCCGCCCTCGGGCAGCCTGCACGAGCTGTACGAGCGCGTCGCCGACCTCCTGGGCGACGACGTCCTGTACTCGAGCACGGCGGTGGCGTCGACGCGCACCGCCGACGACGGCGTCGCCGTCACCGCCCAGGCCACCGCGGCGGGCGCCGCCGCCGCCAACTGCACCATCCGCGCCAAGCGCCTGCTCCTCGCCATGGAGCCGACGGCGGCCAACATGGCGCCCTTCGACCCCGACGCCGCCGAGGCCGAGATCCTGGCCAAGCTGGGCTACACCACCGTCTACGCCGGCATCGTGCGCCACCCCTCGCTCCGCGCCAACACGTCGTACGAGAACACGCTGCCCGCGGCGGCGCCGGCCAACTACACGGCGTACCCGCTCCCGGCGCAGGTGGGGCGGTTCGACTTCCTGGACATGACGGCGGACATGTTCTCGTTCACGGCGGTGGGGACGGCGCAGGACACGGCGGCGAGCATGAAGGCGCTGATCAGCCAGGCGGTCGGCGGGATGGTGTCGGCGGGGACGACGACTATGGCGGCGGCGGCGGCGGGCGGCGGCGTCGAGTTCCCCGCCTTCGCCGACCACGGCATGATGCACTCGCGCGTCTCGGCCGACGAGCTGCGCGCCGGCTTCATCCAGCAGCAGCTCTCGCTGCAGGGGCGGCGCTCCACCTGGTACACGGGCGCGGCCTTCACGTCGGCCTTCTCCACCGTCCTGTGGGAGTACAACAACGTGCTGCTGCCCGACGTCATCAAGGGTATCTAGACTGTCTATTGCCTTTCGCATTGGAATATCCCAGATGCTCGAATGTGGATACTTGGATAGTACCAGCTTGCGTTTTCTCTGATACATATTAAATTTGCGTCATTACATGGGCGCCCGCCGGATACAGTCAATATGATAACTTCGAACTTTTCAATCTCGTGTCTACAAAAACGTTCATACATATTCTTATGTACCAGTTCTCTTGGGTCTCTTTCCTCTATACCTTTCTGTTCCTCTGAGTCCGAAGTCAGGTCAGCATCAAGTGCTGATATGTGTGATGCCCGCTTGCCGCTGACCAGCTGCGAGACCATCGGAGCCGGCAGCGATGCCCACGTCAAACCCCTTACACACGCGGGCGATGCCGACGCTGGAGACGTTCATGGCGTGGTGGCGCCCGCGCAGCAGCTTGCACCCCCCGCCAGCTGACCGAGACGGCCCGAGCCACGACGGGAGCAAGAGCTAGGGTGAGGAGCCACAGTAGCACCGGCCCCACGGTAACCTCGGGTGAGGCCGCTAGGTTTGTAGAGGGTCCACTCGATCGATGGCAACCCGATGTGCCGGTTAGAAACGGCAATGCAGAGCCGAGACGCTCTGGCCACTGCACTGACTCCCAGGAATAGAAGTATGCGGCGAGGAACACCCCCAAACCTTCATCTGTATCAGTATGTACAAGTGTGTAGATATCAGTTTGGTCTGAGGGAAATGATACGAAGGCAGGCCGGGAGGCCGAACTCTATATTTCATCTGTAGCGCCAAGACGACCTAATTAGCCTCTGCAAACCTACTTCATCACTGCACCTTATTTTAACGTCACCCCAACCATGGAGCAGCACGTGAGGGCTGGGCCGTCTGTGCGACGAGGTCGCCAGGCCAGTAGAGGCACATGGGCCGGTAGAACTGCATGTCGGGCCTGCCGGTGCCCGGCACCATGCCGAAGAAGTAGACGAAGTACTTGGCTAGGTGCTCTAATTAATTATGTCCAGTCGCATCGCCCTACCTGTGTGCTGTGTCGGCGGGACGTTCGCCTCCTCCGGGTAGTCGTCCGGGAGGCCCAGGAGCGGCGTGATCCTGGATTTCAGGACTCGCAGACTGGCCACGGTTTCTCGCAGCGCTCTGACGCTGGCGTGGCTGCCCACCAAGTACCTTTAGCTGCGAGCTGTGAGGGTGGGACGTTGGCCCATGATAGAACCTTGGGAACAAGAGCTCACAGGCTTGGCGTATCGGGGTGGTTTGGAGTCTGCAGGAGACCTCAGGACGAGTGCAAAGAGCCGGACTTAGCGTCAACTCCAGCCTTGACTATTCTGGACCATTTGTGATGCCGGCACCAGTTACAGCATTGTTACCTCCACCATCTACCGGCTGTCCCAGTTCGTCAATGGAGCCGGCATTCCTGGGGCACTTCTCGAGTCATCTATATGGAATCACATGGTTAGTGGCCATCGCAGTAAAACACATTGAGCGTTTCTTTCTGAGACCCAAATAAGACTTTTATCAAATCATTCATACATAAGGAAATAGGCGAACCATGTGTCGCATGTCATAGAGAGAAACAGAGGTGGCATAAGCTAGTATATTGTGTAATAGAGTGTATAAAGTGCTAGGTAGCTAAAAGAAATAAGACTATAACCAAGGAAATCTAGTCTATAGTGCGAGATATATAGACGAAAGGAAACAAGTGACTGGCATGGCATAGCTAGCCGAGATCACAGCGTCATTTCCCTGGCTGTGGTGTAGAAACGGGAGGTCGCTCATTCTAACGGGTTGCCAGAGCTGTGATTTTCGATGTCTGATCTCGTATCGATGACTGTGAGATGTTGGAAATCGTGGAATCAGGTTCCGTATCAATACTAAAACCGGGCTACATTGAGGCGGTGGTAAGCATCTGGTTCGACGGTTGTCTAAAAATGAATTCAAGTGACTCACCTTGTGAGCTTTCGAATCCCGCACTCGAGGCCTCCGAAAATCCTGTACTCGGCACTTCGAACACCGGTTTGCTTAGTTTCGGGTCTTGATAAGTGTCATGTTTTCCCTGGCAACCCCGGTCGCGGTCTGCCTCGTAAGCCCAACTCATGTCATGCTCCTGTAACTGGCTTGGGTGAGTAACTACTACCTAGCGCAGTCTGGTGGGATCAAACCTACCTCCTTCGTTTGATCGCTACAAGGTCTGGGCAGCATCTCGTCAATGAACGCCGGAGTTTGTATGGAAAACCTCTACCTGAGTGGTGCGAAGGAGAAGAGGAAAAGAAGCAAGCTCGGGATAACTTGTCCTCTTCTCTAACAAACCCTAATGCTTAGGTACATGCAGCGGCGTAATGCTACGCGTGTGGCAGTGCTGCAGCTTGGCTTCTGGATAAATCATGACTTGAGTTCAGGGGTCAACAGTAAGTGCTCCCCCCCAAAAGGGAATAAAACCAGTGTTCACATTCAAGAAGGCAAAACGAGTCTGGTAACGGTCACTACGCTTTGGGGGACAATATGGAAACTATCCCTTGGCGTCGCACTCGGTCTGAGCTGGCCATGTGCGAAAGCTATCTTAATTCGTTGCTGGGCCTGGGTGCTTTACATTTCACCAAGCTCACCGCGGCGCCTTGGTTTCTCAAATGAGCAACAATCGTTAATACACGACACCTTCGCAGAGTTGGCTGGTGATTCGATTCATATCACGACAGCCGATGGGAGCGCTGTTCTTTCTCCGAACGCGGTTTCCCGCACCAATTCGCCCAGCCGCCTCTCTCAGGCGGCAGAGCAGGGGTATCATCGTCCAAACACTGAACAAATCTCCCAGGCTCCGATGTGGCCGGACGTTGTATTGGGTGTCCTCCTCCCCGTCGTCGCAGCTCTCTATGCCTTTGCAGGGGGCGTCGTGGGCGAGATACCGATCAATCACACAGGACTGTCCAACAGCGCGGATTGCGGATTCTGGGAACTCAAGCGTAACGCCGATTGGAGGATTAAAGATGAAGACGACTTGATGGAGGCGCAGAAGGAGATGCAAGCCGCCCAGTACGCAAAGAATTACTACGGAGAACAACCGGTTGCCCATACTGACCAGTGCGGCCTTTTCCAACCCCCTGAGATCGCACACAGTTTGGATAAAGTCAACTGTCCATTTGATTGCCCGGACCCAGACAACTGCATCTGTGCGAACGGTATAATATGAGAGCGCGGTGAGGCTCGACACTGGTACATTCCGCGCAGACAAGCTTGGCCTGAATGGAGCGCATCTACCGCTTGTCAGACGAACATCGACCTTTGTACCGCTCGACATCGATTATGGCTTTGTGGCGGACAGGTCTGGCTCTGGTGACGACTTTCAGTTTGAATACTACCTTGGACCCATCGACACCGGAGCTACGTCCAGAAACTTCACATTTAGCATGCGAGGGCTTCCTTTCAAGTGGGATGTGGCCGCTTACTCTGTTAGGTACCCTCGATTCAGCCCACCAGCATATCATGACTCGCCAAGATCGCCGACTGCGCCTCAACAGTATGTATGAATCAACGCCATCGGGGAGTGAGCATGACGCATGGCAGCCCATCCCAGAACTCTCGCGAACTCTCGCGCAGCAAAGATACGTACATGACGGTGATATTCGTTTCGCCCTGTAGAATCTTCTACAATGGACGCTGCGTCGGATAAGGCCGTCGTTAATTATTATATTGGGTTGCTCCCGCTCGCCGCTGTCGTCGGGGTGACTTAGTAGGGGATAGTTAGAATTACACTTCCCCCCGCAGGGTGAGCGGAGAGTGCCTCAATATACGACTATACCACTATTCGCATCCCGAGGGAGGCTTTCAGGAAGCCGTGCCCCTCTGCCGTAGTGCCATGTTCTTATCGCCAGGAGTTGCATCCTAGGGGGTTTATGCGGCCCAAAGCCGTGGGATCCGCGGGCCCGTGAACTATGGATGAACAGCGGTTCTCTGGCGTTTGTAACATGACTCGACTGGGCATTGGGTCTAGATCTCGCGTGGTAGATGATGGAACGGAGCCTTCCAGACTCCAGAGGGAGACAATACCGGCTGGGGCGGAGTAACCCAGGCTGTGTGGGGGTGGGGGGGTTTTCGCGATTCAGATCTACCACCAGTCAGCCGCAAGGCCTACTGGCGATACGGCGATGTGGAAAGCGGGCATTGCGCCCTTGAAACTTGACAGCGAATTACAGCAACAGTGGAGAATAATCAGTATAAAAACGTCCAATCCAGGTAATGCTAGTTGTAGTCTAGGCCTATGCCTTCAACGGCGAAATACTAGGGACGAATTTATACAATTTAATTAGTCGCTCGAGCTAGAATCCGGTGTTTGCCAAGGCTGTCTCTACTTTGCTTCTAGTATTTAGCCGTTACGGGGATAATAGGATAATAAGCATAGACCCTGCTGGTCACAACATACCACCACTATATAAGGCGCCTAAACTCCTCAACTGGATGACATGTTTTCCCTTTAACCAACATATAGACCTTCTGGATAATTTCTATAACAGCAAGACTATAACATGTCGCCCTCATATGAGCCGTCTGGGGTCTGGACGAAGTTGATGTACCGCAAGCCGCCGCCGACCCCCGAGTTTCTCAAGACTCCCATCTGGCTGTTCTCGGACCGCGAGGACTACCGGGACGAGCGCGAGGTCTTTGTGCGTGACATTCGAAACGAGGTGAACCGCTTCACCATCGAGGACGAGGGTCTCGAGTTCATGAAGGACACGGTTAACATCAAGGACTGGGACGACGACGCCGAAGTCGAGGAGGTTCTGCTGCGGGAGACGCCCGAGCTCACCAAGAAGCGGTGAATACTTGATCATCTCGGCTCGAAAGGAAAGACGAAGATCTAACACTACCATCTTTTTATAGGCTTGGCGCCAAGCACATTATCATCACGTCCCACCGGTTCCGGCGCTCCGACTCGAGCGGCATCAAATCGGACACGACGCCGGTGTACGCCATCCACGGCGACGCGACCGTCGAGTCGGGCTACGAGCTGCTGCAGAGCTCTCTGCGGCAGAGCGCCCTGAAGCCGCGCCTGCCGCACGAGGGCGGGCGCGTCCTGCTGGTCAACGTGTGGCGGCCGGTCAAGACGATCCGGCGGGACCCGCTGGGGTTCCTGGTGCCGAGCAGCATGGCGGCGCGGGACCGGCACGCGCAGATCTACGAGCGGCCGCCCGACACGTTCAAGGTCTTCGGGCGGCCGCAGGGCGACTACTGGCTCGACACGGCCTCGCACAGCGACGCGCACGAGTGGGTCTTCCTCGGGGCCCAGGCCCGCGACGAGCCCGTCATGTTCGTCCAGTGGGACAGCGACGCCCTGCGCGGCCCCCGCGAGCAGAAGATGGGCGTCCTGCACACGTGCTTCGACGACCCGAGGTACCTGGCCGACGCCGGGGCCAAGGACAGGAAGAGCTTCGAGGTCAAGATGCTGTGCTTCTTCGATGACTGATTAGGAGAGGGAGAACCCGTCCATGCGGTTAGGGGCTATGGTGTCGTTGTATCAGCAACTCATGTAGCAACGGGATTTCTTGACACTCTCATCAGTCCCATCTCAGGTAAACTATCTAGATGTGTTGTCGAGGGCTGCTGCGACAGGGTGCGGGATGAGAGTTTGGAGCTAAAGTAGAGGGCCTGGGCCTGGCGCGCCAACTATTACGTCTGATGAACATGTGTGAAGGTCTACATAGGGCCTAGGCCTTCTCCGGCGGCATGTTCCGGTATTCACGTATCGCCCAGAGCCAACGATGCCTATAATACAGCACATCGAACCGATCGACCCCCTCTGCTGGCACTGACTTAGATGAGGGCCCGGAGACTTGTATCCTGCAGGTATCTTCGGACCCATCCGTGGCCGAGAACACATAGATGGGCTTTATGTTTCGGAATGCGTCGGAAGCAGGCTGGCTCGTGGTAGTGGGTCAAGTTAGAGGAAATAGGGAAAGGGGTTCTTTCTGCATGCGCTACTTCGCGGCTGTCAGAGGATCCAGTCCATGGTTATTCCATGATATCCTTGGACATCATCCCGGCATTCACTCTGTTCTTTCGCCTTTCTTACGAATTGCGCTCCATGGTTGTAGGTTGCGACAGTCTGCGAATCAACCCCGCGAGATGCCTGATTAGCCCAATCATGGCAGTGAGCAGCGAGTCACGCAAGCTGGCCCTCGGGCACTGCGACTTTCGACTCGATATCTTCCGTGATGGCCACACTACCAAGGGTTGCATCTACTTTAACTTGCATAGTAACGAGTTCCTCCTTTCCTTTATAATAGGGGTATAGCACCACCCCAGCCACTGTGGGGTGCTACCCTAGCCACTTCTAGGCTCTGAGGCTGTATACTAGCTTATCGCCACCCCTGTTGCTCTCTGTCGCTTGCAACATTAGATGGTGAGCCACACTTGCTTAGATCAGCGATAATGGCACCATTCTAAGCCGTGCACCGCCAAGGGGAGTGCTCAAGGGGGGGATATTCACAGTGCATTTAGACAGCCCGTCTTCTGTTGGCTCGATCGACTATCCTCCCGGGTTCAGACGGAAAGGATGCTTTGGTCATGCTCGGCCCGTATCGTCCTCCCGGGCCGTTAATTCAGGTTATATACTAATATTAACTACTTACCCATTCTCTAATCGCCAAAGTGTATGTTACCATTCACCGTCAGGGAACTGCGGACTATGTTTGACTGCACCACATTGCCCCAGATGGTGATGCCGCTGGGCTCAGTGCTGGCTTCCGGCAGCATGCGCCCCTTTGACGGGAAGCTTTTCTCTCTAGCAAGGGTCTGGGGGTTTCCGTCCGATGTCCTCAAGGCGTCGACCCATCTTTTCAGTTCTCCAGTGATAGTCAGGAACCCAAGGTCGTCTGGACTGGAGAAGCGCACCATATCTCGATGATTGCTCCGGATCCCAATAGCCGTGTATCCAGGCAGAATTGCTGACGTCTTGGGCACAACCTAGAATATAACAGAGATGAAAGGTAAATTCGCATTATTCGCAAAGCAAATACCGGACGGGGTTCAAAGAAAATGTACTAACCTCGCCAACTCCTCGCAGTGGCAACTCCTCGTAGCAGCAGGAAATGTTGATTGGGGGATACCCCTCACCGGTCCTAGATCGTAGCATGGTGTGGAAATCATCCTGGATTCTCGAGAGGACTTCCGAGTCCTTCCTCAAAACCCCCAAGATCTGCGAATTGGTGTTCTTGATCAGGCCGACAAGCTTGGCGAGGCGATCCGCGGATGCCGCGAGCCCAGAGCCGGAATGGGGCGTACCCAGAAATAGGATCCCGTAGGTGCACTCCAGTATGGCCCGCAGGTGGTGCTCGGAGCTGTTCTGAGAGGCTAGTAGAGCCTGCAGACAGATCATGTTTAGTATAGTTAAAGGCGTCATATTCATGGAGATGTCTCTGCTCACATCTTCACACACAAGGCCACCCATGCTGTGGGCGACCATGATGATGGCTCGATCGACCTGTAAACTAGTGAGCCGAGTGACACCGGCAATTGGACACTTAAGAACATACACTTTGGCTCTGGGATCTATACGAGGAGAGCAGATTTAAGAAATTCCTCGCATGGTTGCCAATGGCATTGCTGGACACCACACCACGCACGCTGACGGGATTCGAATCGTAACCGTAGGTCAGAATGCGGCAGTTCGGGATCTCTGATGGCAGTAGGTTCTCAAGCCACGAAATATTGGAGCCTGGGGCGGTCCAGGTCTTGTCGCGGTCGCCCTTGAGGCCGTGTACGAAAACCACACTTTCAGGGGTGTCAGTCGGTCAGCCCGCCAGCCTTGGATTCGCGGCCCCCCTCCCAAAAAAGGATCGCAGAAAAGATAAGAAACTCCAAGATACGTCGGGCTCGGGGGCTCTTGACGTACTCTGCAATGGCCCCTTCGGGTTCCCAAAGAGTTTTGATACCGTAATTCGGAGGCGAGGCGTCATCTGTTACGACAGTTTCGGCTGACCTCGCGGATAATGTCCATGATCTTCGGGACAGGAACGTCATGCTTGAGTTCTCTAGGACGGCGGCCTTCAGTCAGTCAGGCCGCTCTGCGAGGAAAGTATGCCTTTCCAAGGAGGGGAACAGGGGGAGCAGGGAGGACAGGGAGGAGAGGGAGGAGAGGGGGGTCCAAAAGCAGGCTGCGAATGCACGGCAAGTGGTGTGTGGAGTCCGGTTTCACACCGTGGCCGCTCATGCAACTGAATACTGTGCCGTTCGCTTTTGTGGGCGCAGCCAAGCCCAGCCCTTCCACCTCCGCACCGCTTCTCGACAGGGAGGGGGGTCAAATTAGCAGAAGTACTGGCGTGAGAAGAAATCAATCCTGTCAAGGTTGCCTTACCTTGTCACATTCCCATCTCCCGGGCACAGTACATTCAATGTACCAAAGTCTACTCTCATCGCAGGTGAACTACAGGACATGGCCAATATTGACTTCATCACTACTTGTGCTCATCTACGAGGCGGCCAGCCCTCTCACTCTTCCCTGCTCGTTTGGGGACGAGGCAGCCAGGCCTGTAGCCTAGCTACATAAGTGTATTTATCCAAGGCGTTTTCACAAGAAACGAGCCTCTGTCTGGTCTTCCATCCCAGTACCCCCCAATATTGGAACCGACGCCCGTCTCTCTCTCTGCGATTTGCCTACACGTCCCGGCCCTTGAGCTCCTTTCCACAATGCCGGCCAGAAACCCCCGTTTTTTGGCCTCCGCCACCGTCACCTCCGTCAAGGAGCTCCAGGGAACTGGGAGAGATGGCATGAGATTGGATGGGGTCCCTGCCAAGTCGCCCGACGCCGAGGTGGATATTCCCGAGCGCGCTTCATGCACGTATATCTTAGTAATGGCCGATTTAGCAAACCAATTCAAGCAAGGCGCACAACGGCAATAAAGTGGAAATAAATGGCAGTGTCCACAAGGCCATAGTGACGAAGAAGTATGAGGCCAAGGGCACCATGGATTTCAGTTCGTTCCGCCACCCTTTCAAGATAAATCGACTCCCCAGTTGATTGGGTTATATCGCTGACTAAACCCTCCTCCTCTTTTAGGTGGGCAGCTGAAGGAGGCCAAGGCCAGTGAGAAGGTACGGGCAAAAGCATTCGCTGTCCCTAAACAATTGCCCCTGCACCGACTAGAAGAAGATACTAAATACAAGAAATATGCAGACGACCCAGGGGGTGTGACAAAGACTGTGCGAACGCGAACATCGACGGAAGCAGTGGTTTACATCGAGGGAGACGTTGAAAAGTCCTTGGTGGCGGAAGACATCAAGTTCGATGGCAATCTGAAATTCCACTAAGATGCTGGGTGGTAATCGCCAAGGTTATTTCTATTTTATCTACCACAATCCACAGTGTTCAATACGAACTCGGTATTCTATTACACACTATCTCTTGAGAATCTCTTCATTCTTTTCAGTTTCTTCTCCTTGATGTGGCTCGGTTGAGGCGGCGTTTGGTGACTGTACGAGCCCTCTGAGACAGGTCTGGCGAATCCCACAGGCCAAGTCATCGCCAAGGAAGAGCGCGCATCCTGTATGCTTGGCTCTGTCTGGGTCACGGAGTCTCTGTACATCCTCGCAGCCTTGTATTGGCGCCTGCCGCTCGAGCTGGGCTCCGACGCTGATGGCGGGTACCCCCCGGTTCTCGTTGAGCGTGGCGGAGAAGGCACCAGAAATATAGCCGAGCTCTCCTCCTGGCTTGAGGCTGGGGTGCTTTTGGAGGCGTTTGAAGTCGCATAGCCCCGAGAATGATGTGATCGCGGCATTTTACTGTCCCCGAGCGTCTGCAAGTCCATCGCACTCGAGTTCGACTTTCGGTCTTCCTTCGTAGGTGCCCCGTATGCACGGTGCTTATCAACATGCGGTGGCCTGTAAGGGGGCGTCCGAGACCTGCTAATGATTGGTGACATCCGAGTCTTCGTGGTGCGTTGTTGTTGGTAGATTGGAGTATCTTCACCAGCCTCGGAACTGAATGCACTTTCGACATAAGGCTGGAAGGACCTACCGGTCGTGGCTCGAGGCTCTTGTGGCAAGGTGCTTTCCCTCAGCTCTGGATTGGCTTGGTTTGCCTCGAAAGAAGGGCTCAGGTGGTGCCCGACATTCAAGTCCGAGCTGATACCTGACGGCGATGGCACTGATACTAGGCTTTGCAGTACATTGGACGGGTTTGTCCGGTACGTCGGGGCGGGCATGTGAAGGTGCTGCTGAGACCCGAGGTGGCTGTAATATTGCGCGGCGAACGGATGCCTGATATAATTGTGAAGGTCGTTACCTACGCTCTCTGGGCGCCCAAGGACCGTGTGCTCATGAGCGGGCGCACGCCAGTCTGGTCGCATAAATCCAAAATCGGCACTCGGGTTATTCCAGGCGGTCCGGGGCGGAACAGGACCCATGAACGGTGTCGCCGGCTCTGGAGGGCGGTGATGGTCGTTATGGTGCAGTGAATGGGGATTGACCTGGCTGTTGCACCTGCACCGATGTCGGCTACTGTCCATACGGCAGTCTGCGTTATGGAGGTCTCCATCAGCTATGCTCTGATCAGGATCAAGATATTCGTTCACATCTGTCGGTGCGCTATGGAGGCCGACAGCATCTTCACCTTGTAGCGTCTCCCGGATTACTCTTTCGGTGCCTTGCTGGATTTCCAGCCTGAGCTTTTCCATGTCGAACTTCCGTTTCTCAGCCCCGATGAGCTGGTCAGCCTCCATCCTTACGCGCGCCTCAATGTTGTCTTTGTACTGCTGGAGTTCCTCGGCTCTTCGGCGTTTCAGCTCGAACTCATGCTCCAATCGCTTTTCGATGTGCTGTTTCCGGACTTCTTCTCTCAATGTCATTTCCTCCTGTTCCCGTTTTTCCGCCATGATCTGTGATCGTATTTCCCTCTCAAGATACATCCGCTTCTCGACTTCCCTCTTCCTGCGCTCTTCTTCTTCTTTCATCTCAGACTCAATTCGTTTGCGCATGTCGATTTCCAAACTTAGCAGCCTCTGCTCCTCGGCTTTTCTAAGTTTGTCTTCGTCCCTCAGCCTCTGTTCCATTTGTTCCCTCGCCTCCTGGGCCGCCTGGAGGCTCTTATTTTCATGCTCTAGTTTGGCCAATTCCTGCTTTTGCTCCTCCAGCTTCTTTTGGGCAATCATGTCCAACTCCATTTCGGCCTGCTCCTCTTTTTTGTGTGCTCGCGCTTCTACCTTCCTCGCGTTAAGCAGATACTCATTCTCGACGTCTTTGGTTATGTACTTCCTAATAACCTCTTCTTTTTGCGCCAATGCTTTTTTATTGTCTTCCAGCTCCTTTCTGACTTTCGACGTTTCTGAGTTTGTACCTTCGTTCCACGGCTGAGTATTATTTCTCGTAGGTGCCACTGGTACTGCTGGATGATCTGCTGGATGGGCTGACTGGTACGATGGTGCTTGCGGAGGATTATAGAAGGGTCTATTGTACGCCGGATTTCCGTAGTGAGCAGGGTAGTGCGGTTGATTATAATATGATGGAGTGTAATTGAAGCGCTGACTTTGATATGGAGGTTGCTCGTAGTTAGGTACTTGTCCATAGTAAGGCACCCTGAACTCGCTCTCCTCGTCTATCCTCTCAAATGGATTGAATGGATTGCTCCGGTGCCTATAAGGTACCGTCTGTCCAATTGGCCTGGGTGGCCTATCGGGGAATCTCGACTCAGGGACATCATAGCTTGCCTGGCTTGTGCGAGCCCGAGTGTCCGTACGTCTCTCTGGGTAGGTTAGTTGTGGTCGGCGCGTTCCGTTGATCTCGGTAAACCCAATTCCAAAGTCGCTTTCTTCCTTGAGTCTACTTGCAACTCCTCGGTCCCATCGTAGTCTTTGCCCAATCCTTCTCGACCCAGCATTATCCAAGGTATCGGAGGATAGTCCTGCATGATCATCCCCGTGAGGCTGTGTTATCTCATCCGGAGCAGTTCCGTCTCTATGTGCAGTTCTGGCTGGGCCCGAACCCCTATGTGGCAGGGGATATTGTTCAGAGTCGCCCGATTGCTCATTTCCATTCAAGTTTCTTCGTCGCGCACGAGTCTTTGTCTGTTTGCCATTTCTAGCATGGTCAGGACGAATGAAAACGCCGGAATCTCCACGCGACGCTGATGGCTCAGTGCGGGTAGGTAAGTCTGGATCCGAAACATCTTGGAAAGTTCCACTGGGAGGTGGTCGCCAGGATGGTATAACTCGTGGCGGTGGCGGTGGCGTCGGTGGCGGTGGTTGCCCGGTAGCTTGGTTGCTGCTGATTGAACCAGTTCTATGTGGAATATCATCAAGGGGACCATCTAAGTCATCAAGTTCGATGGACTCGAATGACTCGCTATCGAAACTGTTCGTCATGACGTTTATCACGACAAGTCCTGGTTTCACAGTCTTACTGGACCTTTTCATTGATTGAGGGGACAAATGGAATGGCAGGGGAAAACAACTTGCCGGGCTGGAGTCACTTGAAAGATTGAACTTCCCAATGAGCCTCTCCCCCAGGTTCCCTCAAGCTAGTAGATGCAAGGATAACATGTTGAGAGGGGTGCACGTATAAGACCGTCACGGCTCGGGGGTCGAGATGATCAATGGCAGGGTAACACGACGAAAGGCAGGTGCAGCTCATGTACGTGGCTAGCTGTGCACATTTCATTTGCCAGTTGTGTCGGTTGCCTACCAGCACTGCCTCCAAATTCTGCTGCACGAATGTGTGTTTCGCAAGAGGCTATCAGAAACGGTATGTCTGTGAACAGTAACAGTGTTGGGCCAGTTGGTATTATATTACAAGTACTCTAGGTATTATATTCTCATGGCACCTACCCGATGGAATTATCAATGTTTACTCTGTCAAAGAATCTTGTCCTTTTCAAAGATCCCAGATCTCTTATCTGCCGATTGCGATTGACCTTCCTTTCTAGGCTGCTTACGAGCGACAAGCTGCTTGAGCTGCATAAGTAAGCTGCATGGTAGAAGCTGAAAAGGCGTTCCGGTGAGTCCTAAGCCTATCGTATATCATTGGCTGTGTTGTTCGCAATAATGGGCTAAGAGGCATTATGTGGGTAAAGCACCGCCCCCAACACAGTGCGCCTAGCCTAGAGCTATTTGTCAGCAAAACACAAGGCAGACAGGAAAGATACAGCCGGAGATACAAGTCAGCCCCCCGGAGCCAGGCACTTTCGCCAAAGCTCCCACCAGTCTCGATCTCCGCGTACAAGACTTCCCAGTCCCATAGCTATGTGCAAACACTCGACTTAATATTGACCAAGTCATACTGAGATCCGTGGGATGGATGAGGGCCGAGGTGGAAGCCGCCAGGGCCCCTCTAAAGCAGGCCGAGTCGGTGTTGGCAAAGCCGACCATTCTATCGTTGCCGGAAAACTTGCCGTCCGGGGTGATGTAGGATTCAGTGCGTACTAGACTTCGATGAGGACGGATGGGCTAACTAACACTGAGAAGAATTCGGAGGCTCAGCCAAAGCGACAAACGTCAACTCCATCGTTGGTACTACAGTTCTTATCAAAGAGGGGGTCAATTACCGTATGTGCCTTTCTACAACACCTACGCGCTTTTGTCCCTTACTTCTTAGACTCTTGCTAGAACTAACTTGCTTTCAAGAGACAAACATTACTCAGGGTACGTTGTAATACCATAATTCAAGGGTTGCAATTCCAGCTGACCTCCGGATTTATGACGCAGCCGAATCCCGGAACAGGCTCGAGATCGTTGAGTGGCTGAAGAAACTTTCACGTCTTGACTCTCATAAAAAGAAATGCCGCCTTGAAGATGCCGCTCAAGCCCTACCCGACACCGGGAACTGGATCTTTGAAGATGCTAGGTTTGCTAAATGGCAGGATGGAGACACTCATCGTCTGTGGTGTTTTGGGAACCGTACGTTTGATCCTAGAGAATTCTTGAGAGCATTCACTGTATCTAATCACTAGATCTATAGCGGGAGTTGGCAAAACTGTGTTAGCGTATGATACTGTTGCCCTAGAACGGTTATATCATGTACTGACTACTTCATGTATAGAGCAAAGATCATTCGTCGCCTCGAAAAGGTCATCGATAAGAGAAGCTTAGATGAGAAGACACGAGGAGTCCTATACATTTATTTTGATTACCAAGAACGCGAGAACCAGACTCCAGCTGCCATCTTGGCCGACCTACTATCGCAGCTGCTATCTCAGAAACGTCATGTCTCTGCAGATATGGCAAGAAAGTTCTACGAGTGTGGGGCTTCAGAGGAACTATTGAGTCACCAAGGCTATTTGCGTCTGCTCGAGTCTGAAGCGGCAGAGTTCCACCAGTTATACCTCATCTTGGACGGACTAGATGAATACTCTGATGAAACTAACGAAAACCGACCAAAGACACTAATGGATATTATTTCGCAGCTACCCAAGGATATTAAGGTGCTTGTCATGTCAAGGAACCAGAGGAGTATCTCTGGATCCATCAGCTTTGACGAAATCATTCCTATCCAGGCAAGGAACGAAGACCTCGCCATGTTCCTCGAGTGGAGGATCAGCCGCTCAGAAGTTCTGAAACAAGAAGTGATGGTCGAAGTCAAGAAGGATGACGGCTCTTGGTCGAGACGTCACAGTGATTTCGTTGAAAAGTCGCGAGGAAAGTGAGTAGGGGAAAGGTCAAGCCCCAGTTTGGACATCTGACTGACATGACTTACAATAGTTTCTTGCTTGCTCAACTGCAGATGGATGCTTTCGAGGGAAGAATCGGCCCAGATGCGATCAAAGGTTTCCAAGGGGATTGGTCCTACTTCTACCAAGTTGCTTTGCGTCGGATCCAGGACCAGCACGAATCTGATAAAGGGAAGGCGTTGGCGGCCCTGACCTGGGTGTGTCATGCGGCCCGACCCCTTTCAATCGCAGAGTTAAGCCACGCTGTGACAGGTCCTAAAACTGCTGGTGCAATGGACTCCGGTACTCTAGAAGCCATCAGCGCTGGATTGATCATCGTTGAAGATTCCGGCACCGCGCGTCTTTTGCACTATACAGTTCATCAATTTCTGGAAGAGAAGAAGGTTTTCCGTTCTGAAAGCTCCCATCTTTCACTGGCCCAAAGATGCTTGAAGGTGCTCCTGGAACGTCGCATCGAGTATGAAACTCGTGACACTCAACAGGTCACTTCCCAGAAGCCGGCATATCTGAAGTATGCTGCAGATAACTGGGGGTACCATTTGCGACGCTCAGGAAGAAACCGCGCAGCCTGGATTCTTGCCAAGGAACTCTTAGAAGACAAGGCGAGGGTATCTGAAATCGCAGGGCACATGGAGAGCATCCCTTCCCACCTCAAGTCGAACATAACAGCATTGCACATATCCACTTTCATCGGATCGAAAGCTCTCGTACTGCAGTCCATAAACAAACTGCGCATCCCTATAGATGCAGGAATGGACACTGGTCACACGGCAGCCCATTGGGCTGTGATATTCAAAAAGCCGCGTATACTGCAAGTACTGATGGAAAAGGGGGCTAAGATTAACGCCCGAGATGCGAAGGGGAGGACACTCCTTCACACGGCAATCTCGAATCATGACGAATCTAGCACTCAGATACTCCTCCAGAACCCTGAGGGCTTGGATGTAGATGTTGAAGACAAGAATGGAACCACTCCCCTTCGTCTGGCTGCTGAGGACGGTTATCTGTGGGCCATCGAACGTTTGGTCCAACATCACGCCAACATCGATGCCGAGGATAGGGATGGCTTCACCGCGCTCCGGTTAGCAATCAAGAAGGGTCACGAGAGTGTCGTTCGGCCTCTCATCAACGGTGGGGCCAACATCAATACCCCGTCACCCCGCGACGGATGGCTGGTATTAAACGAGGCGGCCAGCTATGGAAACGAGAAGCTCGTCCGCTTTCTCATCTCGAAAGGGGCGGACCTGGATCAGCAGGACTCTGATGGATTCACTCCTCTCCATCTAGCAGTTCAATACGGACATTCAGAAGCCGCCCACACGCTGTTGAAGGAGGGTGCAAATCCAAACACCAAGGACAACAAGGCCGGCAACACCCCCCTGCATAGTTTCATCTCGAACTGGTCCAACACCCAGGACAAGTCTCTTTTATGGATTCTACTTGAACACGGATGCTCGTTGGAAATGAGAGACAGGCATGATTTGACACCACTTCAATTGGCAATCGCTCGTGACAATATGTCGGCAGCCTGGCTTTTGGTACACAAAGGCTCGAATCTCGGGGCCCAGGACCACCAAGGCTACACCCCGCTTCACACAGCCGTTGCGTGCAATCGACTTCCGATTGTGACTCTCCTTCTGGACCAGGGGGCAAACTACGAAATCCTCGGCAAAGATGGCCATTCGCCATTGCATGCCGCCGCAGCGCTGGGCCACGTTGCAGTAGTAGCCGCCTTTCTCTACCGCGGCAAGGAGCCAAACATAGGGAACAAGTCCGGGCTCACGCCGCTGCATCTTGCCGCGATGAACAACCGGCCCGCGGCCGTCGACATCCTGCTGCAGAACGGGGCGGACCCCGACCTCGGGGACCGGTCCGACCGCACGCCGCTCCACCTGGCCATCGCGGAGCGGGCCGACGCGGCCGTCGCGCTCCTGGTCCCGGCCACGCGGCGGCTGGACAAGACGGACCACGAGCAGCAGTCGTACCTGCACGTGGCCGCGTTCTCGGGCAACCTGGCGCTGGTGGAGACGCTGCTCGCGGCGGGCCTCGGCGTCGACGCGGCGGACGCGCGGGGCCGCACGCCGCTGCACGCCGCCGTCGTCGCGGGCGATTCTGCCATCGCGCGCCACCTGGCCCGGCGCGGCGCCGACGTCGACCGCGCCGACGCCGACGGCTGCAGCGCGCTGCACCACGCCGCCGCGCTGGGCGACGAGGGCCTGATCCCGGCGCTGGCGCGCGGCGGCGACAGGCAGCGGCGGGACAACAAGGGGCAGACTCCCATGGACGTTGCGGGACTAGCGGGGCATAGCCAGATAGCGTGGGCGTAATTAGTGCAGGAGCTACTCACCTGCTCTCCCCTTTCCTTTATTTTTAGCTTGTTATGGAGAACTAGGCTTCAAGGGGTTAAACTCTTCACTGGATACAGTTTCAACCCGATACTCAGGAGGGGCTGGTCTTCTTGCATTTGCCTGTCGGTGCCAGATCTACAAGATGATGAGTACTATTCTAGGGTACTGGCTTGGATGCTTTTGCAAACGAGATTGCCAACTAAGACAGACGATGTCCAGCCGTTGTCACCCGCCTTTGAGCCCTTGTATGTACGACTACTCGCAGCTGGTCTACAGCCTCTGTACCGAGCCACTGTAGCGGGGCGTAACAGGACGAAGTAGGCCGTATACAGCGAGACCACCTGGCCCGAGTAATACGCCAACAAGAGCGGGCCCATATCGGCGACGGCGTGGGGCCCGACCTCGGCGTCTACGGGGCCGAGGCACCGTGCGTGGTAAACGCGAGCACCATGCCCCCGACCCCGAGGGCGCTGTTGCAGGCTACCGTTTCCGAGTCTGCGCATGTGGTCCGGTCACTTATGAAACACACAGGGAAAACTTCATCGATCCTGGGCGCGGCGTGGACAACGAATAAAGTTATTTATTAGCCACTGACATTATGGTACAAGAATAAGTAAGTCTATCTACAGTGTCTAGTCTATATCTAATATATGCATGGGAATTCGTGCAGACTAAGTAGCCTTAGTTGTACACATTGTCGAGGATGTAAGCAATGCCCTCCTTGCGGTAGTCATCCGTCGTGGTGTAATGGAGGTTCGTAGCGTTGACATCGAAAACGATATCTTGCGGGTCGCTTCCGGCGTACAGGGGCCAGATTTTCTTGGGGTGTTTGCATTCTTGGCCGCATTAGCACTCATTGTGTCCCCACGGCTATGGTCACGGAGGGGGGTAGAGCAAGGGAAAACGGGGAAATCAACCTTCAGCCGTTGATGCGAAGGCGGGAAGAAAAGGAAAACTTACTGCTTTGCTTTTTCCACCCGTTGGGGTCGGCGCCGTTGACAAAGGCGACCCACATGCGGCTCATCATGTCGGCGAGCTGCTTGTAGGACTCGGGGCGGTTGTCGAAGGGGCTCGCCGCGTAGCCGCGGCCCTGGACGTTGTGGAAGACGAAGGCGACCTCCTGGAAGTGGGTGGCGCCGTACTCGAGCGGCACGCCGTTGACGTGCAGGTCCCACAGGTACGAGTAGACGGGCAGGCCCGCGGCGGCGTAGGCCCGCGCCAGCAGCCGCCGCCCGCTGTGCTGCTGGAAGTCGCCGGCGAAGGCCGCGGCGCGCTGGAACTGCAGGCCCCACGGCGCCGCGGGCAGGCGCGTGCGCACGAAGGCCGGCACGCCGCGGGCCGGGTCGTCGGGGTAGGCGGCGGCGAGCCCCGCGACGACGGCGCCGTCGGCCGGCCGCCGCGTCGCGCCCGCCGCGAAGGCCCGGAGCGCGGCGTCCGTGTCCAGCCCCTGCCGGGCGTAGGCCGTGCCCTCGTCGAAGTTGTTGCCGGCGAGCAGCGGCACGCGCGCGAACTTGCCCGCGCGCAGCAGCTGCGCGCCCTGGCCCGTCATGAAGTCGCCGTCGACGACGGCGCTCAGCGGCGGCGTGGCGATGCCGTTGATGGCGCCGCCGGCGGGGGCCGAGCTGTTGAAGAGGGCGTTGAGGGTCTGCCAGGGCAGGGCGCGGAGGCAGCGGACGCGCTCCGCCGCAGAACTGGAAGTCGAGTTCGAGGTCAAGAAGCGAGCGGTGGAGTTCGAGGCCCTGGTTGAGTTCGAGGCCGAGGCGCAGCCCGTCTGCTGGACCAGCGCGTCGAAGTAGGGCTGCCAGTCCTGGGCGGTGCCGAATATGGCCACGGGGCTGCCGCTCTCGAGCATGGCGCCGCGGAACAGGCCGTCGCTCTTGCCGTCATAGGCCACGAGCTGCATGCCGACGGAGCGGGCGCCCGCCGACTCGCCCCACAGGGTCACCTTGTCCCTGCTGCCGCCGAAGGCGCCGATGTTCTCGTTGACCCAGCGCAGGGCCTGGCGCTGGTCGCGGAGGCCCAGGTTGCCGGCGCCGGCTTCGGCGAGCTCCGAGCTGTACATGAAGCCCCAGTTGTTCAGGCGGTAGTTGATGGACGCGGCGATGATGGGCGTGCCGGCCTTGACCGACTGGTCGACTATGTAGGTGAGGTTGTAGCGAGGGTCAGAGGCACTTCCCATGATGTAGCTCTGTATCGGTGAGGGACGTCATGGTCAGCAAAGCGAGAACATATTGTGCCTAGCCATGGTTGACTGCTTCGGGACTTTGGGTTCATGATTAGGAAGGGAACTCACACCACCGTGAATCCAGACCGTCACGGGCAGGTTGTCGCCTTCCTTGACACCAGCCGGGCGCACGACGTTGATGGTCAGACAGTCCTCGTCGACCCAGTTGCCGTTGTTCATAGTGTCCGCGCCGTAGCCGATGCACATGGGGCCGTAGGACGAGGCATCGCGGGTCTCGGAGAACGAGGTAGCGAGGGGCTGCGGCGGCGCGAAACGCAGAGGTCCCACGGGCGGCTGGGCGTACGGGATGCCCAGGAAGAACTCCTGCCCATAGTGGGCGTTGCGCACGCCGCGGTAGGTGCCGTTGGCGAGCGAGACCAGAGATGCCGGAGGAGACGGCGGCGAGGCGGGTGCTGTCGTGTAGTTCTTGGCTGACGGCGCACCGGCTACATGATCGACAAGAAAACATGCAGCGGCGGCGGTGGCGCATACCACTCGCATCACGGAGTTGGCAGGCATGCCTTTGTCACTTGAGATCGACAGATCCAAACGAATGACAGTGACGTAAGAGGCAGGAAACGAGTGAGAGACTGGGTTGGGTTGGTGGTGGTCGGAAAGGTCACCATCATGTCGTATTAGAAGTAGTCGAATGCAGACACCAAAGTCTCCACTACAAGCCCCCTTTTCCTTTGGACCGAAAAATCAGGAAAATGCATACTTTGACATGACAGCACGTAAATGGTCCCAATACTTGAGAGATGCGGAAATTACACTTGAGTACGGCTTCTAGATGGCGGGCCGCTGGTTCGATCACAACCTGGTACAAATACTAATAATGGGACCCCAGGCGCAGAACCAGGCGCGCCTCGTGTTGCCCAGCGTCCACTAGCGTTAATTACAGAAAGGACCGAAACCATTATCGACGACCAAGGCAGATCCATGTCCTATACTGGCGCCATTTATAGACTAGGCGGCAACCGGGGCTGTCACTTCACTAGTGCTGCGACCTCTCTCCTCTCTGCCCGGTATTTCCTTGCTTCTAGGGATTCTTAAATGAACCTCTACCCTCCATTCGGGGTTCCGTGCCAGCACCCCATCAAAAACCTGATTGGAATCCTCGTGAGGTTGCCATGCTACTTTGGTCGCCGAACGATTAATGTGCACGTATAGGAATAAGAACAGAAAATGAATGTCGGCGGAACGAGAGGCGAAAGGGGTAATTAGGTATGCACGTTTCACGATGAAGCCTTTGTTATTGTTGAGCTGTCTGATTCAGGGAGCGCGGAAAGAAAACAGAGTTAAGTAGATCTGTCTTTTCTTCTTTGATTTGTTGGTTCTTTATGCATTATGATTATTGAACACCGCGATTCGTGTAGATTCTAGGTCTCGTTTCGGAATGATTGTACAAAACTCGCTCTATCGCGGACTCACAGTCTTTCTTTCTCGAAAGGCATCATCTCGAACGAGTCCGCTGTGCTGGGAGCCGTATTGGACGTGGTTTGGATCATGACCTCTTCCGTCTTGATGATTCCATGGGTTGAGGATCTCATGCCGGGTCCTAATCTGGACGTCCCAGTCCCAACTTCTATATCACGCTGCAGAGCTTCCTGGGACTCTTGCCAGCCAGTTGTTGACATAACCTTGACCGTGTTTCCCTTTCGTTGTTGTTTGCCTTGGCTGGCCATGGTGTTGCGTCTGCTGGCCGTCCTGTCGTCCGTCTTGGCGTACCGGTTCGACGAAGCGCCCTGCTTGTAGTAACTTCGCTGGGTACTGCGCAGCTCGCGGTACAGCATTCGACTACGCCATTGACTGTTAGTAGTAGTCCTGTTTGCTTCGTCTTGGGGCAGTGTGCGCTTACAGGACGGGTAAAGAGGCAGCCATGATGGTAACTGCCGGCTCGGCGATAGTCCATATTGTGAGGTCGACACGACTATCTGGAAATTATGTCAGGCAACCGACGAAAAGACACTCCCGTGGGGCGACTTACAAGTGATATCGGGATCCACCATTTGCTGCACCAAGACGGATTTGACAATGCCTGTAGCACCAGCACTAGCAAGGAGTTCATGGATTAGTCGACAGAGAATGGCGCATGTCAGCGGTGGGATTGTCTTACATTGCCCCCATACTCATGGCCACGGTAACGCCAATCTTCTCGCGAAGAGGCATCGTCATTTTGAGCAAGGTCCTCCATGGGAGGAATGCTAGAACAAAGTCTATAACTGAACCGTAGTCTGCAAAAAAGCACATTAATAACGAATACAGACATGGATGGCGGCCATTTCTTTGGGGAGGGTTACATGAAGCGAACGTCTGCCATTTGGCGAGTTTCCCCTTGTCCCAGCAGGTGCCTGGTACTCGGCTGTCCCACACCTTCTCTATCGGCGTACACTTGGCGAGTCCCGTGATCCAGACCGAGTTCATGAAAAGGGTCATGGTGACCACGATGAAGACAAGGAAGGCCCTCATCCACTTGTCGGAGAATAGGCGATAGAGGGTGATAGAGAACGAAGACTTGCTCAGGCAACTTGACATGATTCCGAAGAGGGCCACCATGATGGTCTCGCGATTGATGGTGATCTTGTTCTCCATGTTGATGGTCGAGTAGTGACGCCCAAACCCGATCGTGCAGATGTGCGTGTTGATGGAGACGCAGATGGCCAGGGAGAACTACCGTGAGGAAGATGCACACAGGTCAGCAAGGTTGTGGTGAAGGGGTCAGTCAGGAAGAGTCTCTCTCACTCACCCAGGCCGCAATCATCAAGTGATCGTCCCACCACAGACCTGTCGATCTTATCCGTTTGCAGTACAGGCGGAGGGCCAGAAAGATGCCTGCTGCCAGGGTGAGAGACCAGGTCGCCGCGAGGAGCCGCGGGGCTCTGGTCTCATTGTCGTAATCCATTGACAACGGGTAACGTAGAAAGCTGAAGGCAAACAAGGTTGCAGCAAGCCGGTGCCGGCCAGCTATTTATCGTTAGCAGAGGATCGAATGGGATCAATTAACCCGCGCGCACTACCGTGCGGAGAGGCCCGAATTCTTATTTAACTGACAAGTTGGAGATGTGGTGATGAAGGCCAACTAATGCACCATCACAGCCCGGCCCTGGCAGCTAAGCCTGTCCCAGCCAATGAAATGACCCCGCCCCCGGATGTCGAACAGGTTCATGAATCAGTCCGATAACTAGTCTCGTTCGTAATCACGCAGAAAAGAACCTTGGAAGGGAAACTAGCCAGCGGATTAGGTCACAAGTGGCGATGATCTCTAGTACTAACTACAACTCCCACTACCAGTAGTAGGGCACAGGCGGGGCGAGAAGATCTCCCTGGGACACACCGGACGCCCGGATACTGCGGGCGGGACCTGTCAGACCGACGCACCACGACTTGATAGTACGACGTTGTAGCCCTAGCAGTGGTGGAATGGAATTGGCTTTCCTCCTTCCTCGTCTCAGAACCACATGGCCTGATCTAGCAGTACGGGAAACAGTTTCACCGAGACTTGGACTGGAGAGAGAGAGAGAGGGAGGGCCAGTTCTAGCCCTATCACCTTGACGGCCAAAGACGATTGCGACGGTGCAGGATCAGCCCCCGGTACGTGCTGACGCAATCACGTGGTGTGGTGTGAGCAGTCAAGGGGGTGATGGTGTCTGTACGCGAAGTTCCGGCAGATTTGCTGTGGGTTGGCCAGGCTCGATTGTCGTTAGCCATGTTACATCGTCGGTGATTTTAAGTTCAGATCTGGTCCACATACGGGGTTCCCTACCGAGCTGAGCGCACAGTTTGTCAGAGCTTGCCAGGATTCAGGATAGATGGCGAATTGGCTGACATTGGCATCTTCTTCGCCTGAATCAGGGCTGCAGGTATTTCGGCCGATCCGGAGTCTAGCAGTTCTTGGGTCCGCGTCTGCGCTATAAACGTCGGGGTGGCGGCACACTTTTTCTAGCGCTATCATCGTGCCATCCAGAAGGCGTTTTTTATTTTTATTTTTTTAAATGATTCGTTCCAGCGACCCTGAACTTGTGGCATTCGGCCCTTCCACTAACAAATCCAATTGACTTTTCTCCAATTGCCCTATCGCGAAACTGCCGTAGCCAGGAGTGATGCAATAGGGACATGATGGTTTTGTCGGGCCAAGGCAGCACCGGGGCATTTAGAATACCAACACCGAAATCGGCCCTGCGCCCGAATCCAGCCGGGAAGAAAGTGCGGAGTGCTAGGAATCAAGATTTCCAGAAAACCAATAAATACCGGTGGTTTTAAGGGGCCGCCAATGGGTGGGTGGGGGTGCTTACTACGCGGAACAGAAGTAGGCAGGGGTCGTCGATATTGGCCCTGCAGGAACGTGGAAATGGGATCCACTGCCACTCAAAGGGCATGCAGTTTCAGCCATAAGCATGCGACCGTAGAATCTTACCTGCACATATGGGTCACGAGCCGGCCGGCCGGGCACGCCGGCTTGGTTGCCTATAGGCGTTGGAGGCCAAAGGAAGATGCCCCCTTAGCGCCAATGAAATTAGTCAGTACCTACTTCGCGCAATTGGGTTTGTTAAACACCGGTTCGATGCTGCATAGTCATATTCCCCTACTTGGGATGAAAGGCGCATAATAGGGGTTGCCAGCACGGGCATTGTGCCCCTGAGAATAGCATCGTGGACGTCATGGTGAGGGAGAAGAGGTCGTAGGAGCAGCAAGCTCACGCGTGGTGTCCTTGGGCGGGACACTGCTGTGCTCGAAGCCCCTTTACCTCGCTACGGCTGGGAAATGGCCAGGAATGGCAGAGTGCGTACGGGTTTCGTCGCACATTCCAAAGCTGCGTGGTGATGCCCTGGTCCGGATCTTGGTTCTGCTGGTAGCAAACCGGATATGCGGGGCGCGTGACATGCAGATGTGATTCCTTGGCCATACCGGTTAATTATTAAATACAAAGTAGGAGTAAACGCTCACCGTGGCCATAATCTATATGGGCTTTGTCTAATTAGTAAGGGGAGCATGTCCCGGGCATGGTATAGGCACCGCCTACGAGCTCTAACAAGACATGGCGTCGACATTTCATGTCCATTCATGATACCCTCGTCAAATACAGCTGGACATCCAAGTCACTAGGAATTGATATTATCCAATTTATCTTGCAATCTCCATACCCCTAGAGGCGACGCAGTTGGGTCTGATGACGTCCTCGTGAATGAGTCCTAGGGGCACCCCCTAGAAAGATACTGTTCTTACAGAAAACGCCAAACAGCTCAGGGTCATATAAAAGATGGATATCTTGCTTTTGGACAAATGGTTTCAAACTTCGGCCCTTTGTCCTCTAGCAAAACCTAGACTTCTCGGTATTCTCTTCAGCAAGAAAGCTTACATTGAGTCTACGAAACATTACCGTTCGAAGTCGACTCGTCCAATTGAATTGCGTCACTTAGCTCTACGAGTAGAGCCGCTCAAGGCCTCTTGGTATTAGGTTCAAATCCGATTGAAGGCAACAACCCTGGCTTATCATCTAGCTATAGGTAGGCTTCTCCTATCTCCTGAGACGGCCTTGCGTGTCAAGGCATTTTCTAGACCTTCCATTCACATCGCGGCGGTGTCGTATCTAAGATGGAGGCATTTGGCCATTGCTGCTATCAGTATCTGCACCTGATTGATTGCGACGACCCTCTATGCCACATACGTGGCTTGCTTGGGAATTGCACGGAAGTGCACATCGCTTACACATTTCCATCCAGTTGGAGGCCAAAATCGCTCACCCCGATTAACGGCCAAACCGCATAAAGTTTGGCCCGGAGGTACGCTTTGGGATTTTGGGAGGCTTGGTTCCATGAAACATGGTTAAACTAACTATGGATGAGGCGGCGTTGGTGCGTCGACTAGTCGGAGAACCATAATCATCCCGAAGGAGGGCGGAAGAATCATTATCCAGGAACGTGTCTGCATCAACGCACTGGTACAGCTCATTTTGTCCCCCCCAGAAGCTCGGCAGTAAGTGTCTCAGATTTCCAACGCCGTTGCAGCGGATATAAGCTGCAGTCTACGCATTCGGGACAGCATGGGCTTTCGATTGGTTCTCCTATGGTACTCTCTATGTTTGCCGTACGACCGATTGCCTCATCGGGGTGAAGACGTCTCCGTTTTCTAATCGTCGGATCCGCGGTAATGGTAGCCAAGACAGCTGGCTGGATGACGATATGATTAAACGGAACTCATCGGCGACATGTATAAGACATAATCGTCCCTGAATTCACTTGAGATAAGCTGTACTAACCCATCTGTTGCCTGCGCTACTGCTTCTACGTCGCCAGGGGCAAAGTAAAAATACACAACCCGTACTACATTCCCTCAGATTGTAATTAGGGTGTGACGGATCGCGCTCGCCACTCTCTGATCAAACTTTTGCACCGTTAAACAGCACGAAGCCCAGTCTCTAGAAGTACAAAGATTCACATAAGTAGAATATGACAACAGTTTGCAAGTAAGCAATAGGCTCTCGAAACCAGGAGCAAAGTGGGAGGTATTAATCATAGCTATGTAAGTTGAACAGAGGCTCCCTAGACCTTCTATACATGACTTGAATGCACGTGCTCAGGAGTTACCCAATAAGATTTTTGGTGGGCAGGCTTCTTTTCCAGCCCCGATATAATGTTTGGTGGAGTTGTTATAGTCGCCTTTCGCGTAGAGAAACGCAGAGCATACACAGATGTCAAGGAGCTTCATCGGATAGATCTCATTGGGATCGCCGATGCATTGGTTAGTATCTCAATCCTTGTTTTGACTGCAGTAACCAGAGACATATCTATTTCGCTCAAGTGATCATCGGTGAAACTCGCCCGGAAAGTGATTCATCTCATGGCGCAATAGTTTATAGAACTCATATAACTTTAGCCTTCCCTCCCCCTACGCAGCATGAGGAGGTCCAGGCCAGTCAAGACGACACCATGAATGTATAAGGCTGTGGGCTTCGGTGATAATCGGTGTTCAATACGCGCGAGTTTGTATAGCAAAGCTGACAGCCACACTTCAGCCTTGTATCAGCCCTACTAACTCAGCAAAAGCGGAGTATATCGATCGCTGACAAATACACTATACGACGAACCCCGACTCGCTAATCTAGGATGAGTCATGTTCCTCTGTAGAATGGGGTCCCGCGCAGCTAGGATATCGCCTTCCGTCTCCCCATCTCATCTCATTTACCCATTGCAGAAATTATTCGACGCCACAATGAAGTCTACCCTGAGCGCCAAGACGGGGCTCATTTTGATCGACATCCAAAACGGCTTCTCTCATCCCTCGCACTGGGGACGGAGCGCAACGCGCCAGAATGAGTTAAGATGATGACCCCGATACGAATGGGGCGGTGCTCGTATGCCATATCCATCACCACAGGATCGTGCCCGGCTCGACGCTGCGCCCGGACCGAACCATGGAGATCGACGGGGCCTCGACGCAGCCGTTCGGGGAGCCGTTCGGGGAGCCGGGGATGGGCAAGATGGTCTGGGTCAAAGATGTGAACAGCGCCGAGGCGGTCCTCTGCCCCCGCCGCGTCCGGCAGCGGGTGCTATGCGGCCTCACCATTAAAACCACACAACCCGTGCCCCAGGCCCTACCATCTGTATCTGATCAGGGATCCCTTCTTCTTTTATAGGAGCTGTTTGTAAGTATCTATCAGTAACCGAACCAGGCATTTGAGGGTTAAACCTCCACCTGTTCTGGCCCCGCTACACCACCGAGTCGCTGAAACGAGGTGTTCTGAAGGGGGAAGACCATGTGCGTAGGCAGTATCTTGGTTTTGGGCGATGAGAAGGGGCCTTGCCCACACACATCCAGCTCCGGTCCATACAACTCTGGACTCTGAACAATATTCTCAGAAGATCGCGCCAAGCCTCCGGGATAATAAGAGAGTTGGTAACTAATATATACTTCACAATAAGCCCCCAGTAATCACTATCAGAACTGATGATTGGTAGGAAATACGATACTCTGACGAATCCAAGGGCATCGGAAGCATTGTGATGATGAAATCACACGTCATACCTCAAGCCAATTAAAGCATGTGAGATGACTATTGCGTCGGGCACCAGAGCGAGAGCGGCACGTGTTATTTGGTGGGTGATTGACACCTCCCGGGCTTGTGGTCGTATAAAAAAGCCCGCATAAGTCAGTTTTGCATTTCTTCCAAGCCGCTGGACCAACCAGAAGCAGGATGTTTATCCAAGTACTATATTGGGGCTGTCGGGGATTCTCTAGCTGCTGATGGCCGACGAACCTACACACGGCACCAGGAATAGATCGAGCTGCTTGGTTTAGTCGTAGGTGAGGGGTTGTCGCATGTAGTACTCCGTATAGGGGGAGCTGAATGGAAGTCGTAAAGTGCCATCTAGAGTAGAGGGTGGAAAGAAAAGCAATAGAGAAGCACCTTATAACGGCTGCTATTAATAAAAGACAGACGGAAAGGCTGACTAGGCTGGGCATCCCTGTCGGCAAGCTTGACCCTTGTCAGAGTCGCGACAAGGTTGGAGGCTAAAAGCAATAATGTAACGGTTTGGATGCATAGTAAGCGCCGACCCAAGACATCGGTGCTGCGAGTAGGTGCTGGGCCCGACGAGAAGGCCATCATATCATATCATAATGGGGATATTGATTGATACCCGACAGATCATGACGCCTGGCCACAAGGATAAATGCAAGTCATGCTGTGCGACAGACAGACAGACAGACGTGTTGGCGCGCCGCTGCAGAACAACAGAATTGCCGGGCCAACTAATAAGATCGGGGGCGTGGTAAGCGACTCCGCCGACCCTGCATACGTGCGACAGTCCGACCGAGAGGGCAAGCAAGACCCCAGATTACTGCCCGGATTCCTGGCTGGGATCGACGGCACTTGCCACAGAACGGGGTAATTAAGATCAGTGATCAACCGCCAATCTGCATCCTTCGTGTCGGCCTGTGGGGATGGCTTGCATCGTTGGTGCAAATGGAAGATAAGAAAGGCTGAAAACCCCCCGAGACTTTGGTCCATATATTTTCGTCTCATGTCGCCATCCCAATTCCTCGCCTGCCTCATCCTCCCCCCCTCGATTGACTGACTATCCATTGCCCGCTAGACACTGGTTCCGTCTCAATTGGGTTTCCTACTAGACTGGAAGCTTTAAAGTTAATTGTTTAGTTCCCCTTTCCCTGCCGCGCGCTCTGTCGAATACGCGTCGCGACGACATGGCGGTCGAGGCAGTGAGGGCCAACGACGCGGCCGTGAGCCACGGGCGGCACCTCGTTCACAGGTTGGCCACACCTTTACCCCAACACACACACTGTCTCTCCAAATGCTGCCCGCAAAGTGGCGAGGTGGCAATGCGGGGAAACACGACCCAACCAACGCTGACACTCTAAATCTCTAGCCATGCTCACGAGGGTGAAATTCCGGGCACAGTGGACCTCAGGGCAGCCGGTAAATCTTCTTTTTCTGCCGATCTTTGACTTTAGCGGGACAAGAAGAAGGCGACGTTACTAACCAAAGCCATTTGCACACATAGAGGGCGACGATACAGCATACGGTCAGGCATTGTTTCCTGTGCCCGCGGAAGATCCGAATGACCCGTTACAAGTGAGTGCCGTGTCCGGCTCGGGGGGGAGCGACGCCGGAGGGGAGGACTGGGAGACGCAATGGCCAGGGTCTGACTGAATGAGTTACTTCGCAGTGGCCGACCTACAAGAAGACGATGATCTTGATTATATGCTGCGCCTACTCGTTTCTCGGCAACGCGACGCTCGTCGGCCCCTCGCCCTACATCGCCATCTTCTCCAAAGAGTTCGGCATCACCACGACCGAAGCCTCCACCCTGATCTCCTATCCCAATCTTGCCTTTGGCTTCGGCTCGCTATTCCTGGTGCCCCTGTACCTGAAATTCGGACGCCGTCCCGTCATGCTGGGATCCATGGCCTTTGTGGGTTAAATGTTTTTTTCTTTATAGCTTCTTTCCTGTAATTAAGCCCCGCGTCGAGGAAACGCAAGCAGCTAACCACAGTTGGGGCTTTTTCCAAAGTTTATTGCCGGAGTTATCGGTTCTTCACAGGCCACCGACTTCTCGGGACTCATGGTGGCCCGAGTCTTCGCAGCCTTCGGTAGCGGCGTCTGCGAAGCCATCCCCGTCCAGCTCTGTAACGATATCTTCTTCCTGCATGAGCGTGGAAAGAGGATTGGTTACTACACATGTGAGGACTCCCGTCTTTCCTCTCTCCTCCGCAATGGCTTGCTAACGTGGGGAAATTCCAGTCTGCCTGGCCATAGGCACAATATCGCCCTTGGTGTCGGCTCACTTGCTCATCGACCCCTGGGGCTGGCGCTTGTTCTTCTACGTCGTGCTGGCCTTCGCCCTGGCGCTCTTCATCCTGGCCATCATCTTTGTCGAGGAGTCATCCTACGATAGAGAAGCCCATATGCGGAGCGAGGCGGCTGCTCAGTCTGGCCAGTCAAGCGACAGTGAAAAGCCCACATACAGAGTGAACGACCAGGTCTCCGGCCCAAGCACGCCCGAGGCCCCCCCGCGCAAGTCGTTTCTCCAGACGCTGTCGCCACTGGGCAGATACGACCCTGAAGCCCGCTTCTTTGGGACCATGGCTATGTCTTTCACGTACTTTCTAGTCCCTCAGGTGCTCTGGGTCGTCACCTCGTTCGGCATCTACATCGGCCTGGGCGGGTTTGCGTACAACTACACGTTCCCCATCAAGATCATGGCCGCACCCTACTACTGGCCCGAGGTATGACATGTCCAATCTCTCCAAGAAAGCAATTCCCAAGCACGAACCGGTACTGACTAGACCAAACAGTCGAGCTCGGGCTACATCGCCTTCGGGGCCCTCTTCGGCTACCTCCTCGCCGTACCCTTCACCTTCTCCTCGGACCGGCTGGCGGCGTACCTGACGCGCCGCAACAACGGCATCCGCGAGGCCGAGATGCGGCTGGGCGTCATGGTCCCCGCCATGGTGATCGCGCCGGCGGGCCTGATCCTGTACGGGCTGGCGGCGCAGTACGACCTGCACTGGATGGCGTACATGATGGGCAACGGGCTGATGTCGTGGGGCGCGTACTTCTACTTCAGCTTCGCGCTGGCCTACGCCGTCGACTCGTACAACACCAACACGTCGGAGATGCTCATCGCCATGAACCTCGGCAAGCAGGCCATCAGCTTCGGCCTGTCCATCAACCTGCTCGACTGGGTCCTGGACCGCGGCTACGCCGTCGTCATCTCGGGCATCTTCGGCGCCGTGCTCGTCGCCAACAACCTCGGCCTGCTGGTCTTCATGTTCTACGGCAAGCGCATCCGCGTCGCCATGACGGGCTCGTGGCTGGCCAGGCTGCACGGGAGGCACCGGCAGAACAGCCCGCAGGTTGCTTAGGGAGCAGCGGTAGGATGCTTGGGTAGGTCGTGCGGAATCGACCGGTGGGTTTTTTAAACAAGGCGTCAAGCGGTTAGCGATAGAATTTTCAACAAACTTCTAGTGACATGTCATATTCCAAAAAATAGATGCGCTACAACTACACTCTCACTGGTTTCTGTGTGAATAGGGATCCTGTGTATCAAACCTCGCCGACGCTGTCACCGACGCTGGCATCACAATTTTGCCTGCCATCCATGCTGCAAGAAAGCCGCGTAACGGAGGCCAGATCCAGTCGTGGTCTGCGTATCCGCTAGCAATGCAGGGGTTCGTTTGGAGTCTTGGCTTCCGACGTCCGGTGCTTCTGTCCGGTGGCCCTTGAGTCATAACCCCGGCCCATGATCTTCGAATTATTGGAGTCTAACTCGTTGGGCGGTAGATTCCGCGGCCAGCAGGAATCGCCATTAGACCACGTGCCAGGGCAAGGACCCTTTGGGCCATGGATAAAAACGAGGTCAATTCCCTCGTCGGCGGCGGCGGACTCTGCGTGCATCCGTGGTCCGTAGGAACCGAAATTTCCATCGTGACAAGGGCCGCCGCTCGAACCAACTCCACTGGAAAAGCTCCCTTAATATCGCCCGTTATCTACTAGATACTCCATACATGACTCGTACTATCAAATCGGCGTTTTGAGCAAAGGTCCTGTCCATTTCATCACAGGAATACCTTCACCTTCACAATAAGGATCTGTCTATGTGACACAGAATCGTTGCGGGGTAATGGCTGCCTATAGGTAATTGGCCAACATGTCAGCCTCGATTACTAAGATGTGAATCTGCCTTGCGAGAAGATGAGGATGCTTACCCCTCATCTGGACGGCATGGGAAGCTTCTCCCTCGATGTCCAGGCCACAATAACCATGCCAAAGGACATCACTTGACCATGGATCCCATAAGCGCGTTTGCTCTTGCATGCAATATCGTGCAAATCATCGAGTCGAGTACCAAAGTCCTGCTCAAGGCAGCAGAATGCTACAACGATGGAGCCACCGCGGAGATGACGCAATTGAGCGGGAACATGGACCTGCTCGAGAGCCTGAGTTCGGAGCTCAAAAGCATCGAAGCGCCGACGTCCGGCCATGTCTCTGCCGCCGAGTCGATGACGCTCGAGGCTAATGAGAAGTGCTTGCAGCTGTCGCAGAAACTCATCGGGCTCTTGAACAGCCTCAAGATCAGGGAGAGGTCCGTCTGGCAGGCCATCGGCAGGAGCATCAAGACAGCGCTGAACAGAAACACGATAGCCGAGTTGCGCCAGGGTGTCTCGGACAGTCGCGCGAACCTCAATCTGGCGCTGTTGCTCCTCATGCAGTATGTACCGCCCGTCTCGTCGTGATTGGGGCAAAGCTCGGGCACGGGTTCTCGCTATGACCTCACGCTGAACGTTTGTCACAGTGAGCGGGCTTCGGGGACAGCAGCCACCACTATGAGGGCGCACACAGACGCGGAGGCTCGCATTATGAGCACGTTTCATCAGCAATCCAGCTTACTAGGCGGAGAGATCCAGAGGCTGAGCAGCAAGATCGACGGCGCATCGCTCGACCGCTACGAAGACAGCATGAACGATTTCCGCTCGGCTCACGAGGCCCAGCTGCAGCAGTTGTCTCGGCAGGTTGTGCAGATCCTTGAGCAGAAAATATCCACGGTCGCTTCTCAGCAAGTGAGGGACAGGTCAGAACTATCAGCAGCCGCCCAGCATAGGATCTTGCAAAGTCTCTACTTTTCCCAGATGCGGGAGAGGAAAGGGCAGATCTCCAATGCCTATAAGGGCACCTATGGATGGATATTTCGCAGTGACTTCAATCTGCTGGATGAGAAGGACAATTTCATGGCTTGGTTATCCCCACAAAACACCAAGCAAAGAGTCTACTGGGTCTCTGGGAAACCGGGTGAGTTCCAGCCCCCTCGATATTCCTCGATGACAGCAACTTCTGATGGTTTGTATCTAGGTTCCGGGAAATCGGCCTTGATGCGGTTCGTTGATAAGACACTGGACGCCGAAGACCAACTGCTGCCGTGGACTGGATCAGCACGCGTGATCAAGGCCTCGCACTTTCTTTGGAAGTCTGGCACATCGCCGCAGAGATCCTTGGACTCCTTATTGCGCTCTATAATCTATCAGCTTTTGGACCAGGTACCGGACCTCGCTGAATCCTCTGTGACACCAGAGAGATGGAGATCAGCTGCATCATCCGAACGGCGACCGCCGGAATGGACTTTGCCAGAGCTGACAGAAGCACTGCTCTCTTTTGTCCGGACAAGCGCTTGTTCCGTATTCATCCTGATAGATGGGCTTGATGTACGTCATGATGACCTCGTCTCTGCCATAGGCTGCTAATGAGACACTTAGGAACTCGAAGACACAAGGGGCCGGCACGAGGAGCTCTTGCAACTGATCCAAACCCTGAGCACCTTCGATGCCGTCAAGATCTGCGTATCAAGCCGACCCGAAAACGTCTTTCGCGATGAATTCAGAAATTGCCCGCAGCTTCGACTCCAGGACCTCACGTACAATGACGTTCAAGCCTTTGTCCGGGGCCAGTTCGCCAAGGCGGAACGATTGCGGGCGCTGAGCCAAGGGGATGCCGAACTTAGCGAAATCCTCTTCAACAACATCGTGAGGGCATCTTCCGGTGTGTTCCTCTGGGTATGCCTCGTCGTGACGGAGCTTCTCCAAGAGGCAAGGGATGGTGCCAGTCTGGCAGAACTGATCCAAATAGTGGACAAACTGCCTACCGATCTCGATGAATACTTTTCCCGGATCATGGATTCAATTGAGCCCTATGTGGCAAGTCGGGACACAACCAATTTCATCCGCGCCTGCGACTACCACGTGAACTTCCTCCACCGGTCATTTCACGATTACCTTCTCCAACCTGAAAACACCGAACGGCTCGAAAAAGGATCGAAGGGCCCCTACGATGTGCGATTGTTTCTATGCAATGCTAGACTAGTCCAGATCCTGTCCCTTGAGTACAAGCGACGTCCAGACCACGCACTATTGGCCCTGAGATTGGCAAGCTATGTCATGAGCGCAATTGCGGTGGAGGATCTCAGACTCTCAAAAGAGTGCGCCTTAATAGCATCACACCTCCGACCTGTGGTGGAGTTTCTGGCCCAAAATGAGGTGCTAGGGCTGCACCAAACTGTGTTATCGTCTTTTCGAAATTACATAACAAACCACCAAACCTTTCTCAATGTTGCGATCGACTTCGGACTCGTGGCGTACCTAAAAGACCATTTAACGAGGGACGCTATCTGCACGAAGATGGGTCGGCCCATATTGGATCATGTCCTCCATTGGTTATTGACTGACGTAGAGATTCTTCGTCTTGCATTAGATCTAGGAGCGGACCCTAACGAGAAGTGGCATTCTGTCTCTGTCTGGGGGAGGTTTCTGATTTCGCTGTTGGAGAGCCGCATGGTCCGCCGTTCAGTCGACCAAATACGTCACTGCCTAGAGGCCATCAAGCTTCTGCTTGAATACTCTGCCGACCCGGTACTACCGGCAGACTGGTTTCCTCAGGAACTATTTCTGAAGGCGGGCCCTACACTCTTGGGCCCGGTGGACCGTGAGATGGCAGCTACATCCAGCGAGCTGCCCGACACAAGCACAAGCATGATACCGGTCGCGAGCATCTTGAAGTATATAGAAAAGACGTTCCCCGGGCATGCATCACAAGAGCTGGAAGAGTGTATCCTCCTTGCCGAGAGTAAAGCTGCGATTCGAGGGTGGATGATAACCTAGTACTAGTTTGGATAATTGTAAGCGTCGTCGTCCTTTTTAACCTCTAGATATGTGTTCCATGTGCTGGTGAGCTCATCCACACCTCTGAGGGCCACCTCCTTTTAAGGGGCCCCTTTAAAAACGGCCTCAAGAAAGCCATTCCTGGACCAATCACCGCAGAGCAATATAAAGTAAGTACACGATCATCAAGGTTATAGCCGTCATCGAGCTCCTATTCCACTCAGAGATCTAGGAATTTGCACTTACAACTTCTCTTACTAACTTCCCTTGCTGATTTCGAAGCGTCACTAGGTTAATAAAGAGGTGGATGGTATTTACAGAGGGCTATGTGCGCAAGTTGTTATTCGAAGAGAATGTGAGTTCGCTCTTTTCTCGATAGATGCCATAAGAAGGTCGTCTTGTTAAGAGCACGGATAAAGTACTTTATGAAGGTGTATTATCAACTTTCGATATGACCAAGACTAAAATATCATATGAAAAGTTTCCGTGAGTTCATGTCAACCTATCAATATCGTTTTTATTATCTCAGTGTACCGGTAATGCATCATCCCTTATCGATGAAGCGGCCTCTGTTTAGATGCCGCCAATCTAAGTCTTCCTCTCTGTTAATCATGCCATTGCCCTGACAGTACTATGGATTGCAGTACAAGGTTCCAAATTTGTTGTCCAAGTAAGTGTGGTCTATTGAAAGGATTTCCCGTCAGCAATGACTGATCAGTATCTCGAAGATGCGTCAACCCTCTTACCCGTGTTTATGGACGCGTCAACGGGAGGATCACCACAGGTACAGTTTAGCCAAGACGACATCTTGCCCGGCCAGATGCGGTCCTGGAATCGTTGCAGACTGCAGCCGGTGCAGGAGGCGGAGTAGTCACCGTCGAGTTTGGACTGTTTGCATTGCAAAGTACACATGTCAGCTTCCACCATCTACCCAGCCCGGGGCATCCCAACCTGTGGAAAGAATGTCGAGGGAGGGGTTGGAAACATCCTTACGACGAGGTTCTGGCCGTCCCAGCCGTAACAGCCGTTCAAATTGATCGACGACGTGAGCAAGGTACCCTTGCCATCGCCCGTATCACAGGTGGCAGTCAAAAGGCCAGTGGCTGCGTCGAGCTTCTCATCATGGCAAGTACCACCCCAATACGATGCTCTGGAAAGACCCATGAGGGCGGAAATGATCGATATGGCCTTCATACTTGCTACACAAGTACACCGAGACAGGATAAATATATTTGCCTTTTGCTTCACTGTATCTTGCTTAGCTGGTGTCTTTAAGAGCCAACGGTCAAGGATGTCTCTTCGAAAGAGCAAGCGGGCTTTTATAGAAGCACGTCTTGCCTGCTTTGGGCCACGGGCATAACATAATGGAGGGTGGCTGAAATGAGGGATTGGCCCCATGACAGGCAAGCGGGGTTGGACGAATGGTGATTCGGGGATAATAAGCTTACTGGATCAACATCCGATCGTTCTTCATATAGACGAGACACACAGCCTGCGCAAGGGGGCTTGAGAACAGGGCAAATGACCCCCGGGACGAGAGCTCCCGCTCTGGACTAGCTGCCTTAGGAAGCCGAACAGCTCCTCGCGATGTTCACATAATCGAAGTGGGTAGGACACGGCTGTCTGGAAGTTTGGACGTGTAGTAGGTGGTTATTAGTAACGGGTGACTTAGGCCTTTAAGGGGGTTCGAGATAGCCCATTGACTCCGAAGCTACCGGGCCTATTCGTACAACACTAGAATTCTGCGCTTGTAGATTAAATATAGCTAGGAATCTCGTAAGGAGCTGACGAGGTGGTCATCTGGTCGTCAGCAATGCATGCATCCTCGACTATCCCCTGGGAACTTCCGGGGAATGCTGAAGGTGCGGATTAATACATGCCGACTACGCATATACACTCGGAGCAAGTTTCCGTCAGGCTTCTGGAGGGTTTACTAGATGTGTGGCTACTAAGTACTTAGTCATGAGGTGGTAGAGCTGCTCTGGCAGCACCGCCTCTGCAAGGAGTCTTGTTCAACTGGCAAGGATTTATCATTTATCAGGGAATACACAATCATGTGTACATCGAGGGTCTCGCATTATATCCCGAGCTTTGTTTACAACTGGTCGTCACGGCGGATAAAAGTTATCCGTGGGTAATCCGTGGGTAGCTCGGGTAACCATGGGTTTGTGGGTGGGTACTTCCTATGACAGCAGCGATTAATTATGAGGCGGAAATAATAAGAGCCAAGATGACAGGAGGAACGTCTGGTTACTAGGTGGCAGTGACCTATATCTGGTAGTTATAATCAGAAAACCCCATGCCCATATTGGCCGAGTTAACGTCGGTGATATCTGTCCGATTGCTGACATCGGGCCCGGCTTTGATCAAGGGAGTGAGTCTTCAGTCAGAGACTCTGCTTCAACAAACGGCTGGAGATCCGGGGATCCCACCAGCGACGACAATTTATCCCACATGGCTGACCACAAAGAGATGGAAATTGCTTCAGCCCGATACTACAGCCCACTTTCGGCAGGGTGTTCGGTCATGTTGTATAATTAAACGTAAATGGCTGCAGGATGAAATCCGACGATTGTTACAAGGTGACTCTAGGAGATCTCAGGCATTGTAACCGGGAGCTCAAGATAAAAAGGGAGATGACGACCGACAGGTTCACCGTGATTGATGATGAGACCTACGAACAGATTCAACTCGCAGATTTGGGGACACACAGGAACTCGAAGGTATATACAGATTAAAGCCACAAGTGCATCCGAGTCAACAGCCGCCTGAGAGATTCAAATCTCTCAGGTACCAGCTCCCATGGAACTCTCATGGTGAGCGAGACTTCTGTCACGATGGAGTCGGCCGCGCGAAGCAGGCCTCGACTTCTAGCATAGGGCAGTCGAAGGGTTCAAGAATCTGACAGGGGTATTTATTAGGTATGTGATACATTCTGGACCCCGATGTGACCGTACTTCCTTTTGAAGAAAACATCGACTTACACCCTATGGCCCAGTCCAGCAGTAAGAAAAAAACTCGGCAAGTCACCAACCAACCAACAGTTCACTCCGAAGCCTCGAGCTCAAGCCTCTCCTCGATGGCGCGCACGATCTCGGTCCACTCCATCATAGCGCCGTCGCCGACATCGCCGCACGCCAGCGTCTTCTGCTGGGGCGCCAGGACCTCGAACCAGCCGTTCCCGTCGGCGTTGCCGACGCCGTACTCGTCCTCGAGCACGCGGATCTGCTTGGCGGTGATGGGGTGGCGCCACATGGCCGTGTTCATGGCGGGCGCGACCAGGATGCGCTTCGTCTTCTTGACGCGGCCCGCGCCGTTGCCGTGGGTGCCGCCGGGCTGCTGCTGCTGCTGCTGCTGCTGCTGCTGCTGCTGCTGAAGCTGCGCCAGATCCGTATCCAGCTCGCCGCGCGCGTCCCAGGCGCGCACCACGCTCGTCAGGATCCCGTCGGCCATGCCGTTGGCGATCTTGGCCATGGTGTTGGCGCTCAGGGGCGCGATGACGAGGAGGTCAGCCCAGCTATTTCCGGGGGAGCGTCATCAGCGGTCAATACGTCCCTTTTACCGTCTTCCGTTCAAGAAAGGGGGCGGGGGAGGAAAAGAGAGAAACGGGCGGCTGTGGCTCAAGGCTTACCGTCGGAGCTCGATGTGCAGGATGGCGTTCCCGCGCTTCCAGGGCTCCTTCCACTCGTCCTCGTCGACGTAGACGGCGTCGACGTTGGGCAGGTGGCGCAGGCTCGAGACGGTGGGCTGCTCGGCGGACTGGCCGGCCAGGAAGCGCGAGGCCGAGGGCGTGAGCAGGATGCGGATGCTCAGGCCGGCGGGGTGGTGGCGGGCCAGGGCCTGGACGATGAGCGGGAGCTTGATGGTGGCCACGGACCCGGAGGCGGCGAGGAGAAGGTGGGTCTTGCCGTCCAGCAAGGCGGCCGTTAGGGCGGACAGGGATGTGGACTCGCGGCGGATGTGGTGGGCATCGTGGTGGGAGGATATGTACTGCAGCATGGTGAAACGAGGTGGAAGTGAACTGATGTGGTGTTGCGGGATTGGTCTTGAAGAAAGAAAGCCAAGGCGGGGGGGTTCTTTTGTCTATTTGTACATGTAAAAAAAGAGTCATTCGCAGCTCAGTTTAGAAGTAGTTAGCCCGCCATGTCGGGTTCATTCAGACTCTCTCGGTTTCCTTGAGTTTCGCATCATCCGGGTTCAGCCAAGCTACCGTGCTCTGATGTCCATCAGTTGGAGAACTATGATGCGATGCCACCAATCGAACGATGTGATGGTGGAAATACGCATTCATCGCCTGTACTTGCCCAGTTGGAGAGGGTTGGGATGCAATGCGGGGTTTTGTCTTTGTTTCCAGCGGGCTTTGATTGGTCATAGATTGATTACATCATCAATTAGCTATTTATCATTATCACCTGCAATTCTGCAATCCTGCATCTCGCCGCTCGCCGATTATTCATTCAAACCCGTCCAATACAAGAAGCTGTAGCCGACGTTTGCTTTCTTCGCATCACCCCAATTCCCGGTCGTCACCTGATTAAATTCCTTCAAGATCAAGAACATGTGGTCGAGATCTCTCTTCTCAGCCGTGAGTAGCCAGCGTTGTTGAAACTGTGACACTCGACTAACCCGCGACGATGCCGAAATGCAGGGCTTCCGGCAAGCCGCCAGACCCATGGCTATGCCATCATCCGCCGCCATGCGACCGGCTCCCTTCCTCTCCGCCTTCCAGACCCGTCTGCTCTCCGACACCACGCGCCAGGCCATCCAAAAGGCCGTCGGCTCTGCCCCCGTCGTGCTCTTCATGAAGGGCACCCCCGAGACCCCCCAGTGCGGCTTCTCGCGCGCCAGCATCCAGATCCTGGGCCTGCAGGGCGTCGACCCCAACAAGTTCGCCGCCTTCAATGTGCTGGAGGACGAGGAATTAAGATCAGGTAAGCTCGCAGACCAACAACACAAACACGAGACCGCGACCGGGGCGATTGCGAGAAGGCAAATGACTACCCATACAGTCCTACCCACTATCTAACGCATCGCTCGGCAAAACAGGTATCAAGGAGTTCTCCGACTGGCCGACGATCCCCCAGCTGTACCTCGAGAAGGAATTTGTGGGCGGTTGCGACATCCTGGTCTCGATGCACCAGGACGGCTCGTTAGCCAAGATGCTGGAGGAGAAGGGCGTTCTTGCTCCTCTGGAGGGAGGCGAGGCTGACTCCAAATAAGCTGAATTCAACAGACGGGACGAAACTGTGCTGCTTCTTTTTGCATGGCGGGCGGGCGACTGTACGAGATTTCGGAAGACGACGTGCGAAGATAACCTGTACATTATGAGATGCAATTCTACCAACTTAATGCACATACATGGTCGGAAGCTCAACATCTGCGATGCACGTTACATGCAGTACTCGCCGCCAAAGGAACATCGAGATATTGATTCAATAGGCACTTTCTTGTTCTATCTACTGCGGGTACGCGCCACCGTCGCCCCTCATGTCGCTACCAGCCGACCAGATGCCCATGTTCTCGACGGCGTCGACGCTCCAGCGGATAATCTGGCCACGCCCGAACATGCCGCGGGCCTGCCCGGTGAGGACCTCGACCTTGTGGCCGAGCTTCCGGAGCCCCGCGATGGTGTCCTCGCCCATGCCCTCCTCGACGTAGACGGTGCGGTCCATGACGTCGCCCTCGTCGGGCATGCCGGCGCCGATGCAGACGCGCGGCGCGTCGAGGGCCTGCTGCGGGCTGAGCCCGCCCACGACCTGGCCCAGCAGCGTCTGCACATGGCCCTGCGGCTGCATGAAGCCGCCCATGACGCCGTAGACGGAGTGCAGCGACCCGTCGTGCAGGTTGGTCACGGCGGCCGGGATGATGGTGTGGTAGGGCCGCTTGCGCGGCGCCAGCGCGTTGGGGTGGCCCGCGTCGAGGCTGAAGTTGGCCCCGCGGTTCTGCAGCGTGAAGCCGCACCCCCGCGGCACGATGCACGTGCCGAACCCGCCGTAGTTGCTGTTGATGAAGGAGATGGCGTTGCCCCCCCGCGTCCGACGCCGCGAAGTACACCGTGTCGCTGCTCTGCAGCGCCGGCGACCCGTGCAGCAGCGGCACGTCGCCCGCCCTGGCCGGGTCGAACAGCCGCGCCCGCTCCCGCAGGTACTCCGCCGCCACCAGCCCCGCCGTCGGCACCGTCTCGACGTTGGGGTCCGTCACCCACCAGCTCGCGTCGGCGAAGGCGATGCGCAGCGCCTCGATGATGACGTGCAGGTACGCGGGCGAGTTGAAGTCCTCGCGCCGGAACGTCGGGATCGTGCCCGCGGCCTCGAGCTCCTGGATGATGCCCAGCGCCATGAGGGCCACGATGCCCTGGCCGTTGGGCGGGTGCTCCCACAGCTCGAGGCCCAGGTCCGGCTGGTCCCCGGCGCCGCCGACGACGTGGCCCTTGAGCGCCTCGGCCACGCCCTGCCCGCGGAACTTGAGCGAGATGGGGTCGACGGGCTCGCTGCCCATCTCGAGGTGGTGCGCGAGGTCGGCGAGCTCGAGGTGGCCCCCCAGGTCCCGGACCACCTTCACGAGCTCCTCGGCGATGCGGCCCGTGTAGAAGCCCTTCTTGCCCTCGGCCGCCAGCGTGCGGAACGTGCGGGCCAGCGTCGGGTTCTTCATGATCTCGCCGGGTCCCGGGGCGCGCACGCCGTCGGGCGCGCTCGGGTCGTCCTTGAGCATCTCCCGGAAGTTGGGAGAGGCGGCGCGGATGGTGGGTTCGGCTTTGGCCCACTGCGTGTGTGCGTGAGTGTCTAGGCGTTAGCTATCCATGAAAGAAGGACTTTTACTTGCTTTGGTACCTATTCGGCTGGGGGGCGGGGCGGGGGAGACATACATAGTGCGTAACCAGCTCCGAGACGGGGAACCCCTTCTCGCCCAGCTCGATGGCGGGCGCGAGGATCTGCTCCAGGCTGACTTTGCCGCTGCCGAAGCGCTCGACGGCGTCGCACCAGCCCGCGGGGGCCCCCGGCACCGTCACGGCGTGCACACTGTCCATGCCGATCTTGCCCGTCTCGCCCTCCTTGAGGCCGAGGGATTTGCGGATCGTGTCGAGCGTGCACTTGGCGCCCGCGCGCCCGGACCCGTTCATGGCCGAGACCTTCTTCGTCTTGGCGTCGTAGTACAGGCAGAAGACGTCGCCGCCGATGCCCGTGGAGGCGGGCTCGGTCATGTTCAGCCCCGCCGCTGTCGCAAATGGCTTGTTAGCTCGTCATGCGCTGCACCGATAACACTCATTCACTCTAATCTGGGGCGCTTTGAGAGAGGCACATCACGTACCGACTGCCACGGCCGCATCCTATAGTAGTCTTGGTTAGCCTCTCTGTTTTTTTTTTGACGGTCTGAGCAGAGGTTGTCGTTGATCATCGCTACTCACAGCGCAGTTGCCGCCCGCATTCAAGATGTCGATACCGCATTTTGCGGCCAGCGGTTGCGTGCACGCGATGATACCCTTCGTGCTGTGAACGACGCTCCGGCGGCTGGGGAACTTCATCAAGGGGTCCGACCCCGGCGGGAAGACCGAGGGGACAGTCAACGGCATCGTTGCGAGGGGGGTTGTCGTGGGGTTTCTCAGGCGAAACGTGGGGTAGCGGGGGAATAGGTAACGCGTATAAGTGACTAACTGAGTCGCGGAGTTCGGATAAGAGAGAGAGGGGAGAGAAAGTGTGTGTGTGTTGGAGACAGAGATCGATGAGCAGAGCGAGGGAAGGACGATTGGGTTAATAAAATATCCCTACGAGACTTCCCAAGGGCGCAAATGGCTCAAATGCAGCTTACTTACCAATAGAATGATACATTCCCAAACAACAAAACAATGATGAGTCTCTTATCATGTATCATAAATCACAAGGGTCAGAACAAGCCCGACGGCTAACGTCCATTAGCGTCATCACAGCACTGTTGGTTTGGACTCGTGGAGGGGTTAGTGGGAAAAGGGGTTAGTGGCAGCCTCCCAACCGGGTTTAGAATCCAACTGATCATGTAAGTATAAGTAGGTAAGTAGCTGCTAACCTACTCAAGTACTTACCTACTTAGTGATGCCGCACCTCCGAGCCCCGAAACTCGGAGGGCCCCGGTAATGATTATGTAGCTGGAGGGGGCTCATTTGCTGGTTAGGCCGCTTCGGCAAATCCGTCCCCCACTGAATCAGTCGAGTACCTGCACATGCAGCGTACTTTCGGAGGAGCTTGACCCGTTATCTGGGCTGTAATCTGACTTTATCGACGGTTTATATCTCCGAGGAAGGCATGTCGCACACATTCACGCGAGTAGTCATGCATCAGGTTTGTCACCCATGTCCTGGTAGGAAAAGTGCCGCATCTTAACTTTCGCCGCCGCCACGTAGCGTCTCAATGTTCGATGGTGCCTGTCCGCACCTTGTCAACGTCCGTCTTCAGGTTGTCGTCAAGAGTCCGATCTCGGACGCGCCGTTCTCCTTCTGGCCCCGCCCGGCCCGGTCACCGGATCCTCTTGACTTCGAGGCCGGAGTTCCACTTATCTCCGTACTCACGCGGCCCAAGTCACGCTCTAGGATCTGGTATTTGCTTCAATTGGCTACCAATCCTTTAGGCCGGCTGACTGTATTTATCGGCCCGTGCCGTAAGCAGTCTATGCATGGTACTGGAATAAGCTCCGTGGTGCGGACTCCGCATAGATGCATGAACCTGTTAATACAGCAAAAACCTACCCCAGTGCAACCAATACTTTGACTCTATAAGTAAATAAATAATAAATTAAAATCAGCCATGAAAACAATGCCTGCACCCAAGTATATACTGGCCATGGACTATTAACAAGTCCTACTGGGGACATAGTTTGCCACAAATGGGCATCTTCAGGACTCTTCGCCGTCCTGCAGCTGACACTGTATAGGCGGGCTTGCTTTTTGCAAGCGAGCGTTACATCCTTGGTGGGTCGCGCAGCACATGGAGCTGTGTTGGCCTATCGTTCTGACATGAGAGCTAAGAGCACACATTAGTGAATACAGTCTTGGGCGGGGAAATGGCAAGGCAGAGTCAACCTTACTGACTAGATTGTTCTCTACGAGGGCGGCAGGGTGGCTACGCCAATGTATGCTGAAAGCACGACAGCTGCAACAGAGTCAATACTCCCAAGGAATGGGCCCCAACGCGGCTGCTCGACGTTGGATCGAGTTCTTCATTCCACAATATAATCAAACTATGTATATCCCTATTAGGCACGGTCTCATCATGGCCTCCTTTCACATTTACAGACACCCACTTATCATACGTAGTGGAAGAGAGAATGACAAAGAAATCGTGAGAAGCAAGGAGGGAAATACTGGGAAACGAAGGTGAACCAACCTGGGGTATTGCGTTGACGGCTGGCATATCTATTTGCTTTTCTATTTGTAATTGAATACAACTAACGGAACATCGACGGCGCCCTACCGCTTCATCCTTTAAAACTTCGGTGTGTATTACTGTAGTCATCACTCTAGGCTCTGATCCATGCTCTAATTTAGCACTCTTCTTCATTCATTTGTCAACAGATATTGCTATAAAAGGCGTGATCTAGACTTACTTAAAGGAAAAGATTGAAAATGGGTATCAGGATCGGATTTAGAGTTAAGAGGTTAGAAGTCCTCAAGGCTGTCCTACGGACGCCGTGGTTAACTTTTCAGCTGTAGAGAGCCAAGACGGCAGAGCGGACATCCGGGGTAAAAGTGCAACTTTTCAACGTCTCTATAAAGTACCTTTAGCTTAAAATAGGGATAATGGTCCGCCACCAGCCAGCTGAAAGTAAGACAGTAGTCATGGGATAGTCATGTGTGTACTTTTTGAGATACACCGTCAGCATGAAAGCCCTTGCATCCAGACTCGTTTAGACCATTACCTAGCCGTCTGTATCTATTATTTAAAGGGCAGCCGCTTTGTGGCTTACTTAGAGCTCACCATGGACAAAGATATGTCCCGCTGAGCTACCATAAGTCGTCGAACACACAAGTGCTTCGCTGGATCTTTTAAAAGCAACTAGCAGGGGCCAGGAGTAGGCTTGCATTATTGAGACATAGGTCATATTTTAGGAATTGGTTCTAGAATAGCTGAGTATTGAGGTACCTATAAAGATAGTTAGAAGGCTGATTTAAGTGAAGTCAATTTCTACGTCCCATTTCCTCTCGACAATCTACCCATCCATCTTGATCCTATACCACCTGTTTCATCCCTTCAGCCATCAAGCCCCTCAGGGCAGACGGCCCCTTGCCTACAATGAATATGGATACTAGCCCAGACGCGAATCATGGCAGTAGTCACGTCATGAGTCTCTCCCGTCGCTGGAGTGAAACGTGGCAAGCGCCTGTGACGATGGTTAGCCTGCTACTCGTAGGCGGGGCCGTCGCCGTTGGCCACCATCGTCTCTACCAATCGCTCCACGAGAAAGTAATTGGTGAAGAAGGCAGTGTCTCTGAGCATCAACAACAGATCATCTCATACGGTAACGCTTTGGCAGTCATAGCGAAGGCAGCGCTTGTTGCGGCTGTTACCTCTGCGTATACTCAGCACACGTGGTTTAGCTTCACAAAGAGCGGCGCTACAGTCTCTGCAATCGACTCGAAGCTCACTGCGACAGAAAACATCTTCTCCTTATTGGACCCGACGTTCTTATGGACGTCCAACCTCGGTGTCTTCTTGGCGATACTCACATGGTCAGCCTGTTTCATTACTTAGGATGCGACTTCGCTGACACGGCCAGGCTTATGCCACTCGTTACTGTCTTTACCCCTTCCAGCCTTGCAGTCCTTCCTCATAAATTGTCTGACAACGTCAATATGTCAGTACCAGCCATCAACTTTTCATCTTTTGTCGCCCAAGGTACCCCCGATGCTGTGACGCCTTCCACCAGTAAGCTGGCCGCATTCGTCACAGCAGGTGGAGCAATGGCACCAATTCCAATATTCCTACCCAACGCTTCCTACCATGCGCGATTCACTGGACCTTCGCTCCTTTGTCAAGAGCCTGAGGAAACAACCAGGTCGATGATTGACCAAGCATTCGGACAGATTGCCGGCTGGTCATCCGATTCGGAGATTAATGCGGTTTATATGGCCTTCAGCCCTAACACAAAACCTTACACATCCGTCTATCCGGTATGGCCTCTTGACGCTGACGGAACATTACGAGGCAACAACGTGGACTTCACAGAGTTCCTTGACACCTGCGTCAAAAGATCGAATTTCACCTGTCCTTTCGCCATACCCGGATTAAACAGCGTCCAAACCACTGTATATGGTACGAATGGTAAGGGTGTAGACACATCTAACGTGTTGTGGATACGCCTTGGGACTCACCGACTGTCCTGCTCCATGCACAAGACTGAATACGACGTTGAGTTCGACTCGAGGAATCCGTTGTCCAGCTTAAGAGACTACAAGTTCTCTGTCAATGGAGACTTTCGTGTGTCTGCATCTACTAATTCCTATGGACACATTGTGCTGACACAAAGCCTCCTGAATATTCTTGTCGGGTCGCTTTACTTCGAACCCCAGTGGTGCAACACAAATGTTGCCGAAATGACCAAATGCAGGAGCAATGCGTATTACCAACAGTATAAAACGACCGTTCACCATACAGCGCTTTCCAGCTATATCCTTCCAGAAACTAACGCCACTTGGACGAGGATCTGGAATGCTGTGGAAGCTGACAAAGACATGGCTGGGGCGGGATCCATTATTAAGCCCTCGGATGTGCCAAATCTCGGGGAGGATGTAGTCGACTTGGAACGCAATAGGGCCGTCAGCCCAGGTGAGCTTATTGAGCAGATGTCAAGAAATCTGACTTTGAGCGTGTTCAGCCAAGAACATAATCTGTTCGTTCCCCTACCAATCCATTTACATATCCTCTGCGCTGACCCCTGGTAATAGTGTCCGCGACGTCTACTACACTGAGGTTACCACTTTCCAAGACGTTAATAGGTACTACTACAATCAGCGAAAACTGATTCTGACCTATGCCATTGCGTTTGGCTCAGCATCGCTCTCCGTCATTATAGGCCTGGCTACATATATTGCGAATGGCAAAAGGAGCCGCAATAACAAATTCTCAACGGTCCTTTGTGCCACCCGGAATCCCGCCTTGGATGCCTCCGTTAAGCGTGGAACTCATGTTTTCTTCGAGGCACCCTCAGAAGAAGTTTTACAGACGGAGTTGCAGTATGGCGTTTGGCAGTGCATTGATGAGAAAACGGCACAGGACAAGACTGGAACAGAGGGTGTGGGATTCGCGCTGCCCGAACAGATGATAGAAGGAGAAAAGGGGTACAAGAAAATCAACATCGTATAGCTGTTGCAGCTTGGAACATCAGTCTAGAGCGATGGCTAGCATAGAACCCAGGAAGAGTTGTCTCAGCTTAGCCGGCGGGAGAAAGTGGCGGCGAGCTTGTCATACGTACCTCCAGTACGTGCCACAGGTCTTGTTCCCTTGCGTCGCCATACGTGGGATACTATTCCTGTCGGTGGCGTCAAACGGAAGCACCTCGTGACAACCGTGATCTGGGTCGTCACAATGGTACTGCCACTAACAGGCTAATGGTATTCGTCTCGTTCGCTGACCAACATCTGCTGATGGGGCGCCTCGAGAGGAGGTATGTAGTTTCGGTAGGCATGCACAACAATGATTCAAGTCGTCACGATGGAGAGGACGTAGAACGAGCCATTAACATCACTCCATGAGCAGTAATCATCTTTGATTAATGGTCGACGGGCTACAATTAATTGGTCGCCGATAATTCAAGAAGCATCAGTCATCTTAACCAACTGCCGTACGTGATGTTCGCCTGGCATGGTAAACGGGAAAGATAACAGTCGGATAGTGTTGGGCGTAGTAATAGGGTAGCCGCAGTTTGTAACAAAGGTGCGATGAATCAATGATAAGCAAGCATTATTACTATCTTCTTTTCTACTACTTTCTTTACCTCCTCCTAATACTACAAAAATGCATCTAATAAAAACGGAAGACGCGACGAGAAAATCACTCGAATAGACCCTATGAACGTACTTGGTGATGCGCGGATGAGGATTAACTCTGTCAGTGGACTGCACGTAGTACACTAACCCAGAATATACCTGATAATGGCGATGATTAGAGATAGGAATGTATCCTTGTAAGACAGCGACAGAGGATGTTGGAAAGAGGAAGGTGGTGGTGAGCGACTGATGAAAAGGGGCTGGCAGTGGCTGGGAAACCATGTAAGCTGAGGGGCTGAAGCGCCTTGGCGGCAACTGGCTGCAGCTGCTGTCAACGAAGCAAGCAAAGCGGCGCCTTTCCCAGAACGACTTCAGCGCATCATATGATGGCGGTGAGTGCCTGCTGACATCCCACCGCCGATCCCTCTCTCTCTCTCTCTCTCTCTCTCTCTCTCTCTCTCCCTCTCTCTCTGTCGCCGGGAGAACACACGCACAGCCCAAAACCCTACCTCGGATTTCGCCCACTCCAGGCCCCCTTGACTCGGGCGAGCTCCATGCGTGCTCACCACCAATGTCGGCCACTTGTGATGCGGGCGAGGCGCCCTCTCGCCCACACCCGCCCACACCCGCCGCCTTTCCCCGGTTCCCCGCCCTGCCGCCGGAACTGCGCCTGAACATCTGGCGCGCCTTCGCGCCCGTGGGCCCCCGGCGCGGGCCCCAGGTGCTCGCGTTCGAGGTCTGGCGGTCGGGGGGCCGGCGGGGGCCGCGGGTCGTCCGGCCCTGCCCGAGCCTCGCGCGCCAGACGGCCGGCGTGCGGGCCGTGCTCGCCGTGCACCGCGAGAGCCGCGCCGAGGCGCTCAGGGCCTTCCCCCACACGCTGGGGCGGCGCACCGAGAGGCTCGTCATCCGCTTCGACCGCGAGCGCGACGTCGTGCTGCTGGACAAGCTCGGCCATGGGTACTTTCGTGAGGGCTGGGGCATCGGGATGGGCGGCTTCACCAAAAACGTCCGTCAGCTCGCCATCGGCCCGCACTACTTCAGCAAATTCCGTCTGAACATAAAACACCCGAGGTGGCTGATGCGGTTCCTCAAACCCTTTGAAAGTCTAGCCGTCGTCTATTATACGCTGGACGCCAGTGTGCTTGAGGAGGCTAGCTGTTCTTGGTGCATTTCTGCGGAGGTGAATCACTTCTACAGGGCGGAAACCGAGGCTAGTCAGAAGCCACTATCTCGGCTGGAAGTCCTGTATTGCTGGCCCAACTTGATTAATAATCGACAATATGCCCAGCAAGAACAGTCAATGCGGGAAATGGACTACTCGGGATCGCACCGTCTCCAAGATCTCCTGGAAATGATCTATGCAGTAATGCCGCAGCCCGAGCAATTAATACACACGTTATTCAACGACTCGGCGTACATCTATCTCGCAGATGAAGACGTGCGGCGATTGGAGGAAGTTGAGTATTGGCCAATGGTGGCCTTTTCGGGCTTTTCTTGTATACGACGATACCGATCCCTGGGTGGTATTGATGTGGAGAAGCACCCAGACGAGTCAGATTGAGGTTAGACCCCTCGACTAGTCGTACAATTGGGACGGGGAGATAACAATGACGAAACGACAGCGTGAGCGTGACGCAGGACGCAGGATGGGTGGCTAGAACAGGAGCCGGATTTACATAACTTTGTCACAATTGGGATATGATGCGTAGAGCCCGGGAGAATGGGTTCCGTTTATCCTCGGGAGTCGGGGGTTTCTCAAGGAGGGGGGATCGAGGCTATATTCGAGGGGTATATTCGAGGGGATCACCTATATCTGTCAGCCAATAAACCTGCTCTTGGACACATGCTGATACGATACAAAACCCGAGCCGCTAATGTCGTGCTTTTTACTTACTTGCATTGCGGATAATGCAAATACCCAATGACAATCGACAAAACCTTTGATCTGTGGAAGAAGAAAGAGCCCCCCCCTCTCATCGACGGGGATTCGGGGTGGTATTAGTGCCGGAAGGGATCAGCCACGGCATCAGCCAAGAGTTCAGGAAGAGTTCACGTCGCAAAGAATTCAGTGGACGTTATATCATGGAACCACCGGTACTACCAGCATATCAAGGCGTACGTCGTATTATTCAGTCTCCATCCCTGCAGGTGCTGACCCCCTTGCTGCCGTGGTGTGTCATCAAAGCTTTTACCACTGGTCGAGATCATGCACCGGCATCCGACGTGCCAGAAGTGTGATATGCTTGTGAGCTATGATTGATCGATCTTGCGTAACACTGCATATTTAAGGTATGTGCCCCGCCCCAACGACTGGCATTGAGACCAGGGAGCCGATAGCAATGCATGAGTTGCCTGTTCTGGCCTGCACAAATTCTCGGAGAGTCTTGCCTTCCAGTCGACTGCAGGTCTGAAGGCGGTAGGCCCATGGGGGTTATCATGGAGCGGCTCGATCGAGATGTTCGTCATTCCCTACTATATACGTGTATAAATAGAGCCAGGTTTCTTTGCTCTCGAGGGCGTATTGCAATCTCCCAAAACTATACCTTGGTGGAGACTCGTTTATCGTACCTCATACACATTTGAACCCTCTGCGCTGTAGCCCTTCATCACCATGCCTAACCTCTTAGGGTTGAATGATGGCATGCCTATTCATCTTGGTCTATCCTTGGTGATAGCTGCTTCTGCGCTTGGTCTCTTATATGTCATCGCCATCAACCCCATGTATAATCTCTTTTTCCATCCCCTTCGAAAGTACCCCGGCCCGAAGCTTTGGGCAGTGAGTCGCCTGCCATACATGAGAAACTGGATAAGTGGCGATGGGCCCAGGAGAGTCCTGGATCTGCACATCAAGTACGGCGATATCATCCGTGTGGCGCCGAACGAGCTATCGTTCCTGCGCGCGGACGCCTGGAAGGAGATCATGGGCCACCTGGCCAAGGGCCAGCTGGAGAATGGGAAGGACATCACGGCCTTTCAGAACTTCAACGTGGAGGGCAGCCTCCTCGGCGCCGGACGGGAGAAGCATGGCCAGATGAGGAGCGTCCTGTCCCACGGCTTCGCCGCCGCCCGCATGCTGGAGCAGCAGCCCATCATCTTCCGCTACATCGACCTCCTCATGGAGCGGCTCCGAGAGAAGTGCACGACCGGCGGCACGCAGGCCTTGGACATCGTGTTGTGGTACAACTACACCACCTTCGACATCATCGGCGACTTGGCGTTCGGCGCCTCGTTCGACTGCCTCGAGCGCTCGACCTTGCACCCCTGGGTGGCCCTGATCTTCCAGTGGATCAAGCAGAACTCCAAGATGACGGCCTACCGGCAGGCGGCCCCCATCCTCGCGTCGCTCGTGGACGACCTCTTCGGCCGAATGGCCACCGCCAAAGTGCGCGAGCATACGGACTACGTCAGGGCCAAGTTGCAGAAGCGGCTAGACACGGTCACTGACCGGCCTGATTTCGTCAACTGCATGCTGGGCACAGGCAAGGGGCCGGCCATGTCGCGGTTGGAGCTGGAGATGAATGCGAATCTGCTGATCGTGGCTGGCTCCGAGACCACTGCGACTGTTCTCTCGTTTGCGACGTACCTGTTGCTCACAAACCCCCACGCGATGGAAAGAGTCACCGACGAGGTTTTCTCGGCCTTTGCGAGAGAGGACGACATCGATTTCACCAGCGTGCAGTCGCTAAAATATATGCTCGCCGTATTCGACGAATCCCTTCGCCTTTTCCCCCCGTACCAACTCCGCTACCGCGGATAGTACCGCAGGGAGGACGACAAATCTGTGGTGACCATGTTCCCCAAAACGTATTGTCCCCATCCCTTTCTCTTTCTTTCCTCGTTGTCTTGCACACGCAAACGGCTGCTAACGCGTGGCTCACCACTGGAAAAAGACCAAGCTTGGGATCTGGCACTATGCCATGTATCGTTACCCTGACAATTTTGCTCTTCCGGACGAATTCCATCCTGAGCGCTGGCTTGGCGAGGAACCTCGTTTCGCCCACGACCGTAAACAAGCGTTCGAGCCCTTCTCCTACGGCAGCAGGAATTGCCTAGGCAAGAAGTATGTTTCAATTCTGAAAATGCACGACGCACTGAACCACACCAGCCCCCTCAGACGCCGTGGTGGTCTTTGAACTCCTTAACCATTTGCTAGCTATTGCTATTCACCGCTAACGGTTTCGAAAATAGCCTCGCCTACGCAGAAATGCGTACCATTCTGGCGCGAATGCTGTTCAATTTCGAGATGCGACTGAGCAAGGGCAGCGAAAGATGGACTGAAGGAATGAGAATCCACAGTCTCTGGCAGAAGTCGCCACTGATGATTCACCTTACGCCGAGGACTGATCAGGAACGCGCCAGGCTGCGCTCCAAACACTGAATGTGACACACATATCAGTCACATGCCCATTTTCCTTGTTATGGTTAAGTATGTGTACGAGCGCCAGGAACAGCTGAGATAGCCAGATTGTAGAGCGAGGGTATGGGCGCTCTCGAGGCACTGGATACTGTAGAATATGTTTGGGTTAAACTCATCTTATCCGAAACTTTCCAGACCATTCTTGAAATTTGTAGCTTCTCATAAATCCTCCGCGTGGTCCGAAATAGCCAGAGCCTCGATGAAGAGCATAACGTGCCCGACAGAACAGACCTCGGGATTCCTTACCTCACAGGCCTGACTCGTCTGGGGCTGATATAGAGTGGCTTCTGATTACGTCAGATTTGTGAGTCTATTCGCTTGCGAGATCAACGTGAGTAAAACATCATTATATATACTATACAAAAGCCTAATCTGCACTCATTATGCTAGTACAGACCCCACTCGACATCTTGGCCCTTCACGAGGCCCCTGCAGCTCATCTGGCCCTTGGCGCCGACCTTGCCGCTGCCACCAAACCGCTTGATGGACTCCTCGATGATGTCGACGATGTCCTGGGCGCCGACGTGGAAGTCGATGTTGCCGTTCTTGTTCATGCCCTGGACGCCGAACTTGCACTCGTAGTTGGGCGAGTGGGCGATCTCGTGCTGGAGGCCGAGGGCGTTCTCGATCTCCCACTCGCCCTGCGTGCCCTTGATGTTGTCCACGAGGGCCTGGCAGTCGGCCACGGCCGGCGAGGCGTCGCTGGTCTGGTCCTCGAACGTCGAGTCGCCGCAGTCGCTGATGGACGGCTTGACGTAGCACGGGTAGTCGGGCGCGTCGGCCTGCACGTCGTCGTCGGACCAGGCCGCGAACGCCGCGTCGGCGCTGCACACCGGGAGGCGGATGAAGCCCGGCGTCGTCACGTCCTGCGCCATGAGGTCGTCGAGCGAGCCGCTGTTGGTCAGGTCCGTCGTCGCCCCGCCGTTCTGGTTGCCGTTCTGGATGTAGGTCCGCACGGCGCCGGTGATCAGGTCGTCCACCTGGACACCGCCGAAGCGCGAGCCGTCGAGCGTGTCGAGCCCTGGCGGCGCCGAGAACTTGTTGTCATAGCATGTGGCTGCGGTGCCGTCGCCACCATCGCAGCTCTGGGAACTCCCACCGGGATAGACGAGATAGTATAGCTTTCCATTTCCTTTATAGCAGCCCGCTGTTGCGTGCATGGTGTCGGTGTCTAGGTGATTAGATTCCGGGTCAATGGTTCCGCAGTCGTATCCCGAGTCGAGGATGAACGCCCGTGTTCCTGCGGCGGACCAGAGCTGTGGGATGCCAAACGCGAAGAAGGCCTTAGATATGCTGGCCTGCAATTCCGACTTTGTTTCGTCGTTCGCCTTTGGTTCGGGAGCCTCGGCATTCGTACCGACGGCACCCTCAATCATTTTGCCGTCGGCAATCAAGGATGTGAGTAGGGCTTGAGACGACTCATCGCCGTTGAAGAGGTTACGGACTGCAATCTCGGTGACGTTGCCCCAGGCGGTAACAACCTGGCCCATGTAATCAGAGAAAGCGTCTTGCTTCTCGACGCTCCAACCGGAGCTTTGTGTATTGAGTTAGCGTAAGGAAGGGAACAAAATGACTGACGATGATGAAGGAGCAAAGAAATGTCTTACCCGTCATTCCCCTGACCCGTGAGGGTCCCGGCGATGGACGTGCTGAAGCTGACCATAGCCTTGGCCGTATCCTTATAGTTGTCGTATGACACCGAGTTGGCCCTGAAGTAGGGCAAGGATTTAAGGACTATTATTCCAAATCAGTTGGCATGAAGAGCTGGAAAAGCACAGATGAGAACAGTCAACAAAGATCAAATACGTACTGGTGTTGAAGTACCCAGAAACCGCCATGGTGCCTACCAGGCCTACGCAGGCCAGAAGAATATCAAGCCACTTGGTATCTGGTGGCACCGGGATGGGAGAGAACTGGTTCTCAAAGTCTTTAAGAGCCGGGTCCAGGGACGCTGCAGCAGCTTGGAAAAGGGTCGTGTAGTAACTGGAATACATCTGGAAGACACTGATTAGCGGACCATGCAGGTACCTTTGCAACTTCAAATGTTCTCCTTTCATCGCTCGCGTACCTCGTGAATAGTTACCATGGAGTTCCAGATCTGATAGCCGGCGGCACCAGAGCGGCCGCCCACGAAGCCAACGCACTGCAGCGTCTGTTCGCAGTTGCTGGACAGCAGCGAGTCGCAGGCCGCCCTTTCCGGCGCATGGATGGTGTTCGTAAAGGATTCTGTGAAGTTCCAACCCTTATGCCGATCTATGTCGTTCCACACTTTCAGGACGTCGGCCCAGGCGTCGTCTGCGTCCATCATAGACCAGCGCTGCGCTGGCGAGAAAACTGCTTTACCCTCCACCGATGGATCGTCACAAGTGAGAGTAGACCAGTTGCCAGTGCGTTCACCCTCAGCGTACGGGTCAGCTCCAAGCTGTACACTGGACCGGAAAGAGGCCCAGGAGCTGCTGGTTTCGGGTGCATCGTGATACGTCTCCAAATCGGTGGCCCAGTTAGTGGTGCCCCCCATCGAAAGTCCACGGTAAATTGCGGCGCGCTGGGAGCGAATACCATCGTCCATGAAGGCGACCCATTGGTTGTCGTCATAGACTACAATGCGGCTGTGGCTGGTACTATCAATGTAGTTTTGGTTGACCCGGCTCTGTCGGGTGCTCAACTGGTCGGCCTTGCCGCTGATAATATCATAGATCTCGGCGTTCGAGATATAGCCGGCGGTGTCGGTACAAGGGCCCTTGGCGGCATCAGATTGGCTGGCGGTGCCGGTGAAAAGGCAGTCGGAAGTGTGGCACCCCGGTTCGGCCATGGCAAAAGAGCGGCCGTAGCTACTGACACCAACGACGACCTTGTTTGAGGGCACGCCGGCCTTGGTTATCTGGAGGAGGAAGTATCCATCAGTAAATTTTTGGGACACGGATAGGAACGTGTAACGCTCACCATGGCCAGAGCCGTCTTGGTCTCGGTCAGATTGACATGGCTGCGCAGACACATGCCAGTGGGACAACCCTCCTGTGACCACCTGTTACTAGCATCCCATTGTCCGTGTAGGTCGTACGTCATGTAGACGATATAGTCAACCACCTTGGAGATCTTGTCAATAGGAAACGCCTTGAGGTACCAGTATGACGCCGGCGCCGCGATGGACACGGTTTTGCCAGGCAGCAGGTTCTTAAGCACGATCAGGAAGGCCAGGTAGTTGGCGCCGTCGTCCTCGCTGCCAGCGGGGATGCCGGGGATGTCCGGTGCCTTGGTAAGTGTCAGCACGCACGTCGTCACTCGTCATCATTTAATGGGATGGAGGGGCGGTACTTGCGCCCGGGTATTCCCAGTCAATATCAACTCCGTCCAGGTCGTTAGTCTTGATAAAGTCGGCAATCTTGGTAGCCATGGTTAGGCGGTTAGCCGCCGTGACTCCGTTGCGGAAGATGGTGTAGGTACTGGGTTCGGTTGAGAAGCTCCAACCGCCCAAGGACAGAACGCGGTGGACACCGCTTAATCGCTTAAATGTATTGAACTCGTAGGTGCTTAGATCATTGCCTGTTGTGACTTGGTAATCGGCGCTCAGTGCGCCAAAGGCAAAATGCAGATGAGTATACTTGCTCGTGTCAATCTGCCGGGCGTCTTGGTACAGACAATCTCGGCTCATGCCGTAGCCTTCGTAGTAACCCAGGTTGATGAACTGACCGGGTGCACTGCTCTTCACAACGTCGGTGCCGCAGTTGGAGATACAGCCGTTCGTGTTGGACTTGGCCGTGCCGGGCGCGCCCGTGTTGGTGTCGGTGCAGAACTCGGACGTGATGCCACATTGACCCCAGACGTTGCAGCAGGCGTTGAGAGGGCACGGGTTTAGGCTGGAGAGGTTGGCCATGCCACCGGACGGTGCCGTAGTGCCGGGCTTTTGTGGGCCGCATATGGCGTTGGCTAAGGGGGCGGGCATGGGCGGCGTTCCACTGCTGAGGCAGATGATGGCCTTAGCGAAGAGCCGGCTGCAGCCGCTCCATGCCCACGTGTCCTTGTTGTACGTTTCGAGATCGTCGACCTTCAGGCTGTTGGCAGCCGCAATGCCCGAGCACGTATCGTCTGCCTGGACCGTGTACGTCGCACACGATCCATCAGCGTTGGTCTTCGGCGTGAAGTCGGGCAACGTGCCGGCCGAGCAGCACACGTGCTGGAGCGGCACCAGTGATGAACAAAGCGTTGAGCTGGGGTTGTATTTGGTGAAGTCGCTGGGCGAGATGCCGCACTTCGTCGCCAACGCCCCACAGCTGTCGCCGGAGGCCACCTGAACAGTTGAACATTCGCTACGGCGTCCCAAGTTGCTACCTCGGATCGTCCGCTGAACAAAGGGATGACTGCCCAAGGAAGTTGCGTTGGTACTGCTCGAGTTGGCTGTTGCGTTGGACGCCAGCACCAGTGGCGCCGTGAATCTGGCTTTGCTGGGGACTCTCTTCGTTGTGTTGAAGGTCAGGCAAGTCGCATTAGCCCATGATTGCAACGCATGCTGCACCGGAGTGAATGATGTATTGCTCGTGGCGATGAAGCCGAACACGTGGTCACTATCGTAACCCTGTTCACAGAGCTCCATGGCTATGCTTCCGCCCGTGTTGTTGGAAGCGTACAGCGCGTTCTCCATCTCCACGAGCGCATCGTCCGCTGTTGACTGGAACTGCACGCTCTTGCCCATGTAGAGCCCAGCCGTACTGCTCGCTGTCTGCGCGAACAACACGAGTGGCCTGTTCTCGGCGGACGTGTAGCCGTGACTCAGAAAGCGTCGCATCTCCTTCGATACCGCCCGCAGGTCGATGCCGCGGGGCGCAACCTCGTCCCAGCGTCCCAACTTGAACGATGCGGTATAAACGGTCTGCACCGCTTCCTTTACTTGCACCGCCTCGGTGCCCGGCTTCTTCGTTGCACCGAAAGAAGTACAGGCATAGATGCGATGCGGCGTGCTGCTGTCGTCCACCGCATCATGGATGGAGAAGTGGTAGAAGACTGTCTGTTTACAGGAGACAACCTGATCCAAACTGTGATATGCCGTCCAGTTAACCGGGTCTGGACCCGACGTGCTGCAAAGAGTAGGGCAATCATTGCGGCCTCGATAGTAGACAGCGGCTGGTTGCCTGAGCTGCGTCTGTATCCCCAGGCCCGACGCCCCCTCCACTGCCCCAAGAGAGATGAAAAGGCTGACGGCGCCTAGGGCGGTTGCCAGCCGTGGAATAGAAAGCATCACCACGATTAGAAAGTGCTAGCAAGCGACGGCAAGATGCGGGTGAGTTAGAGCGATAGAGACAGTACGACAGGGGAAGGTTGTCTGGTTGTTGCGTCTGTAGCTTAGAGAGCGGAACATCTAGCCTAAATACGGTGGTCAGGACATCTATGCGATCCAATCCTCCCGAGAGGACTTCACATTTCCTCCCCTTGGGCTTTCCTGTCCTGGTAGCCCTGTCCTATAGTTAGTGTAACCTAATATTATGCGAGAAACCGAATGCGGACATTCTTCCGCGGAGGATGTTGGGTGTTGTTCCCCACATCAACTTGAAATTATGTTTAGAAGCCGGCCCAAGTTGGTGATTTTCAGGGACAGACTAGTTGTAGTGCTCGGGGGTACTTCTTCTACCTGAGGCACATGGGAATAGACCCCAGCGATGGCAAGTATCGTTGCTGTGCTCTACTTCGGATCCACACTAGGACTACCAGAAAGGGACAGATCCCTTCAACTTTGCATGGGAGTAACATTGCCCTGAAAGTAGGGTGCTGAGTTGTTACTTTTCATGTTCTTGTTCTATCTGATGGATTTAGACGCACAACAATATTATAATATAAACTATGTTAAGACTAGTTACAAACACTCGGCAACAGATTTATAGCTCTCGCTAGAAAGACAATACGTTCACTAGAGACCAGGAGAAGAAGTATCTAATACCGTGACCTAGCATCTCTGTTACGCTCTGATCTATAGACTCCACATGGCCACCAAAGCTGTCAGCAGGCCACCAACAACCGAATATTCCATGACCCGTTGTTTCATTCCTGTCGCCGCACTGCTTGGGTTGCAGCTCACGACAGGGCTGGCGTAGGCACACTCTTTGGCTGTTAGGGCAGCCGTGATGCTGCTTGCCGCGGAGGGGCTGACCTGTACTTTACACGGATCACCCTCCACCCGTGGCTGCACGTCGGAGAGGACGGCACACGTGTCGTGGGGCCGCCTCAAGGTGGAGATTATACCTTGAGTGCCGGTGAGGTTGAAGGCGGCATGGGTCATGCTACTGCAGCGCGAGCCCGAGGTTGCGGCCTCTAGATCTGGCTGCTGGCCACCGCTCCGTAGTGTAAAGTCGACGCGGCCGCCGCTCACGAAGCCGCCGCCGCTGCCGTATTGCAGGGATTCTTCCAGGGACGCTTTGTCGGAGCAGTGCTCGGCGTTCGTGTCCCAGGTCAAGGTGACTGACAGCGGGCCATCCCCTAAGCCGACGCCGAGGTTTCTGAGGTGCATGTAGACGAAGGTTGGGTCGCTGGCGGAAAAGTTGATAAATCGTAGATCTAGCGTCGGCGAGATGATCTTAGATTTATTTCCGGCGGTGTACATGATCGTCATCAGGATGCTCGGGTTGAGCGACGGCGCCAGTGCGGCATTCTGGTAGGCAAAGACGAGGGGGAAGATTGGCGTCGGCGCGTAGGTGTCGTTCTGCGGGAAGATCAAATCCACTTCCACCGTCGCCGGGAAGTCAGTGGCGCCGACCTGCGCCGCCCAGCACAAGAGCGCGACTGGGAGCATGGCCATGCGCGAAAATGAAGCCATATTGGAAAGGGAAGAGCAGGCGTGGCAAGCAACGAGAAGCGAGGAGGGATTGGTTCAAAGCGGCGCAGAACGAGGATATGAAAGTACTTGAACGAGAGAAAGGGCGCAGCACGTCCCTTGTTGGTGTGCCCCTGCTCAGCCCCGAAAGACAGGGGTAGAGCTCGGTTGAGCGGCCCGCAAGTCTTGATTCCGAAAATGGTATATCCAATCTCTTAGCATTGTACCCCTGAGATATATCCACGGGGGCATTGCCTTTTCTGGTCATAACCGTGCCTTCTTTTCGGCCCTACACTGGAATAAGTCACCGAGAAAGCAGATTCTGGAGGAGCCCCATTGTCTCGGCTCTAAGCAGGCTGCAAGTAAGATGTCTCAGACCAATCACGATGCAGCATATTAGAACGTGGGCAACCTTAACGCAACGTTACCAAGTTTGAGTCAAACGACCGTTATAACATCGCGTCTGTTCCCAATAAGCGACGATATCATTTTTGCCCAAATGGGACATTGTCCAAGTCGACAACATGAGTGTCACCCCATCGCTGTTGGAAACCATTATTTTCGCATCAGAAGATGAACCGCGGCCGGGCCGACTGGTCGCTGTTGGCGATGGCTTACTACTACGAAATACAATATCCATATAACCAGATTGCGGCACCCCCGTAACAGGTGGGGAGTCCAGTTCATATTGGCATGCTAACTTTGCCACTGGCAATCGTGCTTCCCTGGGTTTTGCCCATTTCTGGTGCCTACACTTCAGCACGTCCCTTTAAACATCCCCACCATGATGGGTCGTGCCGTCTTCCTATTCCTGGGCATCGCCCCCCAGCTCATCGCAGCCCGCGTGATCCAGGCCCGCCAGGTCGTTCAGTGCGACTTCGAGACTACTGCCAGCAGCGGTGACACCTGCTCTTCGTTCGCGGCCGCCTGGGGCCTCGCGCCGAGCGCCTTCGCCGCCATCAACCCCGGCGTCTCCTGCCCAGGTGACCTGGTCGCCGGCCAGAACTACTGTGTGATCGGTGCGGCGACGACGGGACCCGCTCCAACTTCTACCATAACGACAACCAAGGCGACGACAAGCACCACCAAAAGCATCACGGCCCCGGCTACCAGGACAACCTCTGTCCCAGTGACCACGACGTTGCCGTCCTCTCCCCACGAGCCAACTCAACCGGGTCTAGCCGCCGACTGCAATAGCTTCCATCTTGTGGCATCGGGTGATTCCTGTTCTGCTATAGAGTCGCAGTACGGCATTGGTGCTGAAGATTTTGCCTCCTGGAACCCGTCTATTGACTCCAGTAAGCCCCGCCCATTCAGCCAAACTATGTCTGCTATTTCTGCATGTACTGATACTACTTCTACACAGCCTGCTCCGATCTTTGGCTCGGCTACTACGTCTGTGTGGGCGTACCCGGGGCGGCGACCACGGCAAAGCCTACCACTACTACGGCGCCTTCCACCCCCACCCCCAGCGGTCCCTCGCCACAGATGCCCGACATCGTGAGCGGCTGCAACAAGTACTACCAGGTTCAGTCCGGTGATGGCTGCTGGTCCATTGAGCAGGCCGCGGGCATCTCGTTAGCTCAGTTCTCGGCCTGGAACCCGGCCGTGAATGCTGCGTGCGACAATCTGTGGCTTGGCTACTATGTCTGCATTGGAGCGACGGGCTCCCCAGCTGCGAACCCTACCACCACCACCACAGCTGCTACGGCGCCGACGAGCACAGGGCCGTCTCCCCAGATGCCCAGTATCGTCAGTGGCTGTAAGACATACTACCAAATTCAGTCTGGTGACGGTTGCTGGTCTATCGAGCAGGCTAATGGCATTACATCGGCTCAGTTTATGAGTTGGAATCCCGCCGTAGATGCTGCTTGCAGCACCTTGTGGCTTGGGTATTATGTCTGTGTGGGTGTATAGGGGTAATTACTAATTACTGATTATAATCTCATTACCTCCCCATCTAGCTGATTTCATACTTGTTTAAAAGACTAGATAAACAGCGAGTATTGAAATTACTTGCATGGCCGCACAGCCAACTACTCTTACCTTAAAATAAGGCTAGGGCCCCACCGATTAAGCCTTTAAGCTCGATTGCACTAGGCCTGTTTCACAGTAACTCTTAGGTTAGTAAGTAGATCACTAGCTAGGTAGGTACTTACTTAATAGCGCTAAGCTTTTAACTATTGTGGGAGAAACGGTTCTAGTACGCAATTAAGATTTACCTATCCGCTGTATAAAGTACTATTTGCAGGAACCAGACCACGCAATTCTGGTTTACTTGTGGAGAGTACTTCTTCTGTAGCGAATGGTGCAATGAGGCTGGCAGGTACAGGTGCGCATGTGAGGGGGACGAGAATACCTCGGGTTACAATCTCAAGCTATGCGTTGCTATGAAACTGCCTTACCACGACCCCCAGGCAGATAAGGATTTTGGCTTCGACCAACGAACTACAGACTCAGACAAGGATAGGCTTTTGGCACCTCTGCTCCACAGCTGGATAGGTGGTGCCAGTCCCCAGGAGCTACACTAAAACTGGAGAGATGTACAGTGTCATTGGCTTCAGCAGCATGTTTAATAAGTGCCTGAGCCATGACTTATTGGCCCTTTTGGTGGCATGAGCAGCCTCTTTCATATGATGTATTTGAAGTACTGGAACCGAGTACTTCAGCGATTGTTACTAAAGATCCATTGGAAGTGGGTGGCCCATTTGTGTGGTATCGGTGTCATGGTGCGGCCTGTGTTTAGTATTTACAGTGTTCAGTGTTGGAGATGCGCTGTATGAGCCCCACTATGTTGCCCCACTACCAGCCACGCGTAACCTCACTTACTTAGTCATCTTGCTAGCTAGCGCCTAATCAATTTCAACTCCATCTTCTTTCTCCATTCATCAATCATCCACCTCCATTCCATCTTCATCTCTATCTCTACTTCAACACCTCTCGCGACATCCCTCAACTATTTCTGCCATATTCCTACACATGCGTGAACAGTAGACAGATTGGTCATCCGTCACCCCGACCATTCTACTACTCTGGCTGGCTTGGCCGGCTCTGCGCAAGTAGGATTGGGATCCCGTCGGAACTCGTCCACCTTGTTGCCTTCGCGGCTTCACGCCTGGGCCGGTCACCCGTCGCCCCAGTCATTCTACTGCTCGCGCAAGAGTCCCCAATGCTCCCCGAGTAGGGTCGGGATCACGTCGGAACTCATCTCGTCTGTTGTGAACCTTGTGTCGGACTAGAAGCAAACGAGAGGATACGGCAAAGCCATGATCACGGTAAGTACCCGCCCTCTTGGTGCTTTTCCGCTACTCCGTGTGCATATCTGGTAGGTTGGAGAGAAGCGATTACGACATGCCGTCGGGCGATGACACACGCTTTTCCCACTCGGCCTTCGCTGTACGTGAAGATCAAAATGGCCGCCGGCCCGAGCTCGTCGACCAGCCCTTCAAACTCGATGCCATTTACAAACCGTCCACCTCGGTCCTCTTCCGTCTCAGTGTCTCCATCATCGACAGCGCCTCCATCAAAACCGTGATCCATCTACAGATCACGCCCGATCGGATCTTCTCTCTACGCAACACGACTTGCGACACGAGCGACACGAGCGATCAAAGGCCGCCTTGCCTCGATGGTGTCCGTGAGCGACTGGGCGGCACTCGCTTCGTGACACGCCTCCAGTTCCAGCTGCACACTGGCAATCATGCCCAGCTCGTTGTGCCCACCGACTTCAACCTCCAGGCCGCCCCCGACAGTCCCGCGCCACACATTTTCGCCTCCGTCACCTCGCTCGCGACCGCTTCGTTGTTTTCGCTGTACATGCCTCACAACGTGCTGCCAATGAGAAAGTTTCAGAACCTCACCCAGGCTGTTCGGCAGTTTTCAAGTCTGACGGCGGCCCAGCGCCACGCGTATGAGCGCATGGTGGATCTGCGCAGTCTGTACCATGGCAAGGGCGGCATTGTGTTCACGCCCGAAGACCAAGATGGGAGTCCTCTGCCGGACCCGGACCCCAAAGCACACAGATCTGCCACGCCATCCACGGCTGAGTCGGACGTTGCCACCGTCGCCGTCGATACTCCCTCGCGTTACAAGGATTCGCCGCCGCAGTATGACGAATGCCAGGGCAAGATACACCAGTCAAGGCGCAGATCAGACGCTACAGCCAGCTCTGCCGACAGTCCCGCAGGCGACTGTGCTCCGCCGGAGTATGAAGATAGCGAACAGCAGCACAGGACTTTAATGACCAACAAACATGTGCTACACTGCGGGAGCGAAGATGTCGATCTAGGTCACCCAATATCCAAAAGGAGAAATCCATGGGCCACGGGTTGTCTAAAAATGGCGTCTACGAGAGATGCGCAGCTGTCAGAAAAGATGGCACCATCTCAACCTGCAGACCTGAACTGCTCCGAGATCAGATTGAATTTCCAGCTCGAACGGCAACGTCGACAAATCGAACGGCTACAAGAGGATATCAAAGCACTTCAGAGGCGGAACAAGGAACTCGAGGGACGTCACAACGAGCTGGAGGAGAACCATTGTGAGCTGGAGGGTCGTCAAGTCGAGACCGAGGAGGCCATTGAGTCTATACTCGTCCATACCGGTGAGCTTGACGACGAGTGTGAGAAGCTGGGGAAACAGATGCCGGACATTGGTGATGAGATAGAGGACTGGGTGAAGCACAGCATGGGAGACAAGGTGGGAGAGTGCATGGGCGATTGGTTAAAGGAGAACATGTCAGAAACCATACAAGAATACATCGAGCAACAGGTCACGGCTCAAATAGCGGAAGTGAAGACGAAGATGCGCAGCGCCCTCCAAGACTAATTGCTGCTGCCTCCATACTCTCTAATATCATGCCTCCCTATACATTTAACAGTGTTTTGAATCCATAATCTATCCGATCTTGACACTATTTCGAGGTATTGCCTCAACTGAAGAAACATCCACGTTACGTGGCAGTTTGGTTCTGATTATTAGTGCTAACTATTGAGAGTCCATAGAATCGTATTCGTCCCAGAATCGCTTCTTCCAGGCATCGGCAACCTCTGGGAATCCGTTCTGCGCCAACCGAAGCTGAACCCGCTCCCTCCAGTCCTTGGCTCTGTCACCATCCTCGCCGGCAAAGCCAAAGTCCATGGCCCAACACACGCAGAATTTGGTCCGGATCCAGGTCTTCGGAACAAACCCGGCCATTTCCCAGTCAATAATGCCAACCTTGCAGCCGTCGCTGAGATCCACGATGACGTTTGTAGGGCCCATGTCGCAGTGATACAGCACAAAGGCTTCTTCTTCGTAAGTGTCGTTCATCCCAATCTCCCGACACCGCGCAGCCAACACATCGTGTGAAAACTGTTTGATGGGGGCAAGAGCAATGATCCAACTATCCGAGAGTTCCCCTCCGTCAACACCGCAGATCATACCGCCGTTCTTCCGAGCGAGCTCTTCGCAAGTATTCACAACCTGCTCGACGCACGTCTGCCTGGCCGGCTCATCCATGCCCAGCCACGCCTTCTCCAGCGTCTCTCCGGGCATTCGGGAGGTGACGAGATAGTACCGGCTGTTGAACTCATGGTGATAGAGTACGCGTGGGACCGAAGGGGTCAGCACGATGCCGTTGGCCGGGTTGTGGAGGTAGTCCAGGGTGACGTGCTCGCGGGTCCTTCCCGGGTTGGTCTGCGTCTGCACTTTGAGGAAGGCCTCGCCGACTCTCCAGGCCGCGTTCGCATCGCCCGCAGCGCGCGCGAGCTTGACCGGGCTCGTGGGGGAAAGCGGGCGGGTTGCTGGCGGCGCCGACTGCGGCGTCCCCAATTCGGCCATGGTATAATACGCACCTGCGCCATCACTCCATGACGACCCTGACACCGACGCGGTAGGTCGCAAAGAGAGGACGAGCCTGCCTCCAATGAGCCATGAAGTATCGTCAATCTCGAGGACAGATTCCCGCACGGGTTTAGGTGGCGCAGGCTGGTCCATCTGAGCGGGTGAAGAAGGCGAATATGAAACGACGTCGGCCCAGCCCCCCAGCTTTTCAAATGGGCTGCCACGCTTGTACGCCGACCAGCACGTACTTACGTCATATGGATAAGTAGGTACCTTCTTACTTAGACTCATTCCAGGTGGAGATTCGATGATTTTCAACTCCATCTACTATTTTTTATGGCGGAGTGCTATTGTTAACACTCTCCGGTCTCCAATTCTTGAAGTTCATTGGTGGGAAACAAAATATTGAATACGAAACGTTATTTATAGGGAGTTGATCCGTTAAAAGAAGTGTGCAGTGCCAATAGCAAAACAGTGAGAGATCCTTCATCCATAACGTTAAAGCGAATGGGCTTCGTGGAAAACTTGACCTTCCTGTCCCTGTGCCCGTCAGCATCGTGGCTGCTTCCAGCTCTGCCAAGGAAATCGGAGAAGTAAGAGCAAAAGAAAACGGGATGGCCATGAAGGGGGAGGGGGATCTTGTCGTCCACGCCGAACCTCGGCCGTCTGCTCTGCGCTGCCTCAACACGTGAGAACTTGTCGTTGGCCGTCCCCACCCACGCGAGAGTGGTATTTGCCCTGCGACCGTCGATTCCGCAGCTCCTGCAGGTAGTGGTCGTCGTCCAAGCAGTGGTGGCCGTCCGAGAAACAGCCGGGGCAGATGTTGTACTGCACGGCGACGAGGCAGCGCCCGCAGTGGTAATAGTGGTCGGCCGTCAGGGTCTGGCACCGGCGGCAGCGTATGTTCAACCGCCAGGCCACCCTTTCGTTGGAGGCGGGCGCGCCATGGTCGTCCACGCCTAGTCTACCGGCCCCTGGTGGTAGTGGGGGGGCGTCGGTGGGTGGGAATTCGCGCAGAAGACGCCGGGCGGCCGGGCGGTCCTCCGGGTCCGCGGCTCGGCACATGGCGATGACGTGGTTCATGAAGGGCGGGCACGTGCTGGCGTCCAGGTAGGGCAGCTGCACGTTGGGGCCGGCGGGGACTTCGTTCTCGGCTACCGAACTGCGGGCCTGTTCACATACCATGGAGATGTAGACAGCCTTTTCGTTTGCCGCTATGCACCATAGTACTAGCCCCAGCTGGTAGATGTCCGTGGCTGGAAGCACTGGTATAGCCGAGGCCGAACCGTCAGGACTGTCTCTCCGGTATTTGAACTCAGGTGGGATGGAAAGATCCTGGAGTTCGTCTGTGTATGTTAAGGAACGCCGAAAGCTGTTCAGAAAGACCACGTGGTCATTTTCATCAATGTACAGACCATTCCTGAGAAATCTGCCCAACGAGCCATGTGTAAAGTCATTGCTGTGGAGATCGGAGATGCCTTGGATGATTTGTCGGCACCATTTCTCTCGGCGAGGCCAGCCGACAAGTATTCCGTCTTGTTTTTCCTGGGAAAATATGTCCAATAGCGGACCGAAGGTTGGGTTTCTGCAAAGAAATCCACTGGTTTGACCGTCATCATCTTCGATTAGACCGACAAGGGAACCGAACCCGTTTTGATGACGTAGCTTATACAGAATATCCAAGGCGTAAGACTCCTCGTCCATGTGATCTTCTCTGGCATCGAACCGAATCTCGATGGCCCAGCCTGGCTTCATCTTGGCTTGGATTCGGACTGCTTCGTATTTCCAAGAAATGGGGCTGTGAATTAGCTCCCTCTCTTTATACCTTGGACATCTCATATCAGTAGCATTGGCTGATATCGTCTGTAGGTATTGCTGGGTTCTGCACCTCTGGCGCGGGTTCGGGTCAAGTTTAAAGTTGCCTTGTCGATGTCCCAAGAACAGATCGATCTGAGAATCTTGCGGCAAAGCCGTCTGACCCTGAAGGAATGTATCAAGGGCATCCATCAAGGTTGCAGGTGGCTCGTAGGCCTTCCTATACCCTATCCTTGCGTGCTTCGCTCTCAATGCCGGCCAATAGGTAGACTCCTTAGTGATCTCCATATGCAAAGTGATGCGGGTGAATTTCCGCCTGCACGGAATCAGCAAGATGTAACTGATATGCCGAATATTAATTGAATGTGAGATCTCTTTCGAGTCATAGAAGATCAGCGGGGCCTTTTCCATAGTATAAGTCTCTGGTAAGAAGTTAGGCGAGCATTCGAGCCATGTGTCAGGACCAGGCTGTCTAGTATATGCCCTGCACATTTCAAAGCTTGTAGATAAAGCTTCAACCTGCTGGCTAACCTGTGTCTCTCCCTCGCTTGACCAAGTGATCAGCCTCGGATTAATGGAGCCTTCTGCAGACGCCAATTGGGTAGTTAATCCTGGAGGGGCTATGCGTACTCCGACCCCAGAGACTCGAGCTAGCAGCAGCCCTTCAGTCTGATCGAAACGGGACATTTGTAATCTAAGATAGGCACATCTTAGTTGATGTGACCCAACAGTGATGGAGTCTACTCACACTTGGAGTGCAAAACTCAGGGCGTACTGTGCCTTAGCTAGATTTTCACTCAGTCGGTTTATCTTCTTCCGATGTATCACCCAGGCTGTTTTGATGGTTCGAGCCGAAGATTTAGTCTGCCCAGGTAAGATCTCGGTGTCTAGGACATATTGGAGCTCGCGTACGCTCTTCTGGACCTGAATAATGGCATTTGGCCACAATGAGTATTCGTGACGACGGCTCTCAACCACACCGAGAAGCAGTTGCACACCACGCAGCTGTTCCTACATAAAAAGTGATTAGATGCTTTCAACAAGACTGGAGAAGGTGTTCTTATCTGAACAAAGACTTGTTAAACTTACCACAAGTGCGCTAATCTCTGCCGGTGCATCCTTCCACTGCTGCGAAATATGGCGAACACCCTCCACCGTCCTCTTGACTATGCCCAGAAGGGTTATAACGCTGGCAGCAAGGCCGATAGGTTCCATCGTGGTTTGAAAATTGGCATCGATTCAGTATCTCTCGATTGATCACGAACGGGTGGGGTAAGGAGACAATCTGGGACGTAGATATTAAGAACCTGGATGTGGGAGGGCTTAAAGCCAAACTCAAGATGGCGGTGGCGAAGCAGCAGGGCCAATCAAGCCCCCCTGGCTTTTGTCTGTTAGCCGAGAACGCCCGGCATGTAAATGACTATATCATCGCCAAGCTGAATACATAGCCACAAATCCGTCGACATCCACACCGGTTGTAGAGTGCTACACAACATTGACGATCCCCCCCTTCCAATCCTGGCAAGCGGTGAAGACTGGACGCGATGAGAACTTCACAATGCGGGACTATACTGTAGCTATCCTCGTCACCCGCCAGCTCGATAACACGTGTCTCTAGCCAAGTGGAAGTGACACCCGGAATGGAAAACCCCTAGTCGAATAACCAGAATTGGACAAATGAGAAGTCGTTGGTCTATCGCATGATAGATCCAATCCAGTCTAGGTGGGGTTTCCCGATGGTCGGTGTAACATCAAAGGATCAAGCCCAGCAGAAAGGATGCATACAGCAGGGAAGTTCTCTGTCGTTCAAGATGAAATAGTTATGAGGCTGTGCCCCCCCTCCGGGTCCTCCCCTAATTCGAAGGGTCGGTAAACCGGCCTATTGGAAGAAAGCCGATACGCCGATGGCAATGAAGGTCTAGTAGAAAGCATTTACAATGATGTCACAGGGCGTACATTGGATGCCTCTTTTGAGAGTTACACCCAGTTTTGTGGTGAGTGATAAATTTGCATACAACGGCTGTTCGTGCCCACTTCCGAATAGCCCTCCTAGCCCATGAGCCTTCAAGTGCGTTAGTAACCTTGGCCGCGTTTGCACACCGGGATGCATACATAGCATGCAGGATGCAGTGTAGGTGAGTGAAACGGTCTATGTACATATATCGTAAGTATAGAGTAAGGCTGATAAGAATATGCCGGCCGATTAATAAGCTTTTCCCCTGCACATCCCACCTGATCGACCTCCGCCTTCGCGTTTCATGCATAGAGGATGTTTAAACTGGCTCATTGACATGATTTCCAGTCGACGTAGATTGCACATGGGTAAAGTAGTAAGGAGTTGTTGCCTATGTTCAAAGAGAGAAGGGTGCAGACAGCAATGCAGCGTTTCTTCCCCCTGTAAAGAACATGATCCCGTACTGCAGCCATTCCAGAAACCCATCAATTAGTTATCAGATTACTGATCCTGGGATGTCTGCCAAGAGCCCCGCGCCGCTACAGAAATCAATGCTGTAACAGGGGGGGTCACCTATCAAGAGGCTGTGGCTATATTAGGGAAGGTTGCCTAGTTTGTGAGACGCAAAAGTCCCCCTCGTTCTGATCACAGTAGCTCCTAGACAGTATAACAATATTCAGCGAGAGGTGTGACTCGTGATTCCCAACTCTCTACCTTAGGAAGGTCGATATCACTATTGGGGGTCGAGGGATTGGGGGTCAAAGGGGGCGGGGGAAGAAGACCAGGGGAAACCTTGCTCGCCCAATTAACATATCATCACCGAGCCTGCCATATATCCATCGATATTTATTGGTGTCACCAATGCACCTTGTAGCAAACCTGCATCTGCGTTTAGGCTACTGTTCTGCCACTTCCGATGCATGGCAGGCGACAGCCGGTGTAAATACGCCTTGTTGCCTGCTAGGGAGGGTCACAACTCCTCGCCCCCTGCAGTCCTACGATATGGGCAGAGACTCTCTGCAGCCATCGGGGACTTCTCACTGGTGGCCTTGTACAGCTGACTCTCGCTCGGCGCGGCTGCTTACTGATTCTAAGAGGGTCTCCAGTGTTTACCGATACGCATATTGATATGTTCTAAGATAGCATGGTTGCGTCCGCAGCATAGCGTAGTTCCCTTTCAGCTAAATGCAGTGTTCTCAGGTAAAGATAGTCCAAATCCTGGATATTCCCTGCGCAGAGAGGTTGCTTTTAGTGATCCCCTGTTGAACCAAGACGGCCACGTGCCTGCTTGAACCCAATAGGTGCTGCGTCCTCCCTTTGCGTTCCCCAGTACCCATGCATAGTCATCAAACCTGTCGGTGCTTCGTCTCCGCTGGGTTAGGTGACTTGTGACTCAATTGCGTTTCTGCACGGCCTATAAGATGGATTAAATATTACCCCGGTTTATAGCTCGAGGCTATTCCCCGGTTCCGTAATTTTACCCCTCCCGGGATTTCTTCCGCCGCAATACTACGTACACTAGTTTGTTATGTTGCAGTAACGACAGGGGTATAGCTTTTCAACGGGGCTACAGTGCCACTTATTTCCTGTATCTTAATCCTGCACCTTGAACGGCACCTCTGCTGTATGTATCGTTGATCAAGCCTGGTGTGGCGCCCGTGGAGATGGCATCCTTGTCATGCCCCTTCCGGGGCAAGGCCGTTTCCCCGACTAGACCAAAATGGCCTCTATCGCCCAGCTGACTTTCCTCAGCCTACGAAAGCTTTTCAACAATGGATGGAATTTAAACCAGCTAGGTGTGATGTTTACCTTGATTGCGCTCCAGCGACATTTTTCTGTTGAGTGTCTTGTCTTGGCCAGTGAGATTACATCACGGTGATGTCAGGAAACCGACACATGCCAGATCGTATACGAAGCGGGCTTTCGATAATTGCCGCCTTGCCGAGTTGTTGCTTTGAAATCAGCACATAGAGGGAATCCCGACATAACTACCTTGTTCGGCGACTAGAGTGTGACAAGCAACGCTACGTAATATAGGGTAGTATTCCCGTCCCCAATAGTCGCATTCGAACCCATCGCATGCCTCAATCCCCGTTTCACCCCTGGTACGCTAACCTAGGCGCATTTTCAGCTGATCCAAATGACTTGAGATGACTACATAGGGCTGACTTCGGCCCAGACCAATCACTGACCTTGCCGAGATCTATCCGCGCTCTCGTCAGCGATCACGCCGAACTAGTCCCGCCGTCCTTGCACTGGAAAGCCCCATGATTGGCCAGGATGGATCCATCGACCCTGGATCGTCATCTTGTCTCATGCTTTTCAACTGGTCATCTTACGCCCCCAACGCCGCAAATGGGGAAAGATAAGCCCGACCCCTGCACAGCTGGCCTTGGGAGCAGGGAAGAAGTCATTGTGTTTGCACGAAACCACAACGGTCCGCCGAACGTCTTGGGCGCAGTCATTGGAGGCTGACGCTTGGCCTCGCACCACTTCCAGCATGCACTGCGGGTGGTGTGCCCCTTTCTTTCCCGATGCATATATCTCCCACGCACAGTCTCCCATGACGACTCCTCTCATTCATCCTCCACAGTCTCCTCAGACTTCTACTGATTACCGGTCTACCGTAAGATTTCAAAATCCCATATCACTCACGCACTTGCTGAAAAGACCAGTAAAAGGGAGCGTATCGCCATGGGGTCTATCCGCATCTCGGCACTCCTGACGGCTTGCCTATCGGTCGCAGCGGCCTATCAGTGGCCCTACAATCGGGTGCAATCGTCAGAACCCTTTTTCAAAATCAACAAGTCGGATCCTTCCGTCGCCGCACACGACCATTTCGTGCCTTGGTTTCGCGGAATTGTCAATAAGGACCAAAAGGGCTCCTTGACTAATCTCTTCAAGAACGGTACTATTCCTGATGAGAAACTCACTTTTGACCACCTGGTAGACTTCATCCAGCTTCCGGAGTCTGCCCCCGAAGCCCGAACCGGGCCTCCGGGTGACACAAGGGAGCCAAGCTTCTCCTCGCGTGAGGAGGCGCAGCGCGTGTTCCAGCACCTAAACTACACAATTGACTCCCGCTGCACCTCCAATAAGTCTTGGTGGTGGTATCGGACATACGACGGCTCCTGCAACTGGCTGAAGCAGAACGAGTGGAATGAGGGAGCCATTGGGACGAAAAGGGAGCGCGACTACAAGCAGTACACGTATGCTGATGGTATCTCGAAGCCCAGGGAGGGACCGAACGCGAGAGCAATCAGCAATGCCTTCTTCAAGCGCAAAAAGGCCATCTACTACGAGCACACGCCGTTCCTCCTGGGTTTAATCGAGTTCATCATCCACGACGTGACTTACTCCCTGGACTCGACTTCAGAATACGTCGAGGTCCCTATGCCTGAGGACGAGGATACCTATCCCTTGAACACCACCTTCAAGGTCTGGAGAACAGCATCAATGCCAAACACTGGTACCTCAAAGGACAACCCTCGTGAGAATGTCAACATGGCCACGACCTGGCTCGACATGTCCGCGCTTTACGGCAGCACGCCGGATGTCGCGCATGCACTCCGCTCACATAAGGGCGGCAAGTTGCTCACGCAAGAGGTCCAGGCCCGTGGTACCAGCGGCAAGGCATCGTACCTCCCGTACAACACCATGAATGTCTCCACGCGCACCAGACCCGGCGTCGATCCGCGCAAGCTCTTCGCCGGCGGCGACCCGCGCACGAACGAGGACTGGATGATGTTGGGGGTACACACTCTGTTCCTTCGAGACCATAACCGCATCTGCGATCTCCTCGCGAAACAACACCCAGAGTACGACGACGAACAGCTGTACCAGACCGTCCGTATGGTCATGTCGGCCAAGTACATGATGATAGCCAACTCGTACCAGATGGCGTACTGGACCGACGAGATGCCGTGGCCCAACGACGATGGGTTCCCTCTTTACCGGCAGATGTTTAACGAGGATCCTCTAGATATCAGCCCCGCGACTACCTACCCATGGCCGCTCGTGACCAAGGGTGGGAAGCCGATGACGGTCTCCGTCGAGATGGCCATCGTCTACCGGTTCCACGAGTTCATCATCCCCAGCTTCCCGATCAAGAACGGCGACAACGAGACATTGTGGGAGCAAGACCTTTTCGCGACTGGCTTCAACTCCACTGGCTTTGTCGATGCTGGCCTTGAAAATGTCCTCCGTGGCATGGTGGCCACCCACATTCCCAATTTCAAGTCCGGCGTCGATGAGAATTTCCGTAGTGCTGGGAAGTACCGGGGCCAGCCCTTCGATCTCGTGACCTGGAGCATCATCCACGAGCGCGAGCAGGGCCTCCCCACATTCAACCAGTATTTCCGGGCATACAATGAGCAGGACCCCGCTGTCGAGGTACCGATCCGTGACACATTCGACAAGTTCTCTTCCGACCCTGAGACGGTGGCAAACCTGAAGAGGCTGTACAAGCACCCCGACGACGTGGATCTAGTGGTCGGCTGCCAGCTCGACGAGGAGAACTTCCCGGGCACGACGGTCCCCAAGTCGTCCCTCATCATCAGCCTGTTCAGCCTCTTCGGCATGGGCAACTCGGACCGCTTCTCCATCGGGTACGCCATGATGCGCTGCTTCCTCGTCGACAAGCCGTGGGACTGCCACCCGAGCAACGCGCTCGAGGACCTGGTCTGGGAGCGGCGGGACGTGCCCGGCTTCCCCGACTTCCGCTTCTACAGCACCTTCTGGCTCAACGAGATGGACATCGAGGCGCACGGCAGCAACCTGCTCTGGCGCCTCATCACCGAGAACTCGGAGATCAAGTGCATCCAGCAGAAGCCGCTCTTCCCCATGGACCCGGAGACCAACCCCGTGCTGTGCGCGCTGCCCGACGCGCCTTTCGATGTCCTAGGCGTCAGCGTCATGGGGCTCGCGGCTTTGAAGTTTCTCTGGCGCCGCGACAGCCTCGAGATCTTCGCGGCGCTGCTGGCAGGCCTCGTCGCATTGGTGTACTACCGCCGCAAGAAGGAAGCCGATCAGCCCCCCAAGATACACGGGTTGCCTGTGGTCGGCGCGGCTCTGGCATGGCAAAAGGATCCGTTACGCGTTCTTCAGAAGGGGTTTTCGAAGTTCGGTGGCTCTGTCTCTCGCAGCTTTGGTATCAAACTGGGCAACCAGACGCATTACATCATCACCAACAAGCGAGACTTGGAGATGTTGATGCAGGATAACACTTTTGAAGTCAAGTTCAGTCTTTCGGAATTTTTTAAGACCATCAATATGCCCATCATTACGAAGAAGGAGAACTTCGACTCGGATCTGCACAACAAGCTTGTACGGACACATCTGAGCGACCCTGCAACAGTCTCCGCCTTCGGCGCCGTCATGGAGGAGGCGAGTGAGGAATTCTTGCGCCGCAGGCCGCTGGCATCGAAAGGCAGTGTCAGCAAGCATGCTAGCCTCAACGACTGGACTATGCAGTACATCGCATTCGTTGTCTCGCGCTGCATCATCGGACCCCAGGGCTATGATGATGACAAATTGTTGGAGACGTTCCTGGCCTTTAATGACCACGCGACACAAGCTATGATTACTGCCTCCTTTCTGCCCGGACCCCTGAAGTCATTAGCAGCACTAAAGATCAATCGAGACTTCAAGACAGCTTCGAAGGTTATTCTGCCGATCATTGCGGAAAGGAGGCGGCAATGCCGAACTGACAGCGGGGAAAAGCCCAAGAAACAGTCACCAGTGTTCCTTGACTTCATCATTGACGCTGTCGACGACGACAAGCGTGTGTCAGGTAGGCCCTTCCCTGAAAACCCTCACGAAGTAAACCAGAGTACTAACAAGCTTCCAGACCTAGCCACGCTCATCGTATGGGTAGGCATAACCAACCTGCAGACCCCCTTCGCCGCGTCCCTCCTCGACATCATCAACAACCCCAAAGACGGCCACCAGTCCGCCCTCGTCGCCGCCCTCGGCCCCGCCGCCGCCGCGACCCTCGACACCTTCCAGCAGCCGCCCGACCCGTCGTCCCCGTGGTCGGCCCTCCGCGGCGCCGTGCTCGAGTCCGTGCGCCTCAGCGGCCCCGCCGAGGGCCCCGCGCGCCTCGTCGTGGGCCGCGACGTGCGCCTCGCCAGCGACCCGTCGGTGCGCCTGCCGCGCGGCGCCGTCGCGGGCCTGAGCCCCTACGCCACGCACCGGGACACGGCGGCCTGGGGCGCGGACGCGGCCGCGTACAGGCCCGGGCGCTTCTCCCCCGCCGCGCCGGCGCACGAGATCGGCGGCCCGGCTTTCATCGCGTGGGGGCTCGCGGGCCCCCACTTGTGTCCCGGGCGCTGGTTCGCGCAGGTCGCTATTTGCGTCATGGTCAAGGCCGCGCTCGCGGCGTACCGCTTCGAATTGCCCGGTGGTCCCGTGGATGAGGCGGCGAAGTATGTGTATACGGCGACGGGGGCGAGGAGGAGGCCGGTGCCGGTGGAGGTTTCTGTTCGTTGATTCTTTATGGATGAGTCCATGGACGGATGGAATGCGACGATATGAATACTTGGATATGGATTCTATATTGTATGACGTGGGCAACTTTATGCAGGTTCATCTGGTTGTGTCTATTTGAGTAGCGAATGCCCTTGATTTATTCAATACTTATCTCTTAGCTTAGTATGGCTGCTTACCACAGCGGCAGTGGGAACGCCAGTGTTATCTCTCAACATTATCTATTTTCCCTATTTCATTCTTACACTTGGAATAGAGGCCGGTGAGCTGCAGCTGTTGAGATGGCGATCTCTTCGGTACTGGAACACACCGGGGCGGCCAAGTCAGTAGCAACAAAGCCTCTTGATTATTTCAAATATTGTAGAATTGTAATCAAACGAGTAAATGATGAATAACCTACTTTTTTACCTGTGTGATAGTGTGTGTTGCAAGTTGAAACCCAGTTGTTTTCCTTGTACTAGACCTCTCATGGCTATGATCTACTATGTTTCAGCATCTCTATTTGCAGCGTTACAAGGGCTTGGTAGCATTATGAAATCAGCTAGGAGGGCTGCGATAATATTAGCAAAGAGTTTGAGTTCCCAATTCCTGTATACCTGTTCGTGATGTGCGGGAAAACGCTAGAATGAGAGAATCTCAAATCCTTAAGTATAATGAATATGCGACATCCGACACAGCAGACTCGACGCTGCCGCACGGTGGATCCACAGGTCGTACATGGGCCTTTTTAACTTCTGCCTCTTTCTGTTGACGTGATCCGGCACATCCGAAACGGGAGTTTCCAGCTGCACTCGCTATAGGATAGACTAAGGGGTAGAATATACAATGTGGATGTCCAGCACCTCGACTACGACAAACTCAGTCGCCTTAATGATCTGGATAAGAAGCCTCAGGAGTTATTGCCGGCGGACGAGATCGCTGGTTGACGTTGCAAGTGGCATTTGGTGACTCGGAATTTATACTTACTGCCAATTGTTGTATTTCAAGACCCTTTGTTATCGCTCATGTCTTTTCTTTTTTAATCTCACCGCTCAACTCGGAAAATCAGGTTTAAAGTTAGCAGTAAACTTCATCCGGAACCGCCGTGCCTGCTGACATTGTTTCTTGCAGGGATCGGAGGCAGCCCAGCGCCTAGAATTGCGCCCGTCAGCACCAACCGAAAAAAGCAGGAGATGCAGAAGCGGCTGGGCTTCCGGATACGTCACCCTTGGCAAACGCGTCAGCCGTCAGCCATTGGGAACCGGCGATGCCTTTGGTCACATCCTCTCCCCCCCGCACAACAGGAACATTTCAAGTTTCCATCATTGTCTTCGCTCCAGAAGATCTCAAACTGGCCGTGACTGAGGCAGAACCCCCACGAAGATGAACAAAAAGCACCAGACACATCTCATTGTAACATGCGCAAGTCTGGCCAGGTGGGCTGAGTCTGGCTCTAGGGAGGTCGATGGACTTTTAGCGGACGGCGCCACTGCACAGAATAGTCTCACAGACTTCTCGCAGCTACAACCTCTTTCAGACGGCTTCCACCAATTGTACGACGAGGCACAGCGTCTCAAGGGTGGTCTCGAGGGTGCGCCAACTATATCGCCAAAGCTCTGGACGGTGCTATCTGCTTACCTGATCGAATGCGACGGGGCGGGGGCCGTTGTAGCCAAGCAGCTTATGCGTCTCACGAGGAATACGCCGACTGAAATCATCAACCTGGCGGCTATTCTACAGTATGAGTCGTTTTTAAAGGCGGCTACCACATTTCTCTTCCTTTTGTCGCGGCTTTTACAACAGTGAGAAAGCCGATGTCCCAGACCTCTCTGCGAAAGATCCATATTGACATCTCCGGTGTTTAGCGAGTCCACAGCCAAGCAAGAGGAGGAGCTTGGCAATGAAGATGCGAAATTGCTGATGGTAAAGATCGGGGTTTTATGCCGTGATACCGGGAAATCAGGGGTGATCCTTCTCCAGAACCCGAGCATTCAGTCATATTTCGTATTGAAGGACGATTTTGACGCACAGCCCCCTGCATATGAGGCCCCGCCGCCATTCCAGGAGGTATCCAATCATAGTCGCAATGGCTTCATCACGACTCCAGCGGTGGCAAGCAGCAGCAGTGCAAGCAAGGATCAATCAGCCGCCGGGTTTCTCGGCTTACTATCCAAACCCTTCAGAGCCATGACTGACGTCTTGAGAGCAAAGCCGGAGCCCCTAGTGATGCCACTTTGCCAGGCTGCCACACTTGGCAGCCTGGCCCAGATGAAGTTCCTGCTGGGCGAAGGTGCAAATATAAACGGCCGCGACGAAGATGGCAAGACAGCTCTCATCTGTGCCATTGGTGCTAACCAGCTAGGCGCCGTCGAGTTCCTCCTCAAAGCCGGCGCGGACCACCGCGTCTGTAACAGCGGCTCTGGTGGCAAGCCGCCGTTGTTTTACGCCGTCGATGCGGAGAACGGCGGAGCGATCGACCTCCTTTTCGAGCACGGCGCCTCCCCGAATCAGAGGCACGATTGGGGTGAGCCATACTTCACGAGCATGATCAAGGGTGCGACGCCGCCCGAGTGGATCGAACTGCTGCTCTCGCGCGGCGCCGACGCCAACATGACGGATAACTGTCAGCAACCCCTCATCGTCCTCGCCCTGAAGAGGCGCCAAAAGGAAGAAGACCGCGAGGAGGTGGTGCGCCTGCTCCTCCGCCACGGGGCCAACCCCAACACGTGGGACTTGAGCGGCGCCCCTCTTATCCACCATTGCGCGGCTCAGAAGCGCGACGGGCTGGTACGCCACCTCCTCGAGCTCGGCGCGGATCCCAACTCCAGCGACTTAAACGGCACTCGGCTGCTGGTCACGGCCGTGAAGCAGCCAAACCGGGCCCTAGCCCAGACCCTGCTAGAGCGCGGGGCGGACGCCAACGTGCACGACATCTCCCTCAATCACATCCTGCTGCTGGTATTCGGGGACAACAGGCTGGCGCCCGCGGAAAAGGTGTCCCTGATGGAGCTGCTCCTCCGACACGGCGCGAAGCCGCAGGATGCAAAAAACATATGGGGCGTCACGCTGCTGGAGAAAGCACTGGACCCCTTCCTCGCCGTGGTCGACAGAGGAAGCGGGAGCGGGACAGCCGCGTCGGCGTCGGCGTCGGCGGCCCTTCTGGAGATCCCGGCACTGCTGCTCCAGTACGGCGCGGACCCGGACCAGCGCCTGACCGCCCGGAAGGGCAAGGACGGGAAGCCGGCGCCGACGCTCCTGATGCACGCGGTCGAGCACGCGCGGAGCTGGGAGCTGGCGGAGCTGGCGCTGAGGCACGGGGCCGACGCGAACCTCGCGGACGACGACCAGGGCGAGAAGAGCCGCGTGCCGCTGGTCCTGGCGGTGCGGAGCGGGGATCGGCGTTTCGTGGAGATGCTGCTGGAGAAGGGGGCTAGGGTGGAGAGCGTGTCGGGGCCGGGTTCGGCAATGGAGGCCGCCGGCGGGTCTGGGAACAATACCAAGATTGTGCGTTTGTTGACGAAAGCCCAAGTACCTCCTTAGTTTTCGTTAATGATTGCCCGAGATTCAGCATGTATTGCATGGATGCAATCGAAATATGTGCTGGAGTTCGCCACCACTCCGGTTATCCTGAGTAGATCCAGCTTGTGGTGCGATATATATAGACAAAAGGAAGTGTATACTAGTTAGCCTTATAGAGCCTAGAAGTGGCACCCCAGCCACACTGGGGTGCTATACCCCTGGAAATACTGCGTTAACATCCATTCTGCTGTCTTGCTATTATCAATTCAGAAACCTGGAATGGCATGTAACATCATTTCTAGAGTGTATCTTCTGAATGCACCAGCCATGCTCGAGTTCATTTCAAGGAGTTTCTTATCGGGGACGGGGGATTTCTATTAATAGTTTGTTGACGGCCCTAAATCGTTAGCATCCTCGTTAGCTCAGGTAATAGAAATGCCTGCAGCATGGGACCTGCGCTAAAATAGTGTAGTAATAATAGTGGAAGAAAGGTAGGAATGGGCAACATCTGTTCCGGCATCATAGGGAATAGGGCTGGCTGAGTTCTAAGTCGGTCCAGAAGGGGGTCATTACTGAGGTATCACTACTGATCGCCGTGGCTCGTCACACGCAGTTTGGAAGAACCTCTGTCAGGTCCCGTGGTTTCAGCTCCGCAAGGCCTGGGCTAATCTATACAATCTCGACGCGTCTGTTGCCCAGCCGAGCCAGATGGTGTTTGTTCTTTGGAAAGGCTGCAGGGCTCGTCTACTAGCCGGGGGGCATTGCTATGACAAGACGACGATGTGAGAGCTCCGTATGTAGCCTCGAGGTATAAGGCCCTTCATTCGGCTGCACAAGTAGCTGAAATAACCCCGATGAAGGATGCAGTGAAGTGACGTAATCATGCAGCTCCTACCAGTAGCGTATTACTATAATTAATCTACGCCGTGCCCGAAAGTGCACTTCCAAGCTGATCCTAACATATCAAATAGGCAATTGATCTACCTGGTCAGCCGCAATCGTCGCTTGCCGATATTAACTTGCTAAAGATACATTTGCGGCTGATTTGACGTTGACCATGCTTGAGAGAGACCCCATTTCAGCTCCTAAGGTAGAGCTTCTATCCAGCCAGGATTTCCTACTCATGTGCATATGTATAATAGAGGAACCTAAAGTGGTTCTTTTGACATTAACCTTACTCTTCAATCCTCCTTGCTTCTACGTACGTAGCAGTGCCATAATCCTTTTCCTATCATATTAAAAATGCTGTTGGATACACTGCCTATCGCCTTCCTGGCGGCCACGGCCAGCGCCGCCAGCATTTCGGCCCGGGTGGACCCTGTGCGGCCGCGCTGGCAGCCGGGCTCGACGCCGATCCGCGGCATCAACCTGGGCTCGCAGTTCATCGTGGAGCCGTGGATGGCGGCGGACGCGTGGCAGGACATGGGGTGCGGCAGCGCGCCCGACGAGTGGACGTGCGTCAAGAACCTGGGCCAGGACAAGGCCGACGCCGCCTTCAAGAAGCACTGGGAGTCCTGGGTCGGCAAGGACGACATCGCCAAGATGGCGAGCCTCAAGCTCAACACCGTCCGCATCCCCGTCGGCTTCTGGATCAAGGAGGACCTCGTCGACCGCGACAACGAGTACTACCCCAAGGGCGGCCTCGCCTACCTCGACAAGATCGTCGGCTGGGCCAGCGACGCGGGCCTGCAGATCATTATCGACTTGCACGGAGGACCAGGGTCGCAGAGCATAGATCAGTCTTTCACTGGCCATGTGAGCTCCTTCCTTCCCACATCACTTCCTTCCTCTTTTGTTTTCTCCGTTGCGAATGGTCGATCGTAAGCTGGTCCCTTGAAATCTATTTGCTGACAACGAACCACCGTTTGAATAGTCGACATCCAGCCCCGGATTCTACACGTCCGCCAACTTCGAGCGCGCCAACAAGTTCCTCGAGTGGATGGCCGAGCGCATCCACAAGAACAGCGCCTACCGCAACGTCTACGCTCTGCAGGTCCTCAATGAGCCCGTGCGACAAGGTGAGAGCTCCAGCCAGGCCGCCGACATGATCAAGAACTTCTACCCGGCAGCCTGGTCGCGCATCCGCAACCGGGAGAAGAGCCTAGGCGTGGCGTCCAAGGACCAGCTCAACATCATGTTCATGGTACGTCCCTCCTAACCCAAACCACCCCCCTACGACCCTTTTCTTCTTCGTGGGACGTTCCAGGCTGATACGATGTCACTCCCACAGGGAAACTCCTGGGGCTCAGGCGACCCGACCAGCAGCCTGCCGTCGGACCGGTCGCTGCTGTCGACCGACGACCACAAGTACTACAAATGGGACCCCAAGTTCGGCAGCGCCTCGTCGCAGTCCGACTACATCGCGGCGGCGTGCAGCGACAACGGCCACGGCAGCAGCGTGGTGGGCGAGTGGTCGCTGCAGGTGGCGACGGACGACGGCGACGACGGCGCGTGGTCGCCCAAGAACAACGGCGGCGACCAGGACCTCATGGCGTTCTACCGCGAGTTCTGGGCCGCCCAGGCCCAGGCCTACGAGCGGGCCGGCGGCTGGGTCTTCTGGTCCTGGAAGTGCAACTGGATCGGCGGCTTCGACGAGTGGCGCTGGTGCTACGAGTCCGCCGTGGCTGCTGGCGTCATCCCTGAGGACGCTGGGAGCGCCAAGTCGGCCTCGCCTTGCAACTGAGTGAGTGAGGGAGGATGAGTACTTAGACAAGCTTGTACAACACTATGGGTCATAAAGGTTTAGCTTAGAAAAATGCATTTATATTGTGATTTCATTGCTCTAAACATCCCAAATCCTGCGTATTAGTGATACGTCTTTTGAATTCTAGACAGAGCTGAACAAAGCACACTAATAAGCATCACGTTCATCAACTAATACTGGCAACTTGCGTTCTACGACTCTGCAGGGAAATAATTGCAGGATGAGAAAATGCATCAAGCGATTGTGACATAGAATCCATTGCTCTCATTCATCCTTGGGGCTCGCCGCTGAAACTACCTAGTCACTGGCAGCAGTTAGAAAATGCCACCCATCCGCTTTCCCTGTATGTTTCTCTGTTGACACGCAGTCTTTCGCTGCTTCATCTGGCTCTAACGATAATTGGACGTCGCCGCCGTCCTCGAACCGTTTCGCCTTTCCTCAAGATCTCGAAACCTTACCTCAAGATCTTGATACCTTTCCTCGAGCATCGAGCATTCTCGTTTGAGCTGATCGTTCTCTTCTTTGGCAATCATAATCTGCCTCACCGCCTCGTTATATGATCCCTGTCCACCACCCGAATTCGCCGGCGTGGCCATGGCAAAATTTACAGGGTAGTTGTGATATACTCCATTATTCTGGTACACCGTGACATGACCCGGTGTGGTTGCGGTATTTTGCGGATTGCGGAAGCTCGCAACGGATCGCGAGTCGTCGTAGGGGCCGCGCTGACTATTGCTGCTGCCAGTGCTGGAACAGGGGCCGGCCAAAGCGAGGGATTCATATGGATAGCCGTAACAGTCCCTGGACTGGTAGTCATCAGCGCTTCCGGATGTTCTAGATGTCATGTCGCTCATGCTCTGGGAGGCAGTAGACGAAGACGCGGAGCTGCTTGGGGCAGTGAAGGTATTAGTAGGGGTCGTATTTCCAAACCATCCGGACATCTTGAATGCTGGGGGATCTTGGTTTGTCGTCGCACAGGCTTGTGGTAAAGATTTGATTTTAGAGGCAGAATGTACCGATGGTTAGTGTTGATGTTTGGGTGAGTACTTAATGAACAAAAACCCATCGGGGAGCGACATATCGCGCTTATGTAGCCGAAGCATTTTTTACTGAGGATCGCCTTACCTGAGTCCTCTTGCCAACTTGTGACTGCGAGAAGGGAATCGAAGCACAGGAAGGGGTGTTGGATGCAGGTTTCTCTCGGTATCCCTGAGGCAATATTACGTGGAAAATCGAGACTTCTTTGTTCACCGAGACATGGTCTTGTATACCCGGCAGCTTGATTGAGTTGACTAGTATGCGCTGGAAGTATTCGGTCTTCCTTCCTGAGTAGAAACGATTACGGTGAATCTCCCATCTGTGATTACAGCGAGCCTCAGGTGACCCCAGATTCAGGTTCGGGGCTGAGTAATGCTGTGGATGGTGAGGCGGGCCACTAATTGCCACTAATTGCCACTAATTTCTAGGGGGACGTTGTAAAAATTGGGGCCTACTTCAGCTCAGCCAAGCTTAGCCCGAACATTCGAACGGAACGCTTTGGCCCGCAAACCATTCAAAAATTTAGGAACAACTTCCAACGGCGATCCGATTCACGGCACAGCACACCCTCTCACAGCCAGCATTGAGTCTCCAAAACAATGTTCCCAGCTCCATGGGTGTGTCGACGCTGTGCAACGGCCCTGGCCCAGCCTCTACGACGCCAATTTCTGCGGAAAGCTAGCACAGGTATGTTCATTACCAACTGACCCAAGATCAATCATCTTCTCGACACACATGGCTCAACTAACCTTTTGAGCCTTTGACGAACAGACACAGGAGCAACCGCGAACCTCCCCCGGCCCTGCTCCAGCGCGCCCGCAACCTCGCCGCCGAACATGCGACCCTGACTTCGACCCTCGAGAAATCCTTCGACTCGAAAGCAGCCCGGCGGCTGGGCGAGCTCTCACGGGTCGCGACGGCCCTGCGCTCCTACGACGCCGCGCGCTCCTCGCTGGCGGAGCTGAACCAGCTCGCGGAGTCGTCCGACGCCGAGCTGCGACAGCTGGCGCACGACGAGCTCGTGAGCACGCACGAGCAGCTCTCGGCCCTGGCGACGGCGCTGTCGGCCTCCCTCACGCCCCGCGACCCCTACGCCCACATGCCCTGCCTCGTCGAGATCCGCCCGGGCCCGGGGGGCCAGGAGGGCCGCTACTTCGCCGACGCCGTCTACAAGATGTACCGGGCGTACTGCGTGCGGACGGGGCTGCGGGCCAACACGGTCAAGTACGAGGTCGCCGACGGCGGTGAGACGGCAGGCGGCGGCGCCACCAACGAGTCGCCCTTGGCCGAGGCCGTGCTCGAGGTGCTCGACGAGGGCGCCTACGACCACTTCCGCTCCGAGGCGGGCATGCACCGGGTGCAGCGCGTGCCCGCGACGGAGAAGATGGGCCGGACGCACACGAGCGCCGTGGCCGTGTGGGTCCTGCCCTCGTTCCCTACCCCCGACTCGGGCGCGGCGGCGGCGGCCATGGAGGCCGACTTCGACAACCCGGACTCGGACTTCTACCTGGACCCCAAGGACGTGCGGGCCGAGAAGATGCGCGCGGGCGGCGCGGGCGGCCAGCACGTCAACAAGACCGAGTCGGCCATCCGGCTGACGCATATCCCCACGGGCACCGTGGTGTCGATGCAGGACTCGCGGTCGCAGCACCGGAACCGCGAGGACGCGTGGCGGCTGCTGCGGTCGCGGGTGGCGGCGCAGCGGCGCGAGGAGGCGGAGCGCGTCGCCAACAGCCTGCGCAACAGCGTGCTGGCCAAGTCGCAGATCACGCGGGGCGACAAGATCCGCACCTACAACTACCAGCAGGACCGCTGCACCGACCACCGCTCGGGCGTCGACGTGCACAACCTGCCCGAAGTCCTGCTGGGCGGGGAGACGCTGGGGAGGCTCATGGAGTCGGCCCGCGCCTGGCTCGTCGGCCGCGACATCCAGGCCCTCATCGCCGAGGAGGAGATGAAGGCTGCCGAGGGCGACGGCAAGGGTCCAGCCAACGGGAATGGCAAGAAGAAGAAATAGCCCTGGCGACTCCATCAAGGTGGAGGTACACGATGAACAAATATGACTGCGGCGGAGACTTGCCGATGCTGAGCTGTATCATACGAAAGGGTCGAGGTAGCTGCGAGCCTTGTGTATACCAATCCGAATGTAAACTATACATACTTTAGAAGGGTCAACAAAGGCTTCGTGGATACATTTTCGTAAACGCTTGTCGCATGGACTAGAAACCAGGATGAGCACAAGACATGAGGCACAGTGATTTGATGCTAGGTATAATCATTCATTACTCTATAATCTAGGTATTTATTGTATTCTTAGAGGGCCCTGTACTTTATGGCCCGTTTGTGATCATCTATAGGTGAAAGAGGACAACCACAGCGCTCAAAACCGCCATGGCCCACCCGCTCATGGACAAGGCAGCATTCGCAGCCGCCGCATTTTTCGAGGCACCATTGCCTTCATCACCGCCCTGGGAAGTGCCCTTGTCCACCGTCGAAGGGCCGGTGCCGTTGCCGAGGGAGCCGGCGTCGGCCTGGGGGTAGTCGGGCTCGGTGGTGAAGGCCTGGACGGAGCTGAGGCCGTCGACGCGGCCGAGGAGGACCTCGAGGTGGCGGAAGGCGGCGCTGGGCGCGTACTGCGGCACCATGTGGCCGGCCAGGTCGACGCTGACGTACGTGAGCCCGCGCTCCGTGTGCGTGGTGCCCATGACGCCGGCGGCGGCGGCGGTGGCGAGGCGCGTGGGGTCGGCGTCGGCGGCGGCGATGTCGGCGGCGAGGGAGAGGTCGTGGTAGGGCACGTAGAAGGGCGCGCGCGGCACCTCCTGGAACCCGAGCTGGCCGCCCCACGTCATGTTCTGGATCGTCAGCAGGGTGCCGTTGGCGATGAGCACCATGTCCAGCGCGCCGTGGCCGATGATGACGTTCTGCGTCGCGTCGATGACGCGCGGCACCGGGCCGAAGCTGCTGGGCGCCGAGGCGTCGCCGCCGCCGACGAAGACGGGCTGGCTCGCGCACGTGGTCCAGGAGACGTCGAGGGGCGCGTGGATGGCGCGCTTGACGTCGGTGCGGTTGAAGTAGGGCTCGGTGCCCGCGGGCTGGTAGGCGAAGGAGCCAGGGTAGCCGAGGATGTCGTAGAGCAGGGGGCACGTGGTCGCGACCTGGTAGACGTCGAAGCACGGGTTCATGGTGAGCATCTCGGAGAAGACGACGTCGAAGAGGCCGTTGCATTCGTCGCCGAAGTTGCTGGCGGGCTGGGGTCCCGGGGGCGGGTATTGCAGGTACTTGGCGGTGTAGTCGGCGAAGCCGCACGACTTGTGCTGCTCGTGCATGTGGGCGGAGAAGGAGTTGTTGAACGGCATGAGGTTGTGGTGGTAATCGGCGAAGGGCACGACGACGGCGCTCGTCTGCACATAATCGTCCCCAATGGAGGGGTCGTAGATGAGCATGCCCGACATGTTATAGTAGGTCTCGTCCTTGGCGTCCAGCATGGCCGAGGCAATGTACGGGCAGTACATGCCGGCGTAGGACTCGCCTGAAATGTAGACCTTGTAGCCCTGCATGGAGAACAGCTCCATGAAGTTCTTCCAGAATCCTAAGAACTGCTGTGCGAGCTCCTCCTCGTCGGTGATTGTCGCATTGCCCGCCGCAAACCCGGTACCTACCGGCTGCTCAATGTAGACAATGTTGGTGAGGCGGTGCCAGCTCCACGGGTTGGGGACAGGCTTGTATGTGCCGTATTGCCATATGAAGGGTCCATTCTCTTGAATGAGACCTTCGAGCGAGGAGCAGCCGGGCTGCATCATTTGTTAGCACGATGCCAGTCGGCTTTGGGGATAGACGCCGCTTACACCGCCGTTGAGCCAGATCAGGATCTCCTTGTCGGCCGCCTTGTTGGTGGAAGGAAAGAACCAAAAGAACAGCTTCTCAGCCGCGTTGAGGTCTTCGGTGATTGACAGCAAGCCAGAGTACGACTCGCCCACATCGAAGTCCACCTCAGGAATGCCCGTGCCATTGACAGCGTAGGCTGGAGAGAGGGCCAAGTTAGATGCGCGCTTTTTTTTAAGTTGGCCAGGCATCGGACTCACAAGTGGTGTTTGAATTGGCAAACTTGGGCGCTGTGCTTTGTCTAGAGGAGAGGTAATGGTCCATGAAGACTTCGGGGCTCCGGGGTAGGATGGGCGACTTCCTCCCAACATGCTGCAAGCTTCGACGGGCCGCGGTGAAGCTTGCGGCCGACAGCAGCGCTGAGGCCAGAGTGCACCACTTCATATTGCGAGTAGACGAGTCGGTGCAATTATGATGGCTCTGGGTAGACCTTTCTCGCCAACGCTGGAGTGTGAAGACGGCGGCTCGAACTTGACGACCGAATGGGGAGGGGATGTAAATAGATAAGTCAAGTACTTACCTGATATGGGCGCTGAAAAGGGAAGGTGCAAAGTCATATTAGTATAACTCATGCGTTCGGGATCAGCGTTGCATTCATCGGGCGACGCCGTGTTGCCGAAATGGGTGCATGATTCAGTTCCTCAATCTAGATAGCGTATGACGATGATATCTTACTTCTTTGTCTGTACAAGTCACACACGAATGGATGATTGGTTGGTGAAAACCTACACGTCTTAGATATCCTCGTGGGCGAGTTCCAGCCATCCCGCTAACCAACGGATCGATGGGTGGTTGGAACTTCGTAGCGATAAGAAGAGGCACAGGAGAATGCGCCAACCAATCATGGCGCAACCATGGACTCTGGGAAATGGCCGGGGGATCGTCGGATTGTGTGGGTGTGGGCTGGGCCACCTCGGCCTACATTCTGCCCAGCATTACCGCCACAGCAATCAAGTCAGAAATGGTCAAGTACATGAGGCATGAGGCATGAGGCATTTATAATTTCTCGTCCATCCCCAAGACGCACCGACAATCCGCATTCTAGAGCTAACGTGAGCGAGCCTACGACTCCGTGCCACTCACCCATCGAAGAACTTGGACATCAAGCAGGATGTCCCTGCAAAATGCATAGACCCAACCCCTCCCCAGGAAATTCGGATACCCACTTGCAGAACGTGTCCGCAAGGGTTGTCGGGAGCATACCAGGTCCACGCTAAGTGTCCTAGTAGGTGAAAGTCTGCGAGACTAGCTTCTCTCCCGTCTTCCAGAGCCTCTCGGCACCGATGGCGTCTCGACCCCAGGGCAGCATCACTTCCTGATCCATAGGATTGCAGTCCTCCATATAGCATCCATTAAGTTCTGCATGCGTTACACCGTTAGATGTTTGGAGTAAGTGGTCAGGAGGTGAAGTCGACAACGACGACTGGCCGCTACTCTGGGGCGGCTTTTCTCTGGATATAAACTTACCAGGTGCATCCAGGCTTGGGTGGAAGGCGGCCACGATGTGTGTCGACACTCCATTCTCCAACGTCTTGAGTTTAAATCCTGGATCTACGAGGCCTCTATGGCCCTGCACATGATCGAGTTCGGCTAAACCCCGCGTGTCGGACCCATCAGCCGTGTGTCCAATCGTACAGAGCATACATACGTGGGACTGGTCCAAGGCTTTGGCTTACTGATTTCGCGAAATGCGCTTTCCTGCACCTCCTTTCCGAGGTTGGTGGGGATAACCCCTGGGTGGAGGCTGACGGAGACCAGGTTCTTCTTGCCCAACTTCTTCGCCAGCGAGAGGGAGAAGAGCATGTTGGCAGTCTTGGACTGCCCGTACGCATGCCACGGATTGTAGTATTTGCCTTCCTGTTTTCATTTAGAGCGCCCGCCGTTAGCTGCCACCTTCTTCCCCACCCACGAAGCGCAATAAGCGTCACGGACACCCGGGACAGTATCTTACGTGGAAGTCCAGATCCTCGAACCGGACACGCGATAAGCGATAACAGTCACTGGTCACGTTGACCACGCGTACCGGCGCGTTTCGGGCGAGCATCTTGGGGAGAAGAAGGTTGGTGAGGAGGAAGTGGCCGACGTAGTTGGTGCCCAAGTGCGTCTCGACGCCGTCGACGGTCTTGGAGTAGGGGCAGCCCATGATGCCGGCGTTGTTGACGAGCACGTCGACGGTCCTGTCCAGCGCGTTGATCTCGGCCGCCGCCGCGCGGATCTGCGCCTGCGAGCCCAGGTCCAGCTCGACGCACTTGACCTCCACGCCGGCCTCGACGGCGCTGATCTGCCGCGCCGTCTCCTCCGCCGTCGCGAGGTTCCGCGTCGCCAGAATGATGCACGCAGGCCGGTACTTGGCGATGGTCACGGCGAAGGCGGCCCCCAGACCCCCCGGGCTCGCGCCCGTCACTAGGACGGTCTTGCCTGCGATCCGGTCCTGGCAGTCGGCCGCAATTTCGTCGCCTTTGGTATCAGCGGTGTAGGGGCTCATTGTGGCTGTCACTCAGGAGGGATGGGAAGAAAGTGGAGATATGGGCTTGGGAGGACCTTGCAGTATTAGTTACTTGTTTTGATATGCTTTAAATGAACATGAAGATGGAAGCAACACACTGGTTATCGGCGAAATAGCCCGTATTAATAGCCCAACGGTTCGTCGCATAGGGGGAAAGCATACTCGGCTGACATCCCGTCTGATTCCCAGTTATGGCCTAGCAGCCCCGCTTACCGCCACTCCCAGGAGAAAGTATGCGGAGTTAACAGGCATCCCGATCCTATTACCGACTATTTAAGCCACGTAAGATGTGACGAACTGATTCAACTTTGTCCCCCGAAGACGACAATCACACTTTATAACATGCGACTCAATATTATCACCCAACCCCCTCCCCCAGCGGCGCTGAGGTGCTCTGAGGAAAGAAGATCAAGACAAAGGAAACATGTGGCTAGCTCCATAGTCCCTAAAAGCGACTAGGGTAGCGCCAGCGTGACTGGGGTGCCATACCCCTGTCGATACTGCGACAGCTTATTTATTAGTTACACACTTCGTATGTCTATTAGCATTCAGCCCGCGGAAGCCGAGCCGCCCTTCTTTCCCTCCGAGGCAAGTCCCGAGACCCGATTGTGGCCGTTTCCTATAGACTTCTATCTCTGGGCCCGCTCCCTGGCGACCACTGCCATGGAAGGCATCGAGTGCGAGACCAGCCAGCGGTTCTGGGCCATGTTTACCGAGCTCTCCACAGGCGAGCTCGGAAAGGTCCTCGGCGGGGGTTAAATATACTGCAACTGTTCAACAACGAGGAATATATATAAGCCCCATGATCAGATGAGTTGCTCTCCAAGTGATCTGGGTTTATCTGGGTGAACTGCGACCCATAAAGGTAAACAATAATAGAGCTCAATAGAAATAGCCATTCATCATTAAACGCTAATATCCGTCAAGTTTCAGTGTCAGGGAGCTATTGCACTTGTACACACTGATGTGATTAAAGATGGGCATATGGTTTTCTACATGGGTGGAGGCAGTAATAGTTACAACCTCAGAATACAATGCAGAAGAAATGACCTCTTGGTGATTAGTCATTTTAGAATGATCTTGACAGCCCTGTTCAGTCTAACCCTCCATTAAGTCTCAACCAGTATTCCATATCTTGCTGTAGCCACGCTGCATCGTAGGTTCAGAAGTAAACGTCACGTGAGCAGAAGTGATGCAGCCGCTCTAGTATCTCACATATGTATACCCCGCGTGCCCCCCTTTGCGCAATCTTCAAGACGCACATGGACCGCTATTGTCTAGGACGATGTTGCAGAAGTCATGCTTGGTGTAGTCGGTATACCCGTAGGCATAGCCCACGCCGGTGTAGCTTCCCGCCCAGTACTGACCGCAAGCATTGGTAACCCACTTGGCGGCGTCGGCGGCGGACTGCGCTGTGCACACCGGCGACCGTTCGGCCTGGCAGTAGAAAGCGACGACATCGTTCCAGACAGACCAAGTGGTGCCAAACTTGCCGCCACTGCACTCTTCCTTCAGACTGTCGTAGGCGACGTCCGTATCACGGCGGTCAACCTGGATGAAGTCGCAGCCAGCCTCTCGAGCTTCGAGATTCTTCTTCGCATGCTCGCTAGGGGCGCCGGTCTTATTCAGGAGATGCTCGATATAGCTGGGGTCGAACAAGGTATGATTGATGGAAGGCACGCCTGCCTCGTCGTAGCTGAGTCTGTAGACGCCGTTCTCCATCTTCTTCTTGCCCGTGAGCTCGTGGAAGCTGACCTTGCCCAGCTGTGCCGGGAGGGCCAAAGCCAAAGTGGCAAAGTGAACCACAGCAATTGTGAAGATGAGCATGAAGGACATCATGGCTGTAGAATGGAGGCCTTGGTAGTGAATGGGAAATGGTCGTCGTGGTAACTGATACAGAAGAGGAGACAACGCAGGTAGGAGGATATGTTTGGAAAGAGGATTTTCCTTTTAGGTTCATGGAAGTCACAGTATTTATGCACAGTAATATCTAAGCGCGATGAATACTGCCCAAGAAGGGTGATCAGCCATGCATCACTGGGATTTGGTATTATATGGGGGGGACGAGGGGTTTCCCCTGATGCTATTTGGGATGATGAATGAATGTGATGGGGAGCGAAGGGTGTAATTACGGATGTACCATAGTAATTATGCCTCAGTGTGTTCAGAGATACATACTAGTCTGCCGGACCGGGCCGTCACCTTATGAAACAAGTGGTAGATAATTAAGTAAGTAATATACGCAACAAGGCAAGAAGATGAGTAAATGGGTTTCAACACATGACCACCAGGGCTGGCCCTTGTCAATCTTATATTAGCTATTCCTCGTCGAACCCTCAAGGACTTACTAACTAAGGTCATGAAGTTGTCATACACAATTGCTTGTTATTATAGTTATTATGTATGGACATCGCCTTTGATATATGTATTCAACCAACGCTCTGTCGATCTGCATTTACAGAGATCTTCTATGCCTGCTCCTTTCCATCGTTGTAAGCCTTGAGTTCCTTCAAGCCTTGAGTGTAGCTCATCGCGGCATCCTGATAGCAGAACCATTATTTAGTCTTGGCTAGTGAGAATTAAAAGTAGGACATGGAAACTTACTGCGATGAATTGAGGGGCAAACTGGGAAAGAATCTTGACACTACCTGCGTTCGGTCCCTTCCAGACCAGGCCAGCCTTCCCGGCCCCGACGATATCGTCCACGAGCGTGGAGGCGAACTCCTCGACCGGCATGCCCCGCGGCACCAACTCTCCACTAGCCCAGCTCGCGATGTGTTTCTCAATGGGCATGTATAAAGATGTCGGCGGTAGAGACAAATAATCGTTGTGGTGGAAGTGGGTGTCAACCGTACCCGCCATGATTGCGACAACACTAACGCCAAAGGGGCCGAGCTCCAGGCGTAACGTCTCGGACAGACTAGTGAGAGCAGCTTTGGATGAAGAGTATGTACCTATCCCATGAGCGTTGTGATGATTAGCTAGATAGCTCGCTTGAGAGCTACATAAGAAGCCTGTATCGGGGGATTACCGATCCATGGAGTGTTCACAGCTGCGCCACAGCTGCTGATATTCACTATACGACCTCGACTGGCGATCAGGAGCTTGGAGAAGGCTTGCACCATACGAATAGGACCCCAGACGTTCAGGTCGTACAGCTTCTTTGATTCTTCGATGTCCACATCCAGGATGGGCCGCGCATAACCACCGCCGGCATTGTTAACAAGCACATCAAGCTTATGGCCGTTTTCGGTGAAGAACTGGGCCGCCTCGCTGATTGACGAGGGCGAGCAGACATCGAGCACGAGGACAGTGACACCGGGCTGGCCGGATAGGCTATCGGGGATTTTGCTCGGATCTCGAGCGGTTGCGAAGATGTGGTGATTACGCACGGCTAGCGCACCGGCAATGGCCGCTCCGATGCCCCCCGCGGAACAGCCAGTCACCAATATTGTCTTAGAAGACATTGCCTTCATAGGGATGGGGTATATAAGTAAAGTACCTAATACGTGGTGGTCTTTCTGAAAGTAGTCAAGAGTTCCCGCGTCTTTCGGTTCTATCAGCTGAAGTGAAACAAATGCGGGGAATGTTGTGAGATGTGATCGACACTGTGGCGAAGGAGGACATATTATTAGTCATGATGAGAAGGCCGCTACCAGTACGAGTATGTCCGAACCGGCCCTAGTTTTCTTAGGCTAAAAGTGTAGTAAAAATAGAACTGCTCGCAGACTATAATTTGCTCAGGCTCACCTGCATCTTCATTACTCTCCTCTTATGTGACTTTTTCGCTCTCACGTCGGCTATCACCTGAGACCTCCTAGTTACTAGGCAGAGATGGGTGCTAGACCAGCCCACCAAGACCAAGTCGCTGGTTCTGTCTCGAACTACGGCGTCTGCCTCCTCCATTTCCTGTCATCATGGCTTTGCGATGGTTTCTTGCCGTGTGTGTGTGGCCTATGGTGTTCACCGGCGTTTTCTACGGCCTGTCGGTCGACTCGGACAAGTGGGCGAGAGTGTAAATAATGCGGGATGAGATGGACTTCTGTATGAGTCCATCAAGGAGAAACGAGCGACGTGGCAATGCGATGCATGACGGAGCAATATGTACTCCCAACCCGAGCTTGCCTCCGATGTGCTAGCTCGAAGGAGATACGAATTGCGCTTAATATCGAACCGATTCTTACCAACAGTTTGCTCGAATTCTATTCTCTACACCGCCCTCCCCCTGACTCGACTACTCCGCACCATCGTCGGCGGGATTTGGGGTTTGATAAAGCCCAGGCTGTGCCGAGAACCCTGGGCGCAATCTTGGATCAATTGGAGAGATGCCTCCTCCCCCGCGCCGCCGAATTCTAACAGTACTTAGTTATACGCAGCTTTTGCGTTACATTCCCCCAACCATGCTCCTCATGCCCAGTAGTGTCGCAGTTTAGCCGGAGCAGGGGCTTGTGAATTTAACCGTTCCAAAATGTCGGGGCCGCAGCCGATATTCCCAGTCTTGTCCACCTCGTTAGTTGGTCGCTTGGGAGATTGGCGGGTCTAGTCAAGTCCACATCGACTTTGGCTTCGCTGTGATTCGTCAATGGCTCTGGGCATCGTGACATTCACCGGGAACCCAAGGTCGCCCACCCGCACTGCACCCCCCTGCGGCGCTCCCCCATACCCAAATTGCGGGGAATCGCTAGAAGAGACACGAACCTATAAGTAGGGCGGTTCCTGCATGGCTCTGTAAAGTTGATCCCAGGCTCCCCGATTTGTGAATCCTGGACGTCGACCTGGCCTCACCAGCAAAATTCACGCAGACCTCGCGAGAATGTATGGCCCATTGAAGGTCCTGGCAGCACTGCTGCCCTTCACTTCAGCGCAGCTCGACACCTACGCCAAGAAGGCTGGGCTCAAGTACTTTGGCGCGGCAACAGACTCTCCTGGGCAGCGCGAGAGGGCTGGTCTGGAAGCTTCCTATGAGCAATACGATGCCATCCTGAGAGACGGCAGCGAGTTCGGCTCGACCACCCCGACCAATGGACAGAAGGTTCGTAAAATTGCGCAACCATTTCCCAACTACACATCCTCCCGAGTATAGACCGAGCGCTGACATCCCCCACAGTGGCTGTTCACCGAGCCCGAGCAAGGCGTCTTTAACTTCACCGAGGGCGACATCGTCACCTCGATCGCGCAAGAGCAGGGCCTGATCCAGCGCTGCCACGCACTCGTGTGGCACAGCCAGCTGGCGCCGTGGGTGGAGACGACGGCGTGGACGGCCGAGACGCTGAGCGCCGTTATCGTGGAGCACGTGACGCACGTCATGGAGCACTACCGGGGCAAGTGCTACGCGTGGGACGTGGTCAACGAGGCGCTCGACGAGGACGGCACGTACCGCCAGTCCGTCTTCTACCAGGTGCTCGGCGAGGACTTCATCAAGCTGGCCTTCCGCACCGCCGCCGCCGTCGAGCCCGGCGTCAAGCTCTACTACAACGACTACAACATCGAGAAGCCCTCGCCCAAGAGCGACGGCGTTGCCCGCATCGTCCGCCTTCTCCAAGACGACGGCATTAAGATCGACGGCGTCGGCCTCCAGGGCCACTTCGTCGCCTCGCGGCCGCCGACCCTAGACCAGCAGATCGCGACCATCGACGCGTATGGCGCCCTCGGAGTCGAGGTCGCCTACACCGAGCTCGACGTCAGGCAGGATGTGCCAGTGAACGAGACGAGCTTGGAATGGCAGGCCGCTGCCTACCGAGATGTGAGTAACCCCAGCCCCCGCCCCCATGAGATTCCCACATCGTCGACTGCCTTGGGAAGACCCGTTGGAACTGACCTTGATCCCTACCCCCCATCCCAGGCCGTCGGAGCTTGCGTCCAGGCCGAAGCCTGTATCGGCGTCACCATCTGGGACTTCTACGACCCCTTCAGCTGGGTGCCGTACACTTTCCCCGGGGAGGGCGCCGCGCTGTTATGGTTCGAGGACTTTTCAAAGCACCCTGCATATGAGGCCATCATCGAGGCTTTCAAGAACGGCACGGCGTCGCCCTGTAAGCGCAAGGATCGTCGTCGGGCGAAGATGGCTGCGATTGAGGCTATGCTGCAGTAGGTTGTGAAAGGTTGCGACAGCATTAAGCGCTCAGCTTGTGTCAGTCTCGGTGCGGCCTATGTTGGGCTCGCGTTATGATAGATCCAGCCGTCATATTCTAGTCGTGTAATAATACAAATCGTCTTAGCCCAACCCAGTAGTGCTATCCCATACCCGTGGCTTATCAATGTTTTTGAGTCTTGGGTGTGGGGTTCTGGGCACCCACCAGAAGAGCGAGATAGAAAAGAGCTATCACATTCAGATGCATATACCTGCCACGTAATGCCCCATGCAACGGAGGCTATCGGGTTGATAGAAAATGACTCCATTTTCCATTGGCCAGGCCAACCACAATGACTAAAAACTTAGTTTACTCGTACGATGGGTATTTCGCCCCTCTACTTATTCGCCCTTGGCCACTTCGCTGTCTTCGTTTCTGACATACTGGGCACAAGTGATAACATAGTCTGCTTCACAACTGACTTACATATCTGGTAGATGAGAGGCTGCAGACAATGGCAAACTGTTATGTGTACACTGATCATCATCTTTAGGTGCAACGGCGCGGAATTGCACTTTGAAATCCCTCGCATTGTTTGGGAGGATACACGCCATTCAACAGCATCAACTCAACAACAGAAGCTTCAATACTTCCTCGTCCATAGACCTGCCACTATTCAGCTATCGACAATTTCCTCGATCGCCACCATGGTTCAGTACACTGCCGTCCTACTAGCCGTCGCCGCAATGGCCGGCGTCACTCACGGTAGCTCTGTGTGTGACTATTACCCCAAGCAGTGCGGAGGCCAGTGCAACAAAAGCCAAGTAGGACACGCCCGTGAACTGCAACACGCAGCAGAGCTCCTCTATGGGCTACACTCTTGACGGAGCATGCAACCGTAAGCGAGGAGATCCTTGCAGGTGGAAGAGTGCTGACACGGACATAGTGAAATTGTACTCGGATGTCAACTGCCAGGTCTTGGACCAAGGGATTCGCTCAAAAGACAAGGGTTGCGCCGACTTCTCCGGCGCAGGCGGTTCCTGGCAGTTTTTCTGTTAGGAGGCCCTCCTTCCACCACCGGGCTCGTAGTGATGGAAGCATTGACGATTGGGGTATGTCGTGGCTTGATGTGAATTGCGATATGTTCAGCATCCGTTGTAATCCACATGATGAACAGTGGCGGGCGGGCCAACAGGAAACTCATCAGTCGGATAGGGCGAAGAGAGGTCGCCACTCTGCCCACTTCCTCCGCTACTTGATGGCGTTGGTGCGAGACGGATATAGTAAGCTCTCATGGCGGGTATAAAGAGTTTTGAGTCTATTATGCGGAGGTCGGCTATCGCGGCCACGAGGCGCTGGACTGCTCGGGTGGCGATTTCAGTCCTTCCCCAAGGCTCTTCGAGTCCAGGAGATGATATCCCGCAAATGATGTCCGTCTTACGGATGAGTCGAGCCTAGATCCCTAGTAACAGGGTGCTAAGAGTGCAAAGCTTGGCCTCTTGCTTAAGTGACTCGGCCCATTCGTTTCTTACTGCCACGAAGACATCTCATCCTCAAACGAGGTGGCGCATCTTGGGTTTAGCTTACTTCGACCCACAGCAGGTTGGGTGCTAAAGAAAACCATAGATGTCAACATGGATCAGGGCAAGTACAAGGTCGAACTAATTGTGAGTTTAGAGTGACGCTTAATAGTCTTGGTCGCAGCCAGAGGCACGACTGGCCCAGTTTGTGATTTAGGAATAGTTATATTCACATTTCTAATAGTAACGACAGAGTCTCGATGAGGAGTTGCCGCCTTTTGACGGGAGAGGTCCGAAGAACGAAACCTTAAGGGGCTAGTCGGCTAGTTTCCTCGCCCATCCCCGAGTGCCAGCGGACGCATACCACTAAAAAGAGTTTGAACTGCTGTAAACACTCTACTCTATTTCGACTGCAAGCCATTCATTCTACATACTTCCCATAGAGGGGCACAGGGCAGTGAAGAGGGAAAGTTCGGTGGTTCCGAGTGTCACACGAGGTCTAGATTGCAGCTGTCTCATTTGTTACACAGCGCTTATATCTACATTCTACGTAGAAAGCCTCATCGAAAGTCATAGACAGCAGTCTTCTGTTGTTATTACTGATGCTGCTGCATTGGTGGGGGTGGCCCAGCCAGACAAAGAGGCCCAAGCGTTATTAGAACAAGCCGGCGCATGTGATCTGACAAGAATTAAGCGTTGCCTGATCATTGTATCACACAAGATTAATATTTGACACTGATTGACCACCTCCCAGGCAACCTGGAAATCATCATCAAATTATAAAAACCCCACGCAATCCATTACCCGACGCAAACCACCAGACGCAAACAACATGAGTGAGGCTTCAGCCGAGAACGACGTCTTAGAGGCCCACTTGGAGGAGCACGATCCCGACCCGGTGAGTCAAGACGCCGATAATCCGCCGCCCACGTGGCTGCGACCTCGAACTCAAAACACGTGGCGCGGCATCTGCCTTTTTCGCCTGCTCATCGCCCTCCTCTTCGTCCTCCTCCTGGTATTCATCCTCGCCGACCTCATGCACACCAAAGACGACTCGCAGCCCGGCGGCCGCCGCGCCTCAATCACCCACATCGCCTCGCTGGGCTCCTCTTATGCCGCGGGGCCCGGCATCGCGCCGCAGCGCAACCCCGACGCCGGCCGCTCCGGCAACAACTACGCGGCGCTGCTCCAGCGGCATCTCGGCGGCGCCGACAAGGTCGCGCTGACGGATCTCGCGGTCTCGGGCGCGACGCTGCTCAACCTGCTCTCGGAGCCGCAGGACACGGGCGCCCGCGTCTTCGCGCCGCAGGTGCGCGACCTGCCCGCCGCGGCCGACCTGGTCCTCGTCCTGGGCGGCGGCAACGACATCGACTACATCGGTGGGCTCATGCGGGACGCCATGGAGCTGCCGGCGGACTTCTTCGCGGGCGGCGTGACGCCCGCGGCGCTCGACTCTGCCGGCGCGCTCGCCCGGCGCTACGGGCGCGTCCTGGACGCCGTGCACGCCGCCGCGCCCCGTGCCGTCGTCCTCGTCGTCGAGTACCTGACCCTGCTGGGGACCGACTTCCGCCCCGGCGTGCACGCGCCCTTTGGCGAGGACCGCGCGCGGTACCATCGGCAGCGCGCCGCCATGCTGAACAACGGCACGCGCGCTGCGCGGGAGGGCCGCGAGGCATGGTGTCACGTGGTGCAGGTCTCGGACCACGCGCAGGGCCACGGCATCGGCGCCAAGGATCCGTGGGTCACCGACTACCTGGGCATGTCCGATATAACTCATGTGCCGTATCATCCCAACGCGGCGGGCATGAGGGGCGTGGAAGCGATAATCTATCAAAAGCTTCTAGAGTTAAAGTTGGTAGACGATGGCGGCGAGCTATAATTCGATAAACCGCGCGATGCAAAGTTGGAAATACAGTGTGGCTACTATTATTTCAGAGTTACTCAGAATATTTTCATATTCAAGTTGCAATGCGGCCTGAGAAGACAGACATGTAGTCGAAGCAGTGTACAGTGCACTCGTTTGAAGCAGAGCAGTCTGCGGCGGCATTCAGATTGCGCAGGCGCATAGGTGACTGTAAGTCAGTAGTTGTGAATTCCTAACCAATCGCCATAGAACATGCTCTTGGGCCACCCAGTTCCAGTAGCTATTAATATATCACTTATCCAAAGCTCTTTTCTGATCATACCGTCATGTCATAGACCCCCCAACATCCCTGGACAACCATATTTTCGTGGACTGCAACCCCCCACCCCGGACCTCTCTGACAATTGTTGCTCGACATGCACTCGCCGGCCTTTCGAAGCGGTTACACGCAAGCGCGCAGGTTATGAAAGCCTTTTTACCCTACAGTTCCAACCCGGCGCGAAGGCGGTGTTCGCCAAGGCGCCTCATGAGATGACAGAGAACGACAAGCCGCCCCTGTGCCTCTGCAGGAGAGTACGGAGCCACAGCTGTAGGCCACCATCATCCATGCTTGGACTTGGTTGATGCACGGAGAGGGGACTGTACCCAATAAAGGCACGTTGAAGTAGACACCCACAATAGAAGCGCCAATCAATTAATTGCTTTATTTGGTTGTAACCTCACATCGAGAACGTTCAGTTTATCCGCCGTCGTCTCTAACTGAGCATCTGAGCCAGTTTGAGCATGTTGTGTCTCGCTTAGACCTATTAGCTCGACCATCGTCCCTGTCCCCCCTGGTTCGCGGGGGTAGCTCAATAGTAGTCTGTTACGTTCCCCGACATGTTGCCATCTAAGAAGAAACCAATATTTATCCAGCTATGGACTTCCATGATGCAACTTGCTTCGAGTGTGCCGCCAGATACTTCCTGGGTCTGACCACCCTTTTACTCGGACTTGCAGAGAAGACACATCATTATCATGTGGCGAATGGACACCTATAACGAAAACAGTCGTGGGACTGGGCTACGGACAGTGGTGGTACCACCCGGCATGCGCCTATTCCTACCGCGCACAGTCGGTGGGGGTCGCAGCCTCGAAGCGCGAGTCGTACTGGGTTGATCAGGCAACTGGCGATCCGGCGGTTGCGCCCAAGTGGGCCTACGGTACGGTCCTGGCTTTCATCTCCCAGGTTTCGACTAGAACGGTCAAAGAAGGAGATCCATGGAATTAGACGGTGATGCTCTCAAATTCCGACTAGGAGTATCAATATAGGCTCAACGGATCCCTTGGCTGGGGAGAGATGATACGGTGGACTCATGTATAGGTTCTATGTGTGGGTTCTCCAGATTTCGTCAGTGGTTTGGGAGCCTAGGTGGGTGTACTGACGATACGTCTATCCGCAGTGAGCCACCTCCATTTGTTGGGCGGCGTCATCGATAAACTGAAGCCGTACCTGATGTACCCTTTGACCGTGGACGCGTACAGCGTGCGGCTCTTTCCGTACATGCTCGGGAACGCACCGACCGTGGGTTCAGGGTCTGCACATCACCGTTCGCGGGCCTCAACGTCATCCGTGGTGGAGCTGTCGGCCGATACGGTGCGGGTGGATATTGCCAGGGTGGGACGATCGCCCGCACCTGGCTACAATGCCTACGTCTACTTTGCCGCTTTGCACACCCTACCGGAGCAAGCTGAGCAGGGACGTGTTCCAATGCGACCGGGCGCACGTCAACGTGAAGCTCGCCTGGAGCGCGAGAGAGGTGGCTGCGCTGGGTTGTACGGAAGTTTGGGTCGTTTGCGGCCCCGTTGGACTTTGCGATGCGGGTCATAAGATTTGGTAGGCGTGACAAGACTGGGCTCGAACTCGAAGTAGATGTCTTTAGCTGGTGATGACGACGAACACGATGTCGATGATGTGATCATGTCGAGCTTCTTGTTCATGCTTGACACATTTCCAGCGTCTAATCTGCCTCTTGCGATGAGATGGTCAAGCGAAGGGTGGTAATGGTGTGTACAGAGTAGTAGTCCTAAATATGTCAGCATCTGGGCTGTACGTCGAGTCTAGACCCTTGTTTTCGAGATGCCGCCCATCCGAACCATGGATGGCCAAGCTGAAGAGGCCAAATTTGCTCAAACCTGCGCAAATCCCATGTTGTGTATGCTTGGCCGTGGCGTAACCAAGCACCAACACACGCCACCGTCAGCCGCGTATGGCAGGTGGGCAGCAAACAAATGCGTCCCCTAGACCGGATTCATGTCTAGTCTGGCTGTATGTGAGCAAGTATTTCAGGTGGGGGTCCGTCTGCCTGTACCACCCATTCGCCTCTGTTACCGAAAAGCCGGGGACTGGCTTGGCGCTTGGGAGCACCAAAGTCTTATCCTATATTTTACATCTTCCAACCCTCGCCGGTCCGACTCACGCGTGCGCTCTTTCAAACTTCTGCTTTCCGTCCCAAGCCCTCACAATACATCAACACCAGCCCCACAAAGTGCCCCGACATCAACATGTCTATGACCATGTCTATGACCATGGACATGGGCAGCATGACGAGCGCCAGCACCGCTGCTGCTGCATCCGCCACGGCTACGGGAGACATGGGAGGCATGGGAGGCATGGACAGTGGGGATATGGCGGACGCCATGGGTGGCTGCCAGATCTCTGTAAGTATCGTCACCCGAGATGCATCGGCCGCCGTCGTCATGCTAACCAAGCCGCGAAACTTGCCAGATGCTGTGGAACTGGAACACCATCGACTCCTGCTTCATCTCGTCCTCGTGGCGCGTGACGTCGTCGGGCATGTTCGCTGGCTCCTGCATCGGCGTCATCCTCCTCGTCATGTCCCTCGAGTTCCTCCGCCGCGCCGTCAAAGAGTACGATAGATTCCTGGTCCGCCAACACGCAGCCCAGGCCGCGTCGGTCGTGCAATTGCAGCAGGACTCCAAAGCGTCATCGAGCTCGTCGCCCGGACCACGCACTGTCGACGCCCCTTCGTTCCGGCCCTCCATCCTGCAGCAGGCCATACGAGCCCTGTTACACACGCTCCAGTTCGCCGTCGCCTACTTCGTGATGCTGTAAGCTCTATCCATGATAGGACATGATTGAATGCCTTCACAACTACCATGACACTGAGGGGTGCTGACGTCCATATCCAACAGTCTTGCAATGTACTACAATGGGTACATTATCATCTGCATCTTCATCGGTGCCTACATTGGTTCCTTTGTCTTTCAATGGGAGACTCTTGGAGGAAAGTGAGTACCTATCTTGACCTCAGCATTGCAACCCGCTTTACTCACTCTTCGAATCACAGACGGGACGCAACAAGTGCCTCGAACGAAGCAACGGTATGCTGCGGATAGCTTACTGTCGACATGGAAAAGGATGGTTTATCGAAGCCCTTGGTGGGTAAGCTTGGCTTATGCTCCGGTGGACGTCATTCATAGCATATGTAGTCCCATAATCAACCGGTGATGAGCTTTCAAAGCCTGCGCTATTCCGCCGACCCCTCTGTTTCCGTCCCTTTATTAGATTCTGTCGCTGATGGCACCCGCTCCGCGACCCTCCAAGATAAATGAAAGCCTAGGCCTCAATAGATTTTGTACCTCTGCCGTGCAAAGGACCCCAGTGCGGCCAATCATTTACAGAAAGATATGTGTGGCTTTTTATTGGGAACCATTTTACTGCCACCTGCATCTCGGCTTGGTGCTGTCCAACGTTAATGAGCTCCCTGAATGGCAAGTTTCTTATCTGCTTATCGCCGCTGTCGCCCGATTTCTATGCCGCTGTTCATGTGAGTGGCGGGGTTGGGTAGCTTTGCATATTATAATACGCAAGACCTGTTTTATTTTAATTCGCGCACCCAGTTACCTAGTTTGAAACTTGTCAACTCTCTTGTTTTCGCCGGCTTCGTTGAATAATGGCATCCCCTGTATTAGCCCAACAAACCTACAGGATTTCCAAGCTTCCTCCTCAGCTCACCTCAAATGATGTCAGATCTTGGTTCCCCCCAAGAAGATCAGGATCTAATCCAGTACACATCAAAAGCCTCTTTGACCCCCAGATTGGATACCCCTGATGGTGTTATGACTGTCACTTTCCGCAGCACCCCTACGTCCCTGGGTGAAATTAGTCCTACGTCTAGCTTCTCGCCTTTAAACAGATATCTTACAGGACTGAAGGAAGCCTATTCCGGTGTAGTTGTCGACACCCATTTTCGCGGCCTCACCCCATTGAACGATGTTGACGCCGAAAATGAGTTCGAGGCCGTTGAGTAAGTACTGAATCTCACCCGTGCCGAAAATGATAGTAGGTCTAATACTAAATCAAGTATTATTGTCGTAACTGGTCTTAACGGAAGGCCATTTGGCTCATGGCAATGCGATGATGGCTCAATGTGGCTTCGAGACCACCTTCCTATTGATATCCCAAATATCAGGGTGTTAATATTTGGCTATCACTCCAAACTGGTGGGAAGCGATACCCACGCTACGTTGAGTGACTTTTCAGAAAGCCTCCTAGGGGATATCGAGAGCAGTAGGCCCGGAGGTAGCCTTCAACGAGTAAGCAAGTGTCAACCCCCCCAAAAGATTGATTACCTAGTCGCTGACGAATCGGAGAAGAGGCCACTTATCTTAATCGGTCACAGCCTGGGGGGACTAGTTATTAAAGATGTAAGACTTTTGGTTCACCGTCACTTGACTCTACTGACTTGTTCCGTTTCCCCATCAGGCTTGGGTGCGCTCAGAAGGCGCTCGGCGATCCCGAAAAGACATGCGTTTGGCATTGGCGGGGATGGTCTTTTTTGGGACACCTCACACGGGCATGCGGAACGCTGAATTTGTCGAAATGGCCGAGGGGAACCCTTCAGAAACACTTGTTCGAGACCTCGGTCCCACGTCTTCTAGCATCCAACAGCTCGTAGAACGGTTTTCCGAAGCCGTGAGCAAGCTGAAGATCGTCAGCTGTTACGAGCTTCACCAAACACCAACCCCTCAGAAGAACGCAGAGAACGAGTGGGAGAGAAAGGGGGATCCGGAATTGATGGTTTCTAAACAGTCAGCATGCCTTTCCTGGCCGAAAGAGATGGAAACCACAATCCCAATTGGGGAGAATCATTCGATGATCGCCAAACTGTCGACGAGGATAGGGAGCAAGTACCCCATCATCAAAGACACAATACAAGGCTTAACCCACCACGCTCGATCCGAAGTACGCAGTCGCTTCTCCCGGCAGGATATCTCAACAACGCTGAGCAGAGTCATCTTGCTCTCTGAAATCGTAACTCAAAATGTGCCTATGAACCAATCCAAGACGACCAACAAGATCCATGTGATTAAAGGCCATATAATCAATATGGGGGGGTTGAAGCGTGACATCGAGGAGGAAAGCCACAACCCCCTGGACTCCAAAACTCCTCAGGAGGTTTTGGATCAAATTGCGAATCACCTCCGGGAGTTGGAGAGGGTCATAGGGCCCTACGAATCCTATGCTATTCTGAAAGACCGTCGGTATGGGACATTTATAAACGAAGAGAATCTTTCGAAGCTACAAGACGCCGGACGCTACTCTTCTCGTCCCTCCCATGCTGACATTTTGCCCGCGTTAGCAACAGGCTTGAGCAACCCCATTCGATATCTCATACAGTCTCTTTCGCTCAGAATGTCCCCATATGGTACAGAGCCACATCTTGAAACACCAGAGGGCAAAGAAAATGCCTCGATGTCCGTCTTGACCCGAAACCTCAACCGACAGGCCATGCTGCGTTCCGGGAACGTTGGGCCAATAGAGCTGCTACCGGGCACTTTGAAAGCCGGCAGCCTGACAGTTATGCAGAACGGTCTAAGGATTGGCCGGTATTGCTCGAGCCCTGAAGACGCGGGAAGCGACGTCGTGTTCGAATACAGGAGGTATCAGGAACACGAAGACCGACGTCGGAGTCCCAAGCCATGGGAGCTGGAAGTCAAGACGATGGTGCAGAAGCTAGCCAATACCATCAGGATGTTCGCGACCGGACCTGACGGCAGTGATACTTTGCAGATGCCAACCCCTGCGCTCTTCAACTGGTTTGGCTGCGTGGATGAAAAGCAAACGGGCCGACTAGCTTTCGTGTATGGAATCCCTCAGGGGTACATGAAAGAAGACGGGATGTTGTCGCCCAGTATACGCACTTTGCGGGATTTACTCCTGGATGAAGACGGGACGAGTAAGATGCCACTCCAACAGAGATTCAGTATTGCCGAGTCAATCTGCCAAGCCGTCCTCGACCTGCACAGCTGTGGCTGGGTACACAAGAGCATCCGCTCTGACAACATCATTCTGGTGGCAAGATACGACGACGGGGACACGGAAACGACGGTCCCCGGCCACGAGAGGAGGCCCGCCAGCTACGAGATCAACCTCATCGGCTTCGAGTTCTCCCGCGAGGCCCTGACCCGGAGCGACCCCCGCCACTTCTCCGACGACGGCAACCTCTACCGCCATCCGGACCGCCAGGGGCCGCCCCAGAGCTTCCGGAAGGAGCACGACCTCTACGCGCTGGGGCTGGTGCTGCTGGAGATCGGCCTCGGCACGGAGCTCCACAAGACGGCGCGCAAGGCGCAGAGGAAGCGGCGGGGGGCGGCGTCGCAGGACGGGCTCATGAGCCCCGAGGACTGGAGAGGCTGCTTTGTGGGGTACGCCACGCACTACCTGCCCTTCTACATGGGCGACAAATACGCCGGGGCTGTACTCAAATGCCTGCAAGGGGATTTCGGCGTGGACAGCAACGACGACGACAACACGGACTTAGGTATGGCCTTCCAAAGTGTGGTATTAAATGAAATCAGGAATGGGGCCAATTTGTGACGAGGCAGAAGCTGAGAAAGCATGCCGGATGATCCTTTCTATCCAAGTTTATTAGGTTGGGCAAGTTGGAGAGAAAAATGGTTGTCAAGTTGTGAGCATATAATTAACGCTATATGGTAGATGCATAGTAGTGGTCCAACTCGTACAATATCTTCCATTGTTCACAGAAAGGTTGCCTCTCAGCTCTGAACCAGTCTGCTTGGAAGAATTCAATGAAATTCTCATCTCTATACTTTGCACTCATGGTGTATCCGCCGTGGCCTGGTTCCGCTCCAGCAGCGCGGAGGGCTCGCAGGATCCGAGGTGCCGCTTCGTATTTCCGCGCTGTTCATCATTAGTACAGGCTGTCTCAAGCACTTTAGCAGACATCTAAACACATACCTGCGTTTCTATTATCTTCATTAACTGGAAGATCGACAGTTAGCGACCAGTATCAACAAATCTGCGGGTGCATTCAATCTCACTAGGGTAAGCCTCGATAGCTGAGGGCTCAACGAGTTGCCTCCAGTCCCAGGTCGTTTCCACGGGTAGCTCCTTGAGTCCCAGTCCAGACATCTTCTCTAGAAGGTTAATTCGTACACTGTTTGCCATGTGGAAAGCCCTGTCAAGGACGGAGTCTTTATCCCTTCTGGTCTGCGGCGCAAGATCGACGTTGTACGCCAGGCAATACTCAACACATGCTTCATGCGAGTGATCAGTCATGTTCATTAGAGCCGTCACACCAGTCCTGTCATTTCTGGAACTGTTGAGAATTTGTCGTCGGCATCTAGAGTCAAGGTTCTGGAGGTGCTCCTCCATTACCGCGAGACACTGCTTATCGCCAATAGATCGATTCCTCGCGAGGTACCAGATGAAGTCACAACCTTGGTTATCTCGGTGCCATCGATCTGCGCCTTGACCCAATAGTAGCTTTGATAGTTTTATTGCGTTCTCACCACCCGATGTCTGGTTCTGCAGGGCTTTGAGAAGAGGTGTTTGCCCCTCGTTGTCTGTGGCATTGATTTCTAGGGGCGGCTCTGACAGCTTCAGCAGCATCTGGAGGATCTTTTCGATCACCTCCGGCCCACCGGGATTGCTCAGGGCTATGTGCACTACCGACTCCCCATTTTCGTCGATTACGGTACAACCCTCTGAACTGTGGGTGATCAGGAGCTCCAGTGTGCCGAAATACATTTCGGGGTAGGTTGTTCGGGCAGGATCGGTGGCCACCCAGATATGTAGCGGCGTCCTTTTGGGGTAGTCATCGACGAGGTTGGCATTAGCCCAGCTTCTAAAAGAGCATGTACTGAAGCGACGTCACCTGTATCTGCGGCATCCATTAATGGGGTATGAGAAAGATGCACTCTGCGTTCATCGAGACGAGCCCCAGCATCCCTAAGAGCCATCACACAATCTCGAACCTCACGGAGACCATCTTCTGGAGACCCATGATAGCACCATCTCTGAAAGGATTGGTCTATCATATGATTGCGGTTCCAATGACCGTGCGCCAGAAGATGAAGAGGCCTGAACTTGCGCTCGTCTGGCCTGTTAGGATCTGCCTCGTTACTCAGGAGAAAACGCACCATTCTGGAGTCGGCATGGTCAATGGCGAGAGCCAGTGGTGTGTGGGTTCGTTGGTCCCCAGGAGCGTCCTGAGCATCAATCTCTGCACCCTCATCTAGCAGGACTTTTGCAGCCGCAATTGACCCAACATGACTAGCCCAGTGTAGGGGGGTCCCATGGGGCCAGTGAAAGGGAAAGTGCTTGGCCGAGATGTGCTCTCGGGCTGCGTCAACAACCCTAGTGCGGGCGTTCACGCCGGCGCCTCGTTGCAGCAAAAGCTCTGCTGCCGATGATAGATCCTTCTGTTCAAAGTGAAAAAGCCAATGCAAGCATGACTGTTCGTGTAGAGATGTCAGTGAAGCATCTGCCCCGGCTTTAACAAGGATGCTCATCATTTGGTAGTTGCCAGACAAGCATGCCTTGTAGAGCGCCGTCTCCCCTTCGTGGTTCTTCCGATTGAGTAGTGTGGGACAAGAGCTCAGAACCGTTTGGACGACATCCAGCCTCCCAATCACAGCGGCTAAGTGTAGCATTGTATTCTTGCGGTCGTCAACGTATACACATGACAAGTCCTGGGGAGAGGCAATACCGAGCAGCTCGTCAAGCTTCATCGCTTGTAGATGCTCTATATCAACTGCCACATAGTCGGCTGGAGAGGGCGTGGGAGTTGTCAATGTAGGGGTCTTAAGAGTGAAGAACTGCTCTTCGTTGTAACCTCCTCTCCCCCTATGACTTGCTTTGGCCTCGGAAGCCAGCTGCGGCTGAGTTTCCTGCAACTTTGCGGCAGCGACCCAGGAGCCGTCAGCAGCAGCATTAGTGAGCGCGGCCTCCCACTTGACGAGTTGGTCCCTCGTCTTAGAAGCCGACATCGCGGCAACTATCTGTGCAACTACACCCTTTGCAATGAAGGAAGTTGGCTCCTTACGGGCAGCTGCTTCAACATATTGCCGGATTTTGGAACGGTAGTTTGGAGTCTTGTGTGCAGTGAGGGAAAGTGCCACACCGAATAATGTGTCACCGGGTACTTGCCAAGCAGTGTCGGGGTGAGGTTTGATCGAGTCCTGGCAACCTTCTTCTAGATGGTGCAGAACTTGGGCGTCAATAAATGCCCAGTAGCGGTACCCTTTCCTAACAAGGGCCCTTTTCGATTTCTCGTAGACGGTGCTTCGTTTATTCCTCAAGCTTGTTAGTGATTTGTATTCCTATCTTGGAGTAACTGGAGCATTCCCATACCAGTCCTTCCAGGCCTGGTGAGTTTTGATAGCAAGCAACTCTGGTGAGACAATCTTGCGATTGCGTGGTTCGGGGCTCATGAATTGCGAGCATACCTCATGACAAATGCCCATGGCAAGCGGTTGCTCAGATGTGGGTATTGAGTTAGACTTGTGTATAGACTGGCTGACAATCTGAAGCATCCTGTCATGTTCCGGGTACTGGACCTTTCCATCGTCCGTGATCGGAGACTTCCCGTCGAAGGCTATAATTGACAATGCCAGAAGACCGTATGAATAGCTGTCGCACTTAAACAGAGCATTGTCCGGTAAGTGTCCAGATAGACTTCTCCATCCTTGAGCGATCTCAGGGGGCTTCCAGCCGTATGTTGACTTGTACAGGGAATACGAAGTATCTTGTCCACTCGCGATGGATATGGAAAGCCCGAAATCACTGATCTTGGCAACTAACTGCCCTTTATCGCTAAAAATGAGAATGTTGTCTGGCTTTAAATCCCCGTGAACTATGCCACATTCAAACAAGCATCGAAGGCCCGAAGCAATATCTAAACACAAGTTGTACTTAACCGAACAGTCGATCCGTCCGCGTTGGGAATTTGAGGGCTCGGCGAGCAAATTTCGCAGCGAACACGTTGCTTCTTCGAGATGGATGACAGGGATCGGGGTCTCCGGCAATTCAACTGTGTAGTCAAATCCCCAAGCCACAAGTCTTACGATGTTTGGATGTTCTCGAGCCTTGGCATGGCAGAGTGAGCGGATTTCCAGCTCTATAATCCTTAACTGCCGTTGAAGCTCCGGGTTCTTCAAGCCTTGGTCGGATTTCGCAAGGACACGTTTTATAACGATGCCTTCCCGAATACCGTCGATATCCTTGAACACACCAAATTGAGATCCACGGGCGATCTCCTCGAAATAGCCCTCGTTTTTAAGCCGCGCACGTTGTGAGTGTAGTGGTCCTAGGATACCGAATTTTTCCATAATAGCGACGAATCGGGGTACAGAAGTTGGGTCTTGGAGGACGGGATTAAAGAAGGGGCCCTCATCAGAGGAGCCCGAGGAAGAGCTTCGACGCATTTCGGCCGAGGAGCTCAAATGTCTACCTACACAACTAAAGTGACTCAAGTAATAAAAACGAAAGAGGAACTGGATAGAAATGCCTCATTTGTTACCCCGCTTTCCTCGCCGCCTATGAAACTGGTAATGACCGACCTGTCGTGCAACGTCACACAACAGGTGCCGGCTCAATCTTTGCCACTTTCTGCTCCAAAAGAGCAATGGCACTGGATGTCCAGACCACCGTCTTATGGTCCTGTTTAAGCAGTTGCTTTTGCCCTTTCAATGCTGTACTGTGCATCTCTAAAGCCTCCTCAAAACGACCGGCCTTCTCTAATAGCATCCCAAGATCATTCATCGCCCATAGCGTATCGTGGTGCGTGGGACTTAGCACTCTCCCTCGTAGTCGGACCGATTCCCGCTGCATCTCACAAGCTTTGATGAAATCGCCTTTATCCCTATAACACTTGGCAATGTCACTGAGTGTCCAGAGCGTGTGTGGGTGTTCGAGGCCTAACACCGTCTTTTGAGTCTCCGATGCTGTATAGTGTAGCGCGATAGCCTCATCAAAGCGACCTTGCTTCCGATAGCATCTGGCGAGGGTGTTCTGGCTCCATGCTACTTGAAAATCACTTTTGGGAAATATCCGGCAGAGTGATGTTAAAGCCTCCAAGTGCATAGCTTCAGATCTGTCCCATTGTCCCAAGTGGCGATAAAGACGCCCGATGTCGTTTTTTGACAAGGAAATCGACATCGGGTCTTGACATCCTGAGTTTTGTTGTATAGCTAGAGCTGCAAGAAGTGTTTCCAGGGCAAGCTCTGGCTGTTCGTCCTGGTCGTACATTATGCCCAAACCACTCAGAAGCCACGCCCAGTCAGACGGCACAGCAAGTGTTGTATTCATGAGACGGCTAATGCTTTCATCGAAATGTCGGATCCCTTCCACGAGGCGGCCACGGATTGTATACTCTCGTGCTAGTTCTCGAATGACCATCATTCTCTCAAAGTGACCAATTCTCTTGAGAGTAGCAGCCTGTTTTCCAGCTGCAATACTGTGGAGTTGTACGATGTCAAGGTCGACAAGAACATCCAGAACGTCCTTCAACTCGTCAAATGGCACGTTACCTCTGCCATAACTATCGAGATGTTGGCGCACTCCGCGAATGAGCTTGAGCATTCGCTGGAGTGGAAACTCCCCCTTCTCCGCAAGCAGCCAATGTCTAAGCCAACCCCGTCTGCGGTCGTCCGAGGACAGGAATTTCACTGTCATGCTGTGAATCTCATGATGTCGATCTGACCTCAGCAAGTGATAACACCAATACGACGTGGCATACCTTTCAAACGATCGTTCGGTCGAATTCAGGTCAAAGCTCTCGTCGTTCTCCAATCTCATCAAGTGACCCAAACATGCTTTCGCCATTGATTCATGTGCTTCTGGAAGATAAACCCTGAAAGTGGCATCCTTTATGTGTCGTTCCTCGGTTGCGAGAAATTGATGGACTGAGAGGTGTGCCACATGAAAGGTGTCCGTCTCAGGGTGGTGTTCTAAGAATGGGGAGCATATTCCAAGAATTGCTGGTTTAAACGGCAGCACCGTCTCGTCTCGTGTCCCATCCGAAAAGCTCTGCTGTAGTTCTGCCCAGTTGAGAGGCCTTGGGCTGCAAAAAACCCGTTTGAAAACGAGCATAGTGAGATTGAATAATTTCGGGTGAACTTGTTGCATTGTTCGCAAAGCTCCTTGGTAAACATTGCCTAAAGCTTCTGGTGGCTGATCAAGGATTTCCAGTATATCCCCTTGGGATATTGACAATTTCAACTCTTCAATCTTCAAGCGCACCCAAAGGAACATCCCATCGGCTTGGCTCGATAGCTGATGCTGCACCCTGAGCCGTATATTTGGATCCTGTGTCGGTAGTTGCTGTGTAACAGTAGCCAGGTGACTATCCATATCGCCCTTTGTCAAAGAGGGGCTGAGTTTCAGTGGTATCGCATTCTTCAAAAGCTGACGCACTGTCGGGATATCTCGGCTGAAGATCAAAGCCCTACATGAACCACCATATTGAATGGCATCTACAAGTTCCATCAGCATCTCTTCAGAGTCTGTACACTCATCAAGTGCGTCTAGAATGAAGAACACGCGACCTTGAAGGCTAAAGAGCTTCTTCAGTATGTCGGCCGGCTTGTCGACCCATGCAAAACGTGTCCTGCCGTAATTCCTGGCCAGGTCAAAGGCGGCTTCGAGACAAGAGGGGATATTAGATTTGGCGGAGATGAGCTGCGCAATGACTGTCCGGTACATGTTCAGGAGTCCATTTCTCTCTTCGTCTGTCCTATTCCAAAAGAAATAAGCAACGCGGTTATGATCCCTGCTGGTGGTACTCAGGTGCCCGATAGCTGTGGCGGCCAAAGCTGTTTTTCCTACGCCCGCGTTGCCGTGGACCCAACCAATAGACGGAATGTCGGCATTAGGGTACATCACCCCCTCAAAGAAGCCGTGTTTGGTAAACCACTGGCCAGAATCCGGTGAGTGCTTCTTTTGAATTCTCATGGAATCACCTTTCCAGTCAATAGGTGCAAGCCAATCAATGATTTCTTGGCGTCGTTTTGCTAGGATAGGAGAGCTAACATCAGTCTAAATACCATTATTAGAAGATCACAGCTCACATAAACTAAGTCCAGTGATAGCATCAGCTGATAAACAAGCCGAATGGCTGGCTAGGCGGTCAAGGGCGTTCGTGGTCTGTGTTCTAAACTTATCCTGCGTGCGGATATGCTGATTCATTCGTTCCCGATGGAGATGGGTCGTTAATAAGCTGAGGTATTCAAACCTATGATCGAGACAAAAGGTAATGTCCTTAAACTCGCTCTCAAAATTTCTCCATGCTCTTCGAAGCCACAGAGCACAGCTACCTTTTGATTATAAGCCTCTCGTTGTCTTCTTTACACTGTAAGGGGGTGATACCTGGTTGTTGGATTATATCCCTTGCCAGGCGCAGAAAGAAGAGACAATCAAGATATGTCCCTGAGATTAATGTTTTAAACTCCTCCATGTCTTTAAACGTCTGTTCGTAACGGTTATAGATCTTGAGCTGGTTTCTAAGTCGCCCAATCATGTAAAACAAATCATGGTAATAGAACCTCATAGAACGTGCGACCTACACAGTAGGTTAGCAGCAGACATTTACTTAAACACGAAACCATTATCCACAGATGTCGAGCTTACTCGTATTACAACTCTAAGAAGACCCCATACCAAGGATGAGGGATTCGCTTGGTATTGCGCCATGTTATCTACGGCTAAAGAGTATCGATCGATGAAACTAAGAAACGGGGTGAGTGTCTGCATCACACGGTGCATCCGATTGCCCGAAGACTCCATATCGAGCACCGCGATCTCTTCCAGTACTTTAGTAATGGTCGCATACGTAGATGTTTCTCGCTCCGGTACAGCAATGCTGATAATATAGGCCTGTAGTGCCATTGTACCAGGGTTGAATTTCTGAAAAGTGAGCGCAGAGAGCCCCAATTTAACAATATAAGGCAATGGACAGGCGGATGCGAAAAGCACTAATCAGATGGTGCTATCTAGCTAAAGGAAGTAAAAACAGAACAAAGGGAAACGGATTACAGGGCGCTCAAAACAATAATAAATAGCCAGAACAAATTTCTGAAAATAACTCCTTAAGACAGGCCTTAATCAGCTTACTATTAGAATTATTTAAAAGGCCTATTACTTTATAATATATAACCTCAATCTGAAGTTACTACCTTATAAGCACAGGCCGCTGCGGACGAAAACGTGGTATTCAGGCCCGTTAGGCCCGAACACCTGCAGCCGTACACTTAAAACAGCCATTATGGCGTCCCGCTAGAGCCTTCCATAGCCTAATTTAAGCACTGCACCCACACCCGTATCTATTACGGCACATGCCCACCAATTCACAGAAGATATTCACACCCTGTAGAAGGCTATACAGGCCCGTTAAAAGGGCGCTAGCGTACCCGGCAGTAAGCTATTACCCTTATACCAGTCGGTAGAGGCCCTAATAGCAAAGTTTTTCGCATAATCAGGGGGTTTAAGCGTAGGAGACCCACTTAAACGAAATTAACAGGGCTTAATAATAACAGGCCTTTTAAATTAGCTAGTTAATTAGTACCGTCTTAAAAATAGTTATAATTATTATTAATATTACTACTACAGGATTATATGCCACTACCGGTACTACGAAACTAGCAGGACGCACTTAGGCTATAGTAACTACTAAAAAGACAGAACCGCCCCTAGCAGCCACTAAAACCATCCGTTCCTAAGTCTCAGCCACTGGTAACACTTATAAGGAATATATCACTAAGCCCTAAAAGAGAGAAATCATTATTAAGCTATATAACTCTTTTAGGGACGATAGAAAGACTATTAAAACATAGTTATAAAGTATACTTATTAATAACCTTCGAGCCCTCTTAGACTATATTAATAATACTATCTAGCACGTAACTACTAAACCCTTAAAACCTAACGAAAACTAAGATATTATTATAATAGACGCTACGGACTTAGTACCCTTTAAACCATACAGTGGGATTAGGGTCTTTAGTGCCCTATTCCTAAAGTTAAGGGATTTATAAGTGCACACAGTGACAGGCCCCATTAGGGGGACTAATACGGTTTATTAATGATATACTTAAGGCAGGTCATAACCTTATGGATTAGTTCCTAAGGTATATAAATATTAACTTATAAATAAGATAGCTGTTTATAAAGCCGTAGCTGGACTAGGCTCTATTAAACCTGGCCTTTTTTCCTTTATTATTATTATTATATTCTTGTATTTAATATATATAACTTCGTTACTTACTACAGTGCTATTAAAATAGTAGTATCTCTTTAAAGCTATAATAAGTATTAAGCCTTCACTAATAATCTATTAGACCTTAACGGAATAGCCGACTAAGGTAAGCTATTTACATTACTATTAATATACTAGCCGACTAAGGTAAACTAGTCCCTGTTAAGATTAACACAGCCGATTAAGGTAAGCTATAAACATCACTAATAATAACCGCCTACTGTTAAAGGTAAGTATACAGGTAAGTATTTTTTTATCATATTATACGAACCTAATTAGTACGCCTTTACTAGCTCTGAACGTTAATTATACGATATTAATTTTATTCTGAGTAAGTAAGTATTCTCCGATTAAGGTAAGAGAATTAGCTTTATTAAAAATAAATACGTAACGAAAAATTTCACTTTCGTATCACCTTTATTTTATTTTATTACTTCTTTTCCTTTTTTTCCGATTTACCTTTATTTATAATTTTTTTTAATATATTATTAATCCTCTTAATTTCTTATCGCTTAACTATAATATATAGTACTCGAAATAAGGTTAAAAGGTAAATAACGCGATATAAATCCTACCGATTTATATAACGAAAAAGAGTAGGCAGGATTAAAAGAAGACATTTCTAACCCCGAATCCGACGTTATAGATAACGATATTTAATAACTTAAAAGGCTTAAAGCTAATAAAGATTCGATTAACTTTCTTAATAAAGTTCGTATTAAAGATAATAAAGCTCGTATTAAAGATAATAAGGATCGATATCGCTTCGAGAAATATATAACAGCAGAACTATAAACTCTTTAATAAGGTTTTATAAATCTTTAAGAAGCACTCGGTCGAATTAAGGTTACCCTTAGTTTAAATTTAGCTTTATAGTAAACGAATTAACCTTTATTCCTTTTAACTTATCCTAACCTTAAACTTAACCTTAATCTTAAATATAATTTACTAGGATAAGCTTCCGATATTCCAGATAGAAAGATTATTACGGTAATTATAGAAACTTAAATTAAACTTAAATGTAACGATATTAATATATTCGACCTAGAATATAAAAATATTTAAGATATCGGTATAATCTAAATAGGACGTAACCTTATTTTTACCGATATACTCGCCTTTAATAAACGTATTAGATTATTTACTAAAAACGAACTTAACGGCCCGACTAGAAAAATAATTTTAAAGCTGTTCTTAACTATTCTTAGAAGACTAGTAATAATATAATAAAACAACGAACTTACCTTCGAAGATCGAAAAGATCTCGAAACTATAGGTCTTACTATAATCGTTTATTTAATAAAGTTACGATTTTAATTTAATCCTATTAAAATAATAACTCGTTTTATTTACGGCTTACTTTCTCTTTATAATCTAGTTACGAATAAGTACGCGCTTTTTTAATTATTCAGCAGAATATTAAAATATTCTAGAGTTATAGGAATTCTTAATATTAATAACGCGAATACTTATAGTATTTTAAATTATATTTAGTTAAAGATATTACTTAATATTAAGTAATACTTTACTTAGCCTCGATAATTTAAGATAATAGCTTAATACCTCTTCTGTATCTAAAAAACTAAAGTAAATCTCTTAGCTTTAATTCGATAACGTTATTTTAATATCGTTTAACCCCGATATATTTATAATAAAAAGAGTAGTAAAGATTAAGTACGAAGCAAATCTTTTATTAAACCTTATAATAAACGTAGAGACTTTGATTCCGATAACCGTTTTTCTCGATATAAAAAGGATAAACGCGATAATAATCGGTATAAACCTAATAAGTATAAGTCTACTCGATCCGATAAACATTGTTTTAATAAGTACGAAAAGTCTAATAAGAAAGATAAATATAATCGAAAAAATAAATACGACCGTAAAAGCAAGTATAATAAAAATAAGTTTAAAAAGAAAAATAAGGATAAAGATAAGTTTACACACTTTATTAATAACGATAATAATACGATATCCTTATTATTAATATTTTCTTCGTCTTTATTAAACTTTAATAATAAGACCTACTCTTATATCGTTTTTAACTAAGATCGTACTTATTTAAAATACCGTAAAACCTTTTTAATAAAGCTGTAAATAAAGCTCTATATTAAAAAATACGACGGCACGAAGATAAAGCCATTTTCACCTTTATTAACGGTAGAACGTAGTACTTATAACTATTACGACACGACTTTCCCCTCCCGGAATAAGTTATTTTAATATATCTACTAATATAATAAAAAACATAATTATATAAAAAAGATGAAACCTATTCCTGAGATTAATAATAATATAAATAAACATAAGAAAGTTGTTTATATAATTAAGGAAGCTCCTCTAATCGAAACCTCAGCTTCCACTTTTAAAAACTATATTTACTTTAAAGTGAAAGTATGTGCCGGACCCTAAGGATTAATCGAATCTATCTGCTTAGATCTTAGAACTGGCTATAATATTATTAATAAAAGCTTTCTTTCTAAATTAAAATATACTATTTAAAAAGAAAAATATAAGTTAAAAGGTATTAGTAAAATTAAAATTACTAAAAAAGCTCGCTTTACTATTTACTTTAACGGAGCTGCTATTAAAAGAGAACTTAAGTTAGTAAAACTTATACGTGAAGCTTAAGTAATTAATAACCTTACACTTAACTTACTCTTTAAAAATAATATATTATATTTATATAAAGCTCTAATTAATTATACTATTATAACGGTAACTTATAGTAAATTAATTAATTTTATAATAACTTTCGAGGTTCTCTTAAAAGGTAATCTATATAAAAGAAAAGTATTAAGTATTTGTAAGGTTATAATCTTTCGTAAAGAATCAGTATTTACAGAAATCAATTATAAGCCTCTCCTAATAGGTCGTAATTTCTATTTCTTTTTTAAAAAAGAAAGTGTGTATAATTTAATTATTAATACTAAGAGCGCCCGTGCCGTTTTAGTGACTAATTTAACGAACAGAATTATGATTTTTCCTAAGGGAAAGAAATTAAATAGTATTAAGGAGAATACTTATACTGGCTTTTTTAATATGACTTAGAAAGTTAGCATAGCTATTTTAATTACCGCAGCTGCTCTTATAAGAGTAACTTAGATACCAGTGAATTAAAGTCCCGGAGCATCTATTAATAACTCCAGTATTTTAGTAACTATAGATATAATATCTATAGTACCCGTTACGTTTAATTTTTTAATACCCGATTTATATAACTTAATATAAATGAACGTTAAGTTTATAATAACTCTAATCCTTACTGCTATCGCTTTAAATATAGTCCCTTTTCGAGATTAACTATAAATTAACCTTATTAATCTTATAAAAGATTAAGCCCCCGTTAGAACTTTTATAACTAATGAGGTTTATAATATTATATTTAATTCAGATAATTATCCCACTATCGCTTTATTATTAAAGCCTTTAATTAAAAATAAACTTAAGTTAACTGAGCTATATACTACTTTAAGTCTTAAGAAACCGACTAATTATTTTAAGATTAAATTAAAGGAAGGTGTTTAAGTCTATACTGAAAACAAGTTTTTCGTAAAGAGACTTATTAACGTTATTAAAAAGTTCCCGAAGATTTAGGTTAATCGCGGAATAATCGATATACTAGAAAACGAATAAATAACGATTTTATTAATCGAAGGATAGTAAAATAAAAAGCTTAATTCTCGATTATACTTATTAAGTAAAAAGGATTAATAAGTTATTAACGATATATACGACGTTCTTTATAAGAAAGGGAGAATGGAATAGGTTAATAAACTTACCTTATTCGCTACTCTTTTATTCGTTATATAGAAATACATTAAAGGCGAAGTTAAGGGACGTGTTATTACTAATTAACAGGCCCCATTGGGGGGACTGATGCGGTTTGTTAATAACATACCTGAGGCAGGTCATAACCTTATGGATTAGTTCCTGAGGCATATGGACATTAACTTATAAATAAGATAGCTGTCCATAAAGCCGTAGCTGGACCAGGCTCTATTAAACCTGGCCCTCTTTCCTTTATTATTATAATCATATTCTTATATTTAATACACATGACTTCGTCACCCACTATAGTGCTATCAAAATGGTAGCATCTCTTTAAAGCCGCAATGAGTATTAAGCCTTCACTAATAATCTATTGGACCCCGACGGAATAGCCGACTAAAGTAAGCTATTTACATCACTATTAATACACTAGCCGACTAAGGTAAGCTAGTCCCTATTAAGATTAACACAGCCGACCAAGGTAAGCTATAGACATCATTAATAATAACCGCCTACTATTAAAGGTAAGCATACAGGCAAGTATTCTTTTATCACATTATACGAACCTAATCAGTACGCCTTTACTAGCTCCGAACGTTAATCGTACGACACTAATCTTATTCTGGGTAAGCAAGTATTCTCCGATTAGGGTAAGAGAATCAGCTTTATTAAAAATAAACACGCAACGAAAAATTTCACTTTCGTATCACCTTTATTTTATTCTACTACTTTTTTTCTCTTTTTTCCGACTCACCTTTATTCATAATTTTCTTTAACATACTATCAATCCTTTTAATCCCTTATCGCTTAACTATAGTATATAGCACCCGAAACAAGGTTAAAAGGTAAATAACGCGATATAGATCCTACCGATCTACACGACAAAAAAGAGCAGGTAGGATTAGAAAAAGACATTTCTAACCCCGAATCCGACGTCGCAAATAACGACATCTAATAACCTAAAAAGCTTAGAGCTAATAAAGATTCGATTAACTTTCTTAATAAAGCTCGTATTAAAAACAATAAAGCTCGCATTAAAAACAATAAGGATCGACATCGCTTCGAGAAATACATAATAACAGAACTATAAACTCTTTAATAAAGTTTTATAAATCTTTAAAGAGCACTCGGTCGAATTAAGGTTACCCTCAGTTTAAATTCAGCTTTACAGCAGACGAATGATCCTAAACCTAACCTTAATCTTAAATATAACTTATCGGGATAAGCTTCCGATACTCTAAATAGAAAGACTATTACGGCAGTTATAAAAGCTTAAATTAAACTTAAACGTAACGATATTAGCATATTCGACCCAGAATATAAAGATATTCAAAATATCGGTATAGTCTAGGCAGGACGTAACCTTATCTTTACCGATATATTCGCCTTTAATGAACGCATTAAATTATTTATTAAAAACGAACCTAATAGCCCGACTAGAAAAATAATTCTGAAACTGTTCTTAACTATTCTTAGAGGACTAGTAATAATATAATAGAACAACGAATTTACCCTCGAAAATCGAAAAGATCTCGAAACCATAGGTCTTACTACAGTCGTTTATTTAATAAAGTTACGATTCCAGTCTAATCCCATTAAAGCAATAACTCGTTTTACTTACAGCTCACTCTCTCTTTATAATCTAGCCACGAATAAGCACGCGCTTTCCTAATTCTTCAGCAGAATATTAAAATATTCTAAAATCATAAGAACTCTCAATACTAATAACGTAAATGCTTATAGTGTCTTAAATCACATTTAATCAAAGACATCACTTAACATTAAACAATACCTCACCCAGCCTCGATAATTTAAGATAATAGCTTAATACCTCTTCCGTGTCCAAAAAACCAAAACAAGTCTCTTAGCTTTAGCTTAACAACGTTATCCCAACATCGTCCAACCCCGACACACTTACAACAAGAAAAGCAGTAAAGATTAAACACGAGGCAAGTCCTTTACTAAACCCTACATTAAACGCAGAGACTCTAATTCCGATAACCGTTCTTTTCGATACAAAAAAGATAAACGCAATAATAATCGGTACAAGCCTAATAAGTACAAGTCTACTCGATCCGATAAACATCGTTCTAATAAATACGAAAAGTCCGACAGGAAGGATAAGTATAATCGAAAAAACAAGTATAACCGTAAGAGCAAGTATAATAAAGACAAGTCTAAAAAGAAAAATAAGGATAAAGACAGGTCCACACACTTTATTAATAACGATAGTAACACGACATCTTCATTATTAATATCTTCCTCGTTTTCATCAGACTCCAGCAGCGAAACCTACTCCCACATCGTCTTTAACTAAGATTGTACTTATTTAAAGTGCCGCAAAACCTTTTTAATAAAGCTGTAAACAAAGCTCTATATTAAAAAATGCGACGGCACGAAAATAAAGCCATCTTCACCTTTATTAATAATAAAACGCAGTACCTGTAATTATTACGACACGATTTTCCCCTTCCGGAACAAGTTATTTTAACATATTTATTAATATAATAAAGAACATAACTATATAAAGAAAATAAAACCTGTTCCTAAGATCAATAATAATGTAAATAAACGTGAGAAAGTTATTCACACAATTAAAGAAGCTCCTCTAATCGAGACCTCAGCTTCTAGTCTTAGAAGCTACACTTACCTTAAAGTGAAAGCACGTGCCGGACCCCAAGGACCAATCGAATCCATCTGTTTAGATCCTGGAACTGGCTATAATATTATTAATAAAAGCTTTCTTTCTAAATTAGAACATACTATTTGGAAAGAAAAATGTAAGTTAAAAGGCATTAACAGAGCTAAGATCACTGAAAAAGCTCGCTTCACTATTTACTTTAACGGAGCTGCTATTAAAGGAGAACCTAAGTTAGTGAAACTTGTACGTAAAGCTTAAGTAATTAATAACCTTACACTTAACTTGCTCCTCGGAAATAACATATTACATTTATATAAAGCTCTAATTAACTACACTGCTATAACGGTAACCTACAGTAAGTTAATTAACTTTATAACAACCTTCGAGGTTCTCTTAAAAGGTAATCCATATAAAAAAAAAGTGTTAAGCACTCGCAAAGTTATAATCTTTCCTAAGGAATCAGCATTTACAGAGGTTAATTACAAGCCTCTCCTAACAGGTCGTGATTTCTGTTTCTTCTCTAAAAAAGAAAGTGTGCATAATTCAATTGTTAATACTAAGAGCGCCTGTGCCGTCTTAGTGACTAACCTAACGAACAGAATTGTGACTCTTCCCAAGGGAAAGAAGTTAAGTAGCATTAAGGAGAACACTCATACTAGCTTTCTTAACATGACTTGGAAAGCTGGCATAGCTGTTCTAGCTACCGCAGCTGCTTTTACAGGAGCAACTTAGATGCTAGTGAACCAAGGTCCCGGAGCATCTGTTAATAACTCTAGTATTCTAGTAACTATAAACGTAATACCTATAGTACCCGTTGCGTCTAATTTTCCAATACCCGATTTATATAACCTAATATAAATAAACGCTAAGTTTATAATAACTCTAATCCTTACTACTATCGCTTTAAACATAGTCCCTTCTCGAGATTAACCATAAATTAACCTCATTAATCTTGTAAAAGATCAAGCCTCTGTTAAAACTTCTATGACTAATAAGGTTTATAATATCATACTTAATTCAGGCAATCATCCCACTGTCGCTTCACTATTAAAGCCCTTAACTAAGGACAAACCTAAGTTGGCTGAGCTATACACCACTTTAGGTCTTAAAAAACCGACTAACTGTCCTGAGATTAAATCAGAGGAAGGTGTCTAGGTTTATTCTAAAAACAAGTCTTTCGTAAAAAGACTTATTAGCGTTATTAAAAAGTTCCCGAAGATTTGGGTCGATCGCGGAGCAATCGACATACCAGAAGACGAATAAATAACGATTCCATTAGTCGAAGGATAGCAGAATAAAAAGCTTAACTTTCGACTATACCCATTAAGCAAAAAGGATTAACAAGTTATTAACGATATATACGACGCTCTTCATAAGAAAGGGAGGATGGAATAGGTTAATAAACCTACCCTATTCGCCACTCCTCTATTCGTTATATAGAGATACGTTAAAGGCGAAGCCAAGGGACGTGTTATCGCTAATCTTCGTCTCATTAACTCAGTCGCCGTTCCCGACAACTACCCTCTTCCGCTGTAAGCAGACGTTATTTCAAGTCTATATGGTAAATACTTTATTACTATTATCGATGCCACTGCTTTCTTTCACTAATTCTTAGTTAATAAGGCATTCAGAGATCGTTTTATAATAATCAGCCATCGAAGAATAGAAAGATCTACGGTCGTACTTATAGGCTTTCGAAACAGTCCAGCATATTCGCAGCGATTTATAGACCGTCTTCTTAAGAAGTATTCTCATTTTTACCGCGCCTTTATTAATAATATTATAATCTTCTCTAATAATAAGAATAATTATATTAAGCACCTTAAAACCATCTTCGCTTTCTTTAACTCTCGTAACATCTCTATATTACTAAAGAAGTCATTTTTTAAATACCCATCCGTTAAACTTCTTAGCTTTCGTGTAAGTAGTCTTAGCCTCAGTACAACAAAGGATCGACTTGCCGCTTTTAAAAACCTTGCATTTCTAAGCAATCTTAAATCACTTAAGCAGTATCTCGGTAGTACTGGTTTCTTTCGTTATCTCATTCCTTATTATACTCAGATTTCTAAACCTCTTTAGCGACGTAAGACTGTATTACTTACTAAAGGACGGAAACAAAGAAAAGTTATAAACGGAAACCCAGGTAAACGCCTCTTTTATACTAAGTTAATATACTTCGAGTTAATAACTATTAAGCGAAGCTCATTCGATTCTCTCTAAGCTGTTATATGCAAAGAGACCTTACTCTTCTATCATAATCTAGACAAGATTCTCTTCATTTAATTTAACGGATTAATTAAGAGAGGATTTAGCGTGATAGCATTTCACTTAAAACCAAGTTTTAATTAGACTCCAGGATCTTTAATCCCTTTTTCACAAGTCCAGCCGATCATATATCTCTCTCGCATACTTTCTTAACCTAAGATTAGATACGGCCCATCTAAACTTAAAGTTACTTGTCTTATTTAAACGATTAAAAAATTAAGAATAATAGTCTAATCGAGCAACCTTCCTATTATTATTCTGATTAATTACGCTACAACTAAAGGCATCTGTAATCAAACCTCTTTTAATACCACGAGTACCGACCGCTCTAATATAAAGCTCGTTAACGCTTCCATTTATTTTTCGTAATATAGATTACAAGTCTACTACATTACAAGAAAGATTAACTTCGTACTAAATGCATTAAGCCGTTTTAAAGCCGTTTAAGACACAGCAGCCCGTTTTAATGAACCCGTAACCTTAGACGAAGTTTGGATTATAGACTGCTACTTCTTTAAAGCAGAAGTCTTGCTTAATAAGCAGTTCCGTCGACGATTTATAGAAGGCTATACTAAAGATAAGCGTCTTTAAACGATTATTACAGATCTTAAACGTAATGTATAAAACCTTAACGAAGTAATTGAAAATTTCTCTCGCCCCGGCTATCCTTTTAAAGTCCGAAACAAGCTTTTATATAACATTAACGCCTTGAACTAACGAAGACTCGTAATACCCCATAACCTTATTTATAAGTTTATAATAATGGCTTATAATGATCGACACCATTAGGGAGTTAAGAGAATGTTAAAAGCTCTTAATGGATTCGTAATCAAGAATAAGAAGCGTCTTACTGAATAATATTATGCTCACTGTCCTAGCTGCCGATTAAACGCTACTAATCGACAAGCTAAGATTAGTAACTACTAATTTATTAGAAGTAATAACCCTCTGCTAATAAGAAACATTGTAATCGACTTTATTTTAAGCTTGCTAGTTATCGACTCCATTGGAACTCCTTGGTAATTAAAAGGCAAGGACTATTATAGCTATTACGATTGTATGATGACAGTCTCATGTTAGACCTCTAAACGAACTATGCTCCTTCTAGGTAATACAGAGTATAGTGCTTAAGACTAGGGAGAAGTTCTTGGAACATGGTTGCTCTTGGCAGATTAGGGATTACCTAGAGGCATTGTCTCTGATCGTAACTCTAAATTTACTAGTGATTTTTGGAGAGGAATATGGAAATCTTTCAATACTAGATTATTAATAATAACTGCTTAGCATCTATAAGCAGATAGTCTTTCAGAACGAAAAAACTAAGAAATAAAAATAGCAATACGATTTTACACTTTTATATTTCCTAATAAACTCTGGTTGGATTTACTCCCTTCGTTACAATGGAACCTCAATAGCGCCTACTAACGATTAATTAACTCGATACCTCACGAGCAAATCTTTGGTTATAAGTTACCAGGTCCCTTTGATATAATTACCGACGTTAACGCTGCTAGCAAAGTACTTTCAGATATTCGTTTTATAAGAGACCATATTAGAAAGGACGCACAGTTCGCGATAGACTATACTACTGCCACTGCTAAATATCGTTACGATCTATATTATCGAACTATCGAATTTAAAGAAGGAGATAAAGTTTACCTTAAACTTTATTATAGTTATTATCTTCCTGGTAATCCTTCCCGAAAATATTCCTAATAACGCTCTGGCCCTTAGAAGATCCTATAACGTGTTAATAGACTAACCTATAAGCTTGATTTCCCTAACCACATTAAGGTTCACCCTATTATCTCCGTCGAACATTTCGCACCCACTCTAGACGGAAAAGATGTATTTAATAAACGAGGCTTACCACCAGGTTTAATTAAAGCCGATAAAGACGATAGACTCCTTCGCTATATAATCGAAACCTTACTTCGCCACAAATTAAACAGAGGCAAGAACGGTTACGAATATCTCGTTAAATAGGAAGGTTTCACTTATAAATAAAACACCTAGAAACGTAAGGATACTCTAAACGGATCAGAGGAATTAATTAAGGAATACTAGGTAAGAAAAAGTGGAAAGCCAGCTGAATTACAGTAAATTACCCGAGGAAGATTTCGTAATAACCCAGTTATTAAATAAGGTTAATTTAATAATTCTCCTGCTCCATTAGTAAATAAGGCTTTAAAACGAGGTCCTAGCAGACCGCGTAAATAACCAGTCCCTTCACTTGTCCTTCACCAACTTATTAACAATGGACCTCTTCCAGATATTCCTTTAGTTAAACAAGGAAGAGGACGCCTTCGTAAACACCCTGTTAATCAAGCAATTAATTAATTAATTAATCAGATTACTGTTACTTATCTTTCACTTAATAATAACGTTAATCAGCAGTACAAGGACGTCGCTTTACCTAAGCGAAAGCGAAGCCGACCACGTAAGCATTTACGATCGGATAAAAACTAAATTATAAGATATAATATATAGATATATTATAATATAGCTATATTATAATATAGCGATAAATGAGTATAACAGCTAATTATTATATCATAGAAAAACATGACGTATAGGAACCCCTATAATCCTATTATAATATGAAAGGAGGAACCTATCGAGGACGATAGATTTTCTATTACCCGCCGGCATTTAATAGGCCCCATTGGGGGGACTGATGCGGTTTGTCAATAATATACCTGAGGTAGGTCATAACCTTATAGATTGGTTCCTGAGGCATATAAACATTAACTTACAAATAAGATAGCTGTCCATAAAGCCGTAGCTGGACCAGGCTCTGTTAAACCTGGCCCTCTTTCCTTTATTATTATAATCATATTCTTGTATTTAATACACATGACTTCGTCACCCACTACAGTGCCATCACTAATCTTCGTCTTATTAACTCAGTCGCCGTTTCCGATAATTACCTTCTTTCGTTATAAGTAGACGTTATTTTAAGTTTACGTGGTAAATACTTTATTACTATTATCGATATTACTGTTTTTTTTTATTAATTTTTAATTAATAAGGTATTTAGAGATCGTTTTATAATAATTAGCTATCGAAGAATGGAAAAATCTACGGTCGTACTTATAAGCTTTCGAAATAGTTCGGTATATTTATAGCGATTTATAGACCGTTTTCTTAAAAAGTATTCTCATTTTTACCGCGCTTTTATTAATAATATTATAATTTTCTTTAATAATAAGAATAATTATATTAAGTACTTTAAAACTATTTTCGTTTTCTTTAATTTTCGTAATATTTTTATATTACTAAAGAAATCATTTTTTAGATACTTATCCGTTAAACTTTTTAGTTTTTGTGTGAGTGGTTTTGGCCTTAGCATAATAGAGGATCGATTTGCTGCTTTTAAAAACCTTATATTTTTAAGTAATCTTAAATTACTTAAGCAGTATTTCGGTAGTGCTAGTTTCTTTCGTTATTTTATTTTTTATTATGCGTAGATTTCTAAACCTTTTTAACGATGTAAAACTGTATTACTTACTAAAGGACGGAAATAAAGAAAAGTTATAAATAGAAACCTAGGTAAGCGCTTTTTTTATATTAAGTTAATATACTTCGAGTTAATAACTATTAAGCGAAGCTTATTCGATTCTCTTTAAGCTGTTATATATAAGGAGACCTTACTCTTTTATTACGATCTAGATAAGATTCTTTTTATTTAACTTAACGGATTAATTAAGAGAGGATTTAGCGTGATTGTATTTCATTTAAAACTAAGTTTTAATTAAACTCTAGGATTTTTAATTCCTTTTTTATAAGTCTAGCCGATTATATATTTTTCTCGTATGCTCTTTTAACCTGAGATCAGATACAGCCTATCTGAACTTAAAGTTGCTTATTTTATTTAAACGATTAAAAAATTAAAAACAATAATCTAATCGAGCAACTTTCCTATTATTATTTTAATTAATTACGCTATAACTAAAAGCATCTATAATTAAACCTCTCTTAATACCACGAGTACTGACTGCTTTAATATAAAGCTCGTTAACGCTTCTATTTATTTTTCGTAATATAGATTATAAGTCTACTATATTACAGGAAAAATTAATTTTATATTAAATGCATTAAGCCGTTTTAAAGCTGTTTAAAACACAGCAGCCCTTTTTAATAAACCTGTAACCTTAAACGAAGTTTAGATTATAGACTGCTACTTCTTTAAAGCAGAAGTCTAACTTAATAAGTAATTCCGTTAACGACTTATAGAAGGCTATATTAAAAATAAGCGTCTTTAAACGATTATCATAGATTTTAAACATAATATATAAAACTTTAACGAAGTAATTAAAAATTTCTTTCGCCCCGGCTATCCTTTTAAAGTCCGAAATAAGCTTTTGTATAATATTAACGCCTTAAACTAACGAAGACTCGTAATACTTTATAACCTTGTTTATGAGTTTATAATAATAGCTCATAATAATTAATACTATTAAGGAGTTAAGAGAATATTAAAAGCTTTTAATGGATTCGTAATTAAGAATAAAAAACGTCTTACTAAATAATATTATGCTCACTATCCTAGCTGCCGATTAAACGTTACTAATCGATAAGTTAAGATTAGTGACTACTAACCTATTAAAAGTAATAACCCTTTACTAATAAGAAATATTATAATCGACTTTATTTTAAGCTTATTAGTTATCGACTCTATTAAAACTCTTTAACAGTTAAAAGGTAAAGACTATTATAGCTATTACGATTATATAATAATAGTCTCATGTTAAACCTCTAAACGAACTATGCTTTTCCTAGGTAATATAGAGTATAATGCTTAAAACTAGGGAGAAGTTTTTAGAATATAGTTGCTTTTAGTAGATTAGGGAGTATTTAAAGGTATTATTTCTAATTGTAACTCTAAATTCACTGGTGATTTTTAGAGAGGAATGTGGAAATATCTTAATATTAAATTATTAATAATAACTGCTTAGTATCTATAAGCAAATAGTCTTTTAGAACGAAAGAACTAAGAAGTAAAAATAATAATGCGATTTTACACTTTTATATTTCTTAATAAATTCTAGTTAAATTTACTCCTTTTGTTATAATAGAACTTTAATAGCGCTTATTAACGATTAATTAACTCGATACTTTACGAATAAATCTTTAGTTATAAATTACTAGGTCCCCTTAATATAATTACCGACGTTAACGCTATTAGCAAAGCACTTTTAAATGTTCGTTTTATAAGAAACTATATTAGAAAGGACGCACAGTTCGTAATAGACTATATTATTACTACTGTTAAATATCGTTATAATCTATATTATCGAGCCATCGAATTTAAAGAAGGAGATAAAGTTTACTTTAAACTTTATTATAATTATTATTTTCCTAGTAATCTTTCCCGAAAATATTCCTAATAATGCTCTAGCCCTTAGAAGATCCTGTAACGTATTAGTAAACTAGCCTATAAGCTTAATTTCCCTAATTATATTAAGGTTTACTTTATTATTTCCGTCGAATATCTCGCATTTATACTAGACGGAGAAAATGTATTTAATAAACGAAGCCTATTACCAGGTCTAATTAAAGCCGATAAAGACGATAGACTCTTTCGTTATATAATCGAAACTTTACTTCGCTATAAATTAAATAAAAGTAAGAACAGTTATAAATATTTCGTTAAATAAGAAGGTTTTATTTATAAATAGAATACCTAAAAACGTAAAGATACTCTAAACGGATTAAAAGAATTAATTAAGGAATACTGGGTAAAAAGAAGTAGAAAACCAACTGAATTACAGTAAATTACCCGAGGAAGATCTCGTAATAACCCAGTTATCAAATAAGGTTAATTTAATAATTCTCCTGCCCTATTAGTAAATAAGGCTTTAAAACGAGGTCCTATCAGACCGCGTAAATAACTAATCCCTTTACTTATCCCTCACTAACTTATTAATGATAGACCTCTTCTAAACATTCCTTTAATTAAACAAGGAAGAGGACGCCCTCGTAAACACCCTATTAATTAAGTAATTAATTAATTAATTAATCAGATTACTATCACTTATCCTTTACCTAATAATAACGTTAATTAATAACATAAAAACGTCGCTCCACTTAAGCGAAAGCGAGGCCGACCACGTAAATATCCACGATCGGATAAAAACTAAATTATAAAATATAATATATAGATGTATTATAATATAGCTATATTAAAATATAGCGATAAATGAGTATAATAGCTAGCTATTATATTATAGAAAAATATAACGTATAAGAACCTTTATAATCCTATTATAATATAAAAAGAAGAACTTATTAAGGACGATAGATTTTCTATTGCCCGCCGGCATTTAACAGGCCTTATTAAGGGGACTAATACGGTTTATTAATAATATACCTAAGGCAGGTTATAACCTTATAGATTGGTTCTTAAAGTATATAAACATTAACTTATAAATAAGATAATTGTCTATAAAGCCGTAGCTAGACCAGGCTCTATTAAACCTAGCCCTTTTTCCTTTATTATTATTATTATATTTTTGTATTCAATACACATAACTTCGTCACCCACTACAGTGCCATCACACAGCCTTTATATTATAAAGAACATTCCTACTTAACCACGTAGAAGAGTGGGTAAAATACGTTGGTAATAAGGCTACGGCGGTTATCCCGTTATATAAGGTAATTATCCACGTTATACCTACCGCCTCTTTTAACCCCGACTAATTAAAAAAGATGGCCGTATAACTAGCTACTTTAAATACCGGCTTAATTTAAAACGATAAGATTATATATATAAGATAGCTTACCCGAGAGGGTACTATAAAACTACTTATATTTATCGTCGTCGAATTCAGTAACCTTAAACCGGTAAATAGATTTATTTACGCTAAATACTTCTAGTTTAACGAGATTTATACCGCTAAACGGTACGATAAAGCCTATAAGATTAAGTAATATTTAAAATGCTAGAAATACGGACATATTACTACCTAGTGCGCCGTAGACTGCGATACCTATAGCTTTTACGCTAATCTTTACGATACGAAGAAGTGCCCCGTCCGCACTGCTTATAAGATACTTAAGTACACTAACTATAAAGAGTAGTACGTTAATTAGAGTTTTTAATATAGCTACCGTAAAAGGGAACGCTAAAAAGTCGACGAGGCTTTAAAAAATAAAGTTATATACTAAACCACTATTTTAAAACTAACCGCCCCAGAATAAGCTACCTTAAAATAAAACGCACCGAAAGTAGTTACTTTAAGATAGATAATCTATCAGCCTACTACCTTAGAATACGCCACTTTACAGCCGACTACTTTAAGATTATACATACTTATTACCCGTACACTAACGACGCCTACTAAGGTACTACTAATAGAAGTGCGAACCCAGTACGCCGGACTTATAAAAGCACTATCGGCGAGCGTATTAACTACTTTAAAACTAAGACTAGACTAAGAAAACATAAATATTAACCTTATAATAAAATTACGTAAGGCTGCCCTACTTTACGGGATTAAAAATAACCGATTATTAACTAAGAACAACGATTTCGACGATGAATTAGTTAATATAATACCTACTATAAGCCTAGCCGAAAGGTATCCGGCAAAAAAACAGAAATGTAAAAGAGACACCCGGATAAGTATTTCGGAAACTTAAGAGGCCTTAAAAAATAACTAGAACACTATTATCTACGGAGCTATACCTGAGAAACCTAGTATAGCCTTTAACGTAACTAGACCGGTAACCTTACGGAAACGCTTCTTACTTAAACGATAACACTTTACCAATACCGATAATGAGGAATAAATCTAATTAATCGTTTTTAACTTACCACCGAATACTTAATAATTAGCTTCCTAACGCTACGAATCTTATAGTATAATGTATAAAAATCGAAAGATATCGTTATAGCACCCCTCTTCCGGGACTTAAAGGTGCTAAAATACGATATCCTCGCTATTTAAGAGCTTTAGATTAGCCCGATAGAATATAATAGTTATAACCCTATAGTGTTAATCTTTACGCTCTGGTTCCCGGATCCGGGGCCGAAACTACCCGGAATAGCCTTCTATATTAATAAAACTAGGCTGGACTAAGTAAACATCTTTTTTACTATATACAATAATAATATAGTTACGCTCGTAATTATATATATTAACCCTCCTTCCCTTACCTTAAATTACCCCATAATAAAAAAAACGCTAACCATCGGAATTAATACTACCGACACTACCGAAATTATATATATACACAATATTTATAACTAGCCCCCGGAGGACTAACCCACCTAAATCCTAAAAGAACTAGAAACGGCCTTAAATAGCTATAAAGTAAGCTATAAGGTAAGCTATAAAATAAATTATAAGGTAAGCCACCCTATACCGGACCTAGAATACCACTTTATAGTAAGGGATTTCAATATAGAGGGCCTGGAATAGGCCGCGGAAGATATAGGCGATAAGGGCTCGGCCCGCTAGGGCCTGCCATACTTTAAAGAACTCTTAAAAATAAGAGGCCTAAAAATAATACTACTACAGGGTACTATTACTAAGGAAAAAAACGACTCTATATCTATAATCGACCTAGCTATCTGCGATAAGAATACTACTATAAAACTGGTAAAATATAAAAGGGTTAACGAATTATACTATGATTTAAATTACTAGCCTATCCACACTATAATATAGTTATAACTAACGGAAGCCCCTACGAGACCCCGCCGAAAACTTTAGAAGAATACCCCCGTGGAGCAGTTTTATATTAGGCTCTCGGAGTGGCTGCCGAAGTTATAAGGTAGATTTACCGATATAGAGGTGACCGATACTATAAACTAAGTAGTGGCAGCCTTAGTAGCTACTATCGAAAACACGGTACTTATAACAGACCCTTTTATTTAATATATATTAAGCTTTATATTAGCCTATAAGGCTATATATTAAAAAACTAATAAACTATACAGAGCCTGGTAACGTACTAGGACACCGGAGGCCTAGGAAGCTTATAAGAAAGCCCGGAACTAAAAGGCTATAGTAGTCTCTAAAGCATTAAAAGAAGTATAATAATACAGAGTGATTAAAGCATGCTCGGAAGGGCTTAAGGGCCTATAGGACCTAATAAAGTCTTACCGCATAAGGGGTTAGGGGGTTATATAATAGCAGGTCACGCTTACGATAAAAGGATAAGACTTTTATAAAGGTAAGGTGGCTGCCCTAAGTAAAGTGTTCTTTTTAATACTAATAGTAATAGGACCTTTAACGCTTAATACACTAAAAGAACCACTACGCTTTAGCACTGAAATCCAGTGCCTATTACTTACTAAGGACGAAGTATAGCAGGCTATTTTCCGCCTTAGACCCTATAAAGCCCCTGGACTTTTTAGTATCCCTAACTATATTTTTCGAATTTTAGTGGACCTGTTTATACTAGTTCTATACCCGTTATTTAATTACTGTTTTTTTAAGGGTATTTACCCGTTTAAGGACTCGATTATAGTAGTCTTAAAAAAGCCTAATAAAGACGATTACAGCCTGGCCAAGTCGTATAGGCTTATAGCCCTATTAAAAACTATCGGTAAGGCCTTAGAATTAGTTATAGTAAAGCGTATTAGTTATTACGTTAAACAGTATTACTTATTACCGGAAAACTATATAGGGGCTCGAAAAACGAGATCTACCGAGTACGTTATATATATACTATTCGAACGTATTTACGAAGCTTACGCGTTAGCGGACAAAGGGGGCTATAAGGTAGCTACGTTATTAATACTGGACGTATTAAGGGCCTTTAATAATATATACTACGAGAAGCTTATAAAATGCTTTATACGTAGAGGGATTTTAGTACCTATTAATTTATAAATCTGTAACTAGCTTAATAACCGCCGTACTAAACTTAAGCTTTTTAAAGGTAAATCCGAATAAATCTATTAAAATTACGGTATTCCGTAAGGCTTATTACTATTACCTTTTTTATAGCTATTTTATAACGCTGATCTCTTAGACGAAATTTTAATAGGGGATAGCCCAACGGATATAGACACTATATTAAAAGCTATAGGCATAAAAACGAGGGGCGATAGCTTAAATTATAGGATATCCACTACGGTATAGGTCGACGATACGGGGATCTTAATCGTTAATAAAACGGCTGTAAATAATAATAAAGTACTAAAGTAGGTTTATAGCAAGGTAACGATATAGGCCACTAAATACGGGTACGTTTTCGCACTAAAGAAATACGAACTGATACACTTTTATATAAAAAGGGGCCTTATAAGCCTTAAAGCCACCGGCTCTAAAGGCCCCGGAACTACTATAATACCGCTAGATAAGTATATTTAGTTCCTAGGTTTCGAGCCTATTAAACTTGCTTAAAAGCTTTACCACTTAAGGGTCTAGCTAAACTTAGGCCTACTTTAATACTATTATATACAGGTTATTATCGTTAAAGTCCGGAAGTTAATACATGCCTTTAAAGCTATTTTAGGCGCTAATTAAGGCTGCGGTACCTTACAGTTAAGGTAACTCTACTAAGTAATTATAATGCCCTAGATTATATACTGTAGTACGGTATAGTACTAGCCGTATATTAGGGCCTTAAGAGAAGGGCTTATAAAATAGTACTTTACAGTGCTACGGCGCCTATAATAAGAAGCGTTATTAGTGGTTATAAAGGGCCTGAAAACTACCGTAGTACTAGTAATAGCAATTAAAATCTATATCCTGCTTATCGAGTAACAGCTATTATAAGTTAACTATATAGCTTATTTACGGCTGCGTACTAACCCGTTTATAGCGGGCTACGGTACTGCCTACAGTAACATATAGCGTAAAGCCTATTAGAGATCGCTCTTCACACACGCTTAATATAGTACCACAAATAATTCCACTAGAACCAGCCGCCCTTAGAAATAATCTCCCCCTTTATTATCCCGTTATAATAAAAGAAAGTTAGTACTGTTATTTCTAAGGACGAAAAGGCCGGGAAAGCCTATTATAAATATATTTTAGACCGCTTTAGAGCTAAATTATTAGTATTTTATATAGATAGTAGCGGGTTTAAAGGAGGGGTCGGAGCTGGTATATTCTAGCCTTGTTAACTTATTAATAGATACGAACAGAATATAATAGCGTACTTCGGCCCGTTAACATAATTAATAGTCTATTTCGTAGAGCTTAAAAGTATTTATATATTATTAGGTATTACTATACGCTTAAGAAGGAGGTTATATAATAAGGTCGATATATTTATAAATAATTAAGCCGTTATTACCTTATTTATATGGCCTTAAAAATAGTTAGGCTAATAGTTACTACGCTAAATCTCTTTATAGATTATTACTTTATAGTAGCAGGATATATAAGTCTATATTTACTGGATCCCGGTATATACGGGGGTACAAGGTAACGAAAGGGCCGATTAGCTCGTTAAAGCAGCTGCGGAAGCCCTAGCCCCGGAGGCCTTAAAGGCCCTAAAGGCCTTAAAGGCCCCCGGGGCCTTAACACTGAGACCGGCCCTACGGGCACCTATTATTAATTAAAACCTTTATATTATAGTGGCCGTTTAACGTATACTAACTAAAAAGACTACCCGAACTAAATAGACTATAGAATAGATTTACGACCCCTATAAGAAAATACTGTACTATTACTTACTAGTACCGGAAAAGGCTACCCTACAGTGCTATAAAGGCCTGAAAAAAGCAGTAGCAGCTACTATATTTTAAATCCGGACGGGGAAAATCGGCCTAAGGGACTACCTCTAATAAATCCGGCGTACCGACTCCTTACTGTACGACTGTAGCGATCGGTAAACTATACGGCATATCTTATTAAACTATACGAAATATAAAGTATTACGAAAAAAGGTATAGTTAAGCCCCGGGTCCTACTGGGAGGGCCCGAGACCCCTTATTAATATAAAGGTAATCTAAGAGTTATAAAGAACGAAAACCGCCGTTATTTTCTTGCTCCGGACGGGCCTTTTTAAACGCTTTACTAGCGCCGCGGTAGACGATAACCCCCCGAAAGAACCCCCGAAAAAGCCCCCTAAAGGCTTAGCGGGGGACGCCTAAGGATCGACCCTATATAAACGGTAAAAAGAAGCCTTAAATTAATAGGAAGTAGTATTATATACCGCCATATATATTAACTAACGACTTTATTACTACCAGCCGTAAAGTAGCTACCCGGTAATAATTACTTAGCGATATAAAGTAGTCTTAAAATAGTTATAGGGTAATTACCCTATCGCGGCGACGTTAATTACTCGGCTAACCGTTCATTCGCGAAGGTAGTAAGAAGCGGTAAGTTAATCGGTCGCTTATCGGCTGCGTACCGGTGGATTTTTATATATTAGCGTATTAATAGAGCTAAAAATAATACAGCGCTATAGTAACCCTAAAGACTATTAAGCCTTTAAACGTTTATACTTTTATACAGTACTAGTTCTAATTACGGCTATTAAACAGTAGCGGTTATCTTTCGCACTTAATACGATCTATTTTAAAGCGATAACGCTTTACTTATTATTTTATATATACCCGGGAACTACCATAAAATTACCCTATACCCGCCCCTACTACCTTTACGAATATATACTCTTATTTCTTTATTTCTTTTCTTTTTTCTTTAATAAATGCACGAAATTAGATAGATATAAATAGTTCTTAAACTAAACGATATATTCGAGGTGTAAGGGCTAAACAGGGCTTAAGGGTATTTTCCGGGCGCGGTAAAGAGTTCTTCCGGTAGAACGTTAGAGCTACAGGAGTGGATACCGCGGAAGGAGGCGCAGGACAGCCACTGAAGCGCCATAGTAGTGTACTACAGTAGCTACAGCATAGTACTAACGTTTGTATAAGGCCCAGGCCTTCGGCCAGACGATAAATTGACTATTATCATCTATCATCATCATCATTACAGGGCGCTCTTATATTCATGAATAAATCAGGCGAACCCATAACGAACCGCCCGCGACTCCAGTGTCACGGTGGCTGGCAACAGGTGCGGCGCCTGTCGTGTGCTGTATATAATATGGGATGCGGGGGGTGATCACTACTAGCCTTTAGCGCATTGGCCGGATGGGTAAAACCCCGCACCCTCCCTCACATTCAGTGCCTAACCTATCAACTGTGCTCGTCCGGTGGAGTTCTAGACTCCCAAGTTCCCCTCTTGACCTAGCAGGGGTGCGTGGAGGACCCAAGGTAACTGGGCGACTATTACTCTGTAGCCAAGTTCGATTTTTCGGTGAACGTGAGATGGCCATAGGTGCAGCAAGCTTGATGGCTGCCTTGTAGATGCTCGGGCGAATTATTAGTGGCCAAGTCTTGACGCAGTGTAACACAGAGTGCATACAAAAAAGTTGCTCAGCCGGGCTCCTGTGATACTCTGCCTGCTCCCCTATCCAATGATAAGGCATGGTCCCTCCACATGTGCCGCGGCTGTGCAGCAGTGCCCTAGCTGCGTAGATGTGCTCGTTGTTAACTGGTACCTTTAATTATTTTCATGAGAGAAGAAACTTAAGGGAGTTGCAGCTGGGGTATTATTTAGACGTGCACGTGTGTTCTTCGGGCTGAGCTGCAGCGTCGCCAATCAGACTTGACAGCCGGCTGAAAGCTAGAGTTACACGGGCCTAGAGACTGGGCGACAATGGGCTGATTGCATCTGCTCGCCCTCCCTTGCAATATTGCAAGTCCTTCCAGCCTCGTTCGTATCATGCATGGGCAGTCTACACCAGGATGGCTCGCTTTGTCGTATCAAGGAACAATTCCCATTGGAGGATCTGCCAGTGGCTCCCAGAATTTCTCATCGGGTCCTTCACACTCTACATAGCGTCTCAACTGCCTGCGAAGCGCCCCAAATCGGATGAGTGATACTTTACTGGGTCTTGCCGATCAGGACACGGATCAAAGCTCCAATCTACTTAGGTGCTTACGTATGGGAAAAGATGGATTTAGCAGATCATCAGATCATACTTATCTCTATGGAGGAAGGACTGGGCTGGTTTAAATAAGGTACAAAATAAGCGGTTTCGCGATGGTTGGGCTTGTCGTCGAGGGTATGTAATTATACACAGGGCGGTCCCGGCTCGCGTGCGATTGAACGAGCCCTCGACTGTCCCCTTTCCCCTTGCCCTCATCACCAGCATCTGAGTCTTCTGGATCCATAAGCTCCCTCGGGAGGACCTTCGTCATGGCTCAAGGTGGCAGGTGGACAAAATAGCTTGTTAGTACCGTCCAATGCGCAGCAGCCGCTGTTTATTTTCATATGGCGCACGCTTCCCCGGTACCCCGAGGGCAGGTCATGCCACACATTATCGTTGGGACCCGTGATTGTGGTGCAGCATGCTTGAGTCTTGCATGCGTACGAACCTATTGAGTCGACATTAGTCACAGTCATAAATCCCTCATCACTTTGGCTCGTTGTAAGTTGTCTGCTCTTACGAAGGCGCTGTTCTGTCGACTTACATATGTCCATGGAATAAGCTGATGCTAGGGAGGAGAAGGCTCCTAGGAGACTGAGGGCGACGGAGAGCTTTATAACGACTGGGGGTTTAGTCGGTGCTTAAACGCAGGTTGAGCGAGTCTGTACAGTGTCTGAATCGGGCTGTGTATGTTAATGGGGATAGCGAACTGAGCTGACTGCAGCGAAAGATGGAAACTGTCCGGGCTATATGTACTCATACCGCGCGAGTCGTTCGTTGTGGTCTATGAATATGTTGCAATATTAGAGAGAACCAACACGGTCTGCCCCCTTGTAGCAACGGCCGTCCCCAAATTGCGGTTCGGCGATCGGATACAGGTTCAGGACTCTTGAGTACAGCCAACACGCCCCCTTGCTGCAATGGCCAATCCCGAATATTCGGATCAATCTAGACAGGAGACGTTTCCAGCCTCTACTCATTCGATGGTCAATTTTCCATAAGTTACGGTGTAGGTGGCGCGACTTGCTCATTGCTCCAATGCTCCGATCCTATTCCTGAGAGGTACGAGATCACCGCTGGATTTCCTCACTCTCCAGTGGTTTATAGGCCGTTCTTTTTCCTCTGGCATAAGTTAGCATCAAGATGCTGGCGGTGTGGGCATGACCGTCTTATGAGCCAAATAGCATAGCGTATTCAATCCCTCGTTTTGAGCCAACACAGTCTGGCTCCTCTCATTAGCATTAGCACTATGACACAGGGGTTGAGTCGATGGTTGAGCCAACACGTCGTGGTATATGAAGTGGTCTGACTTGCTATTCACTAAATACGTACTTACCTAAGTTGAACGACCTTCGTCACCGGCAAAAGTACATCTGACACTATTTTTAGCCACAGTACAAAGCTAGTACTTCGTTTACATCCGGGCTTATCGGACCGGGCTTATCGGTCTATAGATTCTCGGACATACTGGTGGTTTGCTTCCAGCGGCTCCGTTGTCGCATTGGACAAATCTGAGAGAGCGGCGCGGGAATGAGCAATGACAAGCCCGGCCTGAGCCGGCCTGAAGCAATAAGAGAGAGGTCAGGTGATTAGGTTAATGGCGCCTAGACAAACTGTCGCATGTCAGCCAGGGCGGTGGTGGATTCCTTGCCGCGCTACACTAGATTTGGATTGGGCAGACATTACTTGCTCAAACCACCTCAGTCCCAACGGCATACAAGCCCATGCTGCACCATCTCCTCCCTTCATCTCTTATTTCTTATTGCTGCGTACCGAAGTAAGCGTATTTGGCGCCACGGTCAACCGTTGCATGCACTAAGCCATAGACCCGGTGAGGAGCTGATTGGTAAATTCCTGTGAAATCAACGTAATCTCTCCGCGAAAACATGCGCCATCCAACGTAAGATGACCTGCACATGATGGCTCATGTGTACCTATCAAAGCAATATATTCTTACAAGATGCACACACCACAAGGGCATGGGGATAGGCTTTCCGATGTTGTATCGGGTCTATTGCTCTAACTAGGGCAGTAGAATCCTTGTCTTCTGTCGATGGCCGTATTTAGTAAGATCTTGTAAATCAAGTACGGGGCACCTTTTCCCCCCACCAAGTTAGCCCCCGGCTCCTCTCGGTCTGTGCCTGCTCTTATCACACAAAACTTCCTATAGGATTGTCATCTTTCGCAGGGTTTCATCACAATTTCGATGTCGGCACTTAAGGCAGCAACGATGACTTGCCAGGCGACTGCCCTGATCATGATGATGGCTATCCCGACTGCAGTGTTTACGAGTCACGGGCCGGAAGGTTAATCCATCACCATGCGCCTATGAATATGAGCCAACGTACATACTTAAGTACCTGATACAATAATGGGATCAATTAGATTCACAGTCTCAGCTTCGATGACATCCTAGCCATGGCGTCTGGCTCTTGAGCGAGCCACACTGCCATGCACGTCCCGACAGAGAATTCGCAGAGTGTTCAAGTCGACCAGACTCACTAGCACGTCGCAAACCCCGAGTCTTTCGACGACGGCGGATAAGACCCCTTCCAAGTCATCCGCTTTTCACCGAGTACCCAATTCCCATCGAGACGAGCGTCCACGGCTCTCCCAACTTTGAGATATACTTCCAACAGTCGGTGAAGATGGTCCACGACAGGGGCAAATGGATCGCTGAGATTGATATTATCTCCCTCTCATCGGTACCCGACAGGCCAGCTGGCGACTTCCCTCCTCCCGAGGCAGATGCGGCATCCGACGGTAGTGCTCTCGGGGAGATCTTGCTGGTGTGCCGCATCGACTTCCGCCTCATCGTCAACAGCCACCACTCGGGATGATCAAGATCGGACGGTAACAGAGGCTACGCCATTCCCTGCGACGAGAGCGAGTTGCGCTTAAGGGCCACCGAGATTGGCGGGAAAACTGGAGCGAGACCAACCTCAACTGGGCTTTCATAAGTAGTCATAGGGGAGAAGAAGTGTGATCTTGATTTCTCAGCTGTTGTGGTCCCAGTACCCCCAAGAATAGTGGAACAGGCCAGATGCGGTACAAGTGTGGTCATGATTTATTGTGCTCATATCAGCTCACACGAGACACCACCTGTTACATTATGAACCTGGCGTGGTAATATGCATGACCTTGGCACATGCAGCCTAATGCAAGATAATGCATTCACAGCTGTATGAGCAGATAATCTCATTTCCGCATGCCTAGAAGATGCCCAGAAGGTGCCTAGAAAGGCCATCCCATTGTTTGGCTGTGGAGCTGTGGTCCAGGCTGGGGTCCTGGCCGTACTAACTCTAGCAGGTGTACAACTAATCCTTCATGGTAGATGAGTATAAGTACTTGCTAAGTTGTCTGCGCTAATTGACTTTCTGCGTGCATCACCCTAGTCTCACCCTGCCATTCTATACTGTCACTACCTGACCCAGCAACTATCAGGGAGCCCATAGCGGAATGGCCCGTGTCACTTTGGCTCAAGTGTTATTCGTGAGCCTTGAGCTCCTCTTCTCCGTTGTGACTTTTGTGATTTTCTGCAGCGCCTACCCGGACCGCTACAGGACTCGATTATGGTCTGTCGGTGGAGAAAAGGGCTGGAACTCAAACCCGCGCCTCCGAATCTACTTCTATGCCAACTATGAGGATCCTCCCGATATCCCTCTAATCTGGAGCCAAAGGCGAGTCACTAGAAATAATAAAGTATAGATGTTCCCCTGCTCACTGGTGCTTTATAGCCTAACCGACTCGGCCTTGGCTATTGCAACCCTGTCCTTGGTATTATGCATCACGCGGGTAGTTCTACGTTTCTACCAATTCATGACGCCAGTCATGGGCATCTTTTATGATGGATTATTGGCTGTCTGCTGGTACTACAGCGTGAATGCTCAGTCTTCGGGCGACTTCAGTGACTTGAAGCATATCAGCATCCGACCATGGTATCTAGAGAAGAGCTGTGAAGTCGTAGCTGGACGGGACAAAGAGGTTTGTCTCGCAGGAAAGGTGTCCTTTTATGTTGCCTTGCTTTCACTGTGAGTCATGCAATATTAAAATTTGGATAACAGTGCTCTAACAGATCATGTGCAAAGCATTTTCCACCTACTGAGGCTGCTTATCACATTCCTCAGTATTGCCTATTGGTGCGGAGAGAAGCGGGCACTAGAAGGTCTCACAGAAAAAGTGTCCCTAGGCTTGATTCACAGACCTGAACACTAACTCTATCACCTACTCGCAGTTAATATAAAAGTGTGGGATGATGTTAAGTCTACTGTAATGTGTACATGTCACAGTGGCTGGCAATAGTAAGGTGCGGCACATGTTATAGGCTGTACAGCTATATATAATATAGGATGCGGGTGTTATAGAAAATACAGTGGAAGGCGAGACATGCCTTAGGGCTACTAATCACTTAATAACGGTGCTATTGTAATAATGCGGGTTAGTCCTTAGATGCTGTTATTATTACTACTCTATTACTTGTCTACTCTAAAATATAGTCGGGAGAGTCCTCCCTTATATAATAAGGGCGCATCCTTAAGGTGGCTATATAGCCATCCCTTACATTATGCTTATAAAGGCGCCTGGCACCCTGATAGCCCTATTTAACTTTTCTTTCTAAGCATATTTCGCACTTCTCTCCCTGGTGCATGCGTACAGCCACAAGTGGCGTACTTAGAGCCCCTTCTAGTCTCTACATGCGCTGTAATAACTCTAACAACTATAGCTAAAGTAAGGTAATAAGTATAATAAAGCAGTGCTAGTGATAGCACATTGCTATAGACGCCACGAAGTGGCTTAGCACTCTTGTATATATATAGTCTAGCATGTCTCTCCTTGATTAAGAGGATGCATACTATGCCACGAATTTACACACCTCTTTCGGCTCATAAAAGCTTTATTTCGCGTATTAAAGCAGGGCCGGTAAAGTGCTGTACAGTGGATGTAACGGTGCTGTTAAGCCATAAGGGTGCTGTTAAGCCATATGGAGCTTACTTATTACGTGGCCTCTTTCCCTTTTCGGAAGGCGGTAAGCTATAATAGGCTATATATTAGCTGGATTAGATCCTTCGATATTAGACCTTAGCTTAGTATGCGCTCTTTCACCTTTAATTTATAAAGGCTATCCTGTCACGGCCTCTAAGTATAAGAGGTATCGGAGGGGTTTCCCCGATATCACGTAGCGTTTTTATATATATATCTCCTCAGCTGCTTATAATTTAAAAAAGGATAAGCGTTAACTTTATTTTATTATAACCCTTATACTTACGTATATATTATTATATCACGGCCTCTAGGTATAAGAGGTATCGGAGGGGTTTCCCGATATTACGTAGCGTTTTTATATATATATCTCTTTAACTGCCTATAATTTAAAAAAGGACAAGCGTTAACTTTATTTTATTATAACCTTTATACTTACGTATATATTATTATATCACGGCCTCTAGGTATAAAAAGTATCGGAGGGGTTTCCCCGATATTACGTGGCGTTTTTATATATATATCTTTTTAGTTATTTATAATTTAAAAAAGGATAAGCGTTAACTTTATTTTATTATAACCTTTATATTTATATATATATTATTAATATTTAAGTGTTATTTATAATTTTATTATCACTTTATAATTTTAACGCTTTTATTTTAATTTACTTATTAATAATATCTATATCGATAATTATTCAAAGGAAACGTACCGTTATTACCGCTCTTATTATTTTAGAGACTTAAACGGGAGGACCTTTAAAAAACCCGTCGAACTCTATAGGAAACCCTCTTTTTAAAAGAGAATTAAATACTTTCGAAACTCTTTTAAACGATTCGAGTAACCTTTTTATTATAATACAGTTAAAAAACTTAGTTTATTAATATTAATAATAATTTATTATATTATACGAAAAAATTAAAAAACTAAAAGTAAAACGCTTTATAAATATATAAAAAATTCGACGAATTAAATAAAGATTATATTACACAGTAGCACTAGTACTACTTACACTGTCATTACTGTATTATCGGTTATTACCTTATTAAGCTTAATACGGCTGGTACGCACTAATCACTAGATCAGCTTCTATCTTTTTCGTTTACTTTCGACAGTTTTCTTTAAGCTCTAGCTTACGTATACGGTTACGTAAGCCGTCTCTTTCTAGAGCCTTCCTTTAGGCCTTCTAGCGCCTATATTTATAGGCTTTTTAGTACTCTTTTAAGTAGTCTTTAAGTAAGCAAGTAATACACACTAAATTATTACCTTTATATAAACTCTTTTAATTCCCGTGTTCCCTTATAGTTATAGTAATAACTATTCGCCTTTTCGATTTATTAATTACTGCCTTACTGTTATATTAATCTTGCTCTAGCTCTTACTCTAGCCGTTACCCTGTTATAATATTAAGCCTTTTAACCGTTACTTTACCGCTGCTTTAGGCCTTTTTAATCGCCTTATAGTTACGTTAAATTTATATCGTAGCCTTGTAGTTTATTATATACCCGTAATTATAGTATTATCGGTACTAACCTTATAATTCCGGCCTTCCGTAATTACTAAATTTACCCTTTAGTAATTACTTAGTTAGTGAGCGTTACTTCCTGTTTTAAGGTAACTTTAATTAGGACTTCCGCCCTCTGCTAATAGGTTATAAGCCCGGCCTAATTATTTACTAGGCTGGTTTCTTTTTTCGATGTATATTATAGTACGTTTCGACGCCCTTTCCGCTGCTCTTCGACACTTTTTCTACTGCTCTTCCTCCCTTTTACTAGTTACGATAACGGTAAACACTATGAAATTAGTATATAACTGCTAGATACTTAAAAAGCAGAAGCTTAAAGGCGTTAATAATTAGAACACCTGGAAATCTACTTTTCAGCTTTATTTTAAGCTGCTTTTTTTCGATTACTATTTTTAAGAAGATAAAGAGGTATATAAAGGGATTTTTAAAATTTAAAAGACTTAAGCCCTTTTAATTATACGTTAAAACTTAATTAACGAACCCTTTTCCTTAATTTTCGACGAGATAGATTTTTAAGCAGTTATCGACGTTTTAATAGCTGCGTATTAAGGCAGTAGCTTAATATTACGTTAATAGCTTTATCTCGAATTTTATAGGATTAAGCGTGAGTATTTTAAGTCCTTAAACGAATTTATTTCTTTGTTTAAAGGATATATTTCGAAGCTTAAAAACGTAAGAGTTATTATCGACGATATCGATTAGAGAACGATTTTCGTAGCTGCTTTCGTTAAAAGCTACCCCGTATAGGCTGATCGTTAACGTTCTGCTTCTAAAACGAAGACCCCTTTTATTTTAAAAGCTTTAATTAACGATATCTTCGATAAAGATTATAAAGAAATTAACGTTTAAATAAGTAATAGTAATTACTTTACTAAAAACGGTTAAGATAAGGGAAAAAAGAAAAAGGATAAAAAGAAGTATAAAAAGAAGAAAGAGGATTCGAATTTATCGAATTCGAAAGAAAGAAAGAAAGATGAGGGAAAGTATAGAGAGAAAGAAAAGGCGAAAGATAATTTTAAGTTATTTAATTCTCGTGTTAAGAATTACGCAGCTTCCGAAAGCTTCGTAGCTTTCGAAGGGAAGTATTTATTATAAAGTATTTTACTTTGTAATAAGCTTGTAATTTAGTCTTAGAGCTACTTTTTCGTATAAATAGACGGTTTTATAAACTTATCTTAGGATTATATATCTACTAAAAGCGACCCTGTAACTCAGTTATAATAGGGTTATTACTAGTCTAGTTACGACTTTATAGCTTAGTTGCTATAGAGTTATCTATTTTTCGTATAGGGTATTTTACCCTGTACTTATCCTGCTGGAAGCCTTTAAGGTAGTCTGTTAATCACGGCTAGTAATTCTATTATATTACTGCTATATAGCCTTTCGATTACCGGAGACCAGCGTCCTAGCATTTTAGGCTTTATAGCCCTTAGTACTTTAAGGGGGGTTATCCCTTATAATTAATAGCTGTATAATACTAGCTCTACGAGACATATTTATAACGATAAGTCCTTTTTCGAAACGTTTTCGTATATAGACCGGTTGAACTTTATTTTTATAGGGGCTAATTATATTTAACCGGCTGTTATAAGTAATATTACGCTTTTGTTCGCTATTACGAAACGTAAATCTATAGCTATTAAGCTGCTCTAAGTCCTATACGTCTTTAACTTCTTAGTAAATATCGTTTCTAGTTAGCTTTATTACCGATCCGGCGGTATTATAAGTAATAATTAGTTACTTATTTCGAAAGGGGTGCTTTTTATTATACTGAATTAAAAGAAGCGTGGCTTCTTTTTAAGCGTAGTAAACTAGAAGGAGCTAGACTTAGCCCTTTTAACGTTTATATAGGGTAACGATTATCTATCTTGCACGCCCCTTTTTTCTGTATAAAGTAATGCATTTCCACCATGTATAGCTACCAGTTCTGTATAGGGTGATTTACCTTACTCTCTCTCCAGCTTTTTTTAAGAAGGCTAGGCTGTTATTACTACTATTTTATAGTACTTACGGCTAGGCTACCCTAGCTTTAATTAGTTATTAAAAACAGTTAAGGCTATTAAAGGGATCCCTGTGGAAAACTTAAAGAGAAAAGACCTTTACTGTGAGGGCTGTATTTTCGGTAAATTTTAACGCTAGCAGCTTAAGGTCAGCCGAAACAGAGCCGAAACAGAGCCGAAAACCCCCTGGATCGGATTTATTTTAATACCGTCTTTATTAAGCCTCTTAGTTATAACGGCTTCGAGTATATGGTTATTATTATAGACGAAAAGACGTCCTTTCGAATGGTCCTGTTTTCGAAAACGAAGGATAGAGTACTCGATTTGTTTTAAGGGGAAATCGAATACTTTAAAACGTAGTTTAATTGTTACTTTAAAGTAGTTCGTTTTAATAACGGGAAAGAGTTCAGTTTTATCTAGTTATCGAAATACTTTTAAGAGAGAAGCATTATTTTAGAGCTTTTTATTATATATACCTTTAAGTAGAACGGTACTGTAGAACGTTTAAATAGGGCTATTTTCGATAAGGCCAGGGCTACTTTTTCGGTTACGGACTTACCGAAACAGCTTTAGGAGTTCGTTATTTTAATAGTAGTATAGTAGATTAATTGTATTATTACGTCCGCTAAATCGATTACTTTTTATTAAGAGTTCTTTGATTTTTTCTTCCTAGAAAAAAATAACCAGCCGGATTTATTTAAGATCCAGCCTTTCGGTATAATAGCCTACTGTTACGTTTTTAAGTAACTATAGGTAGCTGCAGAGAAGCTAGAGCTTAAGGCTGAAAAAGGGGTACTAGTCGGTTACGAAGGTGATAAAATTTATATTTATTACGTTTTTATTAGGCTGTATAGGTTACGTATTATTCGAACGTCCTACGTACGCTTCGAATTACTACTTTATAACTTATTTTAAAGTAATACAGCTAGATTACTTATTAGTACCGAGAATAACGATTCGAATGTACTAGTTATTATATAGGATTATTTATTAGTTATATAGGGTAATCCCTTTTTTATATTTTAAGGTTACTTATTAGCTATATAAAATAAACCCTCTTTTATATAAAGTGGCTCGCTACCTATACAGAATCATTTTGTACTACCGTTAAGTAACTTTAAACTTTCCGGCGTCTTATTTAAAAGGGGGGCTACTGGCTCTACTTAGACCCTTTTTAGGGCCCTTTCGGAGCCTTCTCGATCTGGAATAAAGGTCTAGCTCCTTATTGGCCTTTCTGATTAATAAAAGGCGCAGTATAGTAAATTCGACGATATTCTCGCTTTCGTATTCGCTATAACCGAACAGGCTAAGGGTAATAATAACCTTAAAGAGCCGAAAACGTTAAAACAAGCCTTTAATTCACTAGAAAAAGAGGAATAGCGAAAGGCGGTTTATAAAGAGCTCCGGCAGATTATTAAAAAGGGAACCCTTCGAATTATCGATAGGGTTAAAATCTAGAAAGCTGGTAGAGAACCTCTTTCCTTCCGATAGGTCTTTAAAATCAAGGTCGACCTTACTAATAAAATCAGTTAGTATAAAGCTAAGCTAGTAATTAGGGGCTTTAAATAGCGTTATAGGCTTAATTATTTCGAAACTTTTACTTTAAATATTAAGTTAATTACTTAGAGGCTGCTGTATGCCTTAGCAGCAGTATACGACTGGGAAATCGATTAGATTAACGTTATCGGGGCGTTTTTAAACGGGGACCTTACCGAAGAAGTTTATATTTAAGATATTCCAGGCTTAAAAGACCTGTTAAAAGAGGCTTTAGAGCTGAATACCTTCGGATTTAAAAGAACCGACTTTTAAGTCTTTTAGCTGTTAAAGGCCCTATATGGCTTAAAACAGAGCCCCCGTTAATAGTAATAAAAGGTCCGCCAGACGCTGAAGCCACTAGGATTCCGGCCACTAATTAGTAACGAATCCACCTATTTTAACCTCCGAAATAAGCTGTTTATTATTACTTACGTTAATAATTTCCTGATCTTCGGCCTTAATCGGGCTGAAATCGACCAGTTAAAACAGAAGCTAAATACGGCCTTCGAAATTAAAAATATAGGCTTTACTTTTTACTTTTTAAAAATCGAAATTATTAAAGATCGGCAGAAAAGGACGTTAAAACTTTACTAGAAGGGTTATTTATAACGCCTTTTAAAGAGTAATAAGCTCGACGACTGCCGACCTTCCGAAATCCCTTTAAGCCCCGGATTACTAAAAAACGTTTATATTATCGGTACAGATTTTATAGGCTTACACGAAATTACGAAAGAATATTAATACTTTTTAAGGGGTTTTATATACGCTATAACCTAGATTAGAATCGATTTAACGTACCCTGTAGGCTATTTTATACGTTATATATACTAACCTACTTCGTAGCTTTTTAAGGCTGTGAAAGGGGTTTTTCGGTATGTGAAGTTAACTATCGATTTAGGTATTATATACGATAGAAGTTTATTTTATAATTACCCGATAGAAGTTTTTACCTAGGGTAAATAGCTTACAGCTGCGTTTATATAAGGTAATTACAGTGATTAGGCTGGACTTTTATAAGGTAATTAGTTAGAATTTCTATAGGGCGACTCTTTAAGTCTCTTATAGGGTGATTTACCCTGTAACTACCTTATAGACACTCTTTTATAAGGTGGTTATCCACTATTATTAAGTTTCTGTGACTCTGATTACGCTGGTAATTTAGTTATTAAAAAGTTTATTTTCGGGTACCTCTTTACTTTATATAAAAGACCCGTTAGTTAGAAGTCGAAGCTGTACTTTATAATAGCTATTTTATTAGTAGAGGCTGAATTTAACAGTTTCGAATAGGCTGTTCGAAAAGCTATATAGCTTCGAAATCTTTTACGAGAAATAGGTCTCCTTTAGGGGCCTGTACTTTTAAAAGGAGATAATATAAGTGCTATAAGTTTAGTACACAATACTGAATTTTATTAACGTATAAAATATATAGTACTTCGATACTATTTCGTACGTTAGGAAATCGAACACGGTATTATTATAGTGGATTATATATTTACTAACGATATACTAACAGACGGCTTAATTAAGCCACTACCGAAAGAGAAGTTTAAGAGGTTTTTATAGCTTTTAAACTTAAAATCTATCCACTTTTCCTAAGGCTTACTGGCCTTTTTTAAAAGCCACAGGCCTCTTTTCCTTCCGATTCTGAACTTAACTTCATAATTAAGGGGGTGTTACATAATAGTACTAGTATTATTTATATTATCTTTACTGTGTTATCGGTTATTACCTTATTAGGCTTAGTACGGTTAGTACATACTGATTACTAGATCAGCTTCTATCTCTTTCGTTCACTTTCGATAGCTTTCTTTAAGCTCTAGTTTACGTATACGGTTACGTAAGCCGTCTTTTTTAAAGTCTTTTTTTAGGCTTTCTAGCGCTTATATTTATAGGCTTTTTAGTACTCTTTTAAGTAGTTTTTAAGTAAGTAAGTAATACATACTAAATTATTACTTTTATATGAGCTTTTTTAATTCCCGTATTCCCTTATAGTTATAGTAGTAACTATTCGCCTTTTCGATTTATTAATTATTACCCTACTGTTATATTAGTCCGGCTCTAGCTTTTACTCCAGCCGTCACCCTGCTATAGCACCAGGCTTTTTAGCTGTTACTCTGCCGCTGCTCCAGGCCTCTTTAATCGTTTTGTAGCTGCGCCAGACTTGTATCGTAGCCCTATAGTTTATTATACACCCGTAGTTACAGTACTATCGGTACTGACTTTATAGTTCCGGCCCTCTGTAATTACTGGATTTACCCTTTAGTAGTCACCTGGCTGGTGAGCGCTGCTTCCTGCTTTAGGGTAACCTTAGTTAGGACCTCCGCCCCCTGCCAACAGATTATAATAGTAAAAACTTTAATAATAAAAAAATAAACCTTTTAAATTTATTAAAAAGTACCCGAACTCCCCCAGAAATCTTTCGGATAGTCTTTCGAATTTTAACGAAAGCCTTTTATTAAATACGTTATCCGGTTTATATCCGGATTTATTATTTAATCCTTTAATAGACCCCGTTAAAAACGTCGACCAGTTAGAATTTAGTAATAATAATATTAATTTAAATAAAATTATTAAATTTTAATATTATAAACTCAGCCTTAATTTTATTAAAGTAAAATAAAATAATTAATTAAAAAAGTTAAAAATAATTTACGAAAACGCTCCGAAACGCTACTGAAGCAGGGCCGGTGAAGTGCTGTACAGTGTATATAACGGTGCTGTTAAGCCATATAGAGCTTACTTATTACGTGGCCTCTTTCCCTTTTCGGAAGGCGGTAAGCCGTAATAGGCTGTATATTAGCTGGATCAGATCCTTCGATATTAGACCTTAGCTTAGCATGCGCTCTTTCACTTTTAATTTATAAAAGCCATCCTTCTAGAACCGTATTCCCACTTCCGGAAGCTTCTTTTTTTTTTTCTTTTAGTATATAGCCACTGTTAGCCCTCGTTTACTACCGAAAAAATAATACGAAAATTCTTTACGTATATAATTAAATAAACTAGGATATAAAATAACGTTTCCGCTTTCGCCTAGTTTATAGTACCGAATATAAATAAAACCAGCTCCGAAAAACTAAAAAACGTTTTTAAAATAATTTAAATCTATTATTCGTTAATTTATTAACGCCGAAATTATACTTAATACCGAATTAAAGTAGGCTAAATAATAACTTAATTAAAACTTAAGTAAGTTTTATTAATACTTAGTATTATTAAAGGCTTAAATTCGTACTAAGTTTAATAAAAAGTAGGCTTTATTCTTTTATAGTAAATTAATATAGTTATTATATAATACGATTATAAGTTATTATAATACGATTATAAGTTATTATAATAAGTTTTTTAATTAACGAAATAATATAACGTAATCTATAAGTAACTCGGCCATATAAATAACCCGCTTACTTAAAACATTATTTAAAATTTTAAATGCGAATATTTTAATAATAACTTATTTAATTAATTAATTCTTATAGTTATTCTCTTTATTAAATATTTTTATAACCTTTTAATAAGTTCGCGTATTATAATTAGTCTTTCTGTAAATATTATAACGCCGTTTACGTAATTAAGCCTTTTTTAATCGGACCCCTTTTTAACGAACTTTAACTTATTTTTATTTTACTACCTAGTTTTCGTTTAAAATTTCTTAACTTTCGTAATTAATAAGTAATCTTTTAAGCTGTAAACGCTTTGTTTTTAATCTTTCGGCGCCGATTTAATTTTTTATTTACTTTTTAAAGTATTATAACTTTATTTTTCATAATAGTAAATCGATATATAATTTTTTATACCCCTTTTATAAAATGCTTAATTCCGGTTAAAAGAAATATTAAAGAATTATTTTAATAACGTATAATCCTGTTTTTTTTATATTTAAACTGTAATTAAGCTTCGATTAAATTATTTAGCGTCTTTAATTTTTAAATTAAAAGTAAACCCGAAAAGCTTCCCGGAAAGGTTAACGTATATAATTTAATATTTAACTATTAAATTATATAATCTGTATTAAAAAGAACGAATCTTGCTTTTCGGAAACCCTTTATAATATTTAATTCGGTTATAAAAATAAACAATACTTTATAAAAGGCCGGAAAGAAATCCTTTTTCGAAATATAGGTTATATACGCCCGTATAAAATCCTTAATTACCGACCTGTACACCTTTTTTAATAAATTAAAATAGCTTATATCGAAAAGTTAAAGTTAATATAATAAATAAAACAGTATATAAAATATAATAATAATATTCTTTTTATAATATAGCTCGAAATCGGTCGAGTAGTAACTTTTATATTTATTTATAATTAAAAAACGATATATACCCGAAAAACGTACTTTTATAACTTAATTAAAACGTTAAACCTGATTTAAATTAATTTTATTTATAATCCAGCCGTTATTTAAAACTGAAATAATTTAATCGGGTAAAAATAAACTATTTTCGGTTTAAAACGAAAAGTAATATTTCTTTATAATAATAATAAACGGCGTTATCGCTTAACTAAAAGAATTAATACTTTAAATAATTATAAACTATTCCCGGTTTTTTTATTATATTTATTTAAGTTTTATACTTTTTTTAAAGCTCGTAATTACTATTTATAATAAAATCTAATTTATTATAAACTATATTTCGTCGAAATTATAAATATTTAATTCTTAGATTCCGTATTTCGCGATTATATTCTGTATAAAGTCGAATTACTTTTTATATACGTTTAAATCTTCGTATTTAATTTTTTAATAATCGATTCGACGATTAAAACGCGTCCGAAGTTTTTTTCGTTATTGTATAAAGTTCGAAAACTAATTAACTCCGACGGGTAACGTATTATAATCGTATTATAACCGGTTAATTATATTTTTAATAGTTTATATCCGGGGAAAAAAATATGGCGTATTAAGTTTTAATATATATTTAATAATTAATAATTCTTTTAAATCTATAAATTTTCGCGATTTAAATCGGGTTTCGGTTTTAATAAGTTTACCGTTTATTTTATTGCATAATATCGATTAAAGATAGTTATAAATAAAAGCAGTAACAGGCCCTATTAAGGGGACTAATACGGTTTATTAATAATATACCTAAGGTAGGTTATAACCTTATAGATTAGTTCCTAAGGCATATGGATATTAACTTATAAATAAGATAGCTGTCTATAAAACCGTAACTGGACTAGGCTTTATTAAACTTGGCCCTTTTTCCTTTATTATTATAATTATATTTTTGTATTTAATATATATAACTTCGTTATTTATTATAGTGCTATTAAAATAGTAGTATCTTTTTAAAGCCGTAATAAGTATTAAGCCTTTATTAATAATTTATTAAACCCCGATAAAATAACCGATTAAAGTAAGCTATTTATATTATTATTAATATATTAACCGATTAAAGTAAGCTAGTCTTTATTAAGATTAATACAGCCGATTAAAGTAAGCTATAAATATTATTAATAATAACCGCTTACTATTAAAAGTAAGTATATAAGTAAATATTTTTTAATTATATTATACGAACTTAATTAATACGTTTTTATTAATTCCGAATGTTAATCGTACGATATTAATTTTATTTTAAGTAAATAAGTATTCTCCGATTAAAGTAAGAGAATTAGTTTTATTAAAAATAAATACGTAACGAAAAATTTTATTTTTGTATTACCTTTATTTTATTTTATTATTTTTTTTCTCTTTTTTCTAATTCACTTTTATTTATAATTTTCTTTAATATATTATTAATCCTTTTAATCCTTTATCGTTTAATTATAATATATAGCACCCGAAATAAAATTAAAAGGTAAATAACGCGATATAAATCCTACCGATTTATATAACAAAAAAGAGTAAGTAAAATTAAAAAGAAATATTTTTAACCCCGAATCCGACGTTATAAATAATAATATTTAATAATTTAAAAGGCTTATAATTAATAAAAATTCTATTAACTTTTTTAATAAAGTTTATATTAAAAATAATAAAGTTTATATTAAAAATAATAAAAATCGATATCGCTTCGAAAAATATATAATAATAGAACTATAAACTCTTTAATAAAGTTTTATAAATTTTTAAAGAGTATTCGGTCGAATTAAAGTTACTTTTAATTTAAATTTAGTTTTATAATAAACGAATTAACTTTTATTCCTTTTAACTTATTTTAACTTTAAATTTAACTTTAATTTTAAATATAATTTATCGGGATAAGTTTCCGATACTTTAAATAAAAAGATTATTATAATAGTTTTAAAAGCTTAAATTAAATTTAAACGTAACGATATTAATATATTCGACTTAAAATATAAAAATATTTAAAATATCGGTATAGTTTAAGTAAAACGTAACTTTATTTTTACCGATATATTCGCCTTTAATAAACGTATTAGATTTTTTATTAAAAACGAATTTAATAGCCCGATTAAAAAAATAATTTTAAAACTGTTTTTAATTATTCTTAAAGGATTAATAATAATATAATAAAATAACGAACTTACTTTCGAAAATCGAAAAGATCTCGAAATTATAAGTTTTACTATAATCGTTTATTTAATAAAGTTACGATTTTATTTTAATCTTATTAAAGTAATAACTCGTTTTATTTATAACTTTTTTTTTTGTAATTTAATTACGAATAATTACGCGTTTTTTAAATTTTTTAATAGAATATTAAAATATTTTAAAGTTATAAGAATTCTTAATATTAATAATACGAATATTTATAATATTTTAAATTATATTTAATTAAAAATATTACTTAATATTTAGTAATATTTTATTTAACTTCGATAATTTAAAATAATAACTTAATACTTTTTCCGTATTTAAAAATTTAAAGTAAGTTTTTTAATTTTAGTTCGATAACGTTATTTTAATATCGTTTAACTACGATATATTTATAATAAAAAGAGTAGTAAAAATTAAGTACGAAGTAAATCTTTTATTAAACTTTATAATAAACGTAGAAATTTTAATTCCGATAACCGTTTTTTTCGATATAAAAAAGATAAACGTAATAATAATCGGTATAAATTTAATAAATATAAATTTACTCGATCCGATAAATATCGTTTTAATAAGTACGAAAAGTCCGATAAAAAAAATAAGTATAATCGAAAAAATAAGTACGACCGTAAAAGTAAATATAATAAAAATAAGTTAAAAAAAACATAAAAATAAAAATAAGTCTATATACTTTATTAATAACGATAATAATATAATATTTTTATTATTAATATCTTTTTCGTTTTTATTAAACTCTAATAACGAAACTTATTCTTATATCGTTTTTAATTAAAATCGTACTTATTTAAAGTGCCGTAAAACCTTTTTAATAAAGCTATAAATAAAGCTTTATATTAAAAAATGCGACGGCACGAAAATAAAGCCATTTTTACTTTTATTAATAGTAAAATACAGTACTTATAATTATTACGATACGACTTTCCTTTCCCGGAATAAGTTATTTTAATATATTTATTAATATAATAAAGAATATAATTATATAAAAAAAATAAAACTTATTCTTAAAATTAATAATAATATAAATAAACGTAAAAAAGTTACTTATATAATTAAAAAAGCTCTTTTAATCGAGACTTTAATTTCTACTTTTAAAAGCTATATTTACTTTAAAATAAAAGTACGTACCGGACCTTAAAAACTAATCGAATTTATCTTCTTAGATCCTAAAACTAATTATAATATTATTAATAAAAGCTTTTTTTTTTAAATTAGAATATATTATTTAAAAAGAAAAATATAAGTTAAAAGGTATTAATAAAGTTAAAATTACTAAAAAAGCTCGCTTTACTATTTATTTTAACGGAGCTGCTATTAAAAAAGAACTTAAATTAATAAAATTTATACGTAAAGCTTAAATAATTAATAACTTTATATTTAATTTACTTTTCGGAAATAATATATTATATTTATATAAAGTTCTAATTAATTATATTATTATAACGGTAATTTATAGTAAGTTAATTAATTTTATAATAACTTTCGAAGTTCTTTAAAAAGGTAATCTATATAAAAAAAAAGTATTAAGTACCCGTAAAGTTATAATCTTTTTTAAAGAATTAGTATTTATAAAGGTTAATTATAAGCCTCTTTTAATAAGTCGTGATTTTTATTTCTTCTTTAAAAAAAAAAAGTGTGTATAATTTAATTATTAATATTAAAAGCGCCCGTGCCGTTTTAGTAATTAATTTAACGAACAGAATTATAATTTTTCCTAAAGGAAAAAAGTTAAGTAGTATTAAAGAAAATACTTATACTAACTTTTTTAATATAACTTAAAAAGTTAATATAATTATTTTAATTACTGTAATTATTTTTATAAAAGTAATTTAAATACTAATAAACCAAAATCCCGGAGTATTTATTAATCACTCTAGTATTTTAATAACTATAAACGTAATATTTATAATACTCGTTACGTTCAATTTTTTAATACTCGATTTATATAATTTAATATAAATAAACGCTAAATTTATAATAACTCTAATTTTTTTTATTATTGCTTTAAATATAATCCCTTTTCGAAATTAATTATAAATTAACTTTATTAATTTTATAAAAAATTAAGCCCCCGTTAAAGCTTTTATAATTAATAAGGTTTATAATATTATATTTAATTTAAATAATTATTTTATTATTGCTTTATTATTAAAGCCTTTAATTAAGGATAAACTTAAATTAACTGAATTATATACTACTTTAAATCTTAAGAAACCGATTAATTATTTTAAGATTAAATTAAAAAAAAGTATTTAGGTTTATACTAAAAATAAGTTTTTTATATAGAGACTTATTAACGTTATTAAAAAATTCCCGAAGATTTAAGTCGATCGCGGAGTAATTAATATACCAGAAAACGAATAAATAACGATTCTATTAATCGAAAAATAATAAAATAAAAAGCTTAATTTTCGATTATACTTATTAAATAAAAAAGATTAATAAATTATTAACGATATATATAATGCTCTTTATAAAAAGGGAGAATAAAATAAGTTAATAAACTTACTTTATTTACTACTTTTTTATTCGTTATATAAAAATACGTTAAAAGCGAAACTAAAGGACGTATTATCGTTAATCTTCGTTTTATTAATTTAGTCGCCGTTCCCGATAATTACTTTTTTCCGCTATAAATAAATATTATTTTAAGTTTATATAATAAATACTTTATTATTATTATCGATATTATTACTTTTTTTTATTAAATTTTAATTAATAAGATATTTAAAAATTATTTTATAATAATTAGTTATTAAAGAATAAAAAAATTTACGGTCGTATTTATAAACTTTCGAAATAATTTAATATATTCATAGCGATTTATAAACAGTAGTGCATATTATATACAAGTGTGTAGAAATACTAGGATAATAAATAGAAAAAGAGGAGGGGACCCTAATCAGGTCAGAGGGCACTAGTTATAAAGGCTAGTGAGGCTTTACTTAATAATAAAGTAGGTCCTCTTTACTATTTAATTTAATTTAATTTATAGTTTATACGTCCTTTACTTATAACTTACGTATTAAATACCGGGGGCAAAAGAAAACTGAGTCGTTTTCGACTTAATCTCCCGTTAATTACAGTTATTTACTGTGCGCTCTTTTTAGGCCTTCTTCGGGGACGCTTAAAAATAACTTAGTGCTTATTTTTAATAGGCTTTTTAAGGCGCTTTCGTAAGCGTTTTACGACCGGTTCTAATTACTTAATAGTGTTTAATTAAAGGTTTTTTAGTTTCCCGCTTTTACGTTATTAATATTCGTTAATTAGCTCCTGTATTCTTTTTAAGTCCTTTTTATTTTTTTAAGTGGCAGAGTCGTAATTATAGCCTTTTTACTTAACTAGGTAATTAAAACCGTTTTTTTTTACCCGATAATTTATAAAAATCTTAATTTTATATATATTATCTTTTAACGTGTTTTATTCGTTAATAAATAGTTCTAATAGAAGCGGCCGTCTATTTTATAAGTCGGTACCGTTAAAAGTTAATAAAAAGTGTTTAATATTTAATACTAAGTAAATACGCATTTCCTTAGGCAGGTCTAGTTTATATATTAATTTATTCACGCGTTTAATAACTTTAAATAGTCCGGAGCACTGTTATAAAAATTTTCTATTAGGCTTACTAAAGAGGTTATAGCCTTTATATAATCGAATAAATACCTTATTACCGATAACGTATTCGACTGCTTTATACTTTATATTATATAAACGTTTAATTCGTATAATTACGAAATCTATTACGAATACGGCATTTTATTTTAAGTATAAACGTAGTTTTCTTATTTAAGTAATATTTAAGGAATTAATCTTTATAATAATATTAAAGGGTCTAAATAGTTTAATTTTAAATAGCTATTCGTAAGTAGATAATTTAGTTAATTCGGAATACGTACTATTTAAATTCTATTAAAAAGAAAGTATAAACTTTATTTAGTTTAATTCTAGATATTTAAATACTTAATATTTTAAAGTAATCTTAATAGTTTAATTCTTTCGTTTAATAAAACTATTCGCTTAAAGGTGCTAAGTAACGGTGAATATTAATTTTATATTATAAGCGTTTTAAAAGCCTTTTTAAAAATCTGAAGTGAATTTCGCGTTACGATTAGAAATAATCTTTTTCGGGTAACCTTAATCTATTAATTAAAATATACGAACTAGAATTATAGCCTATTTTAATATTATATAACAAGTATTACTAGGGATAAATAATATTCTTTTAGTAGAGTAATATATTACTATTAATAAAAAATTATATATTTTATAGTTTACTATTTTTTATAGAGTATTTATAGCGGGAATTATTAATAGGCCGATAATAAAATCGATCGAGATTATTGATATAGGTATTAGATCCTTCCGGATTAATATGTAATCTCTAGCAGCTTTAGCCCGTTTTATTTAAACGATATTATATATCGGATAATAGCAAACTTATTATTTAATTAATTACGTCTTTTTATAAATAAAGAATAATTCTAGTTCGTATAATATACGTACTTCTCCGAAGTAGTGCTTATTATTATAGATATACGTAAATATATCGGGAAGGCATGATTTAAAGATGTAAAATCGTTTTTCTCTTCTATAACCGATATTATATATAAAACTATTTATAATTTCGAAAAAGTAACCGATTTGTAAAGCGTTTTAAAAGAATCGATACTTTTATTCGTTAGGCTTAGGATTTTTAAGTGCTCCTAATAAATTATTTAAAAGACTTTTATATTTACGATTTTCAGTGTATTTTTTTTTAAATTTTAACTTTAATTTATTAATTATTATTATTTCGCTAAAAATATATTAAACCTTATCGAATACTAGTTATTCATTAGATCTTTAGATTAAGTTTATCGGGCTTTCGGCGTTTTGTACGGTTCGAAAGCGATTAAAAGTATCGGGAATAAAGTTAAAACGTCTTAAAAGGTGATAAATATTAAGGCCGTATTATAATAAATAAATAAAGGCGTTAATTAATCGCTTATTAACTCGGTTTATCGAGGATATAAATAAACTTATTTAGTTAATAATACCTTTTATTACCTTATAATCGGTTAAAACGATAATAGGCTTATTTACCGATTATAAAATAACTCTTAACTTTTTAGCTGCCTAGACTAAGTATATAACCTCGAGTTTTAATAAACCGTAACACGTTTCCGCCGAAGATAAATAACGATTAAAGTATATAATTAATCGAACCTTTATCGAAAGAATAAAGTTACTAGGTTATTAAATATAATTATTTAAAACATAAAAAACTATTACTTTAAACCTACGCTTAATTAAACCATTTACTTAAAAGAAGAGAAGAGCGTTAAAGTCTTAATAATAAAGAGTTATTTTATTACAGATTAAGTTTTAAACTGTATTAAATAAAGCTATCTCCGAATTTATTGGTTTGTATATTATCGATCGATAATATACTACTTTTTTATTTACGTTCTTATTTATAACTTTACTTTTAACTCTGCCTTTTCGTAATAATTCTGTTTTTCGAGTTTAAAGGGCTATAATACTTAAATAAAGTATAGTAGAAAATACCGTAGAAAACCAGTAGTTTTTAAGTATGTTTTAAACGCTTTAAAAGTACAGGGAAACTCAAGCTTATAAAAAGCGTTAAAGCGTTCTATAATTAAAAACATACCTAAAACATTAATACGAAATCTTAAAAGCTTAATTAATAAGTATTTAATAAATAATTTTTTAGGGTTAATCGTAATACGTTTATAAATAAATAAGTTAAAAATAGTTTATAAATATTTAATGTATTCGTTTTAAGAATCGGAGAAAATAATAATATTATCGATAAAGGCACGATAAAACTCTTAATAATCTTTTAATTATCGATCTATAAAGCGTTAAATATAAGCCGGAGAATTACGAAATCCTATTAAAGTAACTTTCGATTTTTTTAAACTTCTATAATTAATTATTATTAAACGATTTTTATAGTTTAAATAAACGAGGAATTAATAAAAAAAACTAGTAACGTTAATAATAGTAATATAAAGTTTATTTCGTAATACTGAAATAATATCGGCTTATAACGGCAAAGGATAATTATTTAGGACGGCTACTTTATTAAACGGTTTTAAATCGATAATAACTCGACCCTTTTCTTTATTATAAACTGTTCTTTAAACTACGAATATTAAGTTAGCGAATAAAGAAAGCTCGAAAGCTTATTTAAATCGACTTTTAACGTACAGGTTTTCGTAGTGCTCGTTAAAAAAAGTTTTATCTTTACGATTAAAAAGGTATCTTTTAAAAGTAAGCTTTATTTTCTGCTATCTTTTAATAAGCGGGATTTTAAGTTATTAATTTTTAAAAATATTAATTAATTCTAAATTAATAAATATTTATTTGTAATTATCGAAAAGCTTTTTAATACGTTTAATAAATCTTAGATCCTTAACGTAAACGCGTACACCGTTTCGGGTAGTATATTTTTTAATATCCCTTAGTTTCTTAATTTTTAATACTGTATAAATTAGTATAATTCTCGGTTAAGATACTAAAACTTTAATAACCTTATTAGGTTTAGTACTTTTAATTTAAACAGGTTGAATAATATTATAAATAGTATCTATAAAAAGAGTAATTAAAAAGTAAGAATCGGTCGGGATATTTACGTCGGTTACGATATTTATTAGGTCGGGTATATAAACGGTTTTAGTTACTATTTAACGAATTTCGGGTATTAAATTAAATATAGTATTTATCGCTACGTTTCCTGTATTTAAAGTTATAATATTAATATAATTATTAGGAGAACTGTTTACAGAAAAACTAAGGATTAAGGTTACTATTACTACAGAATATGTGAGCGCCTTTATTACTTTTTTAAAAGAATAAATAAAATAATTACTATTATTAGCTTCTTTAATATAACTTAGTTTAGCTTTATATTAAATAGTAATAGGTTTATTTATATTATTAATAGCGAGAACTTTAAGTATTATATTACCGTTAACGGCGGCGTTTATAATAATAAAGTTTAACGAATAAAATATAAAACATTTATTATTAAGTAATAATTTTTATTAAACCGAAAAGTATACTTATTCTCTTAGTTTTAAAGTAACCGCTTTACGGTTCTAAACCTTTCTTATATATAAATTACTTTTTTTAGTAACTTTAAAATTAATAGTTATGTTATTTAGTACTATAAATATAACTTTTTTCGCTGTATAATTAATATTCGTTCTATATAGTAATATAAAGTTATTACTAATTAAAATATTAAGCTGGAATAAAATATTAATAACGTAATTAACCTTTTTAAATTCGTAGGCTATAAGCTTACCTTTTTTATCAGTTCCTAGAAAGATAAACTTAAATATCGCCTTTTCTGTGCATTTAACTGGCTGTTCTGTTAATCCTTTAGCTGAAATATTATAAAATTCGATAGTATATTTAAAGTTTTTAAAAAAGCTTTTATTAATATATATTCGGCTAGTTCTATTATTTAAATAAATTTTAATAACGGGTGTATCTTATCCGGTTTATGCCTTAATTCGGAAATACGTTAATTTTAAAAGTATAAGCGAACTCGAAGCATTTAAGATAAGCGTAATATATCGATTCCCTTTTAGTAGAATTAAATCGATTTTTTTTATTTTAAATTTAGGTTTTAATTTAAGCTTTTAAAAGCGTTTAAGAATAAGAATAAATTTTATAATTAACGCTTATTTATAAAAACTGAGATAATTAAATATATAGTTACGGGAAAAGAAAATAGTATTATAATAGTTATAAGTACGGAAATTAGGTATTATTATAAAAGGGGTTTAAAGCTTTTAATACTTTAATCTTAAAGTAATTTTGTATTTTCGCTCGTAATTTTTCAGTTTTCGTTTAAAGCGAAATGATTTACGATATTAAGCGTAATTAAGGGCGTTTAAGATAAAGTATACTCTTTTATTATTACTTTAAAAAATATTAAAATCGTTTTTCTTATTTCGAATAAAATAAATAAATTCCTTTTTAATATTACGAAAGTTTCGGCGGTTTTTATTATTATATAAGTTTCGATAATTTCTACTGCGATTTCGAAGGGGTTTTTTATTACGATTTCGTAATAAGTTTTTATATTTATCCCGTCTTTTATAATTAAGAATATAAAAGTCGGTAAAAAACGTACGAAGCTTTTCGTATATTTTATTATTATTATATCGTTTACCTTTATTATCGCGGTTATTACGTTTTTATCGTTTTTAATTATTATACTTTTTTACGATTTTTCGGAGTCGCGGGATAATAATCTGAAAAACGATTTTAGTGCGTATTATTAAAGGCTCTGGTTCCTTTTATAATTATTACGCTTTTGTGATTACTGTATAAAAGATTTATTGTATAATTGATTAAGGTAGAAGCTGTATAGGGCTGGTTTATCGATTTTTGCTTTTATTAAATAACTTAAAGCTATTATAATCTAGGGATAATAATTATATATATTAAAAAGTAAAATAATTTTTGCTTTATTAATAATATTTATATAAGCTTTAAGCGATTAGTTTTAAAAGGCTTTCGGGGCACGTAAGACTTTTTTAATATTTATAGATATTTTTAATTAAATAATATATATAATAGCCGCCTAATTAGAATTATCCGGGGTAAAAGATTTTATTATACGAGTATAACGAATTTTACGATAGATAAAGCTAAGTAAAGCGCTTTTATTACGTATTATATCTTTTAATATTAAATTACTTATTATAAAGCGTTTAGTAATAATTATAGGATATATTTTAAAACGTTCGATTAATACTATAAGTATACTTTCTTTAAAGTTAATCTGTTTAAGTTTCTGTCTTTTATTTATAAATAATTTATATATTTATTAATATAGGGCGTTACTTTTTAGTAAGGTGTGGAAAATGCTTAAGAGTTATCGTTTATAATCGTTATTAACCGAATCGTCCGAAAGATACTTTTAAAAACGTTCTTTAAAAGAGTAAATATTAGTGAAACATGTGCTATTACCGTTATGGATAAATCCTTTCCTGTTTAAGTTAAAACGGTTAAGATAGAAGTAATTAATTATACTTCGTTTTAATTAAAGGCGCTTAAATTAAATATTAAGTGCCCAGTTATTTTAAAGTATAATAAATATTATATTATTAATTAATATAAGTGGGATATTATAAAAGGGATTAATAGGGATAGGTTATTAAAGTTAATAGAATAAAGGCTAATTAAATATAAGTATATTTAATATTAATTTATTAGTATTAAAAGCCGTTTATAATTAGTTATATATATCGGCTTTTTTATAAAAACTTAATATATTATTTAATTAATGTTTTATATTACTGCTAATTATTAATCGGAAATATATATAAAAGTTACGTATTTAATAATTAAAAAATGTTTAAGCGTTACTTTAATCGATTTCCTCCTACGATCTAAACTCGGAACTTCGTTATTCGATTAGTAAAAAGTAAAAAGTGTTTATAGCTTTAATATTCCGTCGATTAATTATTAATATTTCTTTAGTTTTATTAATAACTCTTTTAAAAGAATTTAATATATCGGTAACGCGATATACTTATTTTCGTATTAATTTATTATTATTAACGGTAAAAACTATTTTCGTTATTTAATTTATTAATATAAAATAGTTAGAATTTTAAATAAAAGTAAAATCTTTAAGTTTTACGTTTAAATTAATAATTATATAGTTTTATTATTTAATATTATGAAATATATATTTTCGCTATTTAAAATTAGATAATCTTTTCGTAGTTTCGGGCTCGTTATCGAAGTATCGGTTATTATATTTTAACGTCGTTAATTAAAATAGTCGAGTCGAAGGGAATTATATGTTTTAAATATCGTCGGCTATTTCGGATTCGTTTTATATAAAAAATTCGAATTCCTTAATTTTTACTTTTAGGAGATTCGTTAAAGCTTTACCCTTTTTCGATAGGCTTCCGATTTAAGATATTTCGGGGGAGTTTTAATTTATTATATTAAATAATAATATAATTTAACCGATAAGGTATAAAAAAACCGTAATATTTTATAAAATAAGAACTAAGTTATTAATAAGATATAATAAAAGTAGGCTTAAATATGGCTTAATAACTTTTTATATACCGTAAAGTAAAAAACTTGCTTTATTATTTAAATATTAATTAAGTAAAGGAAAAGTTAAATTAATTTAAGGTGGTTTTTTACTTTATTATAAGATAAAATAAAAAAGGTTTAAATTTAGTACTCTTTATAAGTTTAATTTAAAATAGAATAATTAATAATTTTATTTAAAATAAAGGAGAAAAAAGTTTAAATTTAGCGCTTTTTATAACTTTAATTCTAGATAGAATTTAATAATGCGATTAAGCCTGGAAATATATAAAAGACTCAGATTTAGATTTCTTTATAATTTTAACTTAATGCGAAAAAAAATTTATAATAATAATTAGATTTAAATCTGATCTTTTTAATTATCGAAGGGTAGTGTAGTATAGTGTTTTTTTAATTAGAAATAGAAATACTATTATTAGTGCATATTATATATAGGTATATAGAAATAATAAGATAATAAATAGAAGAAGAGGAGGGGACCTTAATTAGGTTAGAGGGCACTAGCTATAAAGGCTGGTGGGGCTCTACTTAATAATAAAGTAGGTCTTCTTCACTATTTAATTTAATCTAATCTATAGCTTATACGTCCCTCACCTATAGCTCACGTATTAAACAGTCTTTTTAAAAAATATTTTTATTTTTACTGCGTTTTTTTTAATAATATTATAATTTTTTTTAATAATAAAAATAATTATATTAAATACTTCGAAACTATTTTCGCTTTTTTTAATTTTCGTAATATTTTTATATTATTAAAAAAGTTATTTTTTAAATACTTATCCGTTAAACTTTTTAGCTTTTGTATAAATAGTTTTAATTTTAATATAATAAAAGATCGATTTACCGCTTTTAAAAACTTTATATTTTTAAGTAATCTTAGATTATTTAAGCAGTATTTCGGTAGTACTAATTTCTTTTATTATCTTATTCTTTATTATACGTAAATTTTTAAACTTTTTTAACGATATAAAACTGTATAACTTATTAAAAAACGGAAATAAAAAAAAGTTATAAATAGAAATTTAAATAAGTATTTCTTTTATACTAAATTAATATACTTCGAACTAATAACTAATAAACGAAGCTTATTCGATTCTTTTTAAATTATTATATATAAAGAAACTTTACTTTTTTATTACGATTTAAATAAGATTCTTTTTATTTAATTTAACGGATTAATTAAAAAAGGATTTAACGTAATAATATTTTATTTAAAACTAAGTTTTAATTAAACTTTAAAATCCTTAATCCCTTTTTTATAAGTCCAGCCGATTATATATCTTTTTCGTATATTCTCTTAGCTTAAAATTAAATACGGCTTATTTAAACTTAAAATTACTTATCTTATTTAAACGATTAAAAAATTAAGAATAATAGTTTAATCGAACAACCTTTTTATTATTATTTTAATTAATTACGCTATAATTAAAAGTATTTATAATTAAACTTCTTTTAATACTACGAATACCGACCGTTTTAATATAAAGCTTGTTAACGTTTCTATTTATTTTTCGTAATATAGATTATAAGTTTATTATATTATAAAAAAGATTAATTTTATATTAAATATATTAAGCCGTTTTAAAACCGTTTAAAATATAGCAGCCCGTTTTAATAAACCCGTAACTTTAAACGAAGTTTAAATTATAAACTATTACTTCTTTAAAGCAGAAGTCTTACTTAATAAACAGTTTCGTTAATAACTTATAAAAAGCTATATTAAAAATAAGCGTTTTTAAACGATTATTATAAATCTTAAACGTAATATATAAAACCTTAACGAAATAATTAAAAAAATTTCTCGCCCCGGTTATTTTTTTAAAATCCGAAATAACCTTTTATATAATATTAACGCTTTAAATTAACGAAGATTCGTAATACTTTATAACTTTATTAATAAGTTTATAATAATAACTTATAATAATCGATACTATTAAAGAATTAAGAAAATATTAAAAGCTTTTAATAAATTCGTAATTAAGAATAAAAAGCGTTTTACTAAATAATATTATGCTTATTATCTTAGCTACCGATTAAACGTTATTAATCGATAAGTTAAAATTAATAATTATTAACTTATTAAAAATAATAACCTTTTATTAATAAAAAATATCGTAATCGATTTTATTTTAAGCTTATTAATTATCGATTTCATTAAAACTCTTTAGTAATTAAAAAGTAAAGACTATTATAATTATTACGATTATATAATAATAGTTTTATATTAAACTTTTAAATAAACTATGCTTTTTTTAAGTAATATAAAGTATAATACTTAAAACTAAGGAAAAGTTTTTAAAACATAGTTATTTTTAATAAATTAAAAAGTACTTAAAAGTATTATTTTTAATCGTAACTCTAAATTCATTAGTAATTTTTAAAGAGGAATATAAAAAGCTTTTAATATTAAATTATTAATAATAACTGCTTAATATTTATAAGTAAATAATTTTTTAGAATAAAAAAACTAAAAAATAGAAATAATAATATAATTTTATACTTTTATATTTCTTAATAAACTTTAATTAGATTTACTCTTTTTATTATAATAAAACCTTAATAACGCTTATTAACGATTAATTAATTCGATACTTTACGAATAAATCTTTAATTATAAATTACTAAGTCCTTTTAATATAATTACCGACGTTAACGTTATTAATAAAGCACTTTTAAATATTCGTTTTATAAGAAACTATATTAAAAAAGATATATAGTTTGTAATAAATTATATTACTATTACTATTAAATATTATTACGATTTATATTATCGAGTTATCGAATTTAGAAAAGGAAATAAAGTTTATTTTAAACTTTATTATAATTATTATTTTTTTAATAATCCTTCCCGAAAATATTTTTAATAACGTTTTAACCTTTAAAAAATCTTATAACGTATTAATAAACTAGTTTATAAGCTTAATTTTTTTAATTATATTAAAGTTTACCTTATTATTTCCGTCGAATATTTCGTACTTATTTTAAACGGAGAAAATATATTTAATAAACGAAGCTTATTATTAAGTTTAATTAAAGCCGATAAAAACGATAAATTCTTTTGATATATAATCGAAACTTTACTTCGTTATAAATTAAATAAAAGTAAGAACGGTTACGAATATTTCGTTAAATAAAAAAGTTTTATTTATAAATAGAATACTTAAAAACGTAAAGATACTTTAAACGGATTAAAAGAATTAATTAAGGAATACTAAATAAAAAAAAGTAAAAAACTAATTAAATTATAGTAAATTACCCGAGGAAGATTTCGTAATAACCTAGTTATTAAATAAGGTTAATTTAATAATTCTTTTACTTTATTAATAAATAAGGCTTTAAAACGAGGTCTTAATAAACCGTGTAAATAACTAGTTCCTTTATTTATTCCGTATTAATTTATTAACGATGGACTTCTTTTAAATATTCTTTTAGTTAAATAAAGAAAAGAACGCTTTTATAAATACCTTATTAATTAAGTAATTAAGTAATTAGTTAATTAGATTATTATTATTTATCTTTTACTTAATAATAACGTTAATTAGTAATATAAAGACGTCGCTTTATTTAAACGAAAGCGAAGCTAATTACGTAAGTATTTACGATCGGATAAAAACTAAATTATAAAATAAAATATATAAATATATTATAATATAATTATATTATAATATAGCGATAAATAAGTATAATAACTAGCTGTTATATTATAAAAAAATATAACGTATAAAAACCTTTACAGTTTTATTATAATATAAAAAAAAGAACCTATCGAAGACGATAAATTTTCTTTTGCCCGCCGGTATTTAACAGGCCTTATTAAGGGGATTAATACGGTTTATTAATAATATACTTAAAGCAGGTTATAACTTTATAGATTAGTTCCTGAGGTATATAAATATTAATTTATAAATAAGATAACTGTTTATAAAGCCGTAGCTGGACTAAGCTCTATTAAACCTGGCCCTTTTTCCTTTATTATTATTATTATATTCTTGTATTTAATACACATAACTTCGTCACTTACTACAGTACCATCACGTACGCGTATACGTAAAAAGCTTAAGATTTATTAAACGTATCGAAAAGCTTTTTAATAATTATAATAAAATGTTTATTAATTTTAAATTAATTAACGTACTAAAAGATTAATAAATAAAGATACTACTAATCGAAAGATAATAAAAAATAAAACTTATATTAAAAAAGTATTTTTTAAATCGAAAAGATAAAGTATTTTTTAATAAGTACTATAAGAAATTATACGATAAAAGAAGATTTAAGTAAGCTTTTAACCTTTCGCTATTTATTAATTTAATACTTGTAATTTACAGAACAGTTTATAAAAAAGAAAAGGCTCGTATAGTCGTCGATTTATAATTACTTAATAAGGCAGTAATCTTAAATAATTATCCTTTACTTTTATAAGTAAACGTAATTTTAATATTATATAGGAAACGTTATATTACGATTATTAATACTATAAGATTTTTTTATTAATTCTTTATTTATTTAGATTATAAAGATCGTTTAACGATAATTAACTATAGAGGTTTAGAAAAATTAAAGGTCGTTTTAATAGGATTTCATAATTCCCTAGTTTATATTTAAAAATTTATAGATAAGTAATTAAAAGATTATTAAACCTTTTACCGCGTATTTATTAATAATATTATAATTTTTTTTAATATATAAAACGAATAGGTATAATACTTATAAACTGTTTTTAACTTGTTTATCGATAAGTATCTTATAATTAATTTAAAAAGTCGTTTATTAAATATCCGTTAATTAAATTATTAAGATTTCGTATTAACGCTTTTAATATATTATTTATAATAAAAAGATTAAACGCTTTTTATAAGTTAAAATTCCTTTATATTTTTAAAGTACTAGAAATATACTTTAAAGCAGTAAGCTTTTTACGATATTTTTTACTTTATTTTACGTAAGTCTCTTAACCTTTTTAAATAAAGAAAATAGAATTATTACGTAAAAGGAAAGTTAAAAGAAAAGTTATAAATAGAAATATAAATAAGCGCGTAGTATATTATAAATTAATAATATATAAATTAATGTAATCCGAAATTACTTCGTTTAAAGTAGTATAAAACTTAATTTATAACAAAATAACTCTTTATTATTAAGACTTTAATATTTTTCTTTTCGTTTAAATTAACAGTTCGTTAAAACGAAGATTTAAGGTTATAATTTTTTATGTTTTTAATAATTATATTTAGTACTTTAATAACTTTATCTTTTTAATAAAGGTTAAGCTAATTATATACTTTAACCGTTATTTATCGATTATAAACATATAATACGGTTTATTAAAGTTTAAAGTCGCTTATATAGTATAAGCAGTAAAGAAACTAAGAGTTATTTTATAATTAATAAGTAAGCCTATTATTATTTTAACGGATTACGTTTTAATTAAAAGAATTATCGATTAAATAAGCTTATTAACTTTGTTAACGGATAAGGCTAATAAACATTTAATTAATATATTTATTTACTTTTTATAATATAGATTAAACGTTTATTATTTACCCGGACGACTTAATTTTATTTTAAACGCCTTTAATCGATTATATATTATTTAAAACGTTAAGAACTTAATAAGTCTTGTTAACAAATCTAATAAATAAGCAGTACTCGACGAAGTTTAATATACATCCAGCGAAGCCTTAATAATAAATTACTTAAAACTAAAGTTTTAAGAAAAGTATACGAAAAACCGTATATATAAAAGAATACTCGATAACTTATTAAGAGTATTTAAAAACTTTAAACTTAACGAATAAAAATACCGGTTTTTATAAAATACAGTAAAACTTAATTACTTTTTTAAAATAATAAAAGGTTTATTATATAATATCGGCCGTAAAAGAATTAAACGATTATATATTTTAAAATTATACTTTCTTAATATATTTTTATAAATTTATAATAATAAATACTATTTCGGGGAAATACGTATATTTTATAAATTTAAATCTTTTTTTATTTAAAAAAAACATAATAAATTAAAAAGTAGGTTCGTTATTACCCGATATATAATATTATTTAAATAAAACGAATTAAAGCAGTAAGAAAATATATAGTAATATAGAAAAACGCTATATTAATATCGATAATTTTTATCGACTTTATTATAATAAGCATAGCCTTCGGAACGCTACCGATAGGTAGCTAAATAGTGTTTATTTTTTACGTAAGGGAGAAAAAGGGAAAACTCTGTACTGTTTTTATTATATTCGTATATTAAGCGTAATACGTTCGTGTACTTGTTTCCTAGTTTTAGACTTTATCCGGAGCCTTATTAAAAACTTATTTTTATAATATTACCTTTTTTTTCCCTCGCGTTTTTAACGAACTATTTATATACTATTATAATTTTTACGTTAATAGTTATTTTAAGTAAATTATACGTAAATTATTTATAAAGTACGTATATACTTTCCGTTATTTATAAACCTTAATTAAAAATGCTTTAATTATAAGTGCCTAAAAAAAGTAAATTTAAACTACTTTTTTTTCGGTATAAGTAAGTTTCTTTTTTATTAAGAGCTTTTTTTTTTTTTTTTTTTTATAATAAATATTTTTATTATAAATAACCTTCCTTTTTTATATAAATTAATATTTAATTTTAATAGCCGTATTTCGCGAATAGTTCGTACTGCTTTTATTTTCGTTACTTAATTCGTTTAATTTTTCGTTTACCGAAGCGGACTTTTTTTTTTTTATTATTCGTAAGTATTTATTAATTTATTTATAAACAGTTAATAAATATTATTTAAATACTTACTAAAAATAATCGGATTATTAAACTGTTTATCGGCCCCCGGAACCGGATAATTCGCGAAAAGGCCGCGCGAATTATTAATGCGCTGTTTTCAGAGCTTAACTTTAATTTTAACTTTAACCTTAATTTTAATACGCTTTTAGCGTTTTTTAGTTTTCCCGCTTTTTTTACGAACTTTTCCCCCGCCGTTACAAGTTTAATAAGCGTTACGTTTTTTAAGTTAATATTTTAAGCGGTTCGTTAATTATTTATAAACAGTATTCGAAAATTATAAAAAGTGTTTTTATTATTAAACGGCTTTTAATTCGTTTTTTAAAAGGTTATCGTACGTTTCTTTATTTAACGTATATAAAGGTTTTTATAAATCGCTTTTACTCTGTTTTTAAACTGTTTTTTTTAATTTACGAATAAGCCGTTAATTTAAATAGTTTTTATTTTAAAAGTATATAAAATCGTTATTTAAAATACTCGGCTATTTCTTATAAATATTTTAAAGTACGTACGTAAACTTTACGAATTTATCGTACTATATTAATTTATATTAATTCCTTCCCGGTAATTAAATTCGAATAACGGGTATTACTTTTTTTATATATTTATATCGATTATAATCCCGACGATAAAAATATAGTTTTTTAAAAGCTCTTTATAAACTATTCGTTAATTATTCGTAATTTTTATAAGTATTTAATAGATTACCGTTATTAAGTTTATACGGAATTTTAATTTTAAAGCTTATTATTCGAAACTTTTAACGGCTGCTTTAACGGCGAATGCGAATAGTTCGTTTTTCCTTCGGAAAAAACGTAAGTTTAATAACGAAGTTATTCGTTTTTTTTAAAATATCGAAGGTTCGTTAAAACGTTTAGTTATCGTTTAAAAGTCGTTCGTAAAAAGCTCGGAGCGTCGTAACGAAATTAAAAAGTAGATTTCGGGTTTTTTTATATCGATTATTAAAAGTTTAATAGTTATTATTAAAAAAATTAAAAAAATACGTTTAATTCGTAAGCGTTTCCTAAGCGGTTTATCGTTATTATTAAAGTAAAGTAATTATTAAAGTTATATTTATTTTCGCGTTATTCGGGCGTTATTCGAAAGTATATTATATAGTATTTATACGATATTAAAAGGGTATATTATTTTTTATTTACAGGAATTTAAGCTTAAAAAAAAACCGGTTATAAATTAATTAAAAAAAAGAAAATATTATTATATAAAAAAAAAAGGTTTTACCGTTTATAAACTGTTCGTAAATAATTTATAATTACTTATTAAAAACGTAATTATTTAAAAGGGCGGTTCGTAAAGCCTTCGGGAGCTTTTATTATATTAACGCCGTTAAACTTAGCCTTTATTCGTAAGCGGGGTTTTTATTTACGGGACCTTTTTCGTTTTCTTTTTTTAAGTACTTTTTTTTTATTTATTAATTACTAAGCTATTATTACGTTATTCGGCGAATATTCGTTTAATCCGTCGTTTTTAAGTACGTTATTATACTTAACTTCGAATTAATTAAAGGCTTCTAAGTTTTAAAAGCTTTTAATTAATTTTTAAAAAGGCTTATCGAAGCCTTTTTATTTTATTAATATTTAATAGAACTAGTCCTTTTTTTTTTTTTAGTGCGTATTTATAAAATGCTTTTAATTATTTACTTTTCGTCGATTTCGTCGTTCTCTTTTCTTTAAACTATTTCCAGGGGTAGCTAATTATTTAAAGTTCTTTACGATAATAAGGGATTTATTCTTATGCGTTTTAAGAGTTTTACGTGAAATTTAAGTTATACGTTATTAAAGACGTTTAATTCGTAAACGTAAAGGCTTACTTTTTTTAAAATAGTGTATTTAACGTAAAATTATTTTAGCTTTTTAAAAGGCACTTCTATTTTAATATTTGTAAAAAAGAATTATACTTTATTTCTTTTTTTAAACTATTCTTATACGCTTCGTTTTTTATTTACCGATTTTTTTTATTTTTATTAAGTAGCGGTTATTACGGCTTATACGAATTCTGTCCCTTTTTTTATACGTTTTATAAAAGCTTCGGTTTTAATTCGGGGGGAGCGGGCGGGCTTTAACGAAGTAAGAAACTTTTAAATCGGGTATACGTAATACCCGTATAAAAAGTAAAAAAGGCTTATATTTATCGTATTCGTATTTTTATTATTAATTACGAATTACGCGTTAAATAATAAGTTTTTTTAATCGAATTACGTATATATTATAAAGGTTTTAAAATAAACTTAAACTTTTTAGTTTATACGTTCCGTAACGCCGTTTATTTCGGAATAGTACGCAGTATTTAAACGTTACTCGATTTTAATTAGTTCGTAAAGCCTTTTTTAAAATTTCCCGGTTTAATTCGAGCTTTTATTATTCGTTAATACCGTAAAAAAGCTATAAAACTATTAATAACTGTTTAAAAAGCGTTTAATATAAGCTTCCGCTTTTATTAACGTTATCGCTTTTAATATTATTTTTTTTATTAACTTGTCGGTAATTACTATTAAAAAATTCGGGTCGGTTTTTTAAACTATTAATAAGTCCGTTATAAAATCGATCGAAAGCTCGTTATAATATCGGTCCGGTATAAATAAAAAATGTAATAACTTTTTTTTTTTTTTTCTAAATTATTTTATAACCGTATACGTTATAATTACGGTAAAAGGTTTATATTATATATACTAATCCCGGTTAATAAAAGCGGCGCGTAAATATCGTAATCGTCCCGTTACGGCCTAAATAGCTAGTTAAATAAAAATCGTAAATAAACTAGATTAAAACGGTTTAAAACAGTTCGTAAATAAGGATCTAAATACGGTCTTTAAACGTAAACTTCTTTATTTCGTTTAAACGGTATTTTATTATAAAGGCTGATTTTAATAACTTCGGCCGGAAGCTTTTCTTATTTTTTTTTAAATTTTAAACTATACTTTAATATATCCCGTTTTATTCGAAAATAATATTTTATAAATTCTATAAATCTTTATTAATAAAGGTAACGTTTTTTTTTAATACTTAAAACTTTTAATCTTTAGTTTATTATATTTCGTTTTAAAGCGTTATAAAGTTAAAAACTACTTTTATAAAACGTTAATTATTAATTTTTATACGTAGTTCGTAAATTTATTCGGACTTAATTAATTAAAAAATACGCCTTATTAACCTTTCGTTTTTTAGTTTTTCGGGTATATCTTATTCTTATCAAAAAAAAGCGTTTAACTTTTACGCTTATTTTTTAAATCGATAATTAAAAGTAAATACGAACTTTATAAGCTTTTTAAATTAATATATTTAACGCTTAAAGAATCTTTTCGAAATTATAAAATGTTTTAAGTTTTTATAATTTATAAATACTTTAAAAGGTATTCGAACGCTACGTAATATACCGTTTTAATTCGTTATATAATTTATTATAATTAATAGTTTTTTATCGTAAATTTCGTAATTAATTTTTACTGAAATTAATTTCCAGGAATAATAAATTACTAAAAAAAGTATACCGTACTCGGACACTTATAATAAGTAACCCCCGAACGTATACTTAAAATAATCGGTTTTTAATATAATATATTTTTCGGGGTTTTATTAAATTAAAATCGGTTCTAATATAAAAAAGTTTTTAAACTTTTCGAAAGCATTTTTTTAGCTTTTCCCTTATCGGAAAAGTATTCTTTTTTTATTAAGTTTATTAGCGGTTATATAATAATTACGTAATTTTCGATAAACGCGTAATAAAAATTCGTAAAGCTTAAAAAACTCTTTACTTTTTTAACCGCTTTAAAAACTTTTTATTTTTTAATTACGAACAGCTTTTTAAAGTTTATATTTACTTTTATTTCTGCTTTAATAATAAACTTTAAATAACGGGTTTCCGTTACTTCGAATTCGTACTTAATAATATCGAGTTTTAAACCCGCGGTTTATAAACGGTTTAAAACCTTTTTAATTTTTATTCGGTAGTTTTTAATATTTTTTAACGAATATATTAATACGTTATTTATATAAGCGAAGTAAAAGTCGTTTAAAAACTCTTTAAACGTATTATTTATATAACATTAAAAAGTCGCGGAAATTTTTAATAAACCGAAAAGAGTTATTAGCTATTCGAACGATTTAAATCGAGTCCGGAAAACTGTTTTTTATTCGTCGCCTTTTTTAATTCTTAGTTTATAAAAAGCGGTTCGTACGTCGAGCTTTATAAACCACTTTATTCGTAAAAGGCTTTAAAATATTTTTTAAATTAAAGGTAAAAGGTAACTATTTCGTTATATAATAACGTTTAACCTTTTAAAATTATAATAAAAGTATAATCCCTTTTTTAGTTTTTTAATAAAGAATACTAAAGCTTTTATTAACGAATTATTTATACGGATATAATTCTTATTTATTAAATTTATAATAATTTTCCGTAAAACTAAAAGCTTTTTTTTCGATATATTATATAAAAAGCCTTATAATACTTTTTCTTTTAAGCCGTCGGGCTTCTTTTTTAAATTTAATTTCGTAATCTGCTTTAAAGCGGTATAATAATAAGTTATCGTTATTTTTCGGGTCGAAAAAGCGCTTAAACTTTTTATATTAAGTAAAGAATTTATCGTTTATATTAATTGTTTTCTTTAAAACTAAAGCCTTCTTTATATTTTTTAAAGATACTACGAAAATTATCGCGTAAACTACTCTTTTCCGCTTTATATACTTTATAAACCCTTTTATAACGAACGCTTTTACGGTTACTATTTTCGTTTTAAGCTTTTATTTTTTTCTTTTTCTTATATTAAAAATTCGAAAGTTTTTAAAGCTGCTTATAATTAATTCGTTTTTAATTAAGTTATATAGTATACCGTATTTTTTAAACTAAGGCTTCCTTAAAATTAAAGGGAAGTTTAATCCTAAGATTACGTAACAGTAAATTTACTATTTAAAACCGTTTAAATCGACGTCGATATATACGATACCGGTAATTTTAAACGGGTTTATTAAACGGTTCGAACGTATTACTTCTTATAGTTTTTTCGGGGGAATAAAGATCTTTTATAATTTAAATTTAATTACTAAGTTTTCGTTAATAGCGGCGTAATAATTATAATCAATATTAATTAAAATAATAAAAAAATAAATAATATTTAAAAGGCCCTTTATTAATATAAATAAACCGTTTATAAAAGGCTCGATTTTTTTAGTTTATTTTAATATTATTATACTATTTAATAGCTTTTAATTACGCTTTCGATCGAAAGTTACTTTTTTTCCTTTTTTCTTTCGCTGCTCGAAAGCTCTTTAGCCGTTTCGTTCGTAGTAATTACCGTAACTTACGTAATTTTAAACTTAATTACTTATAATAGTTTATATACTTTAATTATATATTTTAATCGGCTGTAATAAAAGTAATTTCCGTTTTCTTTTTACTTAATAATTTTAACGTTAAAAACTTATTACGCGCGCTTTTTTTACGGTGCTTATAACTTTTAACTGCTTTTCTTACCGAAGGCGTTAACTTTTATTATTTTAATATCGCTTTCGGCGTTTATTTTATAAATAGGTTTAATTAATATTAAAAAGCTGTTCGTAAGTATTTACCTTTTTATAATTCCGGGAAATTTCTTTATTTTTAATTTTTTTATTTTAAAGGCGATATACTTAATTTATTTAATAATAGTATTAAAATTTTAATCGAATTATACCGGAATTAATTAAGTTTTAAATTAACGGGAAATAAAGATTTTTAAAAAACCTTATTTCGTTATATAAAGCTATAATTAATCCCCGGCTTACGAAAAGAACCGTTCGAACTTAATAATAAAGGTATTAAAAGGTTTATTATTACTTTATTTAAACGTATTTAATTTACGTAGTACGAATTATTATTATATTACGTTTTTATATATATAATTTATATATAATAAGAATTTTTATAGATCTTTTTTCCCGTCGGTTTTTTTTATTTCGTAAAAGTTTCGGAGCGGTTATTAAGCTTCGGGCGAAAAGTTTTCGAAAATAAAATACTATATTTATTTTTCGCTTTTAATAAAGTACGCGTCGGTTACGAGCTTTTCGGTTATAAAAAGCTTTTATAATAAAAACATTTTTTTAAACCCGTTAAATTTATAAAGCTATATTAAAAGTTTTTTTCTTATTGGCTTACAGTTTTTATAAATTATTCGTACGATAAAGTTATTTTTTATAGCCGTATTAAAAATAAAAATAAAGGCGGTGCTTTCGATTATTAAAAAAAAAGTTATTATAAAATCGGTAAGGGAATTTATACGTTATTCGAAATCGGCTCGGTTATTACGTATAACTATTATCGCGATCGTTAAGCTTATAGTTTTATACTTTAATTTTAAAACTATTAATTTATTTTTTATAAAGTGTTTACGAAGTCCGTTAAAAATACTTTTAAAAGGTTTTATAAACCGGCTTTTTAAAAGATTTACCCGTTTATTAAAACGTTTTATATAGTACTTCTTAAAAAGCTCGTGCTCTTTTCGGAAGGTTTTATAAAACGTAAAAATTATATAATAAGCACAGCTTTCGGAACGTTACCGATAAATAATTAAATAGTATTTATTTTTTACGTAAAGGAGAAAAAAGGAAAACTCTATACTATTTTTATTATATTCGTATATTAAGCGTAATACGTTCGTATACTTATTTCCTAGTTCCGGACTTTATCCGGAGCCCTATTAAGGACTTATTCCTGTAATATTTATTATTAGCTTTTTTACGGTTTTTATTATAAATATTTTATAAAAAATAGTAAAATACGATATTTACGATTCGCTATTAATAATAACTTATTATTTAATTAAGAAAATATTACTAATTCCCGGTAATACTTAATATAAAGTATTAAAATAGGTTATAATTTTAATGCGTATATTTTAATTAATAAATTAAAGCTACTTAAAAAAGATTATTTCTAACCGAAACGTAAAGTTTATATCGGACTTTTAAAAAGGGTTTTAGGATACCTGTAATATAAAGCTGATATTTATTACCGTATAATACCTGTAAATTAATAGTTCTATAGAACAAAAGAATTAAATAATAGAAATCGCGTTACGGTATTAAATATTTAAATATTTAGAATTAAATTAATTAGAGCTAATCCATTTTTTTTAATAAAATCTTAATAACGTATATTCCGAATTAACGAAATTTTTAGTATATAAATAATTATTTAAAATAAAGTTATTAAGACCCCTTAATTATATAACTAAAATCGATTCTTTAAATATTATTTAAATAAGGGAACTTCTCTTTTACTTTAAGTAAAATACAGCGTTCGTAATAAATTTCGTAATTACTCGAGTAAAACGATCGTATAACGTAAAGTATAAAGCGGTTAAATTCGTAGTAAGCAACGAAGTTTTTATTCGATTATATAAAGGTTATAATTTACTAAGAAAGTTTAATAAAAAGTTTTCTTAATAACGTTTAAGTCTATTTAAAATCACTAAGCGAATTAATTAATTAGTATATAAACTTAATTTATTAAAAAAAATACGTATTTACCCGGTAATAAATATTAAGTACTTTTCTTTAATACTGGACGGAGCCGACTTATAAAATAAACGGCTATTACTACCCGGACCGTTAATTAACGAGTAAAATACGTTAGAAAATAATATATACGAAATTAAAATTAGTTTTAATTATCGGGTAAAAAAGCACGGTTTTAATTACTTTATTAAATAAAAATAGTATAATTATAACTCGAATACTTAAAAAAACGAAAAGAATTTAAAAGAATCGCTAAAACTAATCGACGAATACTGGTTACGTAAGTAAAAAAAGCCGAGTAATCTTTAATTCAGTATTAATAATAAAATAACACCGGTCGTAAAACGAGGAAGAAAATAACCGAAAAAGGTAATTAATAAATAAGAAAATACTATCGTTAAACGCCCTTTTAAAAAACTAAAAAAAACAGTATAGTAAACTATATAAAAATAGAAATTAAATTAAGGACAGCTTAGGTTTTTTTATGCCCCCGGTATTTAATATATAAGCCGCTGGTAAGCTTATACCGGAAATAAATAAATAAATTAAATTAAATAAAGAAGAGGACCTATATATATTTAATAAAGCCCTTTAGCTGTATATAACTAAGGCTTAATAGTTAAATAAGGTTCTTTTCCTTTATAATAATTATCACTTATTATATTCTTATATATTATTACGAAGTACACTAATAATAATATCTTTATTTTTAATTAAAGAAATACTGAACTATATTAATTATTATAATATAAAATCAGATTTAAATCCTATTAATGCGTGAGCCGCTGGTAAAGGCTATACCGGAGGCAGATAAGTAGATAAAATTAAATAAAGAGGAGGACCTACGTATATTTAATAGAGCCCCTTAGCTGTATATAGTTAAGGCCTAGCAGTTAAATAAGGTTCTTTTCTTTTATAATAATTATCACTTATTATATTCCTATATATTATCGCGAAGTACACCAACTATTATAAAAGTTTTTTTAATAATAATAAAAGGATTAAATTTAAATCTATTTATTATTATTAAAAAAGATTTCGTATTAAATTAAGATTATTAAAAGTTCTAGATTTAAGTTTTTAAAGTATTTTTAGGCTTAATTAACTATTTTCGGTATTTTATTTATTATTAAAAAGATAAGAAGTATTAAATTTAAGTTTTCTTTTCTTTTAATCCTAAATAAAAACACTATAATAATTCTTCAAGGTTCTTTTTATTAAGTATACTTTTTATTATATTTTTATTTTCGAAGGGTCCTTTTTATTAAGATTACTTTTCGATATACGTTTAAACCGAAATTAAAAGAAATACTAAGTTTAAACCTTTTTTAATTTTAGTTTAATATTAATTATAGTTATTTCCGAAACACGTTTCGGGACGGCGTATTACTAAACGCTTTATAACGTTATAACCTATATTTAAACGTTATTATTTAAAGGAAATTCTATTAAATTTTACGGTATATTTTATTAAATTCTATTTATACAATAGGTTTTTTTAATAAATCTTATTTAACCGAACGGAAAATTTTTTTTTTTAAGTAATTAAAGTAATTTAAACTTAACGGGTAAACGTTATAAATACGGGAAACGATATTAAATTCGGTTTCAATATATTTTATAGAAACTTTCGGATATAAACGTAAATTTTTAACTTTTTAATATAAAAAATAATCGTTTAAACAGGCTTAAAAATTTGTTTTTCGTTATTAATCTTTATACTTAATACTTTATATATCTTTTTTTAATTTACTTATAAAACTAAGGCCACCTTTTTTTAATATATCGGAAATCGGGAGCCCTTCGAAAAGAGGTAAATTACCGAGTATCTTATAATTAATTTTCGAAGAGATAGAGTTTTTTAATATCTTTTAAAGTTAATAGTTAACCGATAATAGCGAGTTTTTTTAAAACTTACCGGTATAACGGTAAACTGAATTAATAGTATTATAATAAAGTAAACGACGATACGATAAAGAATATAAAATAATAAAAGGATTAATTAATACGGAATAGTATAAATATATATTTTAAAATATTAAAAAATTAAATGAAATAATTAGTAATATAAAAATATAATTTTAAGAAATAAAGTTAAATTAACGGGCAGAAAATTATGTAATAATAAATCGTATACCTAAAATAATAATAAAGTTAAATAATATTAAATCTGTATAATTAACGTTAATATAATTAAGTAATATTTTAGTTTAAGAAATACATAATAAACTCGATATAATAATCGTTAATAATAAATATAACTTAGAATAATTAAGAGACTTTTAGTTTTTATTAATTAAACCTTAATTTTTTTAGTAACTTTAAACGCTAGTTTAACGGTAACGGAATTGTTATATATTAATCTTTTTATTAACCGATAATAATACAATAAACTAATAGAAAAATGCTTCGGTATTTTATAAAGGAGTAAGTATATATAATATACCGCTTTTTCGTCCGATTAATCCGGTATTATAACTATTTATACTATTTAATACTTTATTTATAGTACTTTTTAATAATAATAATATAATATAAATACCGTAGTATAATATCGTATTCACCGTTTTGTTTAAACGTTTTTATTTAAAGAAAAGCACAGTTAAATGTTTTTATTTAAATTATATTAACCTAAAAAAAAGGGTTCGTCCGTAACGGTAAAAGAACGATTTTTACTAATATAAACTTATTTAATAAACGAATTTAAGAATTTTTAAACGACGAACTGTATTATAATAATTATATACGATAATTTCGTAGCGTTTTTTATACGTTATTCGATAGTAATGTATTATACTAATAAATATATAAAGTATTTATAATTAAGCGATATTAATTACGATAAATTAAATTCGAAAAAGGAATGTTTTTAGTATTAATCGATCGCTTTAAAATACACTTTATACTTACGATGAAAGTTTTCGCCGTAAGTTATTTTACGTTAAAAAATATTATATATAATAATAACGTATTATTTAAATTTATTTAATATAAAATCCGTTATATTTATATAATAAAATCTTTTATTCCCGGTGATTTTAATTAGGTTTTAATAGTATATATAATTTAGTTAAAATGGTTTACGGATATTAAAATAGTTTTACGTACTTTAAAGATTTTTATAGATTTTATACTTTAAGTTTATATAAAAGTAATCGAAGAAGTAAAAGTTATATTATTTTCGAAAGCTTATAATAATTATCCCGAATTAATAAGGTTTTTTAAATTATTAACGGAAGTAATAATCGATAAACTAGCCTTTTATAACTTTTATTTTAATAGATTATATTATAGGTTTTTTTCGTAATAGAGAAAAAGTAATTACAGGGAGAATTAAAGCTTTCGTTAATACACTTTAAAATCTTTTTATATTTTACTTTTTAAAGACTTTAAAAGATCGTAAAGAAAATATTAGAACTAAAAACGATAAAACCGTAACGATCGGGATAATAAACGTAATAATAAAAGCCGTAAAAGTTTAATAGATTTTTATATTTTTAATTATAAAAAAAGAAATAAATATAGGAACATATTACGAAATTACGATCGGAAACTATTTCGCGACCGTAATAGAAACTATAAGGACTTTCGTAATAATAAGAATAATAGTAATTTTCGTAATAAAATAAAGGAATCTATTTATTACGTAGAAAACGAAAAGAACGATTCAGATAAATCCGATAAGGACGATAAAGTGTTATATTTTATTTTAAATAACGTAGTTCATCACCAAACGGTCAAAATCCCTAAACGGTCAACTCTCAGCACATCTCGACACTATTATATAAGTTATCTCAACCACAACGCTTTTAATCAATTGAAACTACTCGCTATCTAATTCATTATCTAATTCTACCTCTATTTCACATGTTCGCGCATTATAGCCGGTTTCGCCGTATATACCACAGCGCCTCTCACGTCCTGCCCTCCGTTTTAACGGACCCCCTTCTTTACCCTTATTATTCGCTGGACGCTTCCCTTTTAACTTCTTAGACAGTAGCTCTAAATTCTAGTTAATACTAAGAGGTCCTCCATTTTAGACTCGCGGTTTTAAAGCTCTCCGGCGCTTAAAAAGTGCTAAATTAGCCTTTTCTAGTGTACGTATCCGGTCGCGCACTAAAGTCACTTTATATACTATTATCGTTAAACCCTTCGTTATTTAGTCTACCGCTTATAAAATTTATATTAAAAAGCTTCCTTAATAACTAGAGATCCTGCGTTTAATAAAAGTAGATTATCTACTTACTTAATTAAGGGTGGTTAGTATTTAGGGATTATAGGTACTGGCTGTCCCTGGACGTAATAAAATAGGTGAAGGCGTCCGAAGACGTATATCCAGCCTATTAATTACCTCATCAGGATTATAAAGTACTAAACCAAAAGCGCGGAATCCAGATCGAATATTGTTTTCATTAAAAACCTTAAAATGCGCAGCCTTAAATACGATAAAGAAGTCGAGCTTTATAATATAGTTTATCGATATCTTAATAAATAACTCGATTTCTTTCGAATATGCGCGTTTTAAAGGCGAATAAAGCCCTACATCTAATAGCTAAAGTAAATAAGAAAAGTAAAGAGGCATACTGACGGTAATAATATCATTAGCTTTATAATAATTATCGAATTCCATTAATACATGGCTCTCATAGCCGTTAATAATTAAAAGGCGATATCGACCTTTTATCGACGATCGAGTATACTGATCGAAATGCCTAACCCAGTTTAAGCCTATCTCATTATTAATCTATCTATTAAAAGTCGGTTTAATAACCTAATCGCTTAGTAATTCGCATTCGGTAACCTAATTCGCAAAGTAATATTTACTTTAAACGATTAAGAACGGCGGGATGTAATAACCTTACGAATTAATATACTCGATAACTATCGACCATTCCCGATTACTAAGCTGTATTAATTTTACTTTCCCGCGTCGATCGGTGCGTATAACGACTAGTGTTAATTTAATAATTCCTATTATAAAGCCGGTCTCGTCGAAATTCCACATGTTTTTATCGACGATACCGTATTTAGCCTTAATATTCGTAACCAGCCTAAACTAACCCGAAATAACGCCTGGATCTTTATAAAGAGCTCTTTAGTAATCGTATTTCCGATTTATTCGAATCGTTAATTCTGGATTACGTCGAATATAACGCGTAACCCATTCCTTACCCATACGGTCGCCATTACGCGAATCTAATAGAAGATTAGCTATATTTATAATACAACCTTTCGTCGGAGGCATTCCTCGGGTATTTAAATCGATTATATAATCCTTAATCACTTTCTCTTTAATCGGATCGAGTTTTCGTTATATTATGCCTCTATCGCGGTTAGTTTATCGGCCGGTAATTCGAGCGCGTAAAGTAGTATTAAGGACGTTATACAACTTCGCGATTATTAATATAGAAATTTTTTACGTCGTATTACGTATCGCTTAAACTGCTAACCATAGCCTCTATTCTTTAGAAAGTTCAGGCATAATGGTTATAGAATTATTACGTATTAAAGTTTAATAGATTAGAAAAGTGTATTAGGTTGACCGTTTAGGGATTTTAACCGTTTAGTAATGAACCACGTTACTTTAAATTATATATAGTATTATAAGTATTTTCGATCGGGACGCGAATTTAAGAATTATAAACGAAAATATAAACTTATATTAAGATTAAAGTATAAAAAGCTTTAAACACTTTTAATAATTATATTAAATAAACGGATTTATAAATACTATAATATATTATTCTTTTCCCGTAATTTTATATTTACTTATTTTTTATTTTATTAAAAAGTAAAGAATACTGAATTCGTACTTATATTATAACGTTTTTTAAACGGGAAAGAAAAGCTAAAAATAAGTATAAAAGAAATCGAATTAATTTAAAAAAAAGCGCGACGTGTAGCACTTATCTTTAACGCTTTTAGTATATTATTATTATCGCGAACGACGTATTTACGGATTAAAATATAGGCTACTTAAAATTTATTTATTACTGAAATTTACTTCGATAGCGGTATTAATCGAATATATATTAAAAAGAAGTTTTTTAAGAACTTAGAATATATAATCGAGCTTTACGATATTATAATTAAAGGATTAGCGGAAGAGCTAATTAAATATATATAAAAGGCAACTTTTAAATTTATTTTTTTAAGAATAAATAAGGATAGTAAGTCGGTAATATACGAATTTAAAAAAGTTAGTTATATTATCGATATTCCTTTTTAGTTTAATATTTTAATTAAAAACGATTTTATATTATTATATAGAGTAAATATTAATTATACGAATTAAATAATAACGTTTATAAAACTAGATAGTATAAAAATCGATTTCGAAGTATTTAAAAAAGGAAACTTATATATTAAGAAAGTATAAAACTATATTACGGTTACTTTAAATTTAAGAGAACAGAAATATTTATCGGTAATTTAAAAGTAATTATTAAAAAATAAGTGTTTTATATTTTATTCGAATAATTTAATTATTATAAATACAGTAATCGATAGAAACACTATTTTTAAAGTGTTAATTATTAATAATATAGATTAATTAGTTATAATAAAACGTAAATTTAAGTTAAATTATATTAAAGAGGCGGACGATAACGGTTACTTTACGTATTCTTTTAAAAGAGCTTTAAAAGCGTTAGCTTATTCGGTAGTAATAATAGTACTTATTTTTAATATAACTATAAACTTTAATATAAATAAAATTATTAATATAAACACATTAATAATTAATACTGAATTTAGTTTAATACTTTAAATTCGTTAAGAAGCAGTTAAGGTAGTTTATACTTTAAACTTAAATAATATTATAATCGGTAGAAACGTTTCAGTAAGTGAGAATTATTCGATAATTCTTTTTATAATCGTTATTTTTAATATTATTTAACCCGTTTAAGTAAAAAGTATTTAATTAAATAATATAGTTAAGGCCTTATTTACACGGTCACGAATTATACTTATATATACAGTATTAAGTATTAAAAAACTAAAAGATATTAAAGAATATACTATAAAAAACGGTATACGTATATACGTAAAAGACTTAAGATTTATTAAACGTATCGAAAAGCTTTTTAATAACTATAGTAAAATGTTTATTAACTTTAAATTAATTAACGTATTAAAAAATTAATAAATAAAAATACTATTAGTCTAAAGATAATAAAAAATAAAACTTATATTAAAAGGGTATTTTTTAAATCGAAAAGATAAGGCATTTTTTAATAAGTACTATAAGAAATTATACGATAAAAAAAGATTTAAATAAGCCTTTAACTTTTTACTATTTATTAACTTAATATTCGTAGTTTAAAGAACAGTTTATAAAAAAGAAAAGGGTTATATAATCGTCGATTTACGATTATTTAATAAGGCAGTAATTTTAAATAATTATTTTTTACTTTTGTAAGTAAACGTAATTTTAATATTATGTAAGAAACGCTATATTACGATTATTAATACTACAGGATTTTTTTATTAATTCTTTATTTATTTAGATTATAAAGATCGTTTAACGATAATTAGTTATAGAGGTTTAAAAAGATTAAAGATTACTTTAATAGGATTTCGTAATTCTTTAGTTTATATTTAAAGATTTATAGATAAGTAATTAAAAAACTATTAAAGCTTTTACCGCGTATTTATTAACGATATTATAATCTTTTCCGATATATAAAACGAATATATATAATATTTATAAACTGTTTTTAATTTATTAATTAATAAGTATATTATAATTAACTTAAAAAAGTCGTTTATTAAATATCTGTTAATTAAACTATTAAGATTTAGTATCGACGCCTTTAATATATTATTTATAATAAAGAGATTAAACGCCTTCTGTAAGTTAGAATTCTTTTATACTTTTAAGGCATTAAAAATATATTTTAAAGTAGTAGGCTTTTTACGATATCTTTTACTTTATTTTACGTAAGTCTCCTAACCTTTTTAAATAAAGAAAACAGAATTACTATATAAAAAGAGAATTAAAAAAAAAGTTATAAATAGAAATATAAATAAGCGTGTAGTATATTATAAATTAATAATATACGAACTAATAGAATCCGAAATTACTTCGTTCGAAGTAGTATAAAACTTAAAATATAACGAAATAACGTTTTATTATTAAAACCTTAATGCTTTTTTTTTATTTAAATCGATAGCTCGCTAAAACGAAGATTTAAAGTTATAATTTTTTATATTTTTAATATTTATATTTAATATTTTAGCGACTTTATTTTTTTAATAAAGGTTAAATTAATTATATACTTTAACCGTTACTTATCGACTATAGAAATACGATACGGTTTATTAAAGTTTAAAGTCGCTTATTTAGTATAAGCAGTAAAGAAACTAAGAGTTGTTTTATAGTTAATAAGTAAGCTTATTATTGTTTTAACGGATTACGTTTTAATTAAAGAAATTATCGATTAAATAAACTTATTAATATTATTAATGGATAAGGCTAATAAACGTTTAATTAATATATTTATTTACCTTTTATAATAAAGGCTGAACGTTTATTATTTACCTAGACGATTTAACTTTATTTTAAACGCTTTTAGTCGATTACGTATTATAATGGCACTGTAGTGGGTAACGAAGTTATGTGTATTGAATACAAGAATATAATAATAATAATAAAGGAAAAAGGGCCAGGATTAATAGAGCCTGGTTTAACTACGGTTTTTATAGACAGTTATTTTATTTATAAGTTAATGTTTATATGCTTTAAGAACTAATTTATAAAGTTATAACCTGCCTTAAGTATATTATTTAATAAACCGTATCAGTCCTTTTAATAGGGCCTATTAAATACCGGCGGGTAATAGAAAATCTATCGTCTTCGATAAATTCCTTTTTTTATATTATAATAAGACTATTAAAGTTCTTATACGTTATATTTTTTTATAATATAATAACTAGTTATTATTATAGGAACAAGTCCTTAATAAGGCTCCGGATAAAGTCCGGAACTAAAAGATAAGTGTATAAGCGTATTACGCTTAATATACGAATATAATAAAAGCAGTGTAGAATTTTCCCTTTTTTTCCTTTACGTAGAAAATAAACACTATTTAGCTAATTATCGGTAACGTTCCGAAGGCTGTACTTATTATATATTTTTTACGTTATATAAAACCTTCCGAGAAAAACACGAACTTTTTAAAAAGTATTATATAAAACGTTTTAATAAACGGGTAAATCCTTTAAAAAGCCGGTCCGTAAAACCCTTTAAAAATATTTTTAACGGACTTCGTAAATACTTTATAAAAAATAAATTAATAGCTTTAAAACTAAAGTATAAAATTATAAGTTTAACGATCGCGATAATAATTATATGTAACGACCGAACCGATTTCGAATAATATATAAACTTTTTTACCGATCCCGTAATAACCTTTTCCTTTAATAATCGAAAATACCGCTTTTATTTTTATTTTTAATACGGCTATAAAAAATAACTTTATTATACGAACGATTTATAAAAACCGTAAACCGATAAAAAGAAAACTTTTAATGTAATTTTATAAATTTAACGAGTTTAAAAAAATATTTTTATTATAAAAGCTTTTTATAACCGAAAAGTTCGTAACCGATACGTACTTTATTAAAAACGAAAAATAGATATAATACTTTATCTTCGAAAACCTTTCGCCCGAAGTTTAATAACTGCTCCGAAGCTTTTACGAAACAGGAAAGACTAACAGAAAAAGGGATTTATAAAAATTCCTATTATATATAAACTATATATATAAAAACGTAGCGTAATAGTAATTCGCGCTACGTAAATTAAGTACGTTTAAATAAGGTAATAACGAGCTTTTTAATACTTTTATTATTAAATTCGAACGGTTTTTTTCGTAAACCGGGGGTTAATTATAATTTTATATAACGAAATAAGGTTTTTTAGAAATTTTTATTTCTTATTAGTTTAAAGCTTAATTAATCCCGGTATAGTTCGATTAAGACTTTAATACTATTATTAAATAAATTAAATATATCGCTTTTAAAATAGAGAATTTAAAAATAAAGAAATTTCCCGGAATTATAAAAGGGTAAGTACTTACGAATAGCTCTTTAATATTAATTAAGCTTATTTATAAAGTAAACGCCGAGGGCGATACTAAAATAATAAGGGTTAACGCTTTTAATAAGAGAAGCGGTTAAAGGTTATAAATACTATAAAAGAAGTACGTATAATAAGTTTTTAACGTTAAAATTACTAAGCAGAAAAAAAACGGAAAATATTTTCGTTACGGCCGATTAAAATATATAATTAAAGTATATAAACTACTATAAATAATTAAGCTTAAAGCTACTTAAATTATAGTAATTACCGCGAACGAAACGGCCGAAGAGTTTTCGAATAGCGAAAAAAAAGAGGGAAAAGAGTAACTCTCGATCGAAGGCGTAATCGAAAGTTATTAAGTAATATAATAATATTAAAATAGATTAAAAAAATTAAGCCCTTTATAAATAGTTTATTTATATTAATAAAAGGCCTTTTAAATACTATTTATTTCTTTATTATTCTAGTTAATACTAGTTATAATTATTACACCGTTATTAACGAAGATTTAATAATTAAACTTAAATTATAAAAGATTTTTATTCCCCCGAAAAAGCTGTAAGAAACGACGCGTTCGAACCGTTTAATAGATCCGTTTAAAATTACCGGTATTATATATATCGATATCGATTTAGACGGCTTCGAGCAGTAAATTTATTATTATATAATTTTAAGATTAAACTTCCTTTTAATTTTAAAGAAGCTTTAATTTAAAAAATACGGCGTATTATATAACTTAATTAAAAACGAACTAATTATAAACAGTTTTAAAGATTTTTGAATTTTTAATATAAAAAAAAAAGAAATAAAAGCTTAAAACGAAAATAATAACCGTAAAAACGTTCGTTATAAAAGGGTTTACGAAACGTATAAAGCGGGAAGGAGCAGTTTATACGACGATTTTTATAGTATTTTTAAAAGATATAAAAAAAGCCTTAACTTTAAAAAAGGAAATTAATATAAACGATAAACTTTTTATTTAATATAAAAAGTTTAAGCGCTTTTTCGACCCGAAAAACGACGATAACTTACTATTATACTGCTTTAAAGCAGATTACGAAATTAAGCTTAAAAAAAAGCCCGACGGTTTAAAAAAAAAAGTATTATAAAGCCTTTTATATAATATATCGAAAAAAGAACTTTTAGTTTTATAGAAAATTATTATAAACTTAATAAATAAGAATTATATCTATATAAATAGTTCGTTAATAAAAGCTTTAATACTCTTTATTAAAAAACTAAAAAAGGGATTACGTTTTTATTATAACTTTAAAAAGTTAAACGTTATTATATAACGAAATAATTACTTTTTACTTTTAATTTAAAAAATACTTTAAAACTTTTTACGAATAAAGTAGTTTATAAAGCTCGATATACGAACTACTTTTTATAAATTAAGAATTAAAAAAGGTAACGAATAAAAAATAGCTTTCCGGACTCGATTTAAATCGTTCGAATAACTAGTAATTCTTTTCGGTTTATTAAAAGTTCCCGTAACTTTTTAACGTTATATAAATAATACGCTTAAAAAGTTTTTAAACGACTTTTATTCCGTTTATATAAACGATGTATTAATATATTCGTTAAAAAGTATTAAAAACTACCGAATAAAAATTAAAAAGGTTTTAAGCTATTTATAAACCGCGGGCTTAAAATTCGATATTATTAAATACGAATTCGAAATAATACAAACGTATTATTTAAAGTTTATTATTAAAATAGGAATAAAAGTAAATATAAACTTTAAAAAACTGTTTATAATTAAAGAATAAAAGTTTTTTAAAGCGGTTAAAAAAATAAAGAGTTTTTTAAGCTTTACGAACTTTTACTGCGTATTTATCGAAAATTACGTAATTATTACGTAACTATTAATAAACTTAATAAAAAAAGAATACTTTTCCGATAAAAAAAAGCTAAAAAATGCTTTCGAAAAGCTTAAAAACTTTTTTATATTAAAACCGATTTTAGTTTAATAGGACCCCGAAAAAGATACTGTATTAAAAACCGATTATTTTAAGTATACGTTCGGAAGCTGTTTATTATAAGTATCTGAATACGGTATATTTTTTTTAATAGTTTATTATTCCCGGAAATTAATTTCGGCAGAAATTAATTACGAAATTTATAATAAAGAATTATTAATTATAATAAATTATATAACGAATTAAGACGGTATATTATATAACGTTTAAATACTTTTTAAAATATTTACAGATTATAAAAATTTAAAATATTCTATAATTTCGAAAAAACTTTCCGAACACTAAATACGTTAATTTAAAAAATTCGCGAGGTTCGTATTAACTTTTAATTATCGATTTAAGAAATAAACGTAAAAATTAAACGCCTTTTTTCGACGAAAATAAGATATGCCCGAAAAACTAAAAAACGAAAAGTTAATAAGGCGTACTTTTTAATTAATTAAATCCGAATAGGCTCGTAAATTACGTATAAAGATTAATAGTTAGTATTCTACGAAAATAGTTTTTAATTTTATAATACTTTAAAACGAAGTATAACGAATTAAGGATTAAAGGTTTTAAGTATTAAAAAAAAACGTTACTTTTATTAATAAAAACTTATAGAATTTATAAAATATTACTTTCGAGTAAAACGGGATATATTAAAATATAATCTAAGATTTAAAAGAAAGTAAGAAAAGCTTCCGGCCGAAGTTATTAAAATTATTTTTATAATAGAATACTGCTTAAACGAAATAAAAAGGCTTATATTTAAAGACCGTATTTAAATCTTTATTTACAAACCGCTTTAAACCGTTTTAATTTAGTTTATTTACGATTTTTATTTAACCGGTTACTTAAACCGTAACGGGACGATTATAATATTTACGCGCCGCTTTTATTAACCGGGATTAATACGTATAATACGGACCTTTTATTATAATTATAATATATATAGTTATAAAATAATTTAAAGAAATAAAAAAAAAGGTTATTATACTTTTTATTTAATACCGGACCGATATTATAGCGAATTCTCGATCGATTTTATAACGGACTTATTAATAATTTAAAAAATTAACCCGAGCCTTTTAAAAATAATTACCGATAAATTAACGAAAGAAATAATATTAAAAGCGATAACGTTAATAAAGGCGGAAGTTTATATTAAACGCTTTTTAAGTAATTATTAACGGTTTTATAACTTTTTTATAGTATTAATAAACGATAAAAGTTCGAATTAAACCGGGAAATTTTAAAAGAAGCTTTACGAATTAATTAAAATCGAATAACGTTTAAGTATTACGTATTACCCCGAAATAAATAGTGTTACGGAACGTATAAACTAAAAAGTTTAAGTTTACTTTAAAGTTTTTATAATGTATATATAATTCGATTAAAAAAACTTATTATTTAATACGTAATTCGTAATTAATAATAAAAATACGAATACGATAAGTATAAACCCTTTTTACTTTTTATACGGGTATTATATATACCCGATTTAAAAGTTTTTTATTTCGTTAAAGCCTGCCCGCTCCCCCCGAATTAAAGCCGAAGCCTTCGTAAAGCATATAAAAAAAGGAACAGAATTCGTATAAGTTATAATAACCGTTACTTAATAAAAATAAGAAAAATCGGCGAATAAAAAACGAAGCGCGTAAAAACAGTTTAAAAAAAAATAAAGTATAATTCTTTTTAAAAATATTAAAATAAAAATACTTTTTAAAAAGTTAAAATAGTTTTACGTTAAATATACTATTTTAAAGGAAATAAACCTTTACGTTTATGAATTAAACGTTTTTAACGGCGTATAATTTAAATTTTATATAAAGCTTTTAAAACGCGTAAGAATAGATCCCTTACCGTTATAAAAAACTTCGGACGATTAGCTACCTCCGGAAATAGTTTAAAGAAAAAAAGACGACGAAATCGACGAAAAATAAGTGGTCGAAAGCATTTTACGAATACGTATTAAAAAAAATGAAAGGCTAGTTTTATTAAATATTAATAAAATAAAAAGGCTTCGATAAGCCTTCTTAAAAACTAATTAAAAACTTTTAAAATTTAAAGGCTTTTAATTAATTCGAAATTAAGTACAGCGACGTATTTAAAAACGACGGATTAAATAAATACTTACTAAATAACGTAATAATAGTTTAATAATTAATTAATAAAGAAAAAGTATTTAAAAAGAAAAAACGAAAGAGGCTTTATAAATAAAAACCCCGTTTATAAATAAAGGCTAAGCTTAACGGTATTAACGTAATAAAAGCTCCCGAAGGCTTTACGAACCGCCTTTTTAAATAATTACGTTTTTAATAAGTAATTATAAATTATTTACGAATAGTTTATAAACGGTAAAACCTTTTTTTTTATATAACGATATTTTCTTTTTTTTATTAATTTATAACCGGTTTTCTTTTAAACCTGAATTCCCGTAAATAAAGAATAGTATACTTTTTTAATATCGTATAAATATTATACGACGTACTTTCGAATAACGCCCGAATAACGCGAAAATAAATATAACTTTAATAATTATTTTATTTTAATAACGACGATAAACCGTTTACGAAACGCTTACGAATTAAGCGTATTTTCTTTAACTTTTTTAGTAATAATTATTAAACTTTTAATAATCGATATAAAAAAACCCGAAATCTGCTTTTTAATTTCGTTACGATACTCCGAATTTTTTACGAACGATTTTTAAGCGATAACCGAACGTTTTAACGAACTTTTAATATTTTAAAAAGAACGAATAATTTCGTTATTAAATTTACGTTTTTTTCGAAGGAAAAACGAATTATTTACGTTCGCCGCCGGAATAGCCGTTAAAAGTTTCGAATAGTAAGCTTTAAAATTAAAATTCCGTATAAATTTAATAGCGGTAGCCCGTTAAATACTTATAAAAACTGCGAATAGTTAACGAACGGTTTACGAAAAGCTTTTAAAAAGTTATATTTTTATCGTCGGGATTATAATTAATATAAACGCGTAAAAAGATAATACCCGTTATTCGAATTTAATTACCGGGAAAGAGTTAATACGGGTTAATATAATACGATAAGTTTATAAAATTTACGTATATACCTTAAAATATTTATAAAAGGTAGCCGAGCACTTTAAATAACGATTCCGTATACTTTTAAAATAGAAATTATTTAAATTAATAGTTTATTTACGAATTAAAAGAAAACAGTTTAAAAGTAAAGTAAGAGCGATTTACGAAAACTTTTATATACGTTAAATAAAAAAATATACGATAACCTTTAAAAAAACGAATTAAAAACCGCTTAATAACGGGAGTACTTTTTATAATTTTCGAGCGCTGCTTATAAATAATTAACGAACCGTTTAAAATATTAATTTAAAAAACGTAATACTTATTAAACCTATAATAACGGAGGAAAAGCTTATAAAAAAAGCGGGAAAGTTAAAAGATATTAAAAGCGTATTAAAATTAAAGTTAAAATTAAAATTAAAATTAAGCTCCGAAAATAGCGCGTTAATAATTTGCGCGGCTTTTTCGCGAATTATCCGGCTTTAAGGGCCGATAAGTAGCTTAATAATCCGATTATTTTTAATAGGTATTTAAGCAGTGTTTATTAACTGTTTATAAATAAATTAATAAATATTTACGAATAAAAAAAAAAAAAAAAAAGGCCGCTTTAATAAACGAAAAACTAAACGAACTAAGTAACGAAAATAGGAGTAGTATAAATTATTCGCGAAATACGGCTATTAAAACTAAATATTAACTTATATAAAAAAGGAAAGCTATTTATAATAAAGATGTTTATTATAAAAAGAAAGAAAAAAAAGGTTTTTAATAAAAAAGAAACCTATTTATACCGAAAAAAGAAGTGGTTTAAACTTACTTTTTTTTAAGTATTTATAATTAAAGCATTTTGAATTAAGGTTTATAAATAACGGAAAGTATATACGTACTTTATAAATAGTTTACGTATAACTTATTTAAAATAATTATTAACGTAAAAGTTATAGTAATATATAAATAGTTCGTTAAAAACGCGGGGGAAAAAAAGGGTAATATTATAAGAATAAGTTTTTAATAGGGCTTTAAATAAAGTCCGGAATTAAAAGATAAGTGTACGAGCGTATTACGTTTAATATACGAATATAGCAGGAGTAGTATAGAGTTTTCCCTTTTTCTTTTTTATATAAAAAATAAATATTATTTAGCTACTTATCGGTAGCGTTCCGAAGGCTGTGCTTATTATACTATTATACTTATTTATCGTTATATTATAATATAGCTATATTATAATATATTTATATATTATATTTTATAATTTAGTTTTTATCCGATTATAAATGTTTATATAGTCGGCTTCGTTTTCGTTTAAGTAAAGCGACGTTTTTATACTGCTAATTAACGTTATTATTAAGTAAAAAATAAGTGATAGTAATTTAATTATTTAATTAATTAATTACTTAATTAATAAAGTGTTTATAAAAGCGTTTTTTTCTTTATTTAATTAAAGGAATGTTTAAAAGAGGTTTATCGTTAATAAGTTAGTAAAGGATAAGTAAAGGGACTGGTTATTTACGTAGTTTATTAGGACCTCGTTTTAAAGCCTTATTTATTAATAGAGCAAGAGAATTATTAAATTAACCTTGTTTAATAACTAGGTTATTGTAATAGGCACAGCCTTAACTTGTTCCTGTAACAGTTATTACGAAATCTTCTTCGGGTAATTTACTATAATTTAATTAGCTTTCTACTTTTTTTTACTTAGTATTTTTTAATTAATTTTTCTGATTTATTTAGAGTATTTTTACGTTTTTAAGTGTTTTATTCGTAAGTAAAACTTTTTTATTTAATTAAATATTTGTAATTGTTTTTATTTCTATTTAATTTATAGCGAAGTAAGGTTTCGATTATATAACGAAAAAGTTTATCGTTTTTATCGGCTTTAATTAGACTTAATAATAAGCTTCGTTTATTAAATATATTTTCTCTGTTTAAAATAGGTGCGAAATATTTAACGGAAATAATAAAGTGAACTTTAATATAATTAAAGAAATTAAGTTTATAAACTAGTTTATTAATACGTTATAAGATTTTTTAAAGGTTAAAGCGTTATTAAAAATATTTTCAGGAAGGATTATTAAGAAAATAATAATTATAATAAAGTTTAAAGTAAATTTTATTTCCTTTTTTAAATTCGATAGCTCGATAATATAGATCGTAATAATATTTAGTAGTAATAATAGTATAATTTATTACAAGCTATATATCTTTTTTAATATAGTTTCTTATAAAACGAATATTTAAAAGTACTTTATTAATAGCGTTAACGTCGGTGATTATATTAAAGGGACCTAGTAATTTATAATTAAAGATTTATTCGTAAGGTATTAAATTAATTAATCGTTAATAAGCGTTATTAAAGTTTTATTATAACGAAAAGAATAAATTTAATTAAAGTTTATTAAAAAATATACAAGTATAAAATCGTATTATTATTTTTATTTTTTAATTCTTTCGTTTTAAAAAATTATTTATTTATAAATACTAAGTAATTATTATTAATAATTTAGTATTAAAAGATTTCTATATTCCTCTTTAAAAATCACTAGTAAATTTAGAATTACAATTAAAGATAATGCTTTTAAATACTCTTTAATCTATTAAAAGTAATTATATTTTAAGAACTTCTTCTTAGTTTTAAGTATTATACTTTATATTACTTAAAAGGAATATTGTTCGTTTAAAGGTTTAATATAAAACTGTTATTATATAATCGTAATAACTATAATAGTTTTTACTTTTTAATTATTAAAGAGTTTTAATAGAGTCGATTACTATATTTCTTATTAATAAAGCGTTATTACTTTTAATAAGTTAATAATCATTAATTTTAGCTTATCGATTAATAGCGTTTAATCGGTAGTTAAGATAGTAAATATAATATTATTTAATAAGACGCTTTTTATTTTTAATTACGAATCTATTGTTACAGGAACAAGTCTTTAGTAGGGTTCCGGATAAAGTCCGGAACCAGGAGATAAGTATACGAGCGTATTACGCTTAATGTACGAATACAGCAGGAGCAGTACAGAGTTTTCCTTTTTTTTCCTTTACGTAAAAAATAAATACTATTTAGCCACTTATCGGTAACGTTCCGAAAGCTATGCCTATTACATATTTTCTACGTCGCACAAAACCTTCCGAGAAGAGCACGAGCTCTTCAAGAGGCACTATATAAGACGTCCTAATGGACGGGCAAGTCCCCCAAGAAGCCGGTCCGCAAAATCCCTCAGAAGTGTCTCTAGCGGACCTCGTAAACACCTTACAAAGGATGGACCAACAGCTTCAAAACCAAAGTGCAGAACTACAAGCCTAACGATCGCGATAACAGCCACACGTAGCGACCGAGCCGATTTCGAATAACGCACAAGCTCCCTTACCGATCCCGTAGCAACCTTCTCCCTTAGCAGTCGAAAGCACCGCCCCTACTCCTATCCTTAATGCGGCTGTAAAAGATAACCCTATCGCACGAGCGATTCACGAAAACCGCAAGCCGATAGGAGGAAAACCCCTAACGTAGCCTTATAAGTTTAACGGGTCCAGGGAAATGTTTTTATTATAAAAGCTCTCTATAACCGAAAAGCTCGTAACCGACGCGTACTTTATCGGAGGCGAAAAATAAATGTGGTACTCTATCTTCGAGAACCTCTCGCCCGAAGCTTAATAACCGTTCCGAAGCTTCTACGAAACAGGAGGGACCGACGGGAAGAGGGATCTATAGGAATTCCTATTACACATAAGCGACATATACGAAGACGTAGCGTAACAGCAGCTCGCGCTACGCAAGTTAAGCACGCTTAAACAGGGTAATAACGAGCCTTTTAGCACCTTCATCGTTAGGTTCGAACGACTCCTTTCGCAAGCCGGGGGCCAACTATAGCCTCATACAGCGAAATGGGGTTTCCTAGAAATCTCCATCTCCCGCTAGCTCAAAGCTCAGCTAGTCCCAGTACAGCTCGACCAGGACTTTAATACTGCTGTTAAGCAGATCAGGCACATCGCCTCCAGGATAGAGAACCTAGGAATAAGGAAATTTCCCGGAACTACAGGGGGTAAGCACCCGCGAGCAGCTCCCTAGCACCAGCTGAGCCTACTCACGGAGTAGACGCCGAAGGCGACACTAAGATGACAGGGGGTTAACGCCTTCGGCAGGAGAAGCGGCCAGAGGTCGCAAGCACCGCAAAAGAAGCGCGCGCAATAGGTTTCCAACGCTGAGATCACTAAGCGGAAGGAGAACGGAGATTGCCTTCGCTGCGGCCGATCAGGACACATGGCCAGAGCATGTAAGCTGCTACAAGCAATCAAGCCTAAGGCCACGCAAGTCACGGCAGTCACCGCGAACGAGACGGCCGAGGAGCTCTCGAGCAGCGAAGGAGAGGAGGGAAAAGAGTAGCTCTCGATCGAAGGCGTAATCGAGAGCTGCCAGGCAGCATAATAACACCAGAACAGACTAGAAAAATCGAGCCCCTTATAAACGGCTCACCCATACTGATAGAGGGCCTCTTAAATACCACTCATTTCTTTACTATTCTGGCTGACACTGGTTATAACTGTTACGCCGCTATTAGCGAAGACTTAGTAACTAAACTTAAACTATAGAAGATCCTTATTCTCCCGAGAGAGCTGTAGGAAACGACGCGCTCGAGCCGCTCAGCAGACCCGCCTAAAATCACCGGTATCGTATATATCGACGTCGATTTAAACGGCTTCGAGCAGTAAATTTACTGTTATATGATCCCAGGATTAAACTTCCCCCTAATTTTAAGGAAGCCTTAATTCAAAAAACACGGCGTGCTGTATAACCTAATTAAGGACGAGTTAATCGTAAGCAGCTTTAAAGACTTTCGAATCTTTGATATAAGAAAAAAAAAGAAATAAAAGCTTAAAACGAAAATAGCAGCCGTAAGAGCGTTCGTTATAAGAAGGCTTACGAAGCATGTAAGGCGGGAAGGAGCAGTTTACGCAACGATTTTCGCAGTATCTTTAAAAGATATAAGGAAAGCTTTAGCTCTAAAAAAAGAAGTTAATATAAACGATAAACTCCTTATTTAATATAAAGAGTTTAAGCGCCTTTTCGACCCGAAAAACGACGATAATTTACCGCTATACCGCTCTAGAACAGATCACGAGATTAAGCTTAAAAGGAAGCCCGATGGCTTAGAGGAAGAGGTGTTATAGGGCCTTCTGTATAATATGTTAAGAGAAGAGCTTTTAGTTTTACGGAAGACTATTATAGACTTGACAGATAAGAATTATATCCGTGCGAATAGCTCGCTAGTAGGAGCCCTAGTGCTCTTTACTAAGAAACCAGGAAGGGGACTACGCTTCTATTGTAACTTTAAAGGGTTAAACGCTATTATACAACGAGATAATTACCCCCTACCCCTGATTTAAGAGACACTCTAGAACTTCTTACGAACAAAGTGGTTTATAAAGCTCGACGTACGAACCGCTTTTTATAAACTAAGAATTAAAGAAGGCAACGAGTGGAAAACAGCCTTCCAGACTCGATTTAGGTCGTTCGAATAGCTAGTAACTCCTTTCGGTTTATTAAGAGCTCCCGCGACCTTTTAACGCTATATAAACAGTACGTTTAAAGAGTTTTTAGACGACTTCTGCTCCGTTTATATAGACGACGTATTAATATACTCGTTAAGAAGTATTAAGGACTACCGAATAAAAGTTAAAAAGGTTTTAAGCCGCTTATAAGCCGCAGGCTTAAAATTCGATATCGTTAAATGCGAATTCGAAGTAACGGAGACCCGTTATTTAGGGTTTATTATTAAAGTAAGAATAGGAGTAAGCATGGACCCTAAGAAGCTGTTCGCGATTAGGGAATAGGAAGCTCTTAAAACGGTTAAAGGGGTAAGAAGCTTTTTAAGCTTTGCGAACTTCTACCGCGCGTTTATCGAGAATTACGTAGCTATTACGTAACCGTTAATAGACCTAATAAAGAAAAGAACACCCTTCCGATAGGGGAGGAGCTAAGAAGATGCTTTCGAGAAGCTTAAAAACCTTTTTATATTAGAACCGATCCTAGCTTAGTGGGACCCCGAAAAGGATACTGTACTAAAAGCCGATTGCTCCGGGTATACGCTCGGGGGCTGCTTATCACAGGTGTCCGAGCACGGCGTACTTCTCTTAGTAGCCTACCACTCCCGGAAGTTGACTTCGGCAGAGATTAATTACGAAATCCACGATAAGGAACTATTAGTTATAGTAGATTATATGACGAGTTGGGACGGTATGTTACGTAGCGTTCGAGCACCTTTTAAAGTGTTTACGGACTATAAAAACCTGGAATATTTTATAACTTCGAAAAGACTCTCCGAGCGCCAAATACGTTAGTCTGAGAAGTTCGCGAGGTTCGTATTTACCTTTAATTATCGACCCGGGAAATAAGCGTAAAGGTTAGACGCCCTTTTTCGACGAGAGCAGGATATGCCTGAAGGACTGGAAGACGAAAGGCTAGCCGGGCGCACTTTCTAACTGATTAAGTCCGAATGGGCTCGCGAACTACGCACGAAGATTAACAGCTGGCGTTCTGCGAAGGTGGTTTTCAACCCCGTAACGCTCTAAAACGAGGCACAACGAGCCAGGGACCAGGGGTTCTAAGTGCTAAAAGGAAACGCTACCTTTACTAACGAAGACCTGTAGAACCTATGGGATATTGCTTTCGAGCAGGACGGGATGTATTAGGGCATGGTCCAGGACTTAAAAGAGGGTAAGAGAAGCTTCCGGCCGAAGCTATTAGAATCAGCCTTTATAGCAGAATGCCGCTTAGACGAAATGGGGAGGCTTACGTTTAGGGACCGCATCTGGATCCCTGCTTACGAGCCGCTCTAGACCGCTTTAATCCAGTCTACCCACGACTCCTACTTAGCCGGCCACCCAGGCCGCGACGGGACGATTGCGATGCTTACGCGACGCTTCCACTGGCCGGGATTAGTACGTATGGTACGGACCTTCTGCCGTAACTGCGACGTATACGGTCATAAAACAATCTGGAGAGACAGAAAGAGAGGGTTATTACACCCTTTACCTATACCGGACCGATACTATAGCGAGCTCTCGATCGACTTCATGACGGACTTACTAACAGCTTAAAAGACCGACCCGAGCTTTTTGATGGTGATCACCGACAGGTTGACGAAGGAGATAGTATTAGAAGCGATGACGTCAATGGAGGCGGAAGCCTGCGCTGAACGCTTCTTGAGCAGCTACTGGCGGTTCCATGGCTTCCCTACGGCACTGACGAGCGACAGAGGCTCGAACTGGACCTAGCTGGGCAGACAAGAGCGTAGAGGAGGTACTGGCCGACCGATATACCCCTGTTGACAAACGGGACCAGACTGTGCTCAGGGGGGTATAGAGGATGGATCAAGTACGTGATGACACGCTGCCGGACCGAAGTTTATACATACAGCTGGATCGCTAAACTTGAAACAGAAAACGCGGCGATAGACTTGATTGTACAATAGATCGCATCACTACGGTGGTACTATACGACACATACCGTACTCAAAAAAAAAAAAAAAAAAAAAAAAGGAAAACTCTGCACTGCTCCTACTGTGCTCGTGTATTAAGCGTAATACGCTCGTGTACTTATTTCCTAGTTCCGGACTTTATCCGGAACCCCACTAAGGATTTGTTCCTATAATATTACCCCTCTCCTCCCCCGCGTTTCTGGCGAGCTGCAGCAGCGTATGAGCAGCTGGCTAGAGACGCGGGGGAAGAGAGGGGTAATATTATAGGAATAAGTCCTTAGTGGGGTTCCGGATAAAGTCCGGAACCAGGAGATAAGTGCACGAGCGTATTACGCTTAATGCACGAGCACAGCAGGAGCAGTGCAGAGTTTTCCTTTTTTTTCTTTTATGTAAAAAATAAACACTATTTAGCCACTTATCGGTAGCGTTCTAAAGGCTGTGCCTATTACATCTATTAAGAGCTTTTAATATTCTTTTAACCTTTTAATAGTATCGATTATTATAAGCTATTATTATAAACTTATAAATAAGGTTATAAGGTATTACGAATCTTCGTTAGTTTAAGGCGTTAATATTATATAAAAGCTTATTTCGGACTTTAAAAAGATAGCCGGGGTAAAAAAAATTTTAATTACCTCGTTAAGGTTTTATATATTACGTTTAAAATTTATAATAATTATTTAAAGACGCTTATTTTTAGTATAGCTTTTTATAAGTCGTTAACGGAACTACTTATTAAATAAGACTTTTACTTTAAAAAAGTAATAGTTTATAATTTAAACTTCGTTTAAAGTTACGGGTTTATTAAAACGGGCTACTGTGTTTTAAACGGCTTTAAAACGGCTTAATATATTTAATACGAAGTTAATTTTTCTTGTAATATAATAGACTTATAATCTATATTACGAAAAATAAATAAAAGCGTTAATAAACTTTATATTAAAGCGGTCGGTATTCGTGGTATTAAAAGAGGTTTAATTACAGATGCTTTTAATTATAGCGTAATTAATTAAAATAATAATAAAAAGGTTACTCGATTAAATTATCGTTTTTTATTTTTTAATCGTTTAAATAAAATAAGTAATTTTAAGTTTAAATAGGCCGTATTTAATTTTAAATTAAGAAAGTATACAAAAAAGATATATAATTAGTTAGATTTATAAAGAAAGGATTAAAAATCTTAGAGTTTAATTAAAACTTAGTTTTAAGTAAATTATTATTACGTTAATCCTTTTTTAATTAATTTATTAAATTAAATAAAGAGAATTTTATTTAGATCGTAATAAAAAAGTAAGGTTTTTTTATATATAGTAATTTAAAAAAAATCGAATAAGCTTCGCTTAATAGTTATTAGTTCGAAGTATATTAACTTAATATAAAAAAAGCGTTTATTTAAGTTTCCGTTTTATTATAAGAACAAGTCCTTAGTGGGGCTCCGGATAAAGTCCGGAACTAAGAGATAAGTATATAAACGTATTACGTTTAATATACGAATATAATAAAAGTAGTATAAAATTTTCCTTTTTTTTCTTTTTACGTAAAAAATAAATATTATTTAATTATTTATCGGTAACGTTCCGAAGGCTGTACTTATTATATATTTTTTACATTATATAAGACTTTCCGAAAAAAGCACGAGCTTTTTAAAAGGTACTATATAAAACGTTTTAATAAACGGGCAAGTCCTTTAAAAAGCCGGTCTATAAAACCTTTTAAAAGTGTTTTTAACGGACTTTATAAATACTTTATAAAAAATAGATTAATAGCTTTAAAATTAAAGTATAGAATTATAAGTTTAACGATCGCGATAATAATTATATATAATAACCGAGCCGATTTCGAATAACGTATAAGCTTTTTTATTAATCCCGTAATAACCTTTTTTTTAGTAATCGAAAGTATTACTTTTATTCCTGTTTTTAATACGGTTATAAAAAATAATTTTATCGTACGAACGATTTACGAAAACCGTAAGCCGATAAAAAGAAAACTTTTAATATAGCTTTATAAATTTAACGGGTTTAAAGAAATATTTTTATTATAAAAACTTTTTATAAACGAGAAGTTCGTAACCGATATGTATTTTATCGGAAGCGAAAAATAAATATAATACTTTATTTTCGAAAACCTTTCGCCCGAAGTTTAATAATTACTCCGAAGCTTTTACGAAATAAAAAGGATTAACGGGAAAAGAGATTTATAAAAATTTTTATTATATATAAGTTATATATACGAAAACGTAACGTAATAGTAATTCGCGTTACGTAAATTAAATACGTTTAAATAAGGTAATAACGAGCCCTTTAATACTTTTATTATTAAGTTCGAACGGCTTTTTTTATAAGCCGGGGGTTAATTATAATTTTATATAGCGAAATAGGGTTTCTTAAAAATCTTTATTTCCCGTTAGTTTAAAGTTTAATTAATCCCGGTATAACTCGATTAAAACTTTAATATTATTATTAAATAAATTAAATATATCGCTTTTAAAATAGAAAACTTAAAAATAAAGAAATTTCCCGGAATTATAAAGGGGTAAGTACTTACGAACAGCTCTTTAATATTAATTAAGCCTATTTATAAAATAAATACCGAAAGCGATATTAAAATAATAAAGGTTAACGTTTTCGGTAAAAAAAGCAGCTAGAAGTTATAAGTACCGTAAAAAAAGCGCGTATAATAAGTTTTTAACGTTAAAATTATTAAACGGAAAGAGAATAGAGATTACTTTCGTTATAACCGATTAAGATATATAATTAAAATATATAAGTTATTATAAATAATTAAATTTAAAGTTATATAAATTACGGTAATTACTACGAACAAGACGGCCGAAAAGCTTTCGAGCAGCGAAAAAAAAAAGGAAAAAAAGTAGCTTTCGATCGAAGGCGTAATCGAAAGCTGTTAAATAGTATAATAATACTAAAATAAATTAAAAAACTCGAGCCTTTTATAAACGGCTTATTTATACTAATAAAAGGCCTTTTAAATACTACTTATTTTTTTACTATTTTAATTAATACTAGTTATAATTATTACGCCGTTATTAACGAAAACTTAATAATTAAATTTAAATTATAAAAAATCTTTATTCCCCCGAAAGAATTATAAAAAGCGATGCGTTCGAACCGTTTAGTAAACCCGTTTAAAATCACCGGTATCGTATATATCGACGTCGATTTAAACGGTTTCGAATAGTAAATTTATTATTACGTAATTTTAAGATTAAACTTCCTTTTAATTTTAAAGAAGCTTTAATTTAAAAAGCACGGTGTACTATATAATTTAATTAAAAACGAATTAGTCGTAAGCAGTTTTAAAGACTTTCGAATCTTTAATATAAGAGAAAGAAAAAAATAAAAGCCTAAAACGAAAATAGTAGCCGTAAGAACGTTCGTTATAAAAAGGCTTACGAGGCGTATAAAGCGGGAAAGAGTAGTTTATACGACGATTTTCGCGGTATTTTTAAAAAATATAAAGAAGGCTTTAATTCTAAAAAAGGAAGTTAATATAAACGATAAATTCTTTATTTAATATAAGGAATTTAAGCGCTTTTTCGACCCGAAAAACGACGATAATTTATTACTATACTGCTTTAAAGTAAATTATAAGATTAAGCTTAAAAAAAAGCCCGACGGCTTAAAAAAAAGGTATTATAAAGCCTTTTATATAATATATCGAAAAAAGAGCTTTTAATTTTATAAAAAATTATTATAAACTTAATAAATAAAAATTATATTTATACGAATAATTCGTTAATAAAAGCTTTAATACTCTTTATTAAAAAACTAAAAGGGGGATTACGCTTCTATTATAATTTTAAAGGGTTAAACGTTATTATATAATAAAATAATTACTTTTTACCCTTAATTTAAAAAATACTTTAAAACTTTTTACGAATAAAGTGGTTTATAAAGCTCGATATATAAACCGCTTTTTATAAACTAAAAATTAAAAAAGGTAACGAATAGAAAATAGCTTTCCGGACTCGATTTAAATCGTTTAAATAATTAGTAACTCTTTTCGGTTTATTAAAAGCTCCCGCGACTTTTTAACGTTATATAAATAGTACGTTTAAAAAGTTTTTAAACGATTTCTGCTCCGTTTATATAAATAACGTATTAATATATTTATTAAAAAGTATTAAAAATTACCGAATAAAAGTTAAAAAGGTTTTAAGCTGTTTATAAATTACGGGTTTAAAATTCGATATTATTAAATACGAATTCGAAGTAACGGAAACCCGTTATTTAGGGTTTATTATTAAAGTAAAAGTAAAAGTAAATATAAACTTTAAGAAATTATTTACGATTAAAGAATAAGAAGCTTTTAAAGCGGTTAAAAAAGTAAAGAACTTTTTAGGCTTTACGAACTTTTATTACGCGTTTATTAAAAACTACGTAGTTATTATGTAACTATTAATAAACTTAATAAAAAAAGGAATACTTTTCCGATAAAAAAGAGTTAAAAAAATGTTTTCGAAAAGCTTAAAAACTTTTTTATATTAAAACCGATTTTAATTTAATAGGACCCCGAAAAAGATACTATATTAAAAACTAATTATTCCGGGTATACGTTTAAAGGCTGTTTATTATAAGTGTCCGAATACGGTATACTTTTTTTAATAGTTTACTATTCCCGGAAGTTAATTTCGGTAGAAATTAATTACGAAATTTACGATAAGGAATTATTAATTATAGTAAATTATATAACGAATTAAAATAATATATTATATAGCGTTCGAATACTTTTTAAAGTATTTACGGATTATAAAAACTTAAAATATTTTATAACTTCGAAAAGATTTTTTAAACGTTAAATATGTTAATTTAAAAAGCTTACGAAATTTATATTTACTTTTAATTATCGACCTAAAAAATAAACGTAAAAGTTAAACGCTTTTTTTCGATGAGAATAAAATATACCCGAAAAATTAAAAAACGAAAAGTTAATAAGGCGTACTTTTTAATTAATTAAGTTCGAATAAGTTTACGAATTACATACGAAGATTAATAATTAACGTTCTACGAAAATAGTTTTTAATTTTATAACGCTTTAAAACGAAGTATAACGAATTAAGGATTAAAAGTTTTAAGTACTAAAAAGAAACGTTACTTTTATTAACGAAAACTTATAAAATCTATAAAACATTATTTTCGAATAAAACGGGATATATTAAAGTATAGTTTAAGATTTAAAAAAGGGTAAAAAAAGCTTCCGGCCGAAGTTATTAAAATTAGCTTTTATAATAGAATACCGTTTAAACGAAATAGGGAGGTTTACGTTTAAAAACCGTATTTAAATCCTTATTTACGAACCGCTTTAAACTACTTTAATTTAGTTTATTTACGATTCTTATTTAATTAGTTATTTAAACCGTAATAAAACGATTACGATATTGATACGCCGTTTTTATTAACCGGGATTAGTACGTATAATACGGACCTTTTATTGTAATTATAATATATACGGTTATAAAATAATTTAAAGAAATAAAAAAAAGGTTATTATACTTTTTATTTATACCGGACCGATATTATAACGAACTTTCGATCGATTTTATAATAGACTTATTAATAATTTAAAAAACCGACCCGAACTTTTTAATAATAATTACCGATAAATTAACGAAAAAAATAATATTAAAAACAATAATATTAATAAAGGCGGAAGCTTATATTAAACGCTTTTTAAGTAATTATTAACGGTTTTATAGTTTTTTTACAGTATTAACGAATAATAAAGGTTCGAACTAAACCGGGAAGTTTTAAAAGAGGCTCTACGAATTAATTAAGATCGAGTAACGTTTAAGTATTACGTATTACCTCGAAATAAACAGCGTTACAGAATATATAAATTAAAAGGTTTAAATTTACTTTAAAGCTTTTATAACGTATACGTAATTCGATTAAAAAAACTTATTATTTAATACGTAATTCGTAATTAATAATAAAAATACGAATACGATAAGTATAAGCCTTTTTTATTTTTTATACGGGTATTATATATACCCGATTTAAGAGTTTTTTATTTCGTTAAAGCCCGCCTATTCCTTTCGAATTAAGGCCGAGGCTTTTATAAGGCGTATAAAAGAAAGAATAGAATTTGTATAAACTGTAATAGCCGCTATTTAATAAAAATAAAAAAAATCGGCGAATAAAAAACGAAGCGCGTAAAAACAGTTTAAAAAAAGAGATAAGGTATAATTCTTTTTTAAAAATATTAAAATAGAAATACTTTTTAAAAAATTAAGATAGTTTTACGTTAAATATACTGTTTTAAAAGAAGTAAACCTTTACGTTTATAAATTAAACGTTTTTAACGGCGTATAATTTAAATTTTATATAAAACTTTTAAAACGCGTAAAAATAGATCCTTTACCGTTATAAAGAACTTCGGACGATTAATTACCCCCGGAAATAATTTAAAGAAAAAAGGACGACGAAATCGATAAAAAGTAAATAATCGAAAGTATTTTATAAATACGTATTAAAAAAAAGAGGAAAAGCTAATTCCGTTAAATATTAATAAAATAAAAAAGCTTCGATAAACCTTTTTAAAAATTAATTAAAAGCTTTTAAAATTTAAAAGCCTTCGATTAATTCGAAATTAAGTACGGCGACGTACTTAAAAACGATAGACTAAATAAATATTTGCCGAATAATATAATAATAATTTAATAATTAACCGGTAAAGAAAAAGTACTTAAAAAAAAAAAAAAAAAAAGAGGCCCCGTAAATAAAAACCCCGTTTATAAATAAAGGTTAAGTTTAACGGCGTTAATATAATAAAAGCTCCCGAAAGTTTTACGAACCGCCCTTTTAAATAATTACGTTTTTAATAAGTAATTATAAATTATTTATAAATAATTTATAAGCGGTAAGACTTTTTTTTTCGTATAACGATATTTTCTTTTTTTTAATTAATTTATAACCGGTTTTTTTTTAAGTTTAAATTCTTATAAACAGGGAGTAATATACCTTTTTAATATCGTATAAATATTATATAACGTACTTTTGAGTAACGTTCGAACAGCGCGAAAATAAATATAATTTTAATAATTACTTTACTTTAATAACGACGATAAACTATTTACGAAACGTTTACGAATTAAACGTATTTTTTTTAACTTTTTTAATAATAATTACTAAACTTTTAATAATCGACGTAAAAAAACCCGAGATTTGCTTTTTAATTTCGTTACGACGCTCCGAATTTTTTATGAACGATTTTTAAGCGATAACCGAACGTTTTAATAAATTTTCGATATTTTAAAAAGAATAAATAACTTCGTTATTAAACTTACGTTTTTCCCGAAAAAAGGACGAATTATTTATATTCGCCGCCGGAATAGCCGTTAAAAGTTTCGAATAATAAACTTTAAAATTAAGATTCCGTATAAACTTAATAATAGTAACCTATTAAGTATTTATAAAAATTATAAGTAATTAACGAACGGCTTACGAAAAGCTTTTAAAAAGTTATATTTTTATCGTCGGGATTATAACCGATATAAACGCGTAAAAAAATAATACCCGTTATTCGAATTTAATTACCGGGAAAGAGCTAATACGGATTAATATAATATAATAAGTTCGTAAAGTTTATATACGTACTTTAAAACACTTATAAAAAGTAGCCGAGCACTTTAAATAACGATTCCGTATACTTTTAAAATAGAAACTATTTAAATTAACGGCCTATTTACGAATTAAAAGAAAATAATTTAAAAATAGAATAAAAGTAATTTATAAAGATTTTTATATACGCTAAATAAAGAAACGTGCGATAACCTTTAAAAAAACGAATTAAAAGCCGTTTAATAACGGAAGCACTTTTTATAATTTTTAAACGCTGTTTATAAACGGTTAACGAACCGTTTAAAATATTAACTTAAAAAACGTAACGTTTATTAAATCCGTAACGGCAGGGGAAAGGTTTATAAAAAAAAGCGGGAAGGCTAAAAAACGTTAAAAGCGTATTAAGATTAAAGTTAAGGTTAAAATTAAAGTTAAGCTCTAAAAATAACGTATTAATAATTCGCGTAGCCTTTTTACGAATTATCCGGCCCCGGGGGCCGATAAATAGCTTAGTAATCCGATTATTTTTAATAAGTATTTAAGCAGTGTTTATTAATTATTTATAAATAAGTTAATAAATACTTACGAATAATAAAAAAAAAAAAAAAGGCCGCTTTAATAAACGAAGAATTAAACGAGCTAAATAACGAAAATAAAAGCAGTATAAACTACTTACGAAATATAGTTATTAAAACTAAATACTAGCTTATATAGAAAAGGAAGGCTATTTATAATAAAAATACTTATTATAAAAAAAAAAGAAAAAGAAAAGCTTTTAATAAAAAAGAAGCTTATTTATACCGAAAAAAGAAATAGTTTAAACTTACTCTTTTTTAAGCACTTATAATTAAAGCATTTTTAATTAAGGTTTATAAATAACGGAAAGTATATACGTACTTTATAAATAGTTTATATATAATTTATTTAAAATAATTATTAATATAAAAGTTATAATAATATATAAGCAGTTTATTAAAAACGCGGGGGAAGAAAAGGGTAATATTATAAAAATAAGTTTTTAATAAGGCTCTAAATAAAGTCCGGAACTAAGAAATAAATATACGAGCGTATTACGTTTAATATACGAATATAGTAAGAGTAGTATAGAATTTTCCCTTTTTCTCCTTTACATAAAAAATAAATACTATTTAGCCACTTATCGGTAGTGTTCCGAAGGCTGTGCTTATTATACGTTTATAACTTTTTTTTATTTCCGTTTTTTAATAAGTAATACAGTTTTACGTTACTAAAAAAGTTTAGAAATCTAAATATAATAAGGAATAAAATAACGAAAAAAACTAATACTACCGAAATACTATTTAAGTAATTTAAGATTATTTAAAAATATAAGGGTTTTAAAAGCGGTAAACCGATTTTTTATTATATTAAAGTTAAAATTATTTATACGAAAACTAAAAAGTTTAACGGATAAATATTTAAAAAATAATTTCTTTAGTAATTTAAAAATATTACGAAAATTAAAGAGAATAAAAATAGTTTTAAAGTACTTAATATAATTAATTTTATTATTAAAAAAGATTATAATATTATTAATAAAAACGTAATAAAAATAAGAATACTTTTTAAAAAGACGGTTTATAAATCGTTACGAATATACTAAACTGTTTTAAAAATTTATAAGTACGACCGTAAATTTTTTTTTTTTCGATAATTAATTATTATAAAACGATCTTTAAATACTTTATTAATTAAAAATTAGTAAAAAAAAGTAGTAATATCGATAATAGTAATAAAGTATTTATTATATAAATTTAAAATAACGTTTATTTATAACGGAAAACGGTAGTTATTAAGAACGGCGATTAAGTTAATAAAACGAAGATTAGCGATAATACGTCTTTTAGCTTCGCTTTTAACGTATTTTTATATAACGAATAAAGGAATAGCGAATAAAGTAGGTTTATTAACTTATTTTATTCTCTTTTTTTATAAAAAGCGTTATATATATCGTTAATAATTTATTAATCCTTTTTATTTAATAAGTATAATCGAAAGTTAAGCTTTTTATTTTATTATTTTTTTATTAATAGAATCGTTATTTATTCGTTTTTTAGTATATCGATTACTCTGCGATCAACCTAAATTTTTAAAAACTTTTTAATAACGTTAATAAATTTCTTTACAAAAGACTTATTTTTAATATAGACCTAAATACTTTTTTTTAATTTAATTTTAAAATAATTAATCGGTTTTTTAAAACCTAAAGTGGTATATAGCTTAATTAATTTAGGTTTATTTTTAATTAAAGGCTTTAATAGTAAAATAATAATAAAATAATTACTTAAATTAAATATAATATTATAAACCTTATTAATTATAAAAGTTTTAACGGGGGCTTAATCTTTTATAAAATTAATAAAGTTAATTTATAATTAATTTCGAAAAGGGATTGTGTTTAAGGCGATAACAGTAAAAATTAAAGTTATTATAAACTCAGCGTTTATTTATATTAAGTTATATAAATCGGGTATTAAAAATTAAACGTAATAAATATTATAGGTATTACGTTTATAGTTACTAAAATACTAGAGTTATTAATAGATGCTCCGGGACCTTAGTTTATTAGTATCTGAGTTATTCTTATAAGAGCAGTTACAGTAATTAAAACAGCCATATTAATTTTTTAAATTATATTAAAAAAGCTAGTATAAGTATTCTTTTTAATACTACTTAACCTTTTCCCTTAGGAAAAGTTATAATTCTATTCGTTAAATTAATTATTAAAACGGCACGGGCGCTTTTAATATTAATAATTAAATTATGCACACTTTTTTTTAAAAAAGAAATAGAAATTACGACCTGTTAAGAAAAGCTTATAATTAACCTTTATAAATACTGATTCTTTAAGAAAGATTATAATTTTATAGGTGCTTAATACTTTTTTTTTATATAGATTACTTTTTAAGAGAATTTCGAAAGTTATTATAAAGTTAATTAATTTACTATAAGTTACTATTATAGTAGTATAATTAATTAGAGCTTTATATAAATATAATATATTATTTCCGAGGAATAAGTTAAGTATAAAGTTATTAATTACTTAAGCTTTACGTATAAGTTTTATTAATTTAGGTTTTTTTTAATAGCAGCTCCGTTAAAGTAAATAATAAAGCGAGCTTTTTTAGTAATCTTAGTTTTATTAATACCTTTTAATTTATATGTTTTTTTCTAAATAATATATTTTAATTTAAAAAGAAAGGTTTTATTAATAATATTATAGTTAGTTTTAAGATCTAAGTAAATAGATTCGATTAATCTTTAAGGTCCGGTATATGCTTTCACTTTAAAATAAGTGTAGCTTTTAAAAGTAGAAGTTAAAGTTTTAATTAAAAGAGCTTTTTTAATTATATAAGTAACTTTTTACGTTTATTTATATTATTATTAATTTTAAGAACAGGTTTTATCTTTTTTATATAGTTATATTCTTTATTATATTAATAGATATATTAAAATAACTTATTCCGGGAAGGGAAAGTCGTATCGTAATAATTATAAGTACTACGTTTTACCGTTAATAAAGGTGAAAATAGCTTTATTTTCGTGCCGTTACATTTTTTAATATAGAGCATTATTTATAGCTTTATTAAAAAGGTTTTACGGTATTTTAAATAAGTACGATTTTAATTAAAAACGATATAAAAGTAGGTTTCGCTATTAAAGTCTAATAAAAACGAAGAAGATATTAATAATAAAGATATCGTATTATTATCGTTATTAATAAAATATGTGGACTTGTTTTTATTTTTGTTTTTCTTTTTAAATTTATTTTTATTATATTTACTTTTATAATCGTATTTATCTTTTCGCTTATATTTATTTTTCCTATTAAACTTTTTATATTTATTAAAATAATATTTATCGGATCGAATAGATTTATACTTATTAAGTTTATACCGATTATTATCGCGTTTATTTTTTTTATATCGAGAAAAACGGTTATCGGAATTAGAGTTTTTACGTTTATTATAAGGTTTAGTAAAAGACTTATTTTATACTTAATCTTTACTGCTTTTTTTATTATAATTATATCGGGGTTAAACGATATTAAAATAATATTATTAAATTAAAATTAAAAGACTTACTTTAATTTTTTATATACGGAAAAAGTATTAAGTTATTATTTTAAATTATCGAGGTTAAATAAAGTATTACTTAATATTAAGTAATATTTTTAATTAAATATGATTTAAAATACTATAAGTATTCGCGTTATTAATATTAAAAGTTCTTATAACTTTAAAATATTTTAATATTCTATTAAAAAATTAAGAAAGCGCGTACTTATTTGTAGCTAGATTATAAAAAGAAAATAAGCCGTAAGTAAAACAAATTATTACTTTAATAAAATTAAATTAAAATTATAACTTTATTAAATAAACGATTATAATAAGACTTATAGTTTCGAAATCCTTTCGATTTTCGAAGGTAAGTTCGTTATTTTATTATATTATTACTAGTCTTTTAAAAAGTAATTAAAAATAGCTTTAAAATTATTTTTCTAGTCGGGCCGTTAAATTCGTTTTTAAAAAATAATTTAATACGTTTATTAAAAGGGAGTATATCGGTAAAAATAAAGTTACGTCCTATTTAAACTATACCGATATTTTAAATATCTTTATATTTTAGGTCGAATATATTAATATCGTTACGTTTAAATTTAATTTAAGCTTTTAAAATTATTGTAATAATCTTTTTATTTAAAGTATCGGAAGTTTATTTCGATAAGTTATATTTAAAATTAAAGTTAAATTTAAAGTTAAAATAAGTTAAAAGGAATAAAAGTTAATTCGTTTATTATAAAACTAAATTTAAATTAAAAGTAACCTTAATTCGACCGAATACTTTTTAAAAATCTATAAAACTTTATTAAAGAATTTATAGTTTTACTATTATGTATTTTTCGAAGCGATATCGATCCTTATTATTTTTAATATAAGCTTTATTATTTTTAATACGAACTTTATTAAGAAAGTTAATCGAATTATTATTAATTCTAAGCCTTTTAAGTTATTAAATATTATTATTTACAACGTCGGATTCGGAGTTAAAAATATTTTTTGTTTAATTTTATTTACTTTTTTTTATCGTATAAATCGGTAAGATCCATATTACGTTATTTACTTTTTAACTTTATTTCGGGTATTATATACTATAATTAAACGATAAGAGATTAAAAAGATTAATAGTATATTAAAGAAAATTATAAATAAAGGTAAATCGGAAAAAAAAGAAAAAGAAGTAATAAAGTAAAATAAAAATAATACGAAAGTAAAATCTTTCGTTACGTATTTATTTTTAATAAAACTAATTCTTTTATTTTAATTAAAAAATACTTATTTACTTAAAATAAAATTAATATCGTACGATTAACGTTTAAAGTTAGTAAAAGCGTACTAATTAGGTTCGTATAATATAATAAAAAAATATTTACTTATATACTTACTTTTAATAGTAAGCGGTTATTATTAATAATATTTATAGTTTACTTTAATCGGCTATATTAATTTTAATAGGGATTAGCTTACTTTAATCGGTTAGTATATTAATAATAATATAAATAGCTTACTTTAATCGGCTATTCCGTCGGGGTTTAATAAATTATTAGTAAAGGCTTAATACTTATTACGGTTTTAAAGAGATATTATTATTTTAATGGCACTGTAATAAGTGACGAAGTTATATGTATTAAATATAAGAATATAATAATAATAATAAAAGAAAGAAGGCCAGGTTTAATAGAGCTTAGTCTAATTACGGTTTTTATAAACAGTTATTTTATTTATAAGTTAATATCTATATGCTTTAGGAACTAATCTATAAAGTTATAACCTGCTTTAGGTATATTATTTAATAAACCGTATTAGTCCCTTTAATAGGGCCTATTATATTATTTAAAACATTAAAAACCCGATAAATCCAGTTAAAAAATCTAATAAGTAAGTAATACTCGACGAAGTTTAGTATATATTTAACGAAGTTTTAATAATAAATTACTTAAAGCTGAAGTTTTAAAAAAGATATACGAAAAACCGTATATATAAAAGAATACTAAACGATTTATTAAAAGCATTTAAAAACTTTAAACTTAACGAATAAAAGCACCGGTTTTCGTAGGATACAGTAAAATTTAATTACTCTTTTAAAATAATAAAGGGTTTATTATATAATATCGGCCGCGGAAAATTTAAACGATTATATATTTTAAAATTATATTTTTTTAATGTATTCTTATAAGTTTATAATAAGAATTATTACTTTAAGGAAGTACGTATACTTTACGAATTTAAATCCTTTTTTATTTAAAAAAGATATAATAAGTTAAAAAGTAGGTTCGTTATTACCCGATATATAATATTATTTAAACAGAACGAATTAAGGTAATAAAAAAATATATAATAATAAAAGAAAACGTTATATTAATATCGATAATCTTTATCGATTTTATTATTAGCTTTTTTACTGTTTTTACTATAAATATTCTATAGAAAATAGTAAAATACGATATTTACGATTCGCTATTAATAATAACTTATTATTTAATTAAAAAAATATTACTAATTCCCGGTAATACTTAATACACAGTATTAAAATAAGCTATAATTTTAGTGCGTATATTTTAATTAATATATTAAAGCTACTTAAAAAAGATTATTTCCGACCGAAACGTAAAGTTTATATCGGACTTTTAAAAAAGGTTTTAAAATACCTGTAATATAAAATTAATGTTTACCGCCGTATAGTACCTATAAATTAATAGTTTTATAAAATAAAAGAATTAGATAATAAAAATCGCGTTACGGTATTAAGCATTTATATATTTAGAATTAAACTAGTTAAAACTAATCCCTTTTTTTAATAGAATCTTAATAACGTATATTCCGAATTAACGAAGTTTTTAATATATAAATAACTATTCGGAATAAAGTTATTAAAACCTTTTAATTTTATAATTAAAATCGATTCTTTAGATATTATTTAAATAAAGGAACTTTTCTTTTACTTTAAGTAAAATACAGTATTCATAATAGATTTCGTAATTATTCGAATAAAACGATCGTATAACGTAAAGTATAAAGCGGTTTAATTCGTAGTAGGCGACGAAGTTTTTATTCGATTATATAAGGGTTATAATTTACTAGGAAAGCTTAATAAAAAGTTCTTTTAATAATGTTTAAGTTTATTTAAAATTATTAAACGAATTAGTTAATTAATATATAAATTTAATTTATTAAAAGAAATACGTATTTACCCGGTAATAAGTATTAAGCACTTTTTTTTAATACCGGACAGAGCCGACCTATAAAATAGACGGTTATTACTACCGGGACCGCTGGTTAACGAACAAAATACGTTAAAAAATAATATATACAAAGTTAAAATCATTTTTAATTATCGGGTAAAAAAGCACGGTTTTAACTACTTTATTAAGTAGAAAGGGTATAATTACGATTTAAATACTTAAAAAAACGAAAAGAATTTAAAAGGATCGCTAAAACTAATCGACGAGTACTAGTTACGTAAAGGAGGAAAGCTAAGTAATTTTTAATTAAGTATTAATAATAAAATAATACCGGTCGTAAAACGAGGAAAAGAATAATTAAAAAAAGTAATTAATAAATAAGAGAATACTATTATTAAACGCTTTTTTAAAAGACTAAAGAAAATAGTATAATAAGTTATATAAAAATAGGGATTAAGTTAAAGACAGTTTAAATTTTTTTATACTCCCGGCATTTAATGTATAAGCCGCTAGTAAATGTTATACCGGAAGTAGATAAGTAAATAAGATTAAATAAAAAGGAAGACCTACGTATATTTAATGGAGCCCCTCAGCTGTATATAACTAAGGCCTAGTAGCTAAATAAGGTTCTTCTTTTTTATAATGATTATTACCTATTATATTCCTATATATTATTACGAAGTGCACTAGAAATGTTTATAATAATTTCTTTTTTTAAATATTAATAATACTATTTTAAAAGGGCTTATTACTTTATAAAAATAATAATTAATTACTAAAACCTTTAGAGTTTTACAAAAGCAGACCGCCTAAATAACCGTTAAGCGTGTTAATATATATACTTCGCTTTTTATAATTTTATTATTAATTATTAACTAAAGAAAAAAAAACTTATTAACAGGCCGTCGAAACGCCCCGATTATACCTCCGAAAAAGTGAATAATTTAATGCTATTATTTATATTATAAAAGAAGTTTATAGTAAATATAGCTCTACTTTAAATCCGTCTTTATATATTTGTTTAAACACTTTATAAGGCTAAACTTATTAACGAACGGTTTATTTTATATTAAGTAATTACGCATAAAAAAAGAAAAAAAGTTATATCGAATAAGCGTATATTTAATAGTAAAGTTAATTAAAACCTATTTACTTTAATTAAAAATACTTAAATAATTAATTTAAACTACTTTAAAAAGGAGTCTAATATCCGGAGTAATACCCCTTAAAACAGCCTGTAAACTCGTTCCGAAAATGGCTTAATTTTGTTTTATAGCCGAATATACGTTTTTAAGCAGGCTGCTTTTAAAACTTAACTACTAAAAATATATTAGAATTCTTAGAGTTATTACAGCGCATATAGAGACTAGAGGGGCTCTAAGTACGCCACTTGTGGCTGTACGTATGCGCTAGAAAGAGAAATGCGTAATATGCTTAAAATAAGAGGGAAGCGCGTATTAAACTTAAAGATAAAAGGTTAAAAAGGGCTGTTAATATACTATTAAGGTATTATTAAGTTACCGTTATAGTGCTAAGTACACTTACGGGCATAATGTAAGGGATGAGTACGTAGTTATAAGAAATAGCTACGTAACCACTTTTACGGACACTCCTTTATTATATAAGGGAAGACTCCTTCCTCCCTTTTTACACTTTAAAATAGCTAAGTAATAAAGTAGTAATAATAATAGCATTTAAAGACTAACCCGCATTATTATATAGTAGCATCTCTAGATTATTCCTTTAAACGATAGAGTGATTATTAATCGTTACTTAATTTAATCCCCTCTTTATTATTATATTTAATAGTAACTAATAAAGTAAAAGCACCCGATTAAGCAGCCCTTAATCGGACCTAGTTACTATTATAAAGGAAGCTATTATAGACTTCCTATAATTAACAGAGGAACTCTTTAAGCTTAATAAAAATACCTTTTATTTTCTCGTCCTCAGTTACTAAAAGAAAGATTAAGACACTTATAACTAATTTCTAAAGGAATAAGCATTATCTAAAACGATACGAGCTTAATTTTTAAAAGAATAAGGATTATCCGAATTAATACAAATAAGCGAATAAGAAGTTTATAAGGCTTATAAGGATAGTTACCGTAAGTTAATAGCGCTTACTATAGAAATAAGCGCACTGTGCGTTTATAAAGAGTGGTATAATACCGCGAGTATCGAGAAGGGAGCGGTAGAGACCGTAAATAACGTACCACTTTAAAGTAAGGGTAAGATATTTATAATAAAAGTTATAAAAAGCCTAAGAACCTTTAAAGAAAAAGAAGAGTAGCTAGAAGGGCTGGATTAGTCGGGATCTCTTTAAGAAACTAATAATATTAAAGAAGTTATCTGTTCGCTTATAATTAAAGATAAACTTAATAAAAAAAAGGTAAAGGGATTAAAAAAATCCCTCCGCCGTAAGAGTAAGCCTTAAAAGACTCCGGATTCGTTAGACTTAGACTCCGATAATTTAAACGAGGGCTCGAGAAATAATAAAAAGAAGCTACGGGTAAAGAGAAGCCCTGGATATACCGGTCTAGTATTATTAAAAGAATTAATTAAGACTGAATTTAAATAAAAGTTTCTTTTTAAGTTCGACCTAAAAAAGCGGATTAAAGGGTTTAAAAAACTGGAATATTTACTACGATAACCTTATTTTAGCGATAGAATATGCGGGTATTTTTACCGATATATACTTTTCCGATTAAGCCGAAAGAATATTCCCTTTTATAATTTAAAATATATCGGATAAACCTGTTAAAAAACTTATTCGAATAATAAAAAAGGGTACTGAAATTATCGATAAATTAAATTCTTTATATAGTAAAACAGGAATTATTAAAGAGGCGTTTATTAGTAAAATACTAATAAGATAAAAGTACGATAATAAGAATATAATCGCATTCTTTTCCAAATAGGATAAAAGGCTGATTAATTACTTCGAATGTTTATTAACGGAAGTTATAAAAGTAATAAAGGTTAACTGGTTTTTTAACGTTATAAAAAAGGCTAAATTCTAGTACTAAGGGATATTAACGTTACTACGTTTCCGTAAGGCCTCCTTAGCTTTTATAATAGAAGACTTTATCGCCTTTTAAAAGGTTTTAGTATCCTAGGAGAGTAGAAACTTTTATAATACCCGAAGAAGGGGTAAAGGTTATAAACGCGGGAGATCCATAGAAAACCTCCCCCGAATAAATAAAGATAGTAATCCCTTATACTTTTAATATAAAGAGTATAGGCATATAATAAAGGATTACCCGAAGGCTGCTTTTAGTATAAACTAGGTAGTAAAAGGCAGTATTAATAAAAGTACTAGGGTGTAAAGTACAATGCGAAGCCCGCCTTAAGGACTCGGAAATACGAATAACGACTTTATTATTTACTTAATAAGAATAATTAAAGTAGAAAATCCAGCCGAGTTTAACGGACTTATCCGGTATTACTGTAAAAGGCGGGAAGATATAAAAGCTATATATTTCGAATGCTCCGAAAAGCCGAAAGTGGCGGATTCCTTTAATTAGCTAAAAGAGAATTAAGAAAACGAATCCGATAATAAAAAGTAAGTATTATATATATACTCCGGTAAATTACCGGATACTAATAAGTTCTTATAAGATTTAAGTGCCGATATTAATATAATTAACTTTATAAATAATTTCGTTAAAGGTATAATAATAAACATCTTTAGCTGAAACTTTAAGATTAATACCGGAAAAAGGCTAGTCGTCGCTACTTATATAAGTACGCTTTAATAAAACTTTATAAATAAAAAAGAATCCACGGAAATCTAAGTGTAGTTTAAACTATTAATTAAAAGCTTTTTACTTAAAATAGTTTCCAGCGAATAATAGTATAAAAGCGGTAGCTACTTAAAAAATACGAAGTTATTTTTCTAAGAAAAGCTAATCGCTTAATTCGATATCTATAAAAAGTGGTTCTTCTTACTCTATTTAATATAACGGGAGGAGGCTAGTACGCTTATTAATAAGGTAGTAACTAGCTACGTTACTAAAGAACTTTAAAAGAAGAACGGGCTATAATATAAACGCTTATACTACTTAAGGTACAATCGCTTAATTAAAACGATTAGAGTTATAAATAGTATTAACCTCGCAGAAAAAGAAATTAAGAAGTTACCCTATATAATAGACCCCACTAAAGGGACCATCTAAAGGAAGGTCTAATTAACACTTTTTAAAAGGCAAGGTGGTTAATTATAACAGTAAAAGAGTGGAACCCTACAGGAGTAGGGTTAACCTTAGCTCTTTTAAATATTCTATCCTTCCTTTCCTTCTTTCTTTCTTTATACTTTTACTATATATTATTTAATTAATACGTCTTATCCGGTCTTATTAAATTAGTAGTATCTCTTTTAACTTTTATCGGTTATAAAACACGATTAACCAGCCGATCCACAGGATCTTAAAAAGTCCTTTTAATAAAACATCTTTTATTAACCAGACTATTATTACGACGATCGACTAACTAGACCGTTATTATAACGATCGACTAACTAGACCGTTATCGTAACGACTAATTAGTAGGTTATCTTTTAAATAATTAACTAATTTTTTTAGGTAACTATTAAAACTCACCTAATAATTAAATAAACACCGTTTAATTAAAGAAATTTTTTTTTTACACCCCCATTATAATTCCTTTATCTTTTTCACCTAAATCCGCCACTTATTTCTATTAGCCACTTATTTCTATTATAGTAGATTAAAGTAAGAAAAATCGACGTTATATAAAAAATAATATAGGTCGACTACTATCTCGACTAGTACCTTAATAAATCAATATAAATATTTTTAATTAAATATTAAGAGCTTAAATAAATATTCTTATAGGATATAGTAGAGTATTTGCGTACGCTCTTAATATAATAGTTAATATAAAAATCTCTAATGCAGTTAAACACTTCGAAAAGGCAAGTTTATAACCTTACCTTAAATAACCGTTAAATACGGTAAGGCTATAAAGCAGCCCGATAAACGATATATCTTTTTTATTTTAATAAAAATATACAGGTCTTTTTAAATAATTTACATTTTACGATACTATCCTTAATTCCTATATAATTCAGTGTTTAAAGAAAATCGAATTAGGATAAAACTAATTAAAACTTAGATAAAACTAAATTAAAAGTGAACTTTAAAATATTTCTGTTTCTGTTTTTAATAATATAAACGAAATAAAAAAACTCTTTATATAATATTTATTATTACGAATATTTTTAAGATTTTATTATATTTTATTTCGAGTAACTTCGAAAAGTTAATTATAAACCCTATAGTTTAATAGTAGTAATCCTATTTTATAAAGAAGTAATCTCTTTTTTAATTCTATTCCTGTCTTTATTTTAAAAATTCGGTAATTATAAGTCAGCTTAAAATAAAATATATTTTTCTTAAGAAACGAACTTTTTTAGGCGTTATATTAGCCCTAGTTATAAAAGTAATATTCGTATTTACTTTAATTAATAAAAGAGTTAACGATTACTTAAACTAAGGTTTAAATAGATTAAGTAATATATATAATTAAAATAATAATCCTAATCGAAGATAGATTAATTAGTATAATAATATTAATCGCGGACGATAAAATGTTTATAATTAATAAATTTAGAATTTAAATTAGTTTCTTAACCCTTTAGTTAATAAATAGTACATTCCTTTATTTAACGCGTAAAATAGGCACCTACTTAATAAGTAATATACTTCTTTTCGTTAATATTACTCTCTATATAATTTTCTATTATATAAACTATATATAAAACGGTAAATCGTAGTGAAAAAGGACAATGTAAATACTTTTAACTTTAGTTTTTTTAATTTAAAAAATTAAAGAATAATTTAAAATAGTAAGGCTATTATTTTTATAGATATCTTATTATTTAAGGTTAGGATTAACTCTTTTATAAAAGGTAACTATAAAAGTAAAGTTATAAAGTAAATTTTAAGCTTTTTTTAGTATTACTTAAAAAATAAGCTTTAAATTAGTAAATTAATAAAGTAATTAAAGAAGCTAAATAGTCTTTTAAACGGTAAAGTTTAATTTATATAATAAAAAAGATTTACGCACGCTTTAAATTAAACGGAATCTTAGTTACTTACGAATTTTAAAACGCGTTCTTTCGATTCGAAGACTTAATAGAAAGTATTAATAACCTCGAAGACTTTATATTTATTATAATTAAACGTGTTCGTGCTATTAAAATATTAAGTTTAAATAATATTAATATATTCGGTATACTTAAATAAATTTATAATCAGATAAACGAAAAGATTTAACGCTTTTTAAATCGACCGAAACTAAATAATACGCTCGATTTTTATATAGAAAAAGTTACCGATACTAAAGTTATATTATACTTTTATATTTATAAGATTATTACTTTAAAGAAAGTTTCTTTAAAAAGTTATATTAATTTAAGAAATAAACGAAAAGTATTTAATTAACGGTTATAACGTCGAAAAAATAAGAAAGATAAATAATCCGAGAAATCTTACGACTGAAATAATTTTAACCGATTTTATAATAAATTAAATCGAAAGTACGATAAATTAAATCGAAATAATAATAAGAAATTATATTATAATAATAATAGAAAGTTATATTATAATAATAATAAAAAGTTAAATCGCGATAATAATAAGTATCGTAAACGTTTTAATAATAAAAACGTTAAAAAAGATATTAAAAGTATTAATTTCGTTAAAAGTAGCGAAAATAAAAATAGATTTTTAGTAGACTTTAAAAATAATTCTTTAAACGATTTTAATAATATTAATTATTATATTAATATAGCTTTTAATTAAAGCGTAGTTTATAATAAGTGTTATCGCTTAAACTTTACTAATCTTATTTAAATTAAATTATATCGTAAAAAATATAAAAGTACTAAAAAAAAGCTTAAGCATTTAGCCTTATTATAAAAGCGTCGTATATATTTTTACTGTGCGTACTTATTCCCGTTAAAAAACATACTCTTTAAACATATTATAAAATACGGACGAGCTTACGATTTTAAGTAATTCCCGTTTAAAAAACTAAAGTTTTTATTCCACTTTAAAAATAAAGCGTATAAAGTAAAAGTCTAAAGATATTAAATTTAAAATACACTTTATATTCTTTATAAGCTTAATAATAATATTAAAAAGATTATCGGCTATATTTACTTAAAAGTTAATACTTACACATTAATTTTAAATAATACTTTAATTACCGTTTATTTTAATATTAATATTAAACCTAATTTCGTAAAACGATAATTTCTTTAAAAATTAGAGTATACTATCGAAAAACGCTCTATTAAAATTAAGTTAATTATACGTAAAAAGACTGTTTTTATAGAATAAATAATATTTACTGTTTACTTAAACGGTTTTAATATAAAAAAAAACTTACACTTTAGAAAATTACGGAAAACGGATAGGTTATAAACTATTTTAAATTAAATATTCTATTTAATAATAATACTTTAAAACTTTTCGGCATTATTATTAATTACACAGTTAATATTATTATATTCCCTAAGTATAAGTTTACTGCGATCTTTAAAACAGTTATTCGCAAACTATTTTATATATGTAAGGTTATAATAAGCAAAAAAATAACCTTTTTACTAAAAGAATCGTTTTTTGCAGTAGTTAAATATAAACTATTATTAAAAGGACGGGACTTTTATTTCTATTCGGATAATTATAATATAGTTAATACAGTAATAAATATAAAAACCGTTAAGGTAGTATTATTATAAAACTAATTTAAAAAAGGATTAACGTAGTCCATAAGTGACTCGGCCACACAAGTGACCCGCCCACTTAGAACACCATTCAAGATTTCAAATGCGAATATTTTAATAATAATTTATTTAATTGACTAGTTCTCATTACTATTCTCTTTATTAAATGTTTTTATAACCTCTTAATAAATTCGCGCATTATAACTAGTCTTTCCGTAAGTACTATAACGCCGTTCGCGCGGTTAAGCCCTCTTTAATCGGACCCTTTCTTAACGAACTTTAACCTGTTCCTGCTTTACAACCTGGTTCTCGTCCAAGATTTCTTGACTTTCGTGATTAGTAAGTGATCCTTTAAGCTGTAAGCGCTTTTTTTTAGTCCTTCGGCGCCGACTTAGTTCTTTATTTGCTTTCCGAAGTGCTGCAACCTCATTTTCTATAATAGTAAGTCGATATATAACTTTCTGCGCCCCTTTTATAAAATGCTTAATTCCGGTTAAAAGAGATATTGGGGAGCTGTTCTGATAGCGTATAATCCTGTTTTTTATATATTCAGACTGTGACTAGGCTTCGATTAGGTTATTTGGCGTTCTTGATTCTTAAACTGGAGGCAGACCCGAAGAGCTTCCTAGAGGGGTTGGCGTATGTAACTTGATATCCAGCTGTGAAATTATATAATCCGCATTAAAAGGAACGAGTCCTGCTCTTTAGAAACCCCTTATAATATTTAATTCGGTTATAGAAGCAAAGAATGCTTTATAGAAGGCCGGGAAGAAGTCCTTTTTCGAAATATGGGTTATATGCGCCCGTATAAGATCTTTAATTACCGACCCGTACGCCTTTTTTAATGGATTAAAACAGCCTACGTCGAAAGGCTGGAATCTGTATAACGAATAAGACGGTATATAAAGTGTAATAATATTATTTTCTTTATAATATAGCTCGAAATCGGTCGAGTAGTGATTTTTATACTTATCCATAATCAGGAGACGATATATACCCGAAGAACGTGCTTTTATAGCCTGATTAAAACGCTGGACCTAATTTAAGCTAATTTTATTTATGGTCTAGCCGTTATCTGAGATTGAAATAACCCAATTAGGCGGAAATGGACTGTTTTCGGTCCAAGACGAGAGGTGATATTTCCCTGTAATAATAATGAACGGCGTTATCGTTTAACTAAAGGAATTAATACCTTAGATAACTGTAGATTATTCCCGGTTTCTTTGTTACGCCTGTCTAAGTTTTATACTTCTTTTAAAGTTCGTAATTACTATTTATAATAAGATCTGGCCTATTATAAACCCTATCTCGTCGAAGTTATAGATATTTAACTCTTGGATTCCGTATTTCGCGATTATGTTCCGTATAAGGTCGAACCACTTTTTATATACGTCTGGATCTTCGCATTTAATTCTTTAATAATCGATTCGACGATTAAAACGCGTCCGAAGTTCTTTTCGTCGTCGTATAAAGTTCGGAGCCCAGTTAATTCCGACGGGTAACGCGTTGCGGTCGCGTTGTAACCGGTTAGCTATATTTTTAATAGCTTGTATCCGGGGAGGAAAACATTACGCATTTAGCTCGAGTATGTATTTAATAATTAATAACTCTTTTAAATCTGTAAGCTTTCGCGATTTAGATCGGGTTTCGGTTTTAATAGGTTTGCCGCTTATTTTGTTACGTAATATCGATCGGGGACAGTTATAAATAAAAGCAGCGCGTCGAATACTTAGTTTTAGGTTTTTTTAATAGCTTGAATAGTTAAGATAATCTGGGTTTCTTTTTAAGTAGTGGCCATTTTTAATAGCGGGAGAATGTGTAAGTTAAGTTAAGACGCGTTGGATACTATTCTAAGTGGGCGGGTTACTTGTGTGGCCGAGTCACTTGTGGATTACGTTACTTTAAATAGGAATATTAAAGTAAATTAAATCCGAGAGAATAGTTATATTAACAGCGTTCGGAGCACTTAAAATAAAAGCTTTAAAATACTCGCTATAATAACTAGAATAATAACTAATATAATTAGAATTTAATTATAAAATCTAGGTGTTATAATAATTAATATTCCAGTTATAAAAGTAATATTTTTATCGCTTAATAAAGGTAATATATTAACTATATTATTTAATCCTTTTATAAAGGAACCTTTATAAATTTAATTTATTATAGATTTAAGTATTAAATTTATATTAACCTTAGATCTTTTTAATATTACACGGGAATAACTTATTAATAACCGACCTTTTATTAAACCCGCTATTATACCGACCGATACCCCCTTTTCGATTAAGTATTTAATTTAATTTCCGATTTAAATAAAGACGTTAAATAGGCTATATTAAGCGATTTATATATACCGAAACCCGATAAATTAAAGTTAAATAAATTATATTCTACTTTTAAAATTAAAAAGCTTATTAATATACCGGAAATCGTAACCGAAAAAAGAGTATACGTTTATTCCGAGAATTATTTTTACGCTTAAAAGCTTTTATAAATTATTTATAATTACCCCCATATATAAAAAAACCGAAGTATAATCGATATACTAAAAAATAAATAAATAAAGATTTTATTAATAAATAAATAATAAAATAAGAAACTTAATAACCGAAGCTATCTATTTAGTTATAAAAATAAAAAAGCTTTTAATAAAATTTATAATGCTTTATATAATAAAGGACGAATAGAATAAATAAACGATTTAACTTTATTTATAATACCGTTATTTATTATATAGTAAAGGGTTAAAAGAGAAGATAAATCTAAAGTTATAATTAATTTAAAATTACTTAATTCTATCGTAATATTAGATAACTATCCGCTCCTACTCTAGGCCGAAGTAATTATTTATTTATAAAGAAAATACTTTATTATAATTATAAACGTTACGGTTTTTTTTTATTAACTTCGAGTATATCCCGATTATAAAGACCGATTTACTCTTATTAATTTAAAGGGAATAAAAAGATTAATAGTTACGTTTATAAGATTTAAAAATATACCCGTTTATATTTAAAGGTTTATAAATAAAACTTTTAAAGAATTTAACGACTTTTATAAAGCTTTTATTAATAATATTATTATTTACTTTAAAACTACAGAAAAGTATTTAGTATATTTAAAAAAAGTGTTTAACTTATTCGGTAAAAAAAACATTTTTATTAGCCTTAAGAAATTATTCGTTAATTATCTTTCGGTAGAATTACTTAGTTTTAAGGTCGACGCCTTAAATTTTAATAGAACCGTTAAACGAGTAGCAGCGTTTCGTAATTTAGTATTTCTAGTTAATTTTAAAGTATTAAAGTAGTACCTTAACAGTTCCGGTTTTTTACGACACTTAATTTTATATTATACTTAAATTATAGAACTTATATAAAAGAGAAAGGTTACTCTTTTAACTAAGGGTCGAAAATAAAGAAGAGTAGTTAACGGAAACCTAGGTAAGAGAATAGCATATTATAAATCGATTAAATTCGAGCTTATAAAAGCAGAAAAACTCTCTTTTAAAAGTATTTAAGCTGCTATTTATAATAAGGCTATATTCTTTTATTATAATTTAAACTAAATACTGTTTATATAATTAAATAAATCTTTAAAGTAAGGATTTAATATAATACTATTCTATTTTAAAGAAAGTATTAATTAAACATTAAGATCTTTAATTACTAGTACTTTAGTTAAACTAGTTATATACTTCAGTCGTATCTTATTTTAACTTAAGATAAGATATAGCCCGTCTGAATTAAAAGTTATATACTTAAAATAAACTGCTAAACGATATCGTATAGTAATTTAGTTTAATAAAGAACCAGTTATAGTTTTAATAGATTACTCGGTTATAAAAAGAATTTATAAATAAACCTCACTAAATATAACCAGCACCGATAAATCGAATAGACGCTTTATTAATGTATTTATATACTTATTTTAATACGGATTCAAGATCTATTATATTACTAATAAAATTAATTTCGTCCTTAACGCTTTAAATCGCTTAAAAACTATTAAAGACTTAGAGAGAATAAATAAACCAGTAGTTTTTAACTAAATTTAGCTTAAAAATAAGGATATTTATTATACTTATATAAAAGCGATTATAAATAAAGCTATAAAATAAAAGTTTTTAAATAAATATAAGATAAATACTCGTTTAATTTCCGTTATTTAAAACTTAAAGCGATTAGTTTATATAGATAATTTAGCCGACGATTTTACTTATTTAAGATACCCGTTCGAGATTAAAAATAAGCTGTTATATTATATAGACTATTTAAAAAATTATCGACTGTGTATTCTATATTTATTTATATAGGAATTCTTAGCTATATCTTATAATAATAAATATTATTTTAGTTTAAAACGAATATTAAAGGATTTGGATACGTTCTCTTTTAAGAGTAAAAAGAAACGTATAGAAAAATATATTATATATTACTTAAACTGTAGTATAAATCGCACCGATCGGTAATTAGATATTAAAGATTATAAGCCTATACGAAATAAAAATCTATTATTAATACGAACTATTACTATAAACTTTATCGTCGGATTTTTATTAATATTATTTTAAGGAATAACTTAATAATTAAAAAGTAATAAAGATTATTACGTTTAATTTAATAATATAATAATAGTATTATATTTAATATTTAAACGGATAATATTAATACCGGGATACGAATAATATACGGCTAAGGAATAGGCGATAACTTTTATAATATAGTTATTACTCGCAGTTTAAAGAATTCTAAAAAGAATTATTTTAGATCGCGATCGGAAATTTATAAGTAATTTTTAAAAAGGGATTTAAAAAGTTTTAAGAACTCGTCTTTTTATAATAATAGTTTAGTATTTTTAAGTTAATAGCCTTTTTAAGCGAAAAAATTAGGATATAGAAATAATTATAAAATATTACTATTTCATATATCTTAAATAATAATAGATCGATATGCTCCCCGCCTTTTAATAAAATATAAATAACGCTCTTAATCGAATAACTAAGTCGACGCCTTATTAGTAGTTATTTAGCTTTAAATTACTTAGACTTTTTAACGTTATAATAGATGTTAATACAGCAGAAAAGGCTTTTGTTAATATTCGTTTTATAAGGGAACACTTACATTAAAACGCTCGATTAGTAATAGATTTTATAGCTACTAATATAAAGAGACGTTATAATACGAAGTATAAAGTAATTAAATTTACTATTAAAAATAAAATATATTTAAAACTTTATAAAGGATATTATTTTCTTAGTCGACCTTTTCGAAAACTATTATAATAACGATCAGGCCTATAAAAGATTATCGAACGTATTAACTCTCTTATTTATAAGCTTAATTTCCCCGAAGGAAGCTTAATTTATCCTGTGATTTCGGTCGAACACTTAGCTTTAACGCCTAAGGGTAATAACCCTTTTAATCGAAAATAACCTCTTTTTAGTCCTATTAACGTAGAATAATATAAATATAACTCTAACGATAATATTCCTCGATACGAAATCGAGCTTTTTATTAATTATCGATTAAATCGAATAAGAAATAAATATAAATACTTTATTAAATAAAAAGGGTTTAATTATAAATATAACATATAGAGAAGAGAAGACACCCTCGACGGATTAAAAGAATTAATCGAAAAATACTGGTTTAAAAAAAGAGGACGTCTAGTTCGTATTATAAATAACGTTAGAAAACGTGCTTAAAATAAGGAGTAAAATAATAACGAAGCTATAATTAACTAAGTATTAATTATTAAACGTAGTAAAGTTAGATTATATAGCAGTAGAAATAGGGTGGTTTAATAGATATTTTATATGTTTTAATAAGTACGAAATATATATTATCGTATATTATAAACGGAAAATTAATTATGTTTATATAATAGATTAAATAGTACAGAGGTTTACCGAGGACCGTAAAATTATTTTTCTAGCCCGGTAATTTAATAAACCTTATTAAAGGGACTATTTAAAAGAAGGTCTAATTAACACTTTTTAAAAAGGAAGGTGGTTAATTATAGTAGTAAAAGAGTAGAACCCTACAGGAGCAGGGTTAACTTTAGCTCCTTTGGATGTTTTATCCTTCTTTTCCTTCTTTTCTTCTTTATACTTTTATTACACATTATTTAATTAACACGTCCTATCCGGTCCTATTACTATATTACTTATAATATAGCGAAAATATAAAAGTCTATTTTAAAGGAACTATAACACCTAGCCTAGTATATTAGAAAAATTATCTAGGTAGATATAGGCCAGATTCGGCCTGTGTTTATCGATAGGAAATTATACTTCTCCTTTATAATCGACGGTTTTAATCGTAAAAGGCGTTATAACGATTATAAAAAAAAGGATAAAGTATTTTAAGACCTTATAGGCTACTTAGATTAGTTAAGTGTTAAGCTAGCCCTTTAACTAAAGGACTACCTTAGCCGTTAGAGGATAGTTAAAACGTTAAGATTAAATAAAGGTTCTAAATTCGGTTTATTAGTAATTCAGGATTACTGTATTAAACGTAGAATCGACCTAGTTACCTTAACTCTATATAACCAGTACTAGAATAATATAACAGAGCGGTATATACGATCGGTATAGGATAAAGCGAGAGCTACGTATATATAGTTAAAGATTCTAACGTACTTTTAATTATATATTTTAAGTATAATAATTTATACCTTAAATAAAACGGCGTAGACCACGGTAGCGGTAACCCTTAACTAGATTTTTAAGAAAAGAGTAAGCTTAGAATCGATTAGACTAAATAAGTCGAAACTTAATTAACGTGGTTCATCACCAAACGGTCAAAATCCCCAAACGGTCAACCCACCACACTTCTCCAATCCATTAAACTTCAACACGTAATAATTCCACAACCATTATGCCTGAACTTTCCAAAGAACAGAGGCTATGGTTAACAGTTTAAGCGACACGTAATACGACGCAAAAAATTTCCATACTAGCAATCGCGAAGTTGTACAACGTCCCTAACACCACCTTACGCGCTCGAATTGCCGGCCGACAAACCAACCGCGACAGAAGCACAACACAACGAAAACTCGATCCGATTAAAGAGAAAGTGATTAAGGATCATATAATCGACTTGGATACCCGAGGAATGCCTCCGACGAAGGGTTGTATTGCAGATATGGCCAATCTTCTATTGGATTCGCGTAATAGCGACCGTGTGGGTAAGGAATAGGTTACGCGTTATATTCGACGCAATCCAGAATTGACGACTCGAATGAATCGGAAATACGATTACTAAAGAGCTCTTTATAAGGATCCAGGCGTTATTTCGGGTTAGTTTAGGCTGGTTACGAACATCAAGGCCAAATACGGCATCGTCGATGAAGACATGTGAAATTTCGACGAGACCGGCTTTATAATGGGAATTATTAGGTTAACACTAGTCGTTACACGCGCCGATCGACGCGGGAAAGCAAAATTAATACAGCCTGGTAATCGGGAATAGTCGACAGCTATCGAGTGTATCAATTCGTAAAGTTATTACATCCCGCCGTTCTTAATCGTTCAAAGCAAATATCACCTTACGAATTAGGCCACCGAATGCGAGTTACCAGGCGATTAGGTTATTAAACCGACTTTTAATAGATGGACTAATAATAAGACAGGCTTAGACTAGGTCAGGCATTTCGATCAGTATACTCGATCGTCGACAAAAAGTCGATATCGCCTCTTAATTATTGACGGCCATAAGAGCCATGTATCAGTGGAATTCGACAATTATTGCAAAGCCAATAACATTATCACCGTCAGTATGCCTCCTCACTCTTCTCATCTACTCCAGCCATTGGATGTAGGGCTTTATTCGCCTTTAAAACGCGCATATTCGAAAGAAATCGAGCTATTTATTAAAATGTCGATAAACCACATTACAAAGCTCGACTTCTTCATCGCATTCAAGGCTGCGCATTTCAAGGTTTTCAATAAAAACAACATTCGATCTGGATTCCGCGCTTCTGGTTTAGTACTTCACAATCCTGATGAGGTAATTAACAGGCTGGATATACGTCTTCGGACGCCTTCACCTATCCTATCACGTCCAGGGACAGCCAGTACCTACAATCCCCAAACACCAACCACCCTCAACCAAGCAAGTAGACAATCTACTTTTATTAAACGCAGGATCTCTGGTCATCAAAGAAGCTCTCCAACACAAATTTTATAAGCGGTAGACCAAATGACGAAGGGTTTAACGACAATAGTACATGAAGTGACTCTAGTGCGCGACCGGATGCGTACACTAGAAAAGGCTAATTTAGCACTTTTTAAGCGCCGGAGAGCTCCAAAACCGCGAGTCCAAGATGGAGGACCTCTTAGTATTAACCAGAACTTAGAGCTACTGTCTGAGAAGTCAAAAGGGAAGCGTCCAGCGAACAATGAGGGTAAAGAAGGGGGTCCGTCAAAACGGAGGGCAGGACGTGAGAGGCGCTGTGGTACATGCGGCGAAACCGGCCATAATGCGCGAACATGTGAAATGGAGGTAGAATTGGATAATGAATCAGATAGCGAGTAGTTTCAATTAATTAAAAGCGTTGTGGTTGAGATAACTTACATAATAGTATCGAGATGTGCTGAGAGTTGACCGTTTGGGGATTTTGACCGTTTGGTGATGAACCACGTTAATAATAAAAACGTTAAAAAGGATATTAAAAGTATTAACTTCGTTAAAAGCAGCGAAAATAAAGATAGATTTTTAATAGACTTTAAAAATAATTCTTTAAACGATTTTAATAATACTAATTATTATATTAATATAATTTTTAATTAAAGCGTAGTTTATAATAAATATTATCGTTTAAACTTTATTAATTTTATTTAAATTAAATTACATCGTAAAAAATATAAAGGTATTAAAAAAAAGCTTAAGCACTTAACTTTATTATAAAAGTATCGTATATATTTTTATTATACGTACTTATTCCTATTAAAAAACATGCTTTTTAAGTATATTATAAAATACGGACGAATTTACGATTTTAAATAACTCCCGTTTAAAAAGTTAAAGTCTTTACTCTACTTCGAAAATAAAGCGTATAAAATAAAAATCTAAGAATATTAAATCTAAGATACACTTTATATTTTTTATAAGCTTAATAATAATATCGGAAAAATTATCGGCTATACTTACTTAAAAGTTAGTATTCGTATATTAATTTTAAATAATACTCTAATTACCGTTTATTTTAATATTAGTATTAGACTTAATTTCGTAGGACGATAATTTTTTTAAGAATTAAAGTATACTATTGAAAAACGCTTTATTAAAATTAAATTAATTATACGTAAAAAAACTGTTCTTACGAAATAAGTAATATTTATTATTTATTTAAACGGTTTTAATACAGAAAAAAAACCTATACTTTAAAAAATTACGGAAAATAGATAGGTCGTAAACCACTTTAAATTAAATATTCTATTTAGTAATAATACTTTAAAACTTTTCGGTATTATTATTAATTATATAACTAATATTATTATATTTTTTAAATATAAATTTACTACGATCTTTAAAACAGTTATTCGCGGACTACTTTATATACGTAAAATTATAATAAATAAAAAAATAACTTTTTTACTAAGAAAATTATCTTTTATAACGGTTAAATATAAACTATTACTAAAAAAACGGGATTTTTATTTCTATTCGGATAATTATAATATAGTTAATACGGTAATAAATATAAAAACCGTTAAAGTAGTATTATTATAAAACTAATTTAAAAAAAAAGATTACTTTAAATAAGAATACTAAAGTAGGTTAAATCCGAAAAAATAATTATATTAACAGCGTTCGGAGTATTTAAAGTAAAAGCTTTAAAATACTCGCTGTAATAACTAAAATAATAATTAATATAATTAGAATTTAATTATAAAATTTAAGTATTATAATAATTAATACTTTAATTATAAAAGTAATATTCTTATCGCTTAATAAAGGTAACGTATTAACCGTATTACTTAATCTTTTTATAAAAAAACTTTTATAAATTTAATCTATTATAAATTTAAATATTAAATTTATATTAACCTTAAATCTTTTCGATATTACACGAAAATAACTTATTAACGACCGACCTTTTATTAAACCCGCTATTATACCGACCGATACTCCTTTTTTCGATTAAGTATTTAATTTAATTTCCGACTTAAATAAAAACGTTAAATAAGTTATACTAAGTAATTTATATATACCGAAACCCGATAAATTAAAGTTAAACGAATTACATTTTACTTTTAAAATTAAAAAACTTATTAATATACCGGAAATCGTAACCGAAAAAGGAGTATACGTTTATTCCGAGAATTATTCTTACGCTTAAAAGCTCTTATAAATTATTTATAATTACCCCGATATATAAAAAAACCGAAGTACGATCGATATACCGGAAAATAAATAAATAAAGATCTTATTAATAAATAAATAATAAAATAAAAAGCTTAATAACCGAAGTTATCTATTTAATTATAAAAATAAAAAAGCTCTTAATAAAATTTATAGTGCTTTTTACGATAAAAGATAAATAAAATAAATAAACGATTTAATTTTATTTATAACGCCGCTATTCGTCGTATAATAAAAAGTTAAAGGAAAAAATAAGTTTAAAGTTATAATTAATTTAAGATTATTTAATTTTATTGTAATACCGGATAACTATCCGTTCCTACTTTAAGCCAAAGTAATTACTCGTTTACGAAGAAAATACTTTATTACGGTTATAGATACTACGGCTTTTTTTTATTAATTTCGAGTATATCCCGATTATAAAAACCGATTTACTTTTATTAATTTAAAAAAAATAGAAAAATTAATAGTTACGTTTATAAGATTTAAAAATATACCCGTTTATACTTAAAAGTTTATAAATAAAACTTTTAAAGAGTTTAATAATTTCTATAAAGCCTTTATTAATAATATTATTATCTACTTTAAAACTATAGAAAAGTATTTAGTATATTTAAAGAAAGTGTTTAACCTATTCGATAAAAAGAATATTTTTATTAACCCTAAAAAGTTATTCGTTAATTATTTTTCGGTAAAATTACTTAATTTTAAAGTCGACGCTTTAAGTTTTAGTATAACCGTTAAACGAGTAGTAACGTTTCGTAACTTAGTATTTCTAATTAATCTTAAAGTATTAAAGTAGTACTTTAATAATTCCGGGTTTTTACGATACCTGATTTTATATTATATTTAAATTATAGAACCTATATAAAAAAAAAAGGTTACTCTTTTAATTAAAGGTCGAAAACAAGGAAGAGTAATTAATAAAAACCTAGGTAAGAAAATAGTATATTATAAATCGACTAAATTCGAGCCTATAAAAGCAGAAAAACTCTCTTTTAAAGGTATTTAAACTGTTATTTATAATAAGGCTATACTCTTTTATTATAATTTAAACCGAATACTGTTCGTGTAATTAAATAGATCTTTAAAGCGAGGATTTAGTGTAATACTATTCCATTTTAAAAAAGGTTTTAATTAGATACTAAGATCTTTAATTATTAGTACTTTAATTAAACTAGTTATATACTTAAACCGTATTTTATCTTAACTTAAAATAAGATATGGCCCGTCCGAATTAAAAGTCGCATGTTTAATATAGACTGCTAAACGATTTCGTACGGTAATTCAGTCTAATAAGGAACCAGTTATAGTTTTAATAGATTACTCTACTATAAAAGGAATTTATAAGCAGAGCTTACTAAATATAATTAGTACCGATAGATCGAACAGACGATTTATTAATATATTTATATACTTATTTTAATACGGATTTAAGATTTATTACATTATTAGTAAGATTAACTTTATCCTTAACGCTCTAAATCGCTTAAAAACTATTAAGGACTTAGAGAAAACAGATAAACCAGCAGTTTTTAATTAAGTTTAGCCTAAAAATAAGGATATTTATTATACCTATACAAAAGCGATTATAAATAAAGCTATAAAATAAAAGTTTTTAGATAAATATAAAATAAATACTCGTTTAACTTCCGTTATTTAAAACTTAAAGCGATTAGCTTATATAAATAATTTAACCGACGATTTTACTTATTTAAGACACCCGTTCGAAATTAAAAATAAGCTGTTATATTATATAGACTATTTAAAAAATTATCGATTATATGTTCTATATTCACTTATACAGGAATTTTTAGCTATATCCTATAATAATAAATATTATTTTAGCTTAAAACGAATACTAAAAGACTTAAATACGTTTTCCTTTAAAAGTAAAAAGAAGCGTATAAAAGAATACATTATATATTACTTAAACTATAATATGAATTATACCGATCGGTAATTAAATATTAAAAATTATAAGCTTATATAAAGTAAAGATCTACTATTAATACGAATTATTACTATAAACTTTATTATCGGACTTTTATTAATATTATCCTAGGGAATACTTTAACAGTTAAAAAATAATAAAGATTATTACGCCTAATTTAATAATATAATAATAATATTATACTTAATATCTAAACGGATAATGCTAATACTAAAATACGAACGGTACACGGCTAAAGAATAAGCGACAGTTTTTATAATATAGTTATTACTCGTAAATTAAAGAATTTTAAAAGGAATTATTTTAGATCGCGATCGGAAATTCATAAGTGATTTTTAAAAAGGGATCTAAAAAGTTCTAGGAATTCGCCTCTTTATAATAACAGCTTAATATCCCTAAGTTAATAACCTTTTTAAGCAAAAGAATCAGGATATGGAAATAGCTATAAAATATTACTATTTTATATATCTTAAATAATAATAAATTAATATACTCCCCGCCTTTTAATAGAATATAAACAGCGCTTTTAATCGAATAACTAAGTCGACGCCTTATTAACAGCTATTTAACTTTAAATTACCTAGACCTTTTAACGTCGTAATAAATATTAATATAATAAAAAAGGCTTTTACTAATATTCGTTTTATAAAAGAACACTTACGTTAAAACGATCGATTAATAATGGATTTTATAGCTATTAATATAAAGAAACGTTATAATACAAAGTATAAAGTAATTAAATTTATTATTAAAAATAAAGTATATTTAAAACTTTATAAAAAATATCATCTTTTTAGTTAACCTTTTCGAAAACTGTTATAATAACGATCAGGCCCATAAAAAATTATCGAGCGTATTAACTTTCTTACTTATGAACTTAATTTCCCCGAAGGAAGCTTAATTTATCCTGTAATCTCGGTCGAATACTTAGCTTTAACGCCTAAGGGTAATAACCCTTTTAATCGAAAATAACCTCTTTTTAGTCTTATTAACGTAAAATAATATAGATATAACTTTAACGATAATATTCCTCGATACGAAATCGAGCTTTTTACTAATTATCGATTAAATCGAATAAAAGATAAATACGAATACTTTATTAAATAGAAAAGGTTTAATTATAAATATAATATATAGAGAAGAAAAGATACCTTCGACGGATCAGAGGAATTAATCGAAGAATACTAATTTAAGAAAAGAGGACGTCCAACTCGTATTATATATAACGCTAAAAGACATACTTAAAATAAAGAGTAAAATAGTAACGAAGCTATAATTAATTAAGTACTAATTATTAAACGTAATAAAGGTAAACCGTATAATAGTAAAAACAAAGTAATTTAATAGATATTTTATATATTTTAATAAGTACAAAACGCATATTATTATATACTATAAACGGAAAATTAATTATGTTTATATAATAAATTAAATAGTACGGAGGCTTACCGAAAACCGTAAGATTATTTTTCTGGCCCGGTAATTTAATGGACCCTACTAAGGGGACTATCTAAAGGAAGGTCTAATTAACACTTCCTAAAAGGGAAGGTGGTTAATTATAGCAGTAAAAAAGTGGAACCCCACAGGAGCAGGGTTAACCCCAGCTCTTCTAGATGTTCTATCCTTCCTTTCCTTCTTTCCCTCTTCATACTTTTACTACATATTATTTAATTGACACGTCCTATCCGGTCCCATCAAACACTTAAGAAGTTTAAAGTCCGAGTCGTGGCTAAAGGGTTTACTTAGAAAAAAGGGGTAGACTATAATAAAACGATCGCTACTACGGCCAGATTAGCGTCGTAGCGGATTCTGTTAATACTCTTAGCAGTTAATAAGTGGTATATTAAACAGATCGATTTTATTATAGCGTACCTTAATAAACGCCTAAAAAAAGACATCTATATACATTAATTCGAAATACTAAAAGAGTTCTTTATAGAACACCTTAATCAGGCGATTAAATATAAGTGGTACCTAGAATTAGTTATATAGTTATTATTATTATTATATAGACTTAAGTAATCTAGAGTAGTATAGTAGTCTATTATTAGGAGTATATTAATAAAACTAGGCTTTTACTACTTATAGTGCGACGACGTAATATACTATAGTAAAGAGGCCGGTATCTTAATCGCCTTTTATATAAACGATTTCCTGATCGCCGGAGTAGATCTCTAGAAGATTAAGGATACCATTATATCTATTAGGGAATCAGTGGTAATTAAGGATTTAGGGGACGCCGATTAGTTCTTAGGGGTTAGACTTTTAAGATCGTTAGAAACTAGCGATATTAGGCTCGATTAAGAATAGTATTTAAATAAGGCTTTAAATAACCTAGGTTTTAAATCAGTAAAAGCAGTTAACATACCAGTCGTCCCGGAATCGAGAAACGTTATAATATATAATATAGGAGAAGCCGAAAAGGAAGATATAACTAATTTTGCTAGTGTGGTTAGTACCTTTACCTATTTAGCATACATTACTAGACCGGACCTATCGTATGCTGTATCCTTATAGGCACGCTTTATAAGCAATCCCAGCGAGGATTATAAGAAAGCACTTAACCAGGTGCCTCGGTACGTTAAAAGAGCTGGAAATATATCTATACGGTATCGGAAACTTATACCCGAATACCCACATTACTAATATAACTTTATTAGATTATATGCGGCGGTAGATGCGGATTTTACGGGAGATATTAAGACAGTAAAGTTAATAACAGGCTTCGTTATATTCCTGGCGGGATGTCCTATCTCGTAGATATCTAAATTATAGAGTTATATGGCACTATTTACTACGGAAGCCGAATTCATCGCAGCTAGTATATACGTTAAAGAATTAGCGTGGGTAAAATCGTTCTTAGAGGAAATCGATTAAATACATAGTAGTCTTACGACTATACTTATAAATAATACTGGGGCTATTTTATAGGCTGAAAGCACAGCAATAAATTAACGAAAACGGAATATTAGAGTCCACTATAATTATATACGAGATGAGGTTTTAACAGGGAGAATTAAGCTAGAATTCGTTCCTAGTAAAGATAACCCAGTAGACGGGTTCACTAAAGCGTTAGAGGGGCCAGCCTTTGAGAACTGGATGAACTAGTTAGGCATAGAACGCTTCTAGACAGCGCTGAGAGTTAGTGATCCGACCTAAGAGGGGCGGTTACTAAGAGGGGGTGTTAGAATTATTACGGCGCATATGGAGACCAGAGGGGCTCTAAGTACGCCACTTGTGGCTGTACGCATGCGCCAGAAAGAGAAATGCGCAATGTGCTCAGAATGAGAGGGAAGCGCGTATTAAGCTTAAAGATAAAAGGTTAGAAAGGGCTGTCAATATGCTATCAGGGCACTGTCAGGTTGCCGTTATAGTACCGGGTACCCTTACAGGTATAATATAAGAGATGAGCACGTAGTTATAAGGAATGGCTACGTAGCTACCTTTGCGGACGCTCTCTTATTATATAAGGGAGGACTCCCTCCTCCCTTTTTACACTTTAAAATAGCTAAGTAACAGAGTAGTAATAATAACAGCATCTAAGGACTAACCCGCTTTATTACACTAAGCAAGCAAGTAATACACACTAAATTATTACCTTCACATAAGCTCTTGTAATTCCCGTGTTCCCCGTACAGCCACAGCAGTAGCTGTACGCCCTTTCAATCCATTAACTGTCACCCTGCTGTTATACAGGTCCGGCTCCGGCTCTGGCCATCACCCTGTCGGTACTGCTCCCGTCACCCTGTCAGTGTTCCTACTATTACCCTATCCGTCTGTTCTGTCACCTTACTATAGCACCAGGCCTTTTAGCCGTCACCCTGCCGCTGCTCTGGGCTCCTCCCGTCGCCCTGTAACTGCGCTAGACTTGCACCATAGCCCTGTAGCTCCTCCGCGTCACTATACACCTGTAGCTACCGCACTTTCGGTGCTGACCCTATAGTTCCGGCCCTTTGTAACTACTGGATCTACCCCTTAGCAGTCACCTGGCTGGTGAGCGCTGCTTCCTGCTCTGGGGTAACGTTGGTTGGGACCTCCGCCCCCTGCTAATAAAGAGCTTATATAAAGGTAATAATTTAGTGTGTATTACTTGCTTAAGGAGCTAAGTAACTACTCAGAGAATGAACTAAGGGCCTGTAAATATAGGCACTGAGGGCCTAAAAAAGGGCTTTAGAAAGAGATAGCTTACGCAAGTGTATACGTAAGCTAGAGCTTAAAAGAAAGCTGTAGAAAGTGAACGAAAGAGATGGAAACTAATTATAGGATAAAGTCTAGTGATCAGTGCGTACCAGTCGAACTAAGCCTGATAAGGCAATTATCGATAGCACAGTAAAGACAGCATAAGCAGTACTAGTGCTATTATGTAATACTCTTATATATAAAAGTAATATTATTAATAAATAAATAAAAAGACTTTTAACCGACGGGTGTTACCCTGTAGCTACCCTGTAGCGGCCGCGAATCTAAGTGCCCCGTAGCCAGCCACTAAATGCCCCGTAGCTAATGCCCTGTGCCCTGCAGCCAGCCACTAAACGCTTAGTTACCCTGTAGCGCGCCCGGCAGCGGACACTGCGCCAGAGGGCTGCTCGAAATCCTCAGCCCTTATATGCTCCTCCCGGAAAAATCCACCCCCCCTAAAAGGGCGGCAGCTCACCCGGCGATTTCGCCGACATTTTGCGCTCCTACCCTGTAGCGGCTCGTGGGCCCCTTCCAAGGCCCTGGCAGGGGTCGCAGGAA